>CM055403.1:136808394-136970573 GCA_029228625.1 Pseudolycoriella hygida | reverse complement strand
CACTCACCCACCTGTGACACTCACACACATACACATTATTTTATATGGGATTTGTATGGGAGCTTCCAGGAGCCCTAGCGCCCAAACGAAGCCGGTGACCCCACTTTTTTAAAATCTTAGATGGCGTGGAATGCCCATCCGAAGGTCCCTGCAAAATTTAAAGAAGATCTGACCGCCAGTTTTCGAGAAATCGCCAAAAAAGTTGTTTTTCATACAAATGGAAATGCCACAACTAACTAACTAACGTATGATATATCTATACATTTTCTTTGGCTTCTATGAAGCAGCACATTTTGTATGGAAAATGACGATTTTCTAAAGGTCATATCTTCGGATCCACTGGACCGATTTTAATGAGTGAAAGGTCGATTTCAATCAAAATTTTACGTAGAATCCGATAAACTAGGTCTCAGGGGGGTACGACGCAAGGGAAAAAAGTCAAAATTTAGCTGTATATATGGTTCCGCAGTCTACGAAAAAAAATTTCTGATTTTTTTAATCGTATGGGGACTTGCGTCACGGGCGCAATGCTACCGCGCGCCCATGATATACGCCGCCTACGTATTTTAACCACCAAGCACGTATTACGAACGCCGTGTATGGCATACTACACAATACTTAAGTAACGTTAATAATACATTCACCGGTGGCGTATATTATTAACACAATTCCTACGTCGCTTATAGATATTTTCCTCAGTGTGATTATCTTCAGATCAAACGTCATTTCTACCAAAGTCCGATTTCAGCCTGCCAATACCCTCCGCCACGGACGCTTGGTCTCTCTTCACATTTACATAGGCTTGTGTATCGTCAGCATACAAGTGCGGTCCTCCAGCCACCGGAAGAAACTGAGAGGTGTAATCCCTTATTTGCACACCATGCACGAGATCATGTAAGAAACTGCTGATAAGATTCAACGCGGGTACTTCAAAATATAAATTTGCGTCAGCATCATACAAGTAATTTCCCTTCTTCCAAAACTCCTCAGAACATCATCTAGTAAACCTGTGGTTCTACTGTAGCTATGTCGGAATCCAGATACATTTTTGCGCAGCAATTTAAAAGAAGAGACGAATGAGGCTATTTCGGTCCAGTTTTGGCTGAACGTATAGCGATTTAGCTTTCCGCACAAACTGAGTAACCCGGCTCCGTAGTGTGTTATATGCTGAGGCGGTAGGGCAGATCTTATAGACGTGAGCCCCTGTATCGCGCTCAAAAATAGCATCGAATATCTGATTCGTAGACCAAGGTGGAGGTGAGCGGGCATAACCAATTTTGAAGCCCGCCCGCCCGGTGCCTGTCGTAAAAAAATAAAAAGAACCGGCCTGCCCGATGCCCGAAGATTTTTTTCGTGTCTGTCCAATGCCCGCCCGATATTAACTGATATACATTGTGCATTACAGTACAGTGACACACACACACGTACAGCTACACGTACAATACGTTTGCATTGATCGGTGTCGGTGAGTCATATGATTGGCTCAAACTAATTAATTTAGCACAATGTTTTCTTTTGTTTTCAGAACTTCTTGTTCCAACGCCCGCCCGATGCCCGAAGATGTTTTCGAATGCCCAGAAAAATGATGTTCTCCCGCACTTTGTACGGTCGGGCGCGGGTGGGCATCGGGCGCCCGCTCACCTCTAAGCCAAGGTTTTGTGGCAGTGATGTCAGCGCCGTATCGAGACGTGATAGTCGAACAGTTGATTCAGCTCATCCTTCAGCCAAGAAACCATAAAATCAACATCCGTTGAATTATAGAAAGTGTTCCACTTTCCACAAGCATTAGCCTCCATGTCCAGTTGCCTTAAGTCTACCCTATTATAGTCACGAAACATTAGAGGGTTGCGAGCATTCAAAGTTGCACCACATTTATAGGACGTTAAAAGTACGTCGTGGTGAGAAAAACCCGTTGAAATCAGGTTGAAGGATAAACTTTTTGAGACATCATTCGTGATTGCTAGGTCGATCAAGGATGCTTTGCAATGACACTGGAAGGTAGTTGGATCTTCCACCATCGACCTCACAGTTAGCAATTCTAAAAATCTGCATTTGGAGCAGCCTCCACGAAACATTCACAATTGCTGACCCTCAATAGATTCTCATTGAAGTCGCCGACTATTAAAATGTCCGAATAGATAGAAGAAAAATTAGAGAATTTATCTTCATTCACGTCTACCTCGTCCACCCCTGATTCTTTAAAAAAAGCGCTAAGCAAAATTTTTGATTGTCTAATTTTGTCGATAATTTGATTTTTTCGGCGAATTTCGTTGAAAATCTTCGCTGATTTCCTCTAAGTTTTTTTCCTTATGGCGGAGCGTCATGACGGCAGTATAACGATCAAAAGTGGGTCTATTCCAACTGTCAAAATGACGTTTTAAACGTCAAAACTATAAAGTCGAACGAGCCGTTAGGCAAAAGGTCCGAAAAAGAATCCAAGATACGAAAAAAAAAATCGACGCCTTAAACGTCACTTTGATAGTGGGAATAGACCAACGCGACCAACTTTTAGCTCAACAGACTCAAATGAAAAAATTTGGTCACAAAAAAAAAATAGACAAAAAAAAATTGAATTTTTTTTTTTTTGAAAATCAGCTGGGGATTTTAGAAAATTGCCTACGATTATCTGCGCCCAGTGGCCCAGTCCACGAACTTTGCCCTACCTTAACCTTTGCTTGGATTATACTAACGATCCCACTCTTGTTTTACTTCGTAAATTTACAAAAAATTCAGAGGAATCAAAACTAGAACAAGGTAGGTTTTCCCTCCAAATGTGTACTTCGTACACTGGTGGCATGTGGAAACTCACTACCCGCATAATGCCACTAAAATTTATTTCTACTGAGGGCCTAATATTTTGGAAATTAATCTCTAAAATTCCACTGGGATCTAATTCTAGTAATAAGAATCGTTTACTTGTCTTACCATTGATACTAAGAACAGTTCCGTTGGAGTAATTCGTTTCGAGTACATTGGATCGATATCACGTAACCGATCCAAATAAATCATAGACAGCAGCAAAGAGCACGGCGTCGCATAACGTAGATTTCCAACGGTCACATAGCTCAAACGATTCAACGAATATCCGCGATGATCACTGTTAAACACATCTGAAGCATAGACAGAGAGTGGCCTTGAAATTTGACACTTTGACATCGACGACGAGTACAGTGTTTTCTGAATTCGTTTTATAAATTCATCGTGTGGCATGATCTGCTATTGATAACAAAAATTACAATCTCAAAAACGTTCACAAAGATTTCGTCATATCTGAATTATATGAAGACAATAAAAAAGTCTTATACCTTTGTCACGTTTCGGGCGTCATTTCTCAAACGCCAATATTTCGTCATGTTGTGGTTGTAAAGTACAATACTTCACTTTGAACTATGAAAACGTAACAATTAGAATATCATAAACAGAATAAATTTAGTAAACTCACAAGAAAAATTTAACAAAATTTTGTAGAATATACGCGTTCTGATCAGAATGACCGATGAATAATAAGGTTAATGTGACGTCAGGGTTGCTATTTTTGAAAATGTCAAAACTATATTTTGTACTAGAAGGACAGAGTTGTCATGTGGTTTACGGAATTTGTAAAATATTAAATTCTGGGAAGGTGTAAGCCATCAGCACCTCCCTTACCACTTTCACGCAGAGAAATATTATAAGGTGGTGGGTCTGTTACTGGGTAGAAAAAACATGTGATTGAGGCCAACTCTAAGAGACCTAACATCCATTCTTATATGGACAAAAACGTTGCCTCTTTGACGACACGATATCAACCATCTGCTTATATACACTCAGTTTGGCACAAAACTCTAAAGAAAATTGAGGTCCTGGGGTAAGAAGTGTATTTGAAGGTTAGGCACTGTCTAATAGACAGTTTCATGTATTCACTTTTTGCAGTGAAATGAGTTAAAGAGCTTAATTTATGCAATAAGCTGCAGTACAACTCAACGAGCTGTGTTATGAATGCGGTAAAATTCAATGAATTGTAGTAAAAGAGGACGATCCCTAAGCGTTTTGTATGAAAAAATACATGGAAAATTATCAAAATTCGTTTTGGCTGAGACTCTCTTAAATTGTTGAGGACATTATGGTGAACCGATCGGCACCAATTTACAAGATTTAGGGGGGGGGGGGGGGGCACAGGCCACTTGTAGAAGCTTAGGGACTCTCATCAGTAAACTGTATAGTGTATTTTAGTGAACTGAAGTGAAGTGACGTGAAATGAAAGTTAATTGGAATGTGGTGAACTGCGGGGAAATGCACTGAACTGTAGTCACTGCAGTGATCTTTCGGAGTATGAACTGCAGCAGTTTTGTATAATAGATAAAAACATATGAAAGCTTTGTGAAACATATGCAAGGGAGCCGTATGGATCAGGATAGATGAATAGATGTATGGCAAAGAAAACAGATATTACAAACATATGCTAGGGACCCGTTACGTATCAGGATAGATGTGACAAACAGACGTAAAAATTGCCTTACTCTCAAGTGTATGAAATTACGTCCATTAAATTGTATTGGAAATTGTCGAGAGGGCAATATTGAAGAACCCGTCCGAAGCAACGGTGCAAAAAAACCCTTCCGAAAGCACAAAAGTAACCAACCTAGGGCACTAAGGGCAGGTCTTGGACAAATACTCTCACACATAAAAATTGTAGACTCAATTTTCACTACAACGTAGCAAAAAAACAATTTTTCTGTCTAGGGCCCGACCTAACGAGAGGCCTCTCCACAACACAGCACAAAAAACATTTTTTTTGTTAGGGTACTCGGTATTCGGTTACCTCTCAAGTAGAAAAAGAATCAACAAAATCGGTTAGGATTTACCCGATTTATGTAAACAAACACGTTGGGCCCTAGTACAAACTCAGTTTTAGGGTCCTGGCTGAGTCCAAGGGCTTCTATCAAACAAATTTTTTCCATAAAATGGGAGACATTCCTAGACCCTTCAATTAATTTTTTTTTGAAAATCGGAAAAGATTTACTCGAGTTATGTACAAAAAACACGTAGGGCCCTAGCAGAGACTCGTTTTTTGTGCCCTAGCTAAGTCCAAGGGCATTGCATCAGATATGTTATGGGAGTGGTAGAAAACTGTTGCAGATTAAAGGGCCTTAAAGTTAACCCAGATAAAACTGATATAGTTCTCTTCAGCAGGGTCATGAACTAATTCGGAAATTCAGGATGTTTGGAGAGACCATCAATCCTGAAAACAAGGTTAATTACTGGCTCGACAGTAAACTACACTGGACCGGGCATGTGAGAGACAGAGCTAGTAAATCTCTGACAGTCTTCTGGATGTGTAGAAGTGCCTTTGGTAAAAATTGGGGCCTGCCATCGAAGGCTATACTGTGGATTTATGAAGCAGTAGTGAGATATATGATCACCTACGGCTGCGTCGTTTGGTGGACTGCGCTCGAAGTAGACTCGTGAGGAAGGAGTTGAGCGAAATTCAAAGACTGGTATGTATCTGCATGACCGGAGCTATGAAAACAACAGCAACTGCACCCATGAAAGCGCTGCTGAATATTGCACCCATCCAAACGATCATTAAGGCTAAGATTTCGCGACACAAGATCGACTCTGACTTACTTCCTTTGTGAAGTACTATGAGGCTGTGATACCGGATAGACTAGAATGGGTGAGAGGTTGGCCAGATAGTCTGTCCACAGATGGAGTCATTTGTTTCACAGATGGATCGAAAAACTCGAATGGAGTGGGGTCTGGAGTATCAACCCTGGAATCTATGACAGAAGAGAGTTTCCATTTAGGAAATTTTGTCAGTATACTTCAAGCAGAAACGTTCGCAGCGATTGCGAAGCGTATTAAGACCGGAAACAGTAGGCGAAAGAGTCACAATCCTTTCCGATAGCGAAGAAATGATCAGAGCGATGATGTCGACTGCCGCATACAAATTAATGAGGGAGTAACACTAAACCGCTGTGGATGACGGTTGCTTGGGTGCCGGGGCTCTCTGGAATAGATGGAGGTGAGAGAGCGGATGAACTGGCAAAGCAGGGTGCTAAATCTGCTCAATGTGGTCCTGAACCTTTCATTCCTATACCACAGTCACAATGTGACAAAGTTGTAAAGGGGAAATAAAGCGTTGGCGCGAATATGGTGGGACAAGGCACACAAAGCAGCGATCACCGGGCACTGTGGGCTAAACAGTCGTTTGTCAAAGATGGGAATCGTTAGCGATCCCCGAATGTTTACCTGTTGTCTCGGTAACGAGACTGGATATCACGTAATTTGCGAGTGTACAAAGTTTTCTCAACTGAGACTCGGGACTCTAGGTGAACACAGTGCCTAAAGTAACATATAAGCTTGGGGTGAAAATCCCCCCCGGATCCCCCTAATCCCCCCCGGGTCCCCCTAATCCCTCCGTTTTTTTTAATCCTCCCGGTTTTTTAAATCCCCCTATCCCCCCGGTTTTTTTTAAATCCCACCCCTAATCCCCCCGGTTTTTTTAAATCCCACGAATCCTTCAACTTTTAAAAAATATTGATTTACACCGATTCGTTATCGAAATACTCTGTTCACCCTAAGGTACATAAAACGCTGTGCATCAAAAAGCTTGGCTGTAAAAAAGTATATTATGAGTGCTCGTAAATAAAAATGTCGAAATCTTTGAAAAAAAGTGGTGGTCAAAAAAGAAGAGTAAATCGCGATCATATGGTGAAGAAAATTGCCTTACAACCGGGTCGGTTGAAAGTTTCTAATTTGTTTATGAAATCGATTGAATCGAATTGCGAAAAGAATTCGTCAATCCAAAGTGATGACACGGGAGTGACAACAGATTGCGTGAATTCGATAAAAGGTTGATTCTTGCGTTACGAGATAGGATACGATCGATCAATAATTTTAGTTTCTATTTATCAATCAGGTGTCATAGAAAATGACGACGACAATAGTCCTACCGAACTCTTTTCGACTGTGGTTGATAGTTTCTTGCAAGATGATGCTAGCATTAAAAATGACGATATCTGTATGAACGACGAACGAAGTGAACAATGGCCAGTTATAAGTGACATTCCACACATCGACACTTCTGATTTCGGTTGCAAATACTCTATGAGATTGCGAGAAATGTTTCGCAGAAGCAAAGGTATTTTGCAATGGTTACTGGGAGTATTTTTGGTCACACAATATGTGAACGGAACGTGTAATCATTTCAACAAAATCAAATCAATTCATCGACAGTCAATATCAGAGGAAACAATTAGGAAAAGATTGACTATTTCGCTAAATGGTGTTGGAACAGCACATTTCGATCCGCGACCAGCGGTTATAAAGTTCCTTGAAAGCAAAGACCGGCGATTTCGGGCTTCCGATGTCGAACTTTATCAAAATCATGATTTTTTCAAAAAGTTTTTCCGCGAAAATTCCACTGTTTAGCTTTAGTTATTCATTTTTTTGTTGATGTACATAAAAAGCCTTTATTTTGCAAGAAAAATAAATTCTGATAAAATAGTCCATTTAGTTAATTTTATTTAGCGTTAATCGACACGGAAGTGAATTTTTTCGAGTTTTTTTGTTAAATTTAAGTCATTGATCCTTTTTTCCGAAAAGAACTCTCTCTGAAAAAAGGCCCCATCTCACAGAAAAAAGGGCCCCTCTCACATAAAAAAGGCCCCCCCGGCGAAAAATCCTTACTTTAGGCATTGTGTGAACATGTCATTAAGCCTCTGGATGTACTAATGTTGGGACCAATTTTCTTCGACAAGTTCCTCACTCTTACTGGTAGTTTCGGAGGGTTTACTTGATGAACGGGAAAGGAACAAAAGAACAGCGTCTGTATTTCACGACCAAGCAAGGGGTACATACGTAACGCCTTTTCAGTGTTGCTACAAATTTTAAATCAACCATATTTTGAAATAGAAGCATTCCAGAATTGTCAAATGTATGATCGACCCCCAATTTAGGTGGTATAAAAGGGGGGTCGACCATACATTTGACCCCTCTGGAATGCTTCTATACCGAGATATCGTCGATTCAAAAAAACTCAATACATCACGGGAAAACGAGTAGACTTTGTGATGTAAATGACTACTTCATGCTTGCTAAGAGAACCGAAAGTACTTCAGTATAGTCATTTACATCACAAGATCTACTCGTTTTCCCGTGATGTATTGAGTTTTATTGAATCGACGATATCTCGGGGTAGAAGCATTCCAGAGGTGTCAAATGTATGGTCGACCCCCATTTTATACCATCTAAATTGGGGGTCGACCATACATTTACGAGGGCCTCAATGTACTTTCGGTTCTCTTATAAAGTATGAAAAACTCAATACATCACACGAAAATGAGATGTCCTTGTGATGTAAATAACTATTTCATCACTCGAACCACGAAAATCGTAATTTTCACTTCCCAAATGGGAGACGAAAATGAAAAAAAAAAAAGATTTCAGTAAGCCAAGAGATGCGAAAATATTTTCGGTTCTCTAAAGAGGGCTGAGAGTATTTTCGGTTCTTAAAAGAGAGCCGAAAGTTGCATCAGCAATTTCGTTCTGTTGAAAATTTGAGTTTGGGAAGTGAAAAATTACGATTTCCGTGGTTCTCGTGATGAAAAATTACGTGATCCAAATAACTATTTAAACGTCAAAGTGAATAAACAAGAGCACGTACAGCTTTGGCTTGTTAAGTTTCACTGGTGAAAATTTTATATGGAAGGAGTATATAAAATTTGTTAAAATCGTCACCAGTGAATCTTATCAACTAAAGCTGTACGCGCTCCAAGCGACGAATCTGTGTTTCGTTGACAGTTATAAAAAAAAAAAATCGACGAAAAGAAGAAAGGGAAATTCAGCGGTAATAGCAAGTACTTTGACATTTAAAACGTAATTTTGACAGTTGACAGCATGCACAGATGGACGGACCGACAAGAAGGGTGAAAAAGCTATCGCTACTTAATAAGAGCGTAATCAGTAATTTAGTGATATTGCATAAATATTGCGACTGAAATTGCAGAAAAAGGGTCAATATATCGCCGGAAAAAATATTTTCGCCATTTAATCCACATGAGAGGGAAAGAGCACGAGGGTGTCACTTACTATAAAAATCTACATCGAATTTACAAATTTTTTTTGAGTTTTTGAATTTCGTCTACATTTTATAGATTCCGTTTTTTAATTTTCAGTTTGTTATAGGATTCGGCAACATCGACAAATTTGCGTTGCATGGCCGAATCGAGTTAAAAATCGATTGTTTCTTCTTCGGCAATAATGAATATTGGATGAATAAGTGACATCCCCGTGGGGAAAGAGATAGCATCAAGGCATGTTGTTGCATTTTGACCACTTTTAGTCGAATTCACAATATTCGCAACATCTGAAAGAAACGTAACTAACTGCCGTGCAACGCTTAAAAACCTTGTGAAAAAATTCAAAATATTTTATCTCTTTCATCTTAAGATTTTTTTAGAGTTGAATGGCAGAGGGTATTTTGCCCACACATCGCACGAAAATTTCAAAATTGAACTGAACTGAAAGGACTGAAAGCTTCTGTCTTTTATGACTAAATTAACTGAAAAGGCATATTTCCCGCCGAGCACAAAATATGGGGTGGTACTGGCGAATCAATCTTAATCTGGTACATACCTGTGTTTACAAATTTGAAAGAAAAACAGTTTATCAATTCGTCAGTTTGTTTTTATTTGTTAAATGTAGAAATATATTGCCGGTGACGGACTTCCCTACCAGCGAACAGTAAGCAGGACTGTCGACTTCCGTCGGGGGCACCAAGGGATTTGTGAATAGGGAAATTATTTCCTACCGAAATGTAAACATGGAAGCCTTAGACAGTTGGAAACTGAATATAAACAATTTCTATCCCGTCGGTCTTAAACATTATGGAAATGACAAAACAAGTCTCGTCCTCATTTGGAGTTCCAATTTGTTGTGCACAAAAAAATTCCGATCGTTCACAAACGCCATCGAACGTAATCTCCCGCCGGACAAGGACCAAGTCCGCCAAATTGACGACATCATTTCCAACGTCATAACTAACACCCTGGAGTCAGTCATTCTTACGGAAGACAGTACCTTGAAATATTTTGAAACTCCTAAAGTGCTACGGAACGTAGACTATGTGACAAGAATAAAAGCGATTTGTACATCAAAACAGGGATTCGTCATACTCCATCTGAACGACGATGGGGACATTCAAATCATTCTTCATCCAGATTCGTTTCCTTGTCCACCTGAGCGGCTACGGTACTTCGACATTAGCTTCGACAAAAGTTACTGCCAAACGACATGGAATGAAGCTCAGTTCAATATTGTCACTTTACAACCCGATCCCGACAGACCAGCGTTTTTCAATGCATTGAGAAAATGTCCGGGAGAACAGTACGTTCCATCTGACACTTTCATATTTTTTTCCATCAACAATACGCTTTTATCGCTGGTCGAGGAAGCTAATGATTATGGCTACCATCAAGTGCACACTCACTCATCGATCATAAGAGGCATACACGCATCGAAGGATTTGAATTCAATTTACGTGCTGCTAGAGTCTGGTGTTGTTGATGTCATTTACTCATGCGAAATTTTGGGAGTTACGAAAACTTCATCGCTTTATTTTATGCACGACGTTGGTGCCTACGACTTGTGTGACGACATTTTCGTTTATTCGGATGGGTTTCAAGTTTTCATGGGCCGAATAGAATATTCCACTACAACAAGAACTTTCGGTAGCAGCCAGAAAAGCATCCCACTACCAGGAATAGTTGCGTTCACAATTGTTAAAGCTAGCAAGACAGCGATTTGCTTGAGCGAAAATAAAATGTTTTACAAAATTCGCTACTCTAATGAGGAGAGTGAAAGCATCCAATCCGAAAAGGTCGTAATGCTGCCAGTTAGTGAATTTTTGGAAAAGGCTGAAAATACGACGGTGGACATTCAACGACTGGTCGATTGTTACGACAGCATTAGAATTGAATTATTGACGCAACACAAAATGTTTGAAGCTTTGGCGCTACGATACAACTACAGAAACGAGAAAAGCGTTTTGAGATTTCCATTCACTTCTAAAGTGAAAATTTATCGCACGGCTCCTGATTTGCCTGCAACAGCCATTTACCCAACAAATTTGGGAGTTAGCGACACTGGATGTTACTTGCACATTCAAATTCAACCCCATCGTTACGGCAAAGTGTTTTCTTCGAATATTTGGTGCTTAAATGTTCACTACGAGACTGCGTCTCAAAACTTTTCCACATCTTATCGATTGGTAAACGAGGATTTCTCTGAGCCGTTGGACCTTTTGATTAAACTGGAAAACAGAAATCACATTATTCCACCTCGGGTAGATATTTGTCTTCGTACATCGGTGCAAGTTGGGGAAGATGTTATTTGTCTAACGTTCCCCGTTCACACCGATGTGATTGACTTCACAAAGGCGATGAAACTTAGTAACAAAATTAGACCAAATAATCCAACGATCCATCGAAATTGCAAATTAAATTTCAATGACAGGCAACAGTTGACTTACCAAATAAATTTATCAAAACCGATTTCGCTAAATGAAATTCTACGCAGCGTGGACTCACAATTCGAATTCAAGGGCAACGAATGTTTCGTGAGCTTCTTCAACAATTACTTAGAACTGACTGTGGATGAGACGTTGACGAAAATTTGTTTAAAATCGTTGGATGCTGCGACAATGTTTCATGTCAAAAAAGTGATCTTCGAACGCCTTAGGCTCGACTGTAATTTGGCGGAGGATCATTGCCACAAGTATGCTGTAAGTAGAATTTTTTTTATTGAAATATTGATTTTTGATACCAGAGTTACGCTGTGATTAGATAGACTCATTGTGCCTAAAGAAATTCTTTCCAAAACGAATTATTTGAGGGAATTTACTATTTTGAGTCATTTTAGGTTTTCATGATTTTCGGCTTCTTCAGTTCTTTTTCCTTCGATTTTCTCCTATCCAGAAAGAGGAACTGAAGGTTTCGCTATGTAGGAAGTAATTGTACTGTCGTCATAAGGAAAAAAACACATCGTATCAGAATAGATGTGGCAAACAGAATAGATGTTACAAAAAGACTCGAGCGTATAAGTAAATATTGCTATTGCCTTACGTCCACATTAAATAGACGAAAAGACCTGCGTCACACCTATAAGGTTTTTTTTGTGGATATCAGTACTTTTGTAAGTTTATTTTTCGTCAAAAACCCCTAAAAATTTTTCTCAATTTGAATACCCCACTCATGTTAAGAATAACCAAAATTATCAAAAAACCCAAAGCCTTCAACTTACTTGTGAGTGCTATAGAAATCCACATTCATCCCACAAACCTAGTGAATCCTTACTTTTACTTTTTCGGCGTTACAGCCACTTGTGGGCCTTGGTCTGATAGAGAATTCCGATCCAACGTTGCCTGTCGTGCGCCGTGTATTGCCAGTTTCTTATTCCTAGCGTGCGAAGATCTTGTTCGACGCTATAAATCCATTGAAGTTTTGGGCGACCAACAACTCTTCGCCCTTCTGGATCGTTACGGAATAATTTCGAGGGAGCCCTGTTTTCATCCATGGGTGCAAAATGCCCCGCCCACCTCAGCCTATAGACTTTCACCACTGCCACTATATCCGGCTCGCCAAAATCACGTCCCAATTCAAAGTTATATCGCCGTCGCCACCTCTCCCCTTCGCGCATCGCTCCAAATATGGTGCGGAGTACCTTACGCTCAAACGTTAGGAGCAACTGTTCATTACTTTTTTTCATCGCCCAATATTCGCATCCGTAGATCAGTACTGGACGGATAAGTGTCTTGTAAATGTGGCACTTCGTTTTCTTCGATACTAACTTTGAGCGTAAATGTTTAATTAGACCATAATAGCATCTGTTTGCCGCCATGATACGTCTGTGAATTTCAGGTGTGTTGTCACCATCTGACCGTATCAGCGCTTCAAGATAAATGAACTCATCCACTACCTCGACTACCTCTCCAATGCATATTGTGTCTCCCTGCTGATTGGCTTCCGGATTCGGCTCGGTCTTCATGTACTTGGTTTTAGATTCGTTTATCATCAAACCCATCCCCTCAGCTTGGATTTTCAGATTTGTGAAAGTGTCAACTGCTGCTGCATGTGTACGACTGGCAAGGTCCAAGTCGTCTGCAAAGCCCAGAACTCGAACTGTTCCATTCACCAGCGTTTTGTTGGTTTTGATACCAGCACGTCTCATTGTGATTTCCAAAGCCAAGTTAAAGAGTAAGCAGGATAGCACGCCTCCCTACTTCAGCCCTTCTTTAACAGCAAACACATCTAACATGTCGTTTTGCACCTTGACACGACATCTGGTGCCATCCAATGTCGCTTTCACAAGACGAATACTTTGTTTCAAAGCCCAGCTCCTTCATCGCCTCATACAATTCCATACGCTTGGTCCTGTCGTAAGCTTGTTTGAAGTCGATGAAAAGATGGTACGTCCGGACTTGACATTCTCTGCCCTTTTGCAGAATCAGACGAAGTGTGAATATTTGGTCAGTTGTTGAGCGATCTCGTCTGAATCCGCCTTGATGTCCCCAATGACACTCTCAGCCCGTGGATTTAGTCTTTCGAATGGTACTCGAGCAAAAACTTTGTAAGCCGTATTCAGCAAGGCAATTCCACGGTAGTTTTCGCATTCGGTTTTATCGCCTTTCTTGCGTAGAGGTAAAATGGCACCCTCTAACCACTCATCAGGCAACTCTTCCGTGTTCCATGTTCGTTTTACTAAATCATACATCACTTTTGACAATTCCTCACCACCCATCTTTAGCAGTTCCGCTGGAATATTATCGGGACTGGAAGGTTTGTTGTTCTTGAGTGAGGTAATTACTGCTGAGACTTCCTCCATTGTTGGCGCTGCTACGATACGATCGTCGTCGTCAAGAAAGGAAACATCGCTATCATCAGTCACGTCATCATCCCCGTTGTACAATGCATCAAAATGCTCCTTGAATCTCTCCAAGACATCATGTTTTGCAGTAAGCAACGTTCCGTTTACTGCTTTGGGGGTTGAATTCTTTCCTTTGATTGTTTATACGTTTGTAGAACTTTCGTGACTCATTTGCGCTACACAATCTCTCTAGCTGAAGTAGCGTCCTATCTTCGAGCTCTCTCTTCTTGCGCCGGTGCAAACGTTTTTCCTCCTTCCTCAGTTCTTTGTATCTCGCATCTGCCGCCACTTTCTGTTTTTTCGTGCAGTTTTCCTTTCTTATTCGCGCAGCGTTTTTATGTTCTGTAACATCAGCACACTCCGCATCAAACCAGGTATTGAAGTCATTAGGGCTCTAATATCCTAAGGTGTTGGTCACTTCTTGTTTGATTACTTCGCTCACCGATTGTCAGTCGAGAGGAGTATCATGATCTGGTTAAGCTTGTTGGAGTTTTGTGCTAATGTTTTCAGAATATGTCGCCGCTATCTGTGGATCTCTTAGTTTGTCAACTGCAAAACGCCTCACAGTTTCTCGTTTGCCACTATGAAACCGGACAAGATGTGATCGAAGTGTTGACACCACAAGATAGTGATCAGAGTCGACATTTGCTCTCCAACATGTTTTGACGTCAATTACATCAGTGAGGTGTCTTCCGCTAATCGGTGGTCGATTTGATTAGGTGACAAGTTGTCATTGGAGCGCTTGGTGGAAGGTACTTTTCACTACAAGGTTTTTTTCACCCACGAAATAAATCATGCGCTGTCCGTTTTCATTCGTATCTGTACTTCCAATTGTTGGTCTGAACACTTCCTCTTTACCCACTTTGGCGTTGAAATCTCCCAAAAAGGTTTTGATGTCGTGTTCATCGTAGATATTTACGAGCTATTCATAATATTCGTCCCTGACTATGTCTGACGATTCATTATGTGGCGCGTGTACATTAACTAGGGAGTAGTTCTTAAAACGGCCTTTAATTCGTAGCACGCATAATCGCTCGTTCACCCTTCGGTTAAGAACCAGGTGATCAAATTTTCCAGCTACCAGGAAGTCAGTACCAAGTACATGGTCTCGACTTTTGCTGCACTATGAAAGGAGATGTAGCCATTATAGCGCGAAATTTGTGAGTTTTTATTATATCCGCTCTCTTGAATAGCTGCAAAGTCGATTTTGGCCTTCTTCAATTCATTTGTCAGTTTTGTTAATCATCCAATTCTGTGAGTCTGACGTCTCACACTCCATTTCTCATATCCTTTATCCGTTTCCGAGTCGTTGCCGAAGGCCTCCCAGCATCCGAATGAGACCGCATATTGTCCCTTTCTTCTCCTGCTTTCGTTGCAATAGTTTTTGCACAATCGCTCGCAGTCATGTGTCCCAGAGCCAGGTCGCATGCCTCGACTCCAACCCCCTATTCATCGGAGGACCAATTTTGTTTTGTAATGGTAGCCCAACTGACTAGGGCTGTGTATGCTGGCGTTGTCTCTTGCCGATACTAAGTCGCCACCCCATCTTGATAGCGCCTAGCTGCCTTCGGCCCTTCCTATACGTGACGTTAAGGTACTTCCCGAAGACAGGCCCCCTCATCCTTATGCTAAGTGAACCACACTACTACACCAGGGGTGGTTACCTGATCGCTCATGCGGGTAGCTCACTATACCAGGCATCACCACGGGTAGGATAGGATGTAGGAATAGGTGAAAAGTGAATCATCCCTAGAGATGATCGGGTTGCCCAAAACTTCGAAAAACCCGACCCGAACCTGAACCCGAATTGTTTTTTTCGGGTTAATGGGTTTCGGGTTTCGAAAATTTTAATCGGGTCGGGTTCGGTCCGGGCCGGGTTTAGAAACAGTTCGGGTTTCGGGTTTCAAAAAAATTTATTGGGTCGGGTTCGGTCCGGGTCGGGTTGTTGTATCATTTTATTCGGGTCCGGATCCTTTATTGACTTTTTATATTTTACAAAACTCGTCTAAATTTTATCATCTTACATTACACGTTTTAGTCTAAGGTCCGTGAAGAATGCAGACGTCGGGCCTTGAAATAATTTTTGTTTCGAAGTAATTTGGGTTGTGAGTTTCGAAAAACTTGAATGTCTGGTTCGGTCCGGGTCGGGTTTTGAAACAGTTCGGGTTTCGGGTTTCGAAAAATTTTGTCGGGTCGGGTTCGGTCCGGGTCGGGTTTCCAAAAATGATCTACATCACTACGAATTCTGGAAGTGACCAGGTCATACTAAGGTCGGCCCTAGCCCAAAAAATGATTTTGTGCTATGTTGTAGAGAAAATTACGGAGAAAGTTTTTCTCTATCTGGGGGTCAGTTTTGTGCTTTTTTTACACCGTTTCTTCGGGCGGGATTTTCAATATTGCCCTATGGGAAATTTCCAATACAGTCTAATGTGAACGTAGGGCAATTCGTTCAACTCTGTTTGCCACATCTATTCTGATACGTACGGTTCCTCCATATGTTTCTACTTCCTTTGGGTTAAATTCCGCAGTTTATGATGACCTCACACTAAGCAAATTCACGAAATATTTTTGTCATTAACTTTATTTTCAAGTAAAATAGTTGGTTGCGTATCTTCTAGAGCTCATCATCTCGTCCTATAAAAAAATAATTAATTTAAGCGAAAATCTTAAAACTCTATGCGAGAAGAAATTACTTTTTCGTAGCTTTTCTAATTTTCGATTTCAAGGCAGCTACATCCAATTTTGTACTTTGTGTCGGTGTTGGTGGCGTGATCTTCTCTTCCGGTGGAATGAACGCCCGATTTCGTCGTTCATCTCGTACCTTGGCTGTAAGTTTCTGTTTCTCTTGACGCTCCTTGTTGCGACGAGCTTTCTTTTCCGATTCTTTAAGGAAGAATTCTCCCGTCTCCAATTCTTTGTCAATTTTACTCAACGGCATTGGTGGTGGGAACGGAGTGTACTCCTTCTTCTTTTTGTTATTTTTAGGCTTCTTACGGTTGCTGATATTTTTGTTTTTGAATTTAGGCAAGAAACGACTCCAATCTTCATTTTTGAGATTCGGATCGTTCATCAATTCACGTTTGATCATCAAAGCCTTTATGTTGTATATGGGATGAACATTTTCCATTGTATCGATGACGATTTCTCGAACTTGTTGCAGCCCTTTGTACGGTCCTAATGCCGAAACAGTTGTACCTTGCACCAGCACATAGCAATCGGTTAGCAATTCAATGGATTTCAAAGTGGCACCGTTTGGCCCAATCAATCTCTGACGTCTTTTTACAAATTTCTCTTTCTTTCGAACTAAATTTCCTATTTTAATTATGTCACAACCAATTTCATCTTCCAACACACGCCTGGCTTGTTCGTAGGGAACGGATCGGGCCATCAACTTTATCATATCCCGTGCTTTTACGATTATGTATGGGTCCCATGTCTTTCTCGTCGTTTTAACCACCATACTACCTTCGATTAAGTCCAATTCTGCTTTCAATTTGTATTCCTCTAACGTTTTCTGTACCAGTGGCCAATATTCTCGAAGATAATTTTCTCGATACTAAAAAATTTTGGATCGTTTAGAAGAAAAGGTTTTTAGATAAGAGGAAGACAAACAAATTACCTTCGGAAACAACGTTGCAAAAGAACTTTCCTCAAGTAAACCATGCGGATTATTTTCAGGCTTAAATTCTGGAATTTTTAATGACCAAGCATTTTCCACTGGTTCGGTGGATAAAGGCTCCTCTTCCATATCACTCATTTTTATTTAAAATATTCAAAAAACACTTCTTTAAACTTCTATTTGAGAACAAATCAGGCTGTTTTCGTATAACACAAAAATCAACATCCAAACTCTGCGAAACGAATAATCCAAATGTCAATGCCATGCGGAGATAGTGTTGCCATAAATGATTTGAAAAAATCTTGTACATTTGCGCGCGTTTACAGTGCAGTGGAGTCAGCGTGCGTGCAGTGTTCAAAATTTTCAAAAATGTTTCGGTAGAGTCTTTTAGAACTTTTTACAACGGATCTTATACCGAGGTTGTTTTTAGAGCAACGGCAAAATTAATTAAACTATTTAAGATGAATTTGGAGTTTTAAAAAAGTAAAACCACCGTTTAACTTTTGCCTTGATATTTTATTTTGGCTACTTAAGTTTCGGTCTTTTATACGACCATTATCGAGCCTTTTACTTATAAACTAATTTGGAACTCAGAAGCTTGACATATTTATACTACATTAATGAATACCGAACATTCTACAATTACACAATAAAACAATTACACTCAATGAATACACATTTACACTTCTTTAAAGTTGTCTAGAAATTTCTCTACTTTTATAGTCTAATTGTAGGCGTTTTCATCCTTTACTTTTGTTTTGTGATTGACTAGAAAATACTCGAATCTTCTTAACATTACTTTGATATGTTTTTTGGGTTTGTAATTGCGCGAATCTACTAGTAGTCTAATTAACAGGTGTTATGGACGCTATATTAACATTGACCATTTATCTTTATTGAAACCTTACAGTGATAAATATAATTACATAAATAATAATAATAACATAAATAATACTAAATAACTACATGGAAGCCGTATATATAAATAAATACCGAGAACAACCTCTGATGAATAAAGTATTTGGAGTTACATCACCATTACTGGCATTAGTTGACCCAATAAAAATAAAAGAAAATGCATCTGACAATAATGAAGATCATAACGGACGGACATTTTTAGACCCATAGAACGCAGTGCTTCGAAATGGGGTCTATTGCGTTTACCGCGACGTTCTTAACCAGTCGAATTTCGACCCATAAGTAGGGGGGAGCATCGATCATGGTCCTTAGATGACTAATCAACAATAAAAAAATGTCCGTCCATCCGTCCGTCGACACAATAACTCGCTTAACCGATTTTCAAAAACTTTTTTTTCATGAAAGGTAATCAAAAAATCTTTTATGGGATTGAAACTGGGCACCGTCGGCCCAAGGGACCTTTTAAATGGTTTTTTCTTTTGTACACAAGTCGAGCAAATCTTTTCCGATTTTCGTAATTTTTCTTTTTTTTTTGAAGATCTGGTGATACCTCAAATTTTATGAAGAAACGTATTTGATTTTGAGCTTTTGGACTCAGTCAGGGCCCTGAGTCTCTACTAGAGCCCAACGTGTTTTTTCTACACAAATCGGGTAAATAACATCCGATTTTCAAAATCCTTTCTAAAAGGTAATTGAAAAAATTAATTTTAAATTTTGAGGTTTTTTTAGGGATTTGGAGAGGTTTTTGTGCCGTTTCTTCGGACGGGTTTTCCAATATTGCCCTTTCGGCAATTTCCAATACAATTTCGACGTAATTTCACACACTTAGCAACATCTGTTTGCCAAATCTATTCTGATGCGTACTTGTCGCCTGCATATATTTTTTTACTTTTTTTTTTCAGGAATTGAACGTGTGTTCGAATCCTACTGGGCTATGAAGCAAAGGGTGTTGTTATTTCAGATTTTAATTTCAATATTCGTAGTTTTTCGAAGATTATAAAATTAATTAATTTACTTTTATTTCATTGAAAACGGGGTTTTTGGAATAGACAATCTTTGTGATGTTTCCGAACTATTTTATTTCGATTATTCGGGTCCTATGGATCACGAATGCAAAATTTCTTTGCCCAGTTCATAGAATTAGTATTTTTAATTAGCGATAAAAATTATCTCAAGTACGGTGACGTCACCGTTTTTCTTCATCCGTAGTTGTTTTTGTTTGAAAGTGTTAGTGGAAAAAGAATCATTTTGATGTTTGATCGGTGTGTTAGTGTATATATTACTAATTATAAAATTCAAAAGTTTGTCTGTTTGTTTGTCTGTTTGTCTGTCTGTAAATTGTCGGTCACAAATTTCCAGCGTGAACCAACATAGGTCCGACCTGCTTGAAGAGTTCCGAGGAACTAAAGCAAAAAGTCGTTTTGCATTGCCTTTTATAAGCCGAAAGCCAAAGAAAAGGCAATGCAATAGTAGATTCTTTTGCATTGTCTTCTATTATTCAAAAAAAAGGCAATGCAAAAGAAGATTCGCATGTGAATCTATCTACGTCCGACCTGCTTGAAGAGTTCCGAGGAACTAAACCCTTTTGCATTGCTTTTTTTAACCCAAAAAAGCAATGCAAACCTAATTTCGAGGGGGAAGAGAAAACCGCAAGGGAAACCTAGAGACAGAGAACGAGAGACGTTCCTTTTGTTAATTCTGGGCCGCAATGAAGCAGTCCAATAAAAACAAAGCGCTCTTATTATGGGTACAGTGTCTCCCATAATAAGAACATATCGCCATCCGCACCTAGCATCGTTTTGCAACGACGCTTAGCGCTGGACATCACCAACCGGCGATACTTTCAAGCGAATTAAAAAGTGGTATTTATACATTTGGAACTGCGTACTTTCTGTGAAGTATAAAATTTATACAACGAAAAATGATTAGAAATTTTGTATGAGAGATTTGTTCAAGTAATTTCGGGGAGAATATTTATGTTATGTGTGTGTGTGTACACATGTAAGAAGCAATAAACGAAAA
The DNA here is from genome assembly GCA_029228625.1 of Pseudolycoriella hygida. Classification (NCBI taxonomy): domain Eukaryota; kingdom Metazoa; phylum Arthropoda; class Insecta; order Diptera; family Sciaridae; genus Pseudolycoriella; species Pseudolycoriella hygida. Next base: position 136,950,109 of record CM055403.1, on the reverse strand, counting down.
AACTATTTTATGCACGTGGCTTCATTCAGTAATATTCTCAATGTATTTACGTTTGTTTATTAAGTGGCGTATTCAAATATTTTTTTTATTTGTATGAAATGAAGTCATGTGGCGTATTCAAATATTTTCTTTGTAAGGAATTATTTGTATGGAACGACATGATGCATTGATTTTCTTTATACATTTTTTTGGTTGGTGAAAATGTCGAGCAGTGGGACATTGGGTAAATTTTTATGTTTTTAAAAATATCTTGGAATTTATGCGAGTTGGGCGATAGGTTTCTTTGGCAAAGTCTTAGAGTTTAGTGGGTAGAAGTCACCAGCATTGGTGAAAATGTCGGGCAGTTGGACATTGGGCCAATTTTAATGTTTTTAAAAATATCTTGGAATGTATGCCAGTTGGGCGATAGGTTTCTTTGGCAAAGTCTTAGAGTTTTGTGAGTAGAATCTTTATGAATCCTAAGAAAATGGCTGCCACCTGTGAAAGTGACGCCATCTTGGATTTTTGCTATCTTCTGAATTAGAATAGTTACGCGTTTGGTTTCTTCGGGAAAGTTGTTGATGTTGATGAGTAGAACAAAGTAGAACAAAGCTGGACAAAGTAGAGATACATTTTGAGTGCCAATCGATCGAGGCTTGGGGCAATAAATTTGCTGAACAATGTTGGGTTAAAAAGTTTCATACTACCGCGCTATAGGTCATTATTTGGCGATTTTATCCACAGCTGGAGCACTTATTAACCAATATCAATGAGGTGTCACATGAAAGGTTTCGACAGTGTGAAGGTAGCGGAACCGATTTTAAGAAAATCGGTTGAGCGGTTTGGTGTCCAGGGTCGATCAAAGGAGGCAAAAATGGACAAAAATTTGCTCCGCTGCCCGAAAATTACTGAAAAATTAATTTTTGATATGTTGTTGGGTATGGTGTAAAACGTCGAGAAAACATGTTCCGGGCTTAGATATTGTTCTGAAATAAGGGAGTTATGGGTCAAGAAAGGGTGAAAATTGAAAATCGGCCAAAAGTCAGTAAAGTCAGGGGAAGTGTCAGAGTAGGGTAAAAAATCGCTAAAATCATTTGTGAACGGCCTCTACGTAACACAAAAACTGGCAATTTTACAGCCCTTCTCCCCCCTTTTATTTTTTTCATCGATGTCAAAATTAGTCCAGCAGTTTATCCGTGGTATACGCGATTGAAAACAAATTTCAATTTTTAAAGTCGATTTAAAAGAATGAAGTCGTGTAAATTGTTTGAGTTTTCAGATTATTGATTTTCTGAACATAAAGTATCATAAAGAAATATAAAAAAATGTACAGACAATTGCTTCAAGTATAGCACCGCATACGAAATTTTTTATCTAGGAGTTTATCAAAAGTTAAAGAGCCCGGGGGATTCATCATCATTCAGTCATTTCCTTCTTTCTATTCATTTCCTTCTCTCCAATGATTTTCTTCTTTCCATTGATTTCCTTCTTTCCATTCATTTTCTTCTTTCTATGTGAGTGCGCTAAAAACGATTAGAGCTCAACAGCGGGAAACTGTGAATAACGAATATTTTGCTAGAACCCTAGTATATGTAAAAATATAAAAGTTGCTACAAATAAACATTTTTGTTCATGAAACCTCGGATTCAGATCTCAAGTTAGCGCTCTAGGTCAACTGAGGAACCAAACATAATTTTGGTTATATTGTAGAAACTTTTTCAAAAGAATTACTTGGGCTGTAGGTCGCTGCAATGGCTTTAGTCAATTTCAAAATCCCTATTTCCGGCGTTCACATAAAGAAGTTAAATAAATTGAGATAAAGGCACAAAGTCTTAGATGTCAAGAAGAATCACTTTGATAAGAAAAAGAAACAATAAAATTTTAAGTAAAAACGAAAAATTTCTTTTTCAGGATATCCTCACAAGAGTACATAGTTTGAGTTGCTCTGATTCCAGTTGCACCGAAAAAATAGAACGTGTTTTGGCATCTGTGAATGAATTAAGAGTTGCATATTTTAAGTAGGAGAGTGAGCACTCCCCGCGGTAACTTTTTGATGAATTGTTATTTTTTTTTAATTTTCATATAGTTTTGTTGATATTGTAAATAAATCTATTAGAAGAAGCAACATTGTACAACGAACTAAGATGTTTAGTTCAAACCACTTTAAGATCAAAGTAAATATTGCAATCCATTGCATTGGCTTAAAGATAACGGTGTTTGAACGCCATAGATGACACATTTTTTGAAAAAGACATGTAGCAAAAGTAAATAAAACATTCTAAAGAACAATCTAACGTCTTGTCTATTTGAATTTGTCTTTATATGAGTGGGAGGATATAAATATGAATAAATATTTGCAATTTTGCTTTTTTTAAGTTCTCGCTCACGAAACAAACTAAAAAGTCTTACGAGTTTATTATTTCAGACACTTCTATTATTTGCTTTTTGCTATTGAGATGATTGTGTTTCCCGTTTGTCTCTTAAAAAGAAATGGTTCGAAAAGTTTGGATGTCATTTCACTTTAACACTCAAAACCAGGGCCTATATTCGCGAAAATATTTTAAGAACATAACCAAACATAACCCGTACGTATCAGAATAGATGTAGCAAACAGAATAAATTTTACAAAAATACTCGAACGTATCTAAATATAGAAATGAGCAAATAATCTAATGTTCTGTGCTCTTTCATAACTATAAGAATTTCAAAGATCCATAGAAATTACCCAAGGTAATGTCAAAGGCCCCACAGAAGTACGTCTGAGACCATTGATTTTAATGACCTACTCCCCTGCACCATATCAAAAAGAGTGTTCCTTGGTAGTTTCTTCAAGAAATCCTGAAACTATTATCTCTAGAATGAAATTCTCACCAACTTTGTCTTAAGAAGCAAGCAAAATATGTCATCACTCCTAACTCTAGAAGTTGCTTTATCCCACGATTTGATAATTTTTCTCTACAACCCCGAAACACGTGTTCTCTGAAATTGTATTCTTTTTCTTTACAATTTTGCTTATGCCATAGTTTTGGAGGTATGAGTCATCCTTCCCAATTCTAGAATTGACTAAATTGTGGGTTCTTTTTCCCTCAAACCCTCGAACATGTATTCTCTACAACTTTGCCCTTAACAGTAAATCTCCATAATGCATAGTTAAGCAAATATGGATGAAAAACCATCTGCTTCCGCATATGGCTAGGATACTCAATTTCGTCCATTTCACTGATCACTGTGCCCAGACCACTGCACTGACCTATAAAAATCATATTTTCATGCTTGCTACCAGGGACGAAAAGAAAAATGTAAGCCCAAGGAGCGAAAGCGATTTGTTAATATTTTTTTCATTTTTTTATATTTTCCATGTACATAGTAAAGTATGTATTTCATAATTCAGCAAAACATATTTTTCACAATTGGGCATGCTCAGCAGTCTCAAAAGCCTCAATAAAATTGTGAAAAATATTTTTGTCGAAAATGAGTACACTTAACAGTCTCATTGGCTACAAAAATATTTTTCACAATTGAGCATACTCAACAGTTTCATATCCTTTCGTAACAACGGTTCAAAATTAGACTACAAATACGTATGTGCAATTTAGCAACATCAGTTATGTCGTTGGCGGTCTACAAGCAAAGTTAAGCATCATTCGGCGCGGTTAGTAATATTTTCACAAAAACAGGCCCTCCTCAGAACCAAGTCAATTTGTTATGGAGTATGTTGAGCGCAATTGTTTCGTACCTGAGCGCCATTCATAAATGACGTCTTTCGCGAGGAGGGAGGGGTTGTGGTGTGGGATAGACGGACGCCGTTAGACTCGAACAACAATTTGAATCAACTCACTGTTGAATTTTCGACTTTGACAAACTTTAAACAGAAGTCTGCATGCAACATAATGGTAATTTATGCAACAAGTTGCGAAATGGAGTAGATGTGAAAGAGTTTATCGAAAAAACACATCGCGTGAAAAAAGGATTTCTCCGAAAGCAGACGCGTCCAAAAGTTTCCCAGAATTAGCCGAAAATCCACATGAAATTTATCTAATTATCAATAAATAAATTACTTACGATATGACACCCAGTCATTTAGGACCAAATAACTTTTACACTATCAATTTCACAACGACTCGATAGCGTAGTGGTTAACACGTCTGCTTGTTGCTACGAGATTGAGTTGCCAGTGCATTGATTCGAAACTCAACCGCAGAAGGATTTGTTCATATTGTTAAATTTTTAAACAAAACAAAGCTGATCGAATCGGTTCAAGTCATGTTTCTACTCCCACTAGTTTCACTAGATGGCACTGGGCTTGCGCACAGCTTACACTGGCACGGAAAAAACTGATGGGCCCAACGTATTTTTTCTACATAAATCGGGTAAATCTTATCCGATTTTCAAAAACTTCGGAAAAACTTCTCGGAAAGTTGATAACAGGCATGAAGTTTGGCAAAATCGGTCAAAAGCTTTCGAAGTTACGGCCAAAAAAGTGGCCAAAAGGGTGGTTTTGAAGGTTGGTGGAACTTTTTGACTTATATATCGGCGAATCTGGAACGGAAAACGCTCTTCAAGGTTTTGAATGAAAGATGCGGACATCAGAAAAACACGAAAATTAAATTAGTCACAATCAGTTGATTGGTTCGGGCTGTAGATTTCTCAGTGTGGGACCAACTCACGCTGCGCGGTCCTACACGATATTTGGCGGTTTTTTGTGAATATTTCTTCAATGGTGAAGTTTTTTTGTGCAGTGTTACAGATAAGAAAGAGGCGAACTTTTTTTTCGCGAAACTGGAAGAGTTATCCTTTTATGAAACGTTACAAGAAAAAACACAAAAAATATTGCTAAAATCGTGAAATCGATAAGAAACTTGGTGACAAGTGAAATAACGGCCAAAGATCATGTGATATTGTAACGAAAATACGAAACTAGTGAACTTGCGATTTCAGGAAACGTCACGAAGGCCAAGGGAATTTGTCCTTTTACGAAATTCAGAAAACCTAAGTGGGTAACGAAACTAGGGACTTTGCGCTTTAACCAAACCGAGGGAATTCGTGCTTTTACGAATTGTCCCAAAATATAGGTCGCTAACGAAACTAGTGAACTTGCGCTCTAAGGAAACCTCACGAAGACGTAGGAGTTTTTCCTTTTACGAAATGCCTCGAAACCTAGGCGGGTAACAAAACTAGGGACTTTGCACTTTGAGGAAATATTCACGGAAACCTAGCGAATTTGTCCTTTCACGAATTGTTCCGAAAACTAGTGAACTTGAGCTTTAAGGAAACGTCAGGAAGACCTAGGAATTATTCCTTTTACAAAGTGTCACGAAACTTAGGTGGTTGCAATTCGATGGCGCCGGCAAATAGCCGTTATCATATTTTCTGACTATTCACCGGCGCGGCGCCGGCGAATAGCCATTTTCATATCTTCTGACTATTCACCAGCGCCGGCGAATAGCATCTACCTAAAAAAAATGTCCGTCTGTCCGTCTCCACTTTTTTTTTCCAAACGGCTCAACCGATGAGCCTAAACTCCCATGATTCAAGTTCGAAGATTTGCAAAATTGGTCAAGTAGTTTCGGAGATGTGGTCGAAGAAGTGGAGGTCGGACATAGATCTTCGAGAGTCGGTGAAACTTTTTCGCGAATATCTCAGCAAGTATAGCAAGGAAATTCCTTATTTTGGTGTCAAATGAAAGCATTTGATCTAAAAAAACTGGAATAATGATTTTAGTAGAAATCGGGTCAGCGGTCTGGACCAGTGGAATGGACGGAATCGAGTATCTTGGCCATATACGAAAGCAGATGGTTTTTTGTCTATATTTGCTTAACTATACAATATGGAGATTTATCGTCAAGGGCAAAGTTGTAGAGAATAAAATTTTAGAGAAAGCTTGTTTCAGTGTCTTAGGGAAAAGTTATATAGTCCCGGGATAAAGCAACTTATAGATGACACATGTCTATAAAATTACGGCAGTTTGAAGTTTGCTTCTCAAGGCAAAGTTGGTGAGAATTACATTCTTGAGAAAATAGTTTCAGGATTTCTTGAAGAAAGTACGTTGGTCCTTTTTTTGATTTGGTGCAGAGGAGAACATTTAGGCCATCAAAATCAATGGTCTCAGACGTATTTGGGTAGGCATTACCTTGGGTAATTTCTATGGATCTTTGAAAATCTTATAGTTATACAACAGCGTAAAACATTAGATTGTTTGCTCATTTCTATATTCAGATACATTCGAATCATTTTGTAACATCTATTCTGTTTGCCACATCTTTTGTGATACGTACGGGTCTTTGGTTACGTTTTTTTTAAATTTGGGGCTTTTTTCGGACGGGTTTTTCAATATTGCGCTTTCGGCAATTTCCAATCCAATTTAATGTCGACGTAATTTCATACACTTAAGCGTTATCGTAACATTTACTTAGATACGCTCGAATCTTTTTCCAACATCTATTCTGTTTGCCACATTCTATTCTAATGCGTACGGGTCCTCTGCATATGTTTTCTTAATTTCATTTACTCGTCCTTGAACTTACAATTTCGTGAACCATTTACACAGTACCTACACAGTTGCAGTTTTACTCCAAATTTTTTTGGAAATCCATGTCAATGTAATGAAGTGAGGTGTAATAAAATAAATATTCCGCTAACATAAGCGACAGCACATGTGGATACGAACTAAATCAATAAGCGAAATATTTTACACATCGACTTCGTTGGTGTCCACTAAATGCAAATGTCCGGTTACAAAGTCGTCGATTAACTAAAAATCGAGTACCATCATCTGTATGCAAAAAACCATATGCCATCGAATTTATTTAGTGTCTCATCTATTAAAATCTCGGTCATTTTACAGAATTTATCAAATAAATGACTTAAATGTTATGCATCAAATAACCACATTGAAATTACGTGGTATTCCATTTTCCAAATGAATCGCATAATTCACGATGAAAGACATTTTCTAAAATTTTATTTCAATTTGCCTTGCTAAAAACCTACATAACAACTTGAATACACCATCTAAGAATCAGTCTTTTGTATGTATTCATTCGGTAAAAAAAGTCGCGCGAGATGTATGATGCATACTAATTGTCTTAAGACCATATTCTCACAGATTTATGCTTCTATTCACATATTATGTCACACCATCATTTGTATTGACAATGAGCAACAATTCAATATGGTTTTAGTGCTACAAGAAATTGAATTAAAAATCGGGCGAAACATGCAATTAACATTGTTATCGCTCTGTAGGAATACCATCTCCTTATAAAATATGATTTACGTAAGTACAATTAGCATAATCATACTTCATGGACCATTTCGACTTTATTGTTGCATTCTCTAATGGTGTGCCAACCCCATCACTAAAGTTATCTTATCGTTCAATAGATAATCTTCACTTCAGTTTGTGTACCAAAATTGATTAAAGAGTTAGTTCAATGTTAGTCCGTATTAACCTATGAAATCATGGTTAGCGCCAGCATAGAAAATGGACTAGATGTGCGAGTATTTGGCTTGTTTGCGTGGGGTTCGCAATACTGAAAGTATATGGTGGTGGCGGGCCTGTAAGTTTGTTGCAGAGATGGAATTAAATTTAGCCATAGTGCCCAAAAGAATAATTTTTTTGTAAAGCTGAACTGTGTGAAGACAAAGAAAGAACAATGTATTGTTCAAAATGGCGCCAGCGCCACATTGTGTACAATAGGTCAAAGAAGTGCAATTAAAATCTACTATTATGGCCTACTTTGACTGTAAATATTGCACATTTCACTACGCCATCACAACAATTTCGTTTTGGTGCCATAACTCAGGTGGCGCCGCGTCCAACATAAAACAACTTGCGCGATCTACACTGAAAATTCTAGGATTTTCACGTTAGTTGTATGCTCTACATATGTAGTGATATGCTGTATAGATTATACAACTTGTAACTAATATATGCAACATATCACTATAGATATGCAGCATATCGCTATAGATATGGAGCATACAACTAACGTGAAAATCCAAGAACTTTCAATTTATAGCTATCAATACAAAATGGTCTTAACACTTTTCTCCCCTTTTATCTAATTCGGATTTACCGCAAACAAGAAAATTCAATTTTTACTATGCAAAGTTTTCATCGGACATTCTACTTAGCTCTTGATCCCCCCTGTCCCATCACGTATTGGACTTTATTTTCAATATCTGTACTTAATGAACTCCTTTTTACCAATTTAGGTTTTTCCTAGGTCATTTTTAGCGAAACTTATCTAAAATCTAAAAATTCTCTAGATTTATCCAGAAATCGTACTTCCTCCAATCCAAATTAATTGTTAGAAGTCCTTTTTTAGAGTGGAATTTATTGTGTTTTTTTGATCTAATGTTGCCATGATTTTTTGTTGAATTTTATCTTATTTTTTATCTCTTACTTACTTACTTACTTACTTTACCGGCACTACAACCCATTAAGGGTCTTGGCCTTCTCCAACCGGGCCTATCTGCAGCTAACGTCTCCCAGCTGGTTACTCCCACAGTTCTTAAGTTGGCAAAAGCAGCGTCGCTCCACCTGGACTTGGGTCGCCCTGCACTCCTTTTGCCTTCAGGTTTGGACTTCAGATTTTTTTTTGGAATACGATGTTCATTCATTCGTTGTACGTGACCGAGCCAACGTAGTCTATTTATTTTTGTTGTTCTGACTATGTCGGGCTCTCCAAAAAGCTCTATGAGCTCGTGATTATATCGTCTGCGCCATCGGTTCAGTTTTCGGTCAAATACTGGTCCACATATTGTACGCAGTACCTTTCGCTCGAACGTATGCAGAGATTGTTCATTTTTCTGTGTCAAGCACCACGACTCCGAACCGTACGTAACTACCGGTCTGATCACAATTTTATAAAGTGCGCATTTTGGATTTCGGCTTACTGACTTGGACTTTAGAATTTTCAGCAGGCTGTAATAACTCCGGTTGCCCAAAGTTACTCGCCTTTTTATTTCGTCCGCAATGTCGTTGTTTATGTTCAGCTCTGATCCAAGGTATACGAACTTATTGACCACTTTGAATGTGTGTGTGTCGATCGTTACGTTATCTTCCCGATATCGATTCGTAGGTGGGATGATCATGTATTCCGTTTTTCCGTCATTGACCTTCAACCCAAGGTCGGTACCTTTCCTCTCCAAGGCCATAAACTTATCTTTAACAACATCCATAGTTCGGCCAATAATGTCCCGGTCATCTGCAAAACCAAGCAACTGACTGGACTTGGAGAAAATGGTGCCGCTGGAGTCTATGTCCATGGTTTGAACAGCTGCTTCGAGTGTTAAATTGAAAAGCAGCGTTGCAAGAGGATCTCCCTGACGTAGGCCTTCCTCAATGTCGAAAGTCTCTGACATTTGATTGCGGATCCTTACTCGGCTGTTAGCTCCGTTTAGTGTTAGCTTCGTTAGCGAGATCAGTTTGTTGGGAATTCCGAACTCCTCCATGACTCTCCATAGCTTACTTCATCTAACACTGTCATAGGCTGCCTTGAAGTCAACGAACAAATGGTGTGTTTCAATGTTGTACTCCTTGCACTTCTCCAAGATCTGTCTGATATTAAACAGCTGGTCCGATGTTGAACGACCTACACGACAACCACTTTGGTATTCACCTATCGTAGATTCCGTGTATGGATGAAGGCGCTGATATAGAATATTTGCAAATATCTTGTAAGCAATATTCAGCAGAGCGATTCCTCGAAAATTGCCACACTCCATTTTATTACCTTTTTTGTATATAGGACAAAGTATGCTGGTCTTCCACTCTTCCGGTAACTACTCGACATTCCATATACGCGTGATGAGCTCGTGCATCTCCATACATAGCGCGTTGCCGCCGTTCTTGAAAAGTTCACCGGGTAGGTTGTCAGTCCCCGGGGCTTTGAAATTTTTGAGCTTTAAAATTTCAGCTTCAACTTCTTGCATCGTTGGTTCTTCTATGTATGGTTGCGCAGTCTGAAATGGCAATTCGTCGTTTTCGTCGTCTCGGTTGAGCGGTCTGTTCGGGTTAAGCAGTTCCTTAAAGTACTCAGCCCATCTCGCGATCCACCTTTCCTCATCTGCTAAGACCAATCCATGCTTGTCCTTACACAGCAAAGGTTGTTGACTGTAACCGTTTCTGGATTCGTTCACTTTCCGGTAAAAGTTCCGAGTCTCCTTCCGATTGCCAAACTTCTCAATTTCGATCAAAACTTCCTTGTCACGCTGTCGCTTTTTCCGTCGGAAGAGTTTTCTCTCGAAATTTCTTTTAGAACGGTCCTCTTCCTGGCCAGCTCGAGTGAATCTACTTAGAGTTTTCAGGCGAGCTGCGTTTTTGTCGTCCATGGCCTTCTGGCATTCATCGTCAAACCAGATATTTCTTTTATTTCCCGTTCTCGTTCCCACTGTCTCTGCTGCGGCGCTCTCTACATTCCGTCTAATTTGATTCCACGCATCGTCTACGCTTCGTTTTTCGCTGACCATTCCGGCAATAATATTCGTCTCCAGCCTGTCGACATATTGACGTTTAATGTCTTCGTTCTGTAGTTTTTCCACGTCCCACCTTTCCAATGCCGGTTGTCGATTGTGTTGAACCGATATTCGAGACCTAACTGCCGCTCTCACCAGGTAGTGATCGGAATCTACATTCGGTCCTCTACAGCTTCTGACATTCAACATATTTGAACAGTGACGTGCATCTATCAAACTATGGTCAATCTGGTTTTTGGTTCGTTTATCCGGTGATACCCATGTCGCTTTGTGGATGTCTTTATGTTGGAAATAGGTACTGCTGACAACCATGTTTCTTGATGCTGCAAAATCAACCACCCGCGTTCCATTTTCGTTCGAGTTTTCGTGAAGGCTATGTTTACCGATTGTGGGACGATAAAATACTTCGCGGCCTATTTTAGCATTACAATCTCCAAGCACAATTTTAATGTCTCGTTTCGGCGCTCCATCATATACATCCACCAGTTTCTCGTAGAATAGCTCCTTCACCTCGTTGTCGCTTTCCTCCGTAGGCGCATAAACGTTTATAAGAGTGTAATTGAAAATTTTTCCTCTTATCCGTAGAGAGCACAATCGCTCGTCAACAGGACTGAAACCAATCACCGCGTTTCTAGCTCTGCCGAGAACCATGAAGCCTGTTCCATACTCTCTTGGACTGTCGTTACTCTTCCCACTATAGTAGAACTTATAGTCGCTACTGGTCATGGTGTCCTTTCCAGGCCATCTCGTTTCTTGCACAGCTGTTATGTCAATTTTTGCCGCTCTTAGCGCACTTGTGAGAGATCTCAATCCTCCTGGCCGCCACAAAGATCTTACATTCCATGTTCCTAATTGTAAATCGTTGTCCTTTTTCCGATGCTTGAGTCGTTGCCGTTTATCCTGTCCGATCCGAGGCTGTGTTGGGGAATTCATAACAAGACTGTTTTTACGGTGTCTGGGAGTTAGCCAAGCGCCAAACCTACTTTCCTTCTCCCGATGACCCGTAGGGAAGTCACCAGGTGGTGATGGTAGCCCATCTGACTAGGGCTGTGTATGCTGCCGTTGTCTCTTGCTGTTGAGATCATCCGCCACCATACTAAGTCGCCATCAGATCTTGATAGCGCCTAGCTGCCTTCGGCCCTCCCTATACGTGCCGTTTAGGTACTACCCGAAGGCAGCCTCCCTCATCCTTATGCTAAGTTGGTTACCTGATCGTTCATGCGGGTTGCTCACTATAACAGGTGTCACCACGGGTAGGATAGGATGTAGGAGTAGGTGGACAGAGGCTAAGGTACATAAAGGAGTACTATATTACGCTTAACACACCATTTGACACCCACACCCACATTTTATCTCTTACGAATGTCGTATTCTATGAAATATTTCTTGGCAACTTTAGCGTAACATTAATTTTGTTCTAAACCTAACAATTATTTCGAAACAATCAAATCAATCCCTTATCGAACAATTATTTTGGATCGTGGAAAGTAGCATTTTTCGGAAATTTCTATGCCATAACTTAAATGCCAAGAACCAATCTTTACATTAATTTCTCCGATGTATGTACTTACCTGTTTCAGTTCTATTTTAAATGTTTGTGTGTACCTATAGTCTCATTTCATTAGTTGATTCGCGACGGCGTGGTCTGTCATCAACTTCTAGGACCGCATGCAACCAATTTTATTTTTTGTTTGACAATCCAACTTGACAAAAATTGAATTTCATTAGTTTGGTCCTAGAAGTTGACAACAGCGAGGTGAAGCAACCAACAGTCAAGTTCATGGTTATATTTTTCGTAATTACCTAACATTCAGTTCTTTTTTAAATGAGTCCAGTCATAATGAAGAGAAGAACAAATATTTTTAATGCTGAACTAGCAAAGAAAGGGAGTAAGAATAAAAGTGATGTTCGTAGTGAAAAATGTGGTTCTCAGTTTAGTAGTTCTCACAATCAGCTGCATTTCCTTTATTCTTTGGGATAGGATACAGTATGCACTCTACTAAAACCACATATTAACAGCTTTTGTTCAGCTTTTTCATAGTATTTAAAGTACTACTGTTTTCTTTGTACTTTTTTTTCATGGTGTACTTTTTTGTACTTATTTTTAGTTGAAAAGTACTCCTTTTCACTCAAAAAGAGTTGGCCGCTTTATGGATGGCGAACTTTGACTCCTATTTAACACGAATGACACCCTCTTGCGTCTTCAGGTAAAATGCACTTACCTTGTCGATCAAAAGTATGAAAAGAACCTCGAGACAATTGGTCTGACAAAGAAGGAGCGAGGTTATTAGTTAGTAACACGATCAAAGTCAGCACCAGGCTGCGTACCTGGAACCCTAAGGTTGTTAATAAATAAGGCAGTCCGGTGCTGAATATCTGTTTTTGCCAAATTGGAGGCAATAGTGAGTTGTATACGTCACATACGTTTCAATTCGGCACCAGGCTGCTGCTGCCCTCTGCATTAGAAATTTTTAACTCGAGGACGCAGCCTAGGGCCGAGTTCAAACTTATATGACGTATAGATACAACTAATATGTACACTTTGGTGAAGACAGATGCTTAGAACCAGGCTACCTTCTATATTCCCAGGTGAATGGCCAAAGTACGCAGCCAAGTGTCGAATTATAAACTTATACAACGTAATGTACTCGCTACTTCATGAATTTTGGCATTTTCAAATTTTCGCCACCTAGTGTCCTGGTTGAAAGTGCAGACCAATAGTGAGGAGTTTATTGAAAAAACTAAGCAATCTTAAAAAGGTATCTCCACTACTAGATGAAAAAACAATGACTTTATTTAGCTATTGAGGTACTTTTTTGAAATCAACAATTTTTTTTAACAAAAGCTTCGCTGGAAAAACATCGTTTTTATCAGGCCTCCTCTTAAGTAGCGATAATTCACCAATAATTCACGAGTGAATCACCAATAATTAAACAGTGAATCACCGATGATTCACCAGGGAATCACCGACGATTTACCATGGAATCACCGATGATTCACCATGGAATCACGGATGATTCACCATGGAATCTCCAATGATTCACCATCGAATAACCGATGATTCACCATCGAATCACCGATGGTTCACCACAGAATCATCGATGATTCCCCTGTAAGTCATCGTTGATTCATTGGTGAATGATCGGTAAATTATCGCTGATTCCACGATAAATCATCGAAAATTCCACAGTGAAGCATCGGAGATTCCACGATGAATCATCCTTGATTCCCCGGTGAATCATCGTTGTTTCCCCGGTGAATCATCGTTGTTTCCCCGGTGAATCATCGTTGTTTCCCTGGTGAATCATCGTTGTTTCCGCGGTGAATCATCGTTGTTTCCCTAGTGAATCACTGTTGTTTCCACGATGAATCACCGTTGTTTCCGCGATGAATCATCGTTGTTTCCACGATGAATCATCGTTGTTTCCACGATGAATCATCATTGATTCCCCGGTGAATCATCGTTGATTCACCCACGAACCACCGATGATTTAGGTCCAAAATTAACTTCTTTGACTACACTCTGTCGCCACTTTCCCATACCCATGACAATGGTTTATTAATTGTATCGGTATTAATTGCCGGGTGTTCAAATAGTGTGGTATCTAGTATACCGGCGGGAAGATTTTCGGCCGAAAAATCAAGTACCGGGAAATCCACTTGAAACCAGGAAAAAAATTACAATTGAGAGAAAAAAAGGACAAGGAAGAAGTAGTTTTGCTTGCAAACAGGAAATGGTTGAGAAACGGGAAGTAACTGAAGGAGTGGAATGAGGAATGATTCAGAAACGCGAAGTGGATTCTGCACACGGTGTTCGAGTTCGTGGGTTCATAATCTAAATTTTTTTTCGCTCACTACGGTCGCGCTTTTTTACATTCACACTGTGCTTGAGTTTGGAATCTCAAATAATTTTGCTCGCTGTTTCTTTCACAATTTTTTCGCCAGCTACGGGCTTTTTGACTTCTCTTCACTGGCTCAACTTCAAAATCACATATTCATACACATGTATGTATGCATGTATGTACACATATTCCGACATATAGGGAGTGTGGTAATTTTTAAATATTCATCGGGAAATTTCGCTCGATTTTGTCTATAACGGGAAATTTTGAGAAATTGGCTCACGGCCAGCTGTTGCTTCATTTCATACAAAGTAGGAGAGGCGATTCCGCCTTGCTATTTTGGACTTGTTGAAAGAATGCGATTTTGTTAAAAAAAAGTTGAAGCGAAACAACCGTATGATGTAAAGAGAGTCTTGTGTCTTGAAAAATTCGCGCCTTTCTAGCTTGAAAATCACGCAATTTCTGTGAAAGTGATCCCCAGTGGAAATTGCTTACTTTAGGTTCTGGTCTAGAGTTGACTCTCATCGGTCCAACTTAAGGGACTCTTTTCTTCAAAAACTTTTAATTGCTGCTGGGATGTGCTTTGCGTTTGCCAAGAAACTTAATCGAATCTTGCAGAGTCCGAAGCCTCAGTATATGCAACGTCAAAGAACACATGTTCACCTTGAGCAGTAACCTTGATTTGTTTTTGAAAACTTTACGGTTTGTGTACGCAACCAAAAAAAAAGAATATTCGAACTACAGAATAAAATTATCCACGAAATTGTTTTAGTGTTTCCTTCTAGCACACACGTTGTACCATGTGCTACGCAGGCCCGTATCTAGGGGGGGGGTCAAGGGGGGCTGAGCCGTTCTGAGCGTCTTCAGAGCCCCCCTTGGCCAAACCTAATTGTTGTGAATGTTGCGAAAAAATATAAATCTTGACGTCATGATCGTTTTCAATACTTGAAATTTTCGCCTGCGGCGCAATTATTCTCTTCTTTTCCAATCTCAATTTCAATGTTTCCAATTCGTTATCGAAAGAGATTTTGACACCCTTAACGACTGTGGCGGGTTATCGGTCACATATCCTGAGCTGTTAGAATTTTTTGCTATGAAATGGTAATCAGAACTGTATACTTTCATAGAAAAACAAAATGTACAATTCAATTTTAAGGAATTTTCGCCTGCGGCGCAACTTTTAAATATTGTCACCAACCACTCTAACTAAACGCCATGAATAATACTAAATTTTTCAAAACTTTGTCAAAATATTTTTTCGCTCGCTCTGCTCGCGATTTCTGGCGTCAATTCTGTGTCAAAGACGAAGTAAAATCGTGTGAGCGTCCTAAAGAGCTGGGAAACAAACAAAAGTTCTGTGGGTTAGGCACGCCAAATAATAAGTGGGTAGAGGGAGGAAGAGGAGGGGCGCCGGCCAAGCACAAAACACCTTCTATCGGCGACCCTGTTTTAACGAAAACCCTATACGAAAAATGCAACTGTATTAATGTGAAATGCACGAAATAAAGAGAATTTTCTCAAGATTTCATATAATTTTATCAATTAGGTGTGGGGGGGGGGCTCGAGCCCCCCCTGGCAGTCGACCCTGGCTACGGGCCTGGTGCTACGATGAGCTTTATTGAATGATGAACCCTTAACCACAACACAAGAACCTAATGTCGTTCATGGTTAAAAGATTTTCTCTTCGATTTTTCCATTGATCTTGGCAGCAACAAAATATAAAGCTTACGATATGGAGGTGACGGTATTTTAAAAATATATTTTGTAAGGAAGTAGGAGAAGTAGAGAAAATAATTTTTTAAACAGAGAGTAAAACCGACGTAAAAGCAATAGCAGGTATCGCTATGATCACTCGATATAAAATCGTTATGATCACCGCGTAGATATTTAGTTGTGGTATATAGCTGTAATTATTGCAGAAGAGATTATACTCGCACGTAACAGCGACTTGTCTTTACGGTACTCCACTCTACTCTGCACAGTAGAAAATTGTGTATTTTTTTTTCGTCTTCGATACCATCGAGGTAATGTAAGAATTGTTCAAGAACGAACAGTTTGCGTTCAACCATCAAAAGAATAAGTTGAGTTCTGGGAACGAGACTAAGTGTACACATTGCACTCGAATATCTATTTTTGTGTTTTGACAAAAAATTCATTACCGCAGTCCAAGTAAACTGACCATTTGCAATAATTGCAGAAGTTTGCAGTTTAGAAATTTTTTTCGGAAAATTTGGTGAAGGAAATTCTCATCTGTGAGAATTGGCTAATTCAAGTGGCTTATTTGAATATAGTGAGCAAGAAATTGAAACATGATTGCATGAGCGCAAGTGAATTGTTTTAATTGCGAAATAATTTTAAAACACACATTAATTTTATCTGAATTGGATCTTACGGTTGCAGAAAAAGAAGTGAGTACAGAATTACATGATTTTTACTTTTCAAATAGACAAGTTAACGGCCGTTTAACGGCCTTAGATTTATTACTTATTCTTTAGCATCTAAGCAAATTATTAACACTTTGTGACATGAATTTGAAGAGCCAAATCATTTTTACTGCAGAATTTTCTATGTTTTGAAATTAGAATTACGTTTGTGCATTTCGTATAAAGAAATGTGGAGCAGGTTATTTTGAAAATTATTTCTGTCCAGATGTCTGTTGAGTGGGTTGTCCCATTACAAGTTTTACGTATCTACGATTCTGCAAACTTGTTTCTATTCTGTTACCATTTCCTACAATTTTATATATTTGTTTGTAATCACTTAGTCAGCGAATTTGAAAATGTTATTCTACTTGAGAGCATAATGTTTTAATGTTTCAATGTGCACTCATAAAAAGTGGATGTCATTGATTGATTTGATCTGAGAAAATAATGAACGTACAGCATTAGAGAGTGTTCCCAGTCAGGAAATCATAAACACAATTCAAACTTAAAAGCTTTGAATCGTGAATATTGAAATAAGACAAGAAATGTTTTACGTTCAAACATTGGAAATGTTAAACACTTTATTTTGACTCGATGGCACACAAAAAATTGATTAATTAGATTTAAATTGACTTTTGTCGCAATGTTATTTTATGTTTTTCATGTGGATTTCGCCATTACACAAAATCCACTTTCAATTATTTCACTTTTAGCATCTTAGGCATTTCGATTCATAAAAATTATTTTCGTATTAAAAACAGAATTAATTTTAAATTTATCATGTTTTACGTTCGTTTAATTGTGAAACAATTGCTAGTAATGTGACAAATTAGTTGGTTTGCAATGCAGTTAATTGATGTTGAAGGGATTAACAAACTGGCAGATAAATCATCAAGAAGTATTTCTGTTGCAAGGTATTTTTTTTTATTATTTTTCTTAAGTGTTGAAATATTCATGTTGCAGTAAAAGAAGTGGGATAGATCCTCTTCTGAAGCTCAAGAACCGACACTCTGACTTTAGTGCGTTTTTATTCTGAAATTCTTGTACGATATTTGTGTAAATTATGTACGTTTCCATGTGAGCAGTACGTAAAATACGTAAGCAAATAATAGAAACTTGTGGTGCCATCTCTGTGCCATCATTAGGTTCGGATTGATCCGTATCAGAAAACGGTAATATCAGATCCGATCTGATCCGATTGAGTTTTCATTTCAATTCATCTGATCTGATCCGTTTCTAATGATGATCCGATTCGACCCAATCCGATCCGATTTGATCTGATCCGAGTTTATCTGATCCAATCCGATTGACCCAATATTTTTGCAGCTTTTAGTAATCATCATACAGATCTCCCGCGTTTTATGGGGTATTCGATTTATGCGGATTCGGTTATATGCGGTTTTGACGGATTCGAAATATGCGACGCAACTTCGGGTATATGCGCGTTATGCGTTACCAGATGTGGGTTAAATTTTGACAAGAAAGACAACAATAGAGTTTAAACGAAAAGGTAATTTTTAAATGCACAACTGATATAACTTTATCATTTATTTTGGATTTTTAATGGGAGTAAGTGCAGACGGAATTTGTGAACAACGCTTTTCCTTGGAGTGTATAAACAGCCTCCAATGCATAGAAATGCCCGTGCAGTGGTCCAAAAATTGTATTTCTGTATCTGAAGAACAACATTTGCTACATTGACACGATTCAATTTTGGAATCTGTCGGATGGCTTTTGAAATTTCGCCACTATCAAGCTCGAATTATGCGATTCGAAGATATGCGGTACTAAAACACCGCATAAAACGCGGGAGATCTGTAATAATAAAATAAAATTTATAACAACTCACGTTATTAACATTTGAAAAGTTTGTTTTTTTCAAGCTACTTCACCAAACTATAACTTTCATAGTCGAAAATGATAACAAAAACAAGTTAAAAAAAATGTTAAAAAAATAATTAAAAAACATTTGGGTTAGAGCCGACGCTCAGACCAACTCGCGGCCCTAATAAGAAGTCCTGGACTTATATAAATAAATTGACAAGGGCATCGACAGCTTTGAATATTTTTCAAGTAAAGAATTTGAAATTTTATTAAATTTCAATCTCAATTTCGAATTCAGCTCAAAAAAACAAGTAAATCAAAACATGAAACACAATAACTTTTCACTAAAAAGTTTTATTTCTGAAATCCACGACTTTAAGCACATTACTGCCGTAAATGTGTTGTGTTTCAACACTCGACGGTGGCACTCCTCGACTGCTATTCGACAAGTCGCGCTCTACAGCTGCATAGCCGCCTTGTATCGGCGATACTTTAATGTGATTTTGTGCAGCAAAGGAAATTTCTATTTTCTACCTTTCCAACAATCTAGGAGACAAATCGTTTTAATAGCGGTTGTCGCAAATATCTATCGAATTCTAAAAAGGAATGGGTGCATGAATGTTGCTGATTTCATGTTGGATTTTCATGCGTTTCATACAATCTTCACAAGCTTTACGCGACCCCTAAATTCAATTCTGGAGCATTTTTCTGTTCTAGAGGATTATTCAGAAGGAAAAGAAGCGAAATAGAAATTCGCGTCAATTGAATTATTTTTATGCTTCCACCTTTTATTGAGTGCACTTTTTCCACGTTAGAGTTGACTAAAATTCAAATCAATTTCGATCAAAATTTCGATCGTTTGAGCATCTTCGGTCGCGTGATGATATGAGACTGGATCCCCTATTTAATTCTAAAACAACACCTGACGACAATTACGCGAACATTGATTTTTAACACGAAACAATCACGATAAGGTTCATCCGATATAAATTAGTAACTAAATTAGTAATTAAGCAATGGTGACCAGATAGGTGCTGGTTCCGTGTTCATAAGTTCTGTTTCACTTTTGTGCATGTAATAACTTTCCCATGCGCCTAATAAATATGGTTTATTTACCGGTTTCATGAGTTCAACTTCCAATTTTGTTAGCCCTGAGTGCATATCCAATAAAACATGCTTTGCGACTGACGACTTTTCAGGTCTGTTGTATTTTATGTGAGCACAGTGCTCTTTATATCGTTTTAAAAGGTCTCTTTTTGTTTGGCCTACGTACACTTTTCCGCACACCATATTTATTAGACGCATGGGAAAGTTATTACATGCACAAAAGTGAAACAGAACTTATGAACACGGAACCAGCACCTATCTGGTCGCTATTGTTTATATCGGATGAACCTTATCGTGATTGTCTCGTGTTAAAAATCAATGTTGGAGTAATTGTCGTCAAGTGTTTTAGAATCAAATAGGGGAACCAGTCTCATATCATCACGCGACCGAAGATGATCAAACGATCGAAATATATTCTGCGAAAGTTTTACTTGATTTTTATTTGAATTTTAGTCAAGTCTAACTTGGAAAAAGTGCACTCAATAAAAGGTGGAAGCATAAAAAAAATAATTCAATTTAATTTAGAGTGCACGGAAATGTCCAAATATCTCATATTTAATTCGGGTCAATGTTTTGCACAACTTTTGCTTGACTTGAATAGGACTAGACCACTAGAAACTGGTCACAGAATGGTTCTCAAACTATGGCAGGTTCTCATTTAACCAAACATTTGGAGATAAAATAGTTGAGATTGAGAATTTGTTTTAGTTATTTATTAGGCTAACCAAACCTTCTGTGTGATTAATACACATTACTTGCTTGTTCTGTTGGGTGAAGAATTCAAATGTTTAAAACTACAATTGAATTTAAAAAAAAATATATTGATATTCTAAATATGTCGTAGAACAATTTATACCTCAAAAACATCTATTTTATCGAAATAAAATGAAAACCACGAAGGGCGCTAGGTCAATATTGTCAATCGTTTTTGAATGATGATTCGAGGTGAAGACTGCTGATGTCATCAGATGCTTATTTCCGCAACTTTTTTGGTGAGATCTTGTAACATTTCTTTTCTTATATATCTTTTCATCATCACTTTTAATGGATTCTTAATTATTCGGATAAATTTTGGATTTTCGGATCGGATAATGCAAATCTGTGTTACGGATCAGATAAATGAAAATCGGATATTTTCGGTTTCGGATAATTTCGGATCAAATCAGATACGATCAATGACGGATCAGATCAAATCCGATATAGGATATACGATCCGTTCCAAAAACTACAAAACTATAATACGATCCGTTCCGACCCCAAAAAATTGATAGTTGCAATGTAGATGCATAGAGGTGAGCGGGTAGCGAGTCTTACTTACTTTTAGTTTTTCAGCGCTACAGCAACTTGTAGGCCTTGGCCTGCTGGAGAATTCCGATCCAACGCTGCCTGTCATGCGCTGCGCATTGCCAGTTTCTTATTCCGAGCGTGCGAAGATCTTGTTCGACGCCGTCAATCCGTCGAAGTTTTGGGCGACCAACTCCTCTTCGCCCTTCTAGATCGTTACGGAATAATTTTGAGGGGGCTCTGCTTTTATCCATACATGCTAAATGCCCCGCCCACCTGCGGGTCGCGAGTCATTCCACATCAAATCAAGCAAGAATAAAAATCTTTTCCCCACGATGAAACTTGTAATTTTTCAATCTGTCCTCACAGTGATGCCACAGACTGGTTTTTAACAAAATCGGGACATACTTTCTCCGAGATCGTCAGATGACCCTTCATATAGCGACACTAAAATAATTTCATTTTACATTTTTTTTTTCAATCATCACGGACAAGCTTTCCAACAGCACATATCTTCTGAAGTCCGGTTGGAATGTACAAAAAATTTTCAGTTCTAAATATTTCGAAAAATTCATTTTTGGCACTTTCAGACTTTCGTCATTTTTCTATGTACTCATTTTCGAACACAGAAACGTATGACATGTTCTATTTTGATTTTGCGTGATTCGACATGAAACTCGGAGAAAAACATGAAAGTTAAGTTAGCACAAAGGTTTCCTCAAAATAATTTCCTTCCCGCTAACTTTTGCTCGAGCTGTTAACTTTATTAGATACCGCTAACATCATACGCATTCGTATGGGAAAACTTTTAATTTGGGAATTCTCTAGCTTAACGGCATTTTGGGATAACTTTTAATATTGGGAATTCTCTGGTCCAACGGAGTTTTGGGAATTCTCTAGTCTAGCGGAATTTTGCTTAAACTCTTAATTTTGGGATTTTTATGAGTACAGCGAATCTTGGGAAAACTTTTAATTATTGCATATCTACAGTCCAACGGTTCTTGGAAAAACTTTTAATTTTGGGATTTCCATGAGTCCAACGTATAGCAAGGTCGTTTTAGCGCATAATATCAACAGTATCTAATGAAGATAAAGCCCAAACAGAAGTTAGCGGGAAGGAAACAATTTTGAGAAAACTTTTGTGCTAACTTAACGTTCATAGGAAAACCTGACCCGAAACCCGAACAATTTGAAGGGTCGGGTGCTCGTTTTCTCTTCTCGGGTCGGGTCGGAAGTGATATCTTCAACTGACCAAATCGATCCGACCTGAAAAAATTAGCTCATATTCTGGTTTCTAACAAATAACTCTTACTCACCTATAAATTGTTTGAAAATATCCATATCCACAAATTACGTAACGCTTTTTCAGTGTTGCCAAAAATTTTGAATCAACGATATCTCGGGATAGAAGCATTCCAGAGGGGTCAAATGTATGGTCGACATAAATGGGGATCGACCATACATTTGACCATTCTGGAATGCTTCTATCCTGAGATATCGATGATTCAAAATTTTTGGCAGCACTCAAAAAGCGTTACGTAATTTATGAATGACCCAGGGCCTGAATGCTTACAGAGTGAAAAGAATGAAAAGCTGATAGACAGACTTTTTATAAACTCCCATGGTAATAGACCACAAAGTAGTCAACATATGCGTTGGAGTACAATCTTTCACGTTTTTTGAAACCATTGCGCTACGAGAAAAACTCTCGACCGCGATTTCAACAACGGATTAAAGGCCGCTACCTTACTTCAATCGTTTAAGGAAAGACAATCTAAAGAAACAAAACAAAACATGCTGATTTCGGCGTATCACGCCCTCACATACCAAACAAAGTATGTGATTTCATCAGTACACCTATGTCTTGCAGGACAATGTGTATATCAGCTGATGAAATCACATACTTTGTTTGGTATGTGAGGGCGTGATACGCCGAAATCAGCATGTTTTGTTTTGTTTCGTTAGATTGTCTTTCCTTAAACCCAGGGCCTATTTTTGAGAAAATTTTCTCAAATATTTTTAAAAACTTGAATGTCTAATTGTTGTTTTATACAAAAAAAAAGTGTTCAAACCACAGATTTTAGGTGTTTTGCGATCAATAAAGGCATAATAGAATCATCAACAAGAGTACTTAGGGCTTAATTTAATGCACACAAGTTCAAACTTGGTTTACTGACCTTTTTTCACCTGCACAAACAATATTATAATTCAGAATACACTTTACATCGATTTTTATTGATTCTACACTTATTTTCCCTTGTTTGAACGTATTTTTCATCATAATAAAAATTTGAGAAAATTTGAGAAAATAATTGCTGTATTGGTGAAAATATTTTCTCAAAAATAGACACTGGGATGACCCCAAATCAAAGCTTGTAATAGTAAAATGAGTTATGCTCGCTGAGAAGGAAACACGACTTTTACTACGACGAATTTAACCAGCCGAATTGACAAGCAGTGACCTTTAATGTCGCATCTAAAAATATTTTTGCCCATCTATCGACAAGCGACACGATAACTCGTTCCCATCTATCGATAACTCGTTTTGTTCCCCTGGAAGGAGAAACTTATTACGAATGATATCTCATCCTGATACAGTTCCATTCATTTTTTTTTTACATGCAAATAAATCGTATTCAAAGAATTTCTAGATCACTCAATAACATCTAAAGCCATACAAATTGAAAATACCCACAATCACTGAAACAACATTGAAACAGTCTACAACAGTCTTCAAACAACCTCAAAACAGTTGACGACTACTACTAAAATACAATCATCGAAGACCCTTAAAGTACAGTCGTCGAAGACTAGTAAAGTACAGTGGTCGACGGCCGTCTTCAAATTATCGTTTGTCTTTACCTTGAATTTTAGAGAAAATTAGTCACATCTGGAACGTCTCACATATTAATATTCCAAGTTCGTATACATATTGAGCGAGTTTCCCCTAAAAACCGAAAAGTCTAGAAGAAAAATGTTAAATAGGAAGCTATACAAAACAGTCTTTCCCAAGGATAGTTGCAAGGGAACGACTGTTCTCCATCACTTCGTATTTCCTATTACATTTATCGATGTATTGTATAGGGGTAGCCCGCTTTATATGTATCCGAACTTCGAATATTAAGATCGGCAAAGTTCAGATGTGACTAATTTTCTCTTAAATTCAAGAAAAACACAGACAGAAAATACACAGTCTCACACAGAATATCGCACTTTTTTCGGGTTTGGGTTCGATTTTTTATATTACATCGGGTTCGGGTTAGACTTTAAATTTTGGATCGCGTTCGGGTTTGACTTTTTATTTTGAATCGGGTTCGGTACAGGTCCCATTAGGAAAAATAGGTCGACCCGCACCCCTCTAGGATGAACATAAATTGCGTGGTTGGCTGGAAGACATTTTTCGTTAAAACTGTTCTATTGATCGATTGGTAGAGTTTTTACTTGAGATATCAAGTTGTCGGGACAGTTATGAGTGATTCTTACCGTAGATTCCAATGGTGGAAGGCGTTTTACTGAGTTAGTGCCGCATCATTATCGCCAATTGCCTACCACTCCCTCTAACGTTCGAAAAAAAATCACAAATTTCATCTCACCGATTATTTTATTTCCGTTCCAGAAACGGGTTACTGTCTTTTATAATGAGATCGTCTTTCACAATTTGATGTTTCAGTGTTACATTGGATTATAATTGCAGGCGCAAAAATTGCAGATGTAGCTTTTAGTCAGTAAATTCGTGCCACGATGAATGCTATTATGATAGTAATTTATTGGAGTTTAAAAACGCGAAACCGCACAACTAAACAATAATAAATTATCCAGTAAAATAAAGAGAAATAGGTCAATATTACTCTTGTTATTAATTTAATTCAATTCTTTTACGAGAACTATAATTTAGTTGAAAACTTCTCGCAAGAGAAAGTTAATATTCTATTGTTCCAAAGCGATGAGATAATTTTAGATTGTAACCATAATATGATGAGTTTAAGCATAGAATAGTTGTTTGATTGTCTGAAGTCTAATTTTAACACGATAAAAGTCAAGAAGCAACCGAAAAGGTGCAATTTAAAGTAAAAGTGTAACGGTTTTCTTATTACAAATTTCTTTGGACTAAATTTAGAAGCAATCAGAAGCTCTGCTGGCCCCGTACGATTTGCACACAACGGATTCTTATCTTTAGAACCTAAACAAACTGTCCGAGTACAAACAAGAAAATCGCTTTAATTTAAATCTATTGAATTAAATGGTTGCTGGAATGAGTATTTTTTCATTTTCATGTTTTTCTTGATTGACTCATTTCGAAGAACACTTCTTTCAGACTACTGTGCCGTGTATGTACTCGTACACTCATGCACAATTTAATGCCCATTATTGAAGCTTTGTTGACTGAGAATCGACAACATTAGACAATTCAATAAAGACATCAACAAAACTACCAACTCGTTTGTTTGAATGCTTTGCAAATTTTGAGTTGGCTTTTAATTATTTCTGACTTTCCAGTCAAATCTGTAGTTCTCTAATAGATTTAGGTAATTAACTTGTTGAGATACAAATGCAAAATCGCTTCTTTTTTGGCCGTGTGTTCAATGGAGGTGAGCGGGTCGGCCTTTTTTTAGTCCGACCCGACCCGAACCCAACCAAAAATTTTAGCCCGATACCCGACCCGACTTGTCGTGTTGGTAGCTCGATCCATCCCGACCCGAACCCGACTCGAAATTCAAACCCGAAACCTGACCGCCCGAAAGAAGTTCGGGCCGAGTTCTATTACTTGAAAGAATTTTGGGTTGAATTGTTTTAATAAAAAAAGTCATTTAGCTATTTCAATTTTACTTGCGCCGCTAGCGCTACCGCTACCACTAGTTTATAGCGCTAGCTCTAATAATTACTTCAGAAGAAATTCAAACGAAAGTAGATAGAAGAGTAAAATATACAATAGAAAGCCCGAGCCCGAACCCGAACCCGAAACCTGTGAAAATCGATTCGGGTTCGGGTTTTTTTCCAATTTTTGGGCAGCTTGCTCACCTCTAGTGTTCAACACAGAGAGATAATACTTTTGCTGGGATTTACGCAAGTCCGAGCAAAAAAATCACCTACTCTCTACTCAATTTTTAACCGAACATTTATGAGGGCGAGTCCCAGCTAGAGGTGTGCGTCAACGCCAACAATGCCGATCGCCCCGGAAAATTTTCGAAAAAAATGCGCTGATTTTTAAATTTTCCAACCGATCACGCCGCCGCCGCCGGAAATTTAGAAACACTGCGCCGCTACTAGCCGCCGGTTGTTTTTTTGGTCGATTTTCGGTGCAAGATCTCTCTTTTCTTTCTACTTCTCTTAATGAGTAAAATAAATAAAATCAATGAAAAGAAATAATTTTTATGTAAAAAAAAAAAATGTAAAGCGGACAGGTACATATCGCTGGCACCCCCACCATTTTAAACTGTATCGAATTAAATCTATTTTAATTGGGCTGGCGAATGCACATAGCATTGAGTTTTGGGCTGCCATAGAACTCCAGCCCAAAATTATTTTAGTGGTCGAATATGTCGCGTTGAGGTTTTCGTATGAAATCAATGCTTTCTTGGTATATAGCTCAAAATTTTGGGCTGGTTTTAGGCTTTGGGCTGACGATTAGAAGCAGCCTCTAGATTTGGGCTGATGTCAAACCGAAGTTATTCAACTTTTAAGCAAAAAACCACGTCGTTTTCACTATTTCAACATTGATACCGGCCAAAACTTTTGAACTGTTTCCGTGATGTTGACCATATGACTCATATATGGGTTAAAAATCATTTCATGTAGAATTTTTTTTCACATAAAATTTCCACGATTAAAAAATGAAAATAAAAAAAATGGGTGCAAATTTAAGCATCGATGTCAAAATCTCTTTCGTATTAATTCACTAACGAGGCTCTGAAGACAGGTGGTCTAGGCAACAGCCCAAAACTCGAAGCTGGTTCCAATCGTCAGCCCAAAAGCAGCCCAAAATTATACAATAAATTTAGGATCGGAAGAATTTGATTTAGTTACGGAAACGACATGGTTTTTTGCTTAAAAATTGAATAACTTCGGTTCGACATCAGCCCAAAACTCGAGGCTGCTTCCAATCGTTAGCCCAAAACGAGCTCAAAATTTTTAGCTATATACCGAGCAATGAAAGCATTGATTTCATACGAAAATCTCAAAACCACTAAACGACCACTAAAACCATATTGGGCTGGAGTTCTATGGCAGCCCAAAACTTATGGCTATGTACATTCGCCAGCCCAAAACTAGCCCAATTGAAATAGCTTTAATTCGATACAGTTCAAATGGTGGGGGTGCCAGCGACATGTACCTAAAGCGGACCCGTACGAAAAGCACACACATGAGAAAAGCATTGACGTATCAAACTCTCGATGTCTATCATAAATATTGGAAGTTGCCGAAATGACAATATTGAAAATCTGACGGACCCGGGAGTTGGTAGATTTTCGTTTTGGGATTCAGATAAGAGACAATAAAGATAAGCTTTCAATTGCCTCACGAATAGAAAAAGAATGAAGAAAATCGAAAGAAGTATACCCGATTTTGTTGAAACACCAAAATTTCGCAGAGTAAAAATAAAAACACTTCCGCTCAGTTTGAGTGCTGTGACAAGAAGAGCTTTATTAATCCAATCTTCTAAGTACTAAAAATCAATGATAGTTCATGACTATTTTTGACCATATCATCAGTATTACGAAATATTTTCCAACAGATTTGCAGAGAAAAAACGGGAAAGGGTTGGGTAAAACATATTGATAAGGCGAACCGGCATTCCATCTAGTTTCCTCATCTAGTAGATCATAGATGGCACTAGGTTCGTGTGCAATTTACCACTGACACGTCAAAAACTTCGGTAACGAAAAGATCTGTAAGAAGAATCCATCTGAGCAAAAGCTCATAAGAAAAAATGATCCAGCTTCTGACCAGGAAAGGTTGTAACGGCGCATTATAATTATTATATAGAAAAATTCAAAATATTTTATTCCATAAATTGTTGGACATTCATTGACCTATCAAATAAAAAAGATTGACTTAGGCGGCACAAGCTCGGCGGCCCTTGGCACAAAAATGTCCTTTATCAAACTCAACCTCACTACTTCGATTATGTGTGAGAAAAACATTTTTCAAAATCGGTCAAGATTTACTCGAGTTAGGGGTCATACACAAATTACGTACGCACTTTGGGGGGGAGGGGGAGGGGTTTCAAAATACGGAAGCGTACGGTGGGGGGGGGGTGACGAGCACGATTGTACGTACGCAGAAAAAAAAAATTAATTTTGATTAGTTTTATCGAATTCGAATTCACAAATCGTTCCGAAAGTGCGACCGAAACGTATCGCCGCTCTTCGAGCCAACGAACTGTTGGCAATCATAGCTCGAGACGACGTAGAGGAAGCCGACTGGTAGAATATAGATGACGTGGAACATTCCAAGGAGTCGATTTCAGAAATTAAAAAGAAACAAAATGAAATGAAAAAAGTGCCTGTCATTCCTATAGAGAAACATATGACACAGGCATGGACGAACGAATAAAGGGATTTTGCAAAATATATTCTTTTAATGATGAGGGGGGGTATGGAAAATCGTACGTACAAGACAGGGGGGGTCTCAAAATTAGTACGGAAGCGTACAATTGGGGGGGAGGGGGTCAAAAACATCAAAAAACTGCGTACGTAATTTGTGCATGATCCCTTATGACGGATAACGTTTTTTTGCATATTTCTCTTAACGAATGCCCATCAACAAGCGGGTCAAAATTTGCCATGTTAAAAACGTCCGTCGTGGTTAAGGCATCTGACACGTTACTTCAAAAAGTGGAATTCGTTGACTCTTTAATTTCATTATAAAACATTCCTCAAAATATATGGAATGTTGTTGGGATTTTTTATTCGGAAAGCATAATTCTTTTTCACTGTGAGTCGAAAGGCGCCCGCCACTGCCGTTGGGTTAAAATTTGAAGTGCATCGAAGCGAGCCGCCGTCAAACATTCTCAGTCGATTCAAGACGCTGACGATATCTTCAGAATATTTCACAGCCAGCCGCCACGAAAAATTGACCAGCGATCACCTTCAGTCCCAGCCAATAAAACAGATTTTTAAGTTAATTTTTTATGTTTTTTGTTTTTTTTTAGAGTTAAACTTGATTTTCCTGTTTATGATAAATTGGGGGCTATCTTAACTTATCGGTACGTTGACTCTAGCCGACAAAAGCTGGATCTCGCTTTCTCCCGCGACTTGATTTTCGAAATATTTGATATCATTAGTCCAAGTGTATCTTATAACATAGTTATATACATTTTTGCATTCACTCCGAGTAAATTGCATTCAAAATTGGTCATTTTTTAAATTAAAAAAGGTTGAAAATAAAATACAAAATTTATAGATTTTGTCATTATATAAAAAAAAGAAAGTCCAATAATTGTTATCAACAATTGCATCTACATTTGCATTGCTGCTAAACTGAAACAATGTGTCATTTACTGAAACGATTTGTAATTTGTGTTATTCGCTGATATTTATGTCTTTTTCTCTGTTCAACTGATCTTGAAACGTTCACTTGACAAACTTGAACTTTACTGAAAAGTCATTTGTGTAAGAGACAAGATAAAAAGAAATGCCTTCGTCTCATCTTACCGAAACGACAATGAACTTAGCATTTAATGTTATTTCGAAAAATCACAAATAATAACGTTAAAAATTATTCACAGAAAAAAGGCATTTGAATATGCATAACATGTAAATAAGACAAAGCATATGAAAAATGATCATCTGAGTTAAATCGCATAATATAACCGCACATACCACAGTTCAAACGAGACAAGTTCAAAAACCGAAACTAGGTCAACTTGCCTGGTCAACACGTTTTTTGCTGTCTCTTCTTTAACAGATTTTTTTTGTGTGTTACTGAGGATTTGTATCGGATATTATGTACAAAAGGTACGTAATGCTCAAAATATGGTAGCCAGTTATGAGTTTCAATTTGTATGCTTAAAGTATACAACCAAAAAAAACGAATTAATGACGTGAAATACACACTTAACATATACTTCAAGTATAAGGTCTCAAGAAAGTGTCATTCCATTATGCACTTGAAAATGGATATAGAAAACACGAAGAATGAATGAACACGTAATTGTAGCACGTACGTGTGGGCCGTTTTCGGATATATTGTTAAATATTCAGCGCATGGAATACTTTTTTAGGCAATGCAAATTGTCAGAAAAATATTGGTGAAAGTAATTACTAATTCATGATTCGATTTGTTTGAAATATGTAAGAACCACTACTTTTCCTTACTACGTGAGTATTTCATTGAAAAAAAATGAAAATGATGCGGTCAATCCCCTTTTATCGATGATTTTTAAGAGCTACCCATTAAATCTGCCGCCTTTGGATTTCTTCAACCTCTCATGTCATGTCATGTTTTCGCTTACAATATTCGTGCACCTTAGGGAAATTCGGCTCCTAATAATGAATTGAATGTAATTTTCGGAAAACACAGGCCACTGCACATATTTTAGCTCTCCCGATCAGTTTTGAGGTTTGCATACGGAATAAAAAATGCTATGGCCCTAACCCTTATAGAATGCATCGGCACGTAATAGTAGAGTACATTGGGGGTGCGGAAGTAAGTCATTACATAAGGGATCAATTTTGTAAAAAGAGCCAAACTCATGAGGGTGTTTGTAAGCAAAAAGCTTTGAAGCGAGTTGCTTAAAAATACACGAATGAGTTTGCGAGTGTCACGAAATGATCCAGAATGGATAACTAACTAAGCACCCTCCACTGTATACTGTTTTAATCGGTGCAGATATACATGTAATTTGAAGTTTCCGGTGGTAGTCCAATGTAATGAATAATTTCCGTGGGGTGCACATATGCATGTAATGACAAGTTTTCGGTGGTCGATTAAAGCAGATTTAATATGCGATTTCCGGAACCACGTAATTTAATGTTTTAAAGTCCACATCCATCAGTAAATTCATCTCCACATTGAAGTTGCACATTAGGTGGGATCGATTTTTTCAAATGACCTAGAGGAGTGGTCTACAAAATATTTTGATGTCGAGGAGAGTCCGAAAACGCCAGGGTTTGAGTTTTGGACGAATTTTGATTCTTGCACAAAATCGATGAAGTCAAATTTTCTAGTTTCGGTGTATTTCCCCATTGTGAACTCTACCAAAAAAAATTTTGTGCTTTTCACCCAGCCTGACATTGTTTTTCGGCAATTCTAAATCCATTTTAAGTGTAGAAATAAATTTGGGAATATACCCGAAGAAATAATAGTTTTTGTGTAGTGGCAAAGTTTGCCAACGGTTGAAAATTTTGTGTTTTTATAGCTTTAAACAATTTAAAAATCCAATTTTTTCGTTCAAAAAACTACAAAAAGTCAGTAATGGCGCCAAATATATCAAAAACGACGTTTTTATTTGATATATCAATTTCTTTTATGTACGTACTCAATACATAGACTTGGGAGAGTTAATTCCAAAATGGCCTAAAAACCGACTATTCCAGCCACACGCAAAAATTAGCAAATGATATAATTTAGACCAATTGGATTGTAAAAATCATCGTCAGAACTACCATCGGAGTCGTGTAGGAATCAGACATTTTGTAATTTGTAACGGGCATGAACTACGTTCGGAGTCGGGTAGGGATCGGACGTTTTGTAATTTGTAACGGGGAAGACAAAATTGTAAGAATGCAACATTTTTCAACAGAGCAGCGTTCGAAGTTGTGTATATGAACGTATATTGCAAGCACGGGCTTCACAAAAGTCTTCTATGGGAAATTTCACCATACCTAGATTGAATTTCAACTCTGAAAACTATTACAATCTGATCGATTGGACGAGCGTCACTGTGACTGACCCACCCTTGACAAAAAATATTTCTATTGAACTTTTACGTGATTTGGCTGAAAACGGAGAGCATTCAAAGTTATGGGAAGCTTCCATTTTTCAACTGCCATGTCACACCCAAGGCACAGAAAGAATGGTTAAATTGGTAACGGAAGCCTCGTTGAAAGTTGCGGATAGAGAGAGACGAGATGGGTATTTTAAAACGACATTAGCGTCTCGAAAGTCAATGAAAACCTTCCCAGAACTTTCGTTTTATATAATTTTTATTTTTTCTACGATTTAAAAGCAATTCATGAATTAATTTATTAAACTAAATGCTGTGAAAAAGCCAGTCTTTATTTTTTAATTTACTGAGATAAATGTATCTATGTTTGGGGAGTGGGGGGAGGGGTTAGAAATATCAAAGAGGACCACGTCTTTTATCCACACAGTCCCTAACTAAATTGTTGAATTGGTCTAAATTACATCATTTGCTAATTTTTGCGTGTGGCTGGAAAAGTCGGTCTTCAGGCCATTTTGGAATTAACTCTCCTAAGTCGATGTATTAAGTACGTACACAAAAGAAATTGGTATATCAACTAAAACCGTCGTTTTTGATATATTTGGCGCCATTACTGACTTTTTGTAGTTTTTGAACGAAAAAATTGGGTTTTTAGATTGTTTAAAGCTATGAAAACACAAAATTTTCAACCGTTGGCAAACTTTGCCACTACACAAAAACTATTATTTCTTCGGGTATATCCCCAAATTTATTTCTACACTTAAAATGGATTTAGAATTGTCGAAAAACAATGTCAGGTTGGGTGAAAAGCAAAAAAATTTTTTTTGGTAGAGTTCACAATGGGGAAATACACCGAAACTAGAAAATTTGACTTCATCGATTTTGTGCAAGCATCAAAATTCGTACAAAACCCAAACCCTGGCGTTTTTGGACTCTCCTCGACATCAAAATATTTTGTAGACCACTCCTCTAGGTTATCTTGAAAAAAAAAGTAAAGATCGATCCCCCCTATTGCACATACTGAATCTAAACTTTAACAATTAATGTTGTATTGCCAGATCGGATAAACAATAGACCTGTCCAAAAATGTATGGGAAAATGAAGTTGTCGAAAGGCTTAGCCCGGAAAACGGTGCCAAATGTTCCCCTGAGAAAAATTTTCTATGGAGTCGAGAGATGTAAAAAATTTTAATGCTCAAGCAGTAGAGCAGTCCAAATTTGTATGGAAAAATCAAGTTGTCGAAACGTTTGAGTGCCCGGTCGAAAAACCATGCTATTTGGTGTCCCGAAAAAAGTTCTAAATGTCACAATAAAGGCCGATGCGTTTAAATTGGTAGTTGGGTGGGTGGCAGTGGATGGCATGTGGGCATACATTAGTCAATTCTATTATTAGTACAATAGAACTGTAACATGCTAATGCAATCATCTTTACATTCTTGCAGTTCTATTGTACTGAAATCGCCTTTTTGGGCCTTGGCCCCATAGAAACTTTTTCTCAGGGGAACATTTGGCACCTTTTTCCGGGCTAAGCCTACAACTTTTCGACAACTTAGGATTTTGGACAGGTCTAATATACAAACAACTTGTTTTAAAGTTACATTAATATTTCGAGTGCTGCCATCGAGAGTAACCGATTTCAAAAAAAATCCCTAAAAAATGAAAAAAAATCCCAAAAATCTTAAAAACTACACAAAAAACACAAAATTAAGAAAAAAACATAAAAAATTCCAAAAAGTGTGTGGAACGTTTGTGTATAAAAATTACTCATGAGTAATGAATGAATTATTAAGCGATTTAAAACGTTTGTGCTAGCATTTTATTTGTCTCACGACAGCAATTAGCTTAGTTGGAAATCGTTCTGTGTTGAAGCCTTAAAGCATTTTAGAATTTTTTTTTTATTAAAATAGCTGTTTTGTGCGCAACCGCACAAAACGCGGACGAAGGCCCCCATCGGACCCATTGTGCTCACTACAGTGTTTAGTGTTTCAGTTACCTTCTATTGACGAAACCTTCCGGTACTAGCGATGTAGTTCAGGATGTCACGTGGGTGCAGATTTTTTATCAGATCGTATGTGCCGCTTGTTTTCGTTAAAATGATTCTACGTCTTCTGCATTCCCTCGAGTTTGGAAACTTTCGAAATTGTTGCCTGTTCATAAGAAATCTAAACTAAGACGGCTGGAAGATATTCGCCCAATTTGTATTCTTCCGTGTTAGCAAAAGAACAGATAATTACCTACCTTGATAATAATCATTGTCTTGATCGGTTTCAGTCTGCGTACAAGAAATTTCATAGCACTGAAACTGCTCTTCTTTATGTCTCAGACGAAATAAGACACGCCTTCCAAAAAAGGCTAACCGTCTTGGTCTTACTACACTTCTCAAAGGCTTTTGATCTGATTGAACATGATATCCTGCTCTCCAAATTGACCGTTAATTTCGGATTCTCTTCCTCATCAACATCCCTAATACGCAGCTACCTTAGTGGGCGTTTCCAATGTGTTTTGATTGGTAATTATCTTTCAGAGCCACTAGCAAACGGTTTGGGTATTCCTCAGACCCACTCCTATTTTCGCTGTATATCAATGACCTTCCAAGCCGACTGTGAAACACGACGCATCACCTTTTCGCTGACGACGTTCAGCTATTTAAAAAATTCTCGCAGGAGAATGTCGACGATGCAGTGCGGAGTGTCAATGAAGATCTGATTTCAGTTTGTAAATGGGCACATGAAAATTCGTTTAAGCTAAACGCCAGCAAATCGCAGGCTATTATTTTTTCTGAGCAGGGTGTCAGTTTTGTAGCCCCTCCAGTGGTATTGGACGGTTTCGTTATACCATACACCTCTACTGCCCTGAATCTGGGTGTCACAATGGACGAGATGATGAAATTTAAGGAACATGGGAATACTATGTGCTCTAAGGTTTTCGGCCGATTACGTAGTCTTTGGCCAAATTGCTACATCTTCCCTAAGAAAACAAGGTTAGCACTAGTGAGAGCTTTTATTATTCCGCTATTTACTTATGCCGGGGTTGTGTATTCAACTAATTTGCTGATGGGCAATAAGAAATCGATTGAGCAAGCGTTCTCGGCATGTGTTCGCTTTGTGTTCCGGTTGAGGCGCTATGATAGTACTCACGATTATGAAAACCTTGTGTTGGGCTGTTCGATAGACGATTACCTTAAGTATCGACAGTGCGTTTTCGTCCACAAGCTAGCCATTACGAAAGCGCCCGACTACTTGTACTCTAAGCTACGTGTGGGTCGGACCTCGCGAAATCCCATATTTCATTTACCGCGAAATATATCGACTCAATACAACAGGTCGTTTTTTGTGCGTTCTGTCTCAAATTATAATCTTGTACCAGCTGATATAAAAAAATCTAACTCCATTAAACGATTCAAGTGTCTCTATGAACAACATATTATTAATAGTCGATAATATTCTACCTGCTTGTCGTGGAACTCTGTATGCCGCATTTTTTTTTAAAATCTGCATTTAGTAGACCATATTTGACCAAAACGACCCTCCCTATATACTTTACAGTTTTCTCGTTAAAATATCGTTCCTGTTTTGTATTTATGCATCTCGCTATGCTTAAATTGTCGCTAATTTTAGTTTATTTTAGTCTGAATGTTTTAATCTTAAACTTTAATGTTAGTGTTATTATTTAGTATAGTTTATTTTAGCTTTAGTCTGTAAGTTTTCTGACGTAGAGTCGTTCATTGTCTGTCTAATGAGCATTTACACAAGGATTTATTTCCTTTTTGTTCATCATTAATAAATATTGATTGATTGATAGTGTAATTGCCGAAATGCTTACGTACGTCTGTTGTGATGTAAGCGGGACAGTAACATAGAAAATGTTCAGCTGTGTCGGAGTGAAATTCGCACAAGTCACAGCTCGGATCTGATCGTTTGCCTATAGTTGTAAGGTGTTTGTTAAAGCCGAAGTGTCCAGTCATAACGCCTGTAAAGGTTCTCAGTTTAGTTCCACTTACGTTAATTAGGTATTTGAGTTGAGGTGGATACAATTTTTAGCTTGTCTACAACCGGTCGTTGTGCTCCAGTGGTTAGCCCCTTCATTTTTCATAAGGTCTACGGTTATTCTCCAATTACGAGAGTAGGGTATACATAATATCGGTTCCGGTAAAGTTGGATTCATAGATGTTGCTGTCTTGGCAAGCTCGTCTGCTTTCTCGTTGCCCTTAATACCCGAATGCGCCGGTACCCAAATGAGTTCTACGATTTTGTCCTTAGTTAGGTTATTATGGTTTCCCAACATTCTAGAGCTAATGCCGAGTTAAAAGCAACTCCGGATAATGTATCAAGTGTTGATTCACTGTCTGAACATATAGAGATAGTACGGTTACATATACCATTCTCCCGAATCAGATGACATGCCTCAATAATGGCTCTTATTTCTGCCAGGTAGATTGTGCAGTGTTTTCCTAGTGGGAGGGATATGTCAGGGTTGATTTCGGTGCAGTGTACGCCCGCACCCGCTGATTGGTTTATAAGTGATCCATCAGTGTACAGAACCATATTATTCCTTGTAGTGTTCGTTTATACCAATCATCTCTCTTCGGGATTTTTATTTCAAACCCTGTCAAATTTGTATACTGGAGTAATTTTGTCTGATGGCCATTTTAGCGAGGTCTCTAATTCGGATGTGTTAATCCAAACCATAGTGTGCTCTGAACTTTTGTGATGTCCTTGTTGCAAGTCTGTCGAGGACTTTGATGGCTTAATATTTGATAAGAATGTGTAAAGGAGGTAGTCCTAGCATTGTTTTTAGATGCATCTACAATACAATTCTAAATGTTTGAGTAAAACAAAATTAATTGCTAAGTGGTGCAAAGGACACTGTAGAAAACTCTGGAATTTACATGGGAACTGGTAGTTGCAACAAGGGATATGCAGAAGAAATGCTTTGACCGAGCATAGAGTAGCGAATAAACTCAGTACCTCACGTACAAGCTTTATGTTGTTTGTTGTTGTAAAAAGTACGAAAAATTTACAGATTGAATGTTACTGAATCCCGGGAGTTGGTTACATTTTTGTTTCAGGCTCTAAATAAGAGCAAAATAAAAAAAAAAAATTGTCCGTCCGTCCATCATGCGGGATAACTCGAGTAAAACTTAACCGATTATCAAAATCTTTTTTTTCCTCAAAGGTAACCGAAAAATCTTTTTTGGGATTGAATCTGGACATGCCTGACCATTTATGGAAAAAACTTTTTTGATTTTGAGCTTTCGGGCTCAGCCAGGGCACTAAAATTAAGTCTCTACTAGGGCACGACGTTATTTTTCTACATAAATCGGGTTAATCTTATCTTTTTCTGAAAGATAATAAAGATAAAAAATTGTTTACGAGATTGAATTTGGGCAAAGTCGGTCGAAAAAGTGGTCAAAAACCTGGTTTTTTGAAGGTTGATCAACTATCGCTACTTTGCTATACCCATGTCAATGGTTTATTCATTTCTTCATAAAGTATCGTGAACTTTGACATAAGCCGAATATGCATTAAATGCATGAATATTGACACCGACGCAACGGGCGCTTTGTTGAAGTAAAATGTTTTCCTTTCTGCATGAGGGGCGCCATTTATTCATTTTTCAGCAAATTGTGGCGTCATTCTTTGTTTTTAAAGCTAATGGAGGCCTCCGTGTCACTGGAAATAGTGTGTATCCTTGGTATCTATGATATCGGGCAGTTTTGGGACCGAAAAACCGGATACCGGGAAATCCACTGGTTCTTGTTCGAGAAATATGCTTGTGTGACTAAAAAATGGGAAATCGCTTCAGGATGGGAAATGACTAATGACTAAAAATGGGAAATCGCTTCAAGATGGGTAATGACTAAGAAATGGGAAATCGCGTCAAAGTGGGAAATTACTAAAAATGGGAAATCGCTTCAAAGTGGGAAATGACTAAAAATGGGAAATCGCTTCAAAGTAGGAAAAGACTAAAAAATGGGAAATCGCTTCAAGATGGGAAATGGCTAAGAAATGGGAAATCGCTTCAAAGTGGGAAATTACTAACAATGGGAAATCGCTTCAGGATGGGAAATGACTAGAAAATGGGAAATCGCTTCAATATGGGAAATGACTAAGAAATGGGAAATCGCTTCAAAGTGGGAAATGACTAAGAAATGTGAAATCGCTTCAAAGTAGGAAAAGACTAAAAAATGACTAAGAAATGGGAAATTGCTTCAAAGTGGGAAATTACTAAAAATGGGAAATCGCTTCAAGATGGGAAATGACTAAGAAATGGGAAATCGCTCAAAGTGGGAAAATACTAAAAATGAGAAATCGCCTCAAAGTGGGAAATTACTAAATGGGAAATCGCTTCAAGATGGGAAATGACTAAAAATGGGAAATTGCTAAAAACATGAAATGAATAAAAAATGGAAATTGCTGAAAAATGGGAAATAAATGAAAAACGGGAAATAACTGAAAAACGGGAAATAAATAAAAAAGGGGAAATGGCTGAAAAATGGAAAGTGAGTAGTTGAAAAAAATTATGAAAAATTTCGCTAGCTCCGCCTGCGCCTTTTATAAATTCTTAAAATATTTGATTGAGATTTTGATGACTTCGTTCGAAAATATCTCGCTCGCGATTTGTAAAATTTTGATTGACATGTCAACGATTTTTTAAAAAGTATTCACAAAAATCTCGCTCGCTCCGCTCGCGATTCATAAATTTTTCTTTGTGAAATGTTGATTGATAAATTTCGGAAAAAATTATTCAAAAAAAAAATCTCGCTTGCTCCGCTCGCTATTCATAAATTTTTCTATGTTAAATATTGATTGATATGTCAACGGTTTCGTCAAAAAGTATGGAAAAAAATCTCGCTAGCTCCACTCGCAACATTTCAACATTTTGGTCACCGGGAAATAACTTTTGGCCACCGGGAGATCGCATTTTGATCACCAGGAAATCTCAATTTTTCACCGAGAAATCTCGATTCCTCAGTGGGAAATTTTATCGGTTTTAGACGGATACCAGGAAAAAATGGAAAATCGGATTTGGATACCGGGAAAAAAACATTATTTCCAGCCGCGTCCGTGTGCGTTTCGTGCAGTTATGCACATACAGAGCAACTATAACATAGAACAACATGGATGTGCTATCATTTAATCGCTTGGTCCTCCATAGCGTGAAAACATTTTTTCCTGAATTCCGAAAAATCGTTTCATGCTAATGAAAATTTACAATTATTTTAATAATTTTCTTACAAACATCGAACGTTGTTGGGGGAAGTTACTTAATAGTTTGATATATGCATAAAATTACTTAATCCTTATGCATGTAAGCCAGTTATTTAATGTAATACATAATCGATCTGTAATAATAAATTGATAGACTGAAATCGTTCGTATAATTATTGTCAATTAAAGAACAAATTTGTTGGCATTTAACTTTTGATTCGGAGAGAAGTAAAATGCAAGATGGTTTTGTAAAGAGGTAAACATTACGTTACAAAACGATGGTTAACACATTTATAGATAAAATGCAATTTTGTTTCATTTTCGCGTCGTTTGTAGAAAAGATGAAGAAGAATCATATACTCAAATAGGAACAAATAAAACGCTAAGCTTGCCGGCGCGGCGTTTAAAAGGTAATCGACCTTTGTGGTATAAAATCATGGACATCGGTGGTTGTATTATTTAATGGTCGATTGAGATATAATTTTTTTTAATACGTTCGAATAGCCGGCAATTGAACTTCACTTTGTTGGGACGATTTACAACACTTTTAATGTGTACGAAGCGGTTAATTTTCCTCTCTAAAACCATCATAACTATTTTATTTCCAACAGACATCTACGAGATCTTCTTCACATGTGAAAATAAAACTTGTTTATTTGTAAATAATGATTTAAGAAGATATTTATGTAAACATTTTACCTGCAATCGATTTGTCTACTCTATACTCAATCGTAAAGCAAAAGAAAATCAAAAGCATTGATGGATTTACCTTAATTGGCATCTAATTTTGACATCCTTTCTTTAGCAGTTGAATTTAATTTAAAAATTTGTTTATCACTCAATTTCAAGGGAAGAAGACAGAGATTATGTAATTTTACTGATGCATAACGACCGTGACATTTTTTTAAGAACCCAAAGATCATTCTTGAAACATTTAAAAAGCCTCAATTACTCGAAATCACATAAATATTCTGATTTTATTATTAGCGAAACCGATTTGAGAAAGAAACACCCACCGTCCAACCACTTATTATGTAATGAAGATGCTCTTTGTATCATCTGTGTAGGAAGTGGCTATCAAAGTCATTGTAAATTATGCCATTGCGATTGCATGCAGAGTCTGTGAAACTCTTAATGACGATACACAGAGAGTGAACAATTCTTGTCGATAAATTAATTGACTGGTTTTGAACGGATGCCGGTTTTGTCGTTAAGCGCGGTAAGTAAACAACGATTAAAACGAGGATCAAAATAAGTTTCTTTTTCCCAACATTCATTATATAGCAATTTCGAAACAAGTTTCATGCAAGTAAAAGGCTTTCCATAATGTTTGTTTTCTCATTTTTCGAATAATTTTTGAAGTCCGATGATCTCTGAGATTTACTTATTCATCATGCGTTTCCAACGACACTGACAGCGATTTTTCGTAAGCTTATCAGATATCAATCTAAAATTTATGAGGCTAATTCCATCGGTAAACCATACATTGTCGCTGGGGAACGAATGTGTTTTGTCTCAAATTACATTGAAAGAGTGAAAGAGATGAAATTCGTTACCCAGGTGATGACGCGACGGTACCGATGAAATTAGCCATGAAAATTCTAAAAAAATGAGCGGAATATCACGCTAGTGCGGCGGTTCATGTCAATATTCTTTAAACCATTCACCACTCATACATACGTCACACACGTAGCATTGTATCGAATCGTTCTAATCAACACGGTCCAAGCGTACGGACGTGTATCGATCAATTTCATCAAATATTTTATTAGTATAAGAGAACACGGCGTTTTATTCTCTTACCCTACACTGGTGACTCCGACTGTGAATATAGAATAAGAAATAAAACTCCGTGTTCTCTTAGAACGTCAGATTACACCGGCCAATTTCAGAAGGCGGGTGCCAAAAAAGTTAATACGATAATGTTGGAGGTGTAAATGAGTATATTGACACGCACTAGGTTACGACTCGGCACTGGGCTGCCTACATGAGATGTATAAATAGCCTCGTGGAAAGCAGCATGGTGCCGAAAGTCTGTTAATGTCATAGTAACGCCAGTAACAAATACTATACTTTACATGAATTTAAACTTCGCACCAGGCTGCTGCTGCCATCGTACAGTATTCGTTACTGCCGTTACGATGACATTAACAGATTTTCGCGGCACGGGCTGCCTTCTATAAGGATACTTATGGCTCATTCCACGAACCTTTCTACCGTTGTAAATAATGTAAATGCTATAGAAACTAAGTGTACACGTACACAAATGTATTTTCATACACTTTTATAAAAAAAATACCAGTTTGTATGGAAAACAATGGTGAACGCAAGTAAGATCAAAAAGTTTACAAAGTAGATGTGTTGTAATGTAAGAGCGCGTTCGAAAACTAAAATTCTCAGTGAAACCTAAGCAAAATTGAATATTAGACAAGTTTCTAACATAAACCGTTCAGTAACTAAAATGTTTCCTTGAATAAAAATATTTGACAATATTTCAAAATTTATACCATCAAATTGTCTTTCATGCTTTAAAAATTAATTTATTACCTTCAATAATCATCCCTCGCACTCCTAGCCACTATACTGACAAATTTAATTCACTTGACGAAGTATGTTTACTAACGATGACAACAATAAACATTCTTCATGACATTTCTCACATTCTTCACGACCGATTTTGGCCATGAACAATCTTACCTTAAAGTTAACAATGGCAGCATTAACTGAGCAACTCTGTGAAACATTTTACTTTTCGGTAAGGAACGATATGTTTTGTCTAAATTTTAAAAGACCATGTAGTAAGAGTAAAACATAACATAGGCTTCGCGGACCCGTACGAATCCCGTTGCATAGTATTCCTGTTGTATTAAATTACTGATTATGCATATTTATATCTATTGGAAATTGCCGAAATGGCAATATTGAAAAACCCATACGAAGAAGCAATGTAGAAAATTCGTTTTGAGCCTGCCTCGGACCCATATTTGGGAATCCTCTGACCCATATTTCCATGCACAAAAATGTTACACTCAATTTTCTCTACAACATAGCAAAAAAAATTTTTTGGCTAGGGTCGACCTTTAGGACCGACCTAGGGCCTTTAGAAGAGGCCCTGGACCCATATTTCGATGGATGGACGAAAATGTTTCTCTCAATTTTCGCAACAACATAGTAAAAAAAATTTTTGTGCTAGGGCCGAATTTTGAGACCGACCTTAAGTAGAGGCCTCGAACCCTTATTTCCATGGACAAAAATGTTCCACACAATTTTCTTCACAATATAGCAAAAAAAATGTTTGGGCTAGGGCCGACTTTTAAGACCGACCTAAGGCCTTAAGGAGGG
The DNA here is from genome assembly GCA_029228625.1 of Pseudolycoriella hygida. Classification (NCBI taxonomy): domain Eukaryota; kingdom Metazoa; phylum Arthropoda; class Insecta; order Diptera; family Sciaridae; genus Pseudolycoriella; species Pseudolycoriella hygida. The sequence continues at coordinate 136,907,731 of CM055403.1, read as the reverse complement.
GCCTCGGATCCATATTTCCATGGACAAAAATTGTCCACTCAATTTTCTCTACAACATAGCGGCAGAGAGCCCTCATTACAGGCCTCGGCCTCAAATTTTTTCTTGAGGACTGTTAGGTCTTCTATTACCTCTGAAATAGAAAAAAAATAAAAAAAATCGGAAGGAATATACTCGGTTTTTATAGTAAAAAACATTTGGCTCTATCACTGCATAAATTGTTGGGCTTCCATAGACCCATCGAATAAAAAAAGATTTATGATGAGATGACATTTACTCGACTTATGTACAAAAAATTCGCCAAGCAATTGTAGAGACTCAATTTTAGAGCTCTAACTAAGCCCAAGAGCCCAAAATAAAAACATTTTCTTCCATAAATTGTTGGGCTTTCATAGACCTGTCGATCAAAAAAACATTTATTGAAATCGGATAAGATTTACTCGAGTTATGTACGAAAGACCAAAAACCACTTTAGCGGCCCTAGCTCGACGGCCCTTGGCCCAAAAGTGCCCATCTCAGAACTCGACCTCACTTTTTCGATTACCTTTCAGGAAAAAAAAGGTTTTGAAAATCGGTCAAGCCTTACTCGAGATAACTTGGCGACAGACGGACGGACAATGTGTTTTGTGCATACGTCTTCTATTTATACCCCAAAACGAAAAACCCACCAACTCCCGGGTCGAAATTCGACGTGTTACAAACGTCGTGGTAAACGCATAAGACCAGCACTTCGTACGGGTCTAAAAAGATGCAAATAACGTTCCTTACATTACATACCATTTGAATGAGCCTTATACTTCTCAAGTACTCAGCCTGTTGCCGAGTTGGAACGGAGTGCATAGTAATGTACTTATTATGTACTTATTTACCATTCCAACTTTGTCATAGAACCTTTCTCGGCACCAGGCTGCCCAGCTTGAACAGACCTTTATTCGTCGCAATTTTTCTCCATGAAATTGTTCTACACGACGCACAGTGTGACATTTCATTCGAAATGGCGACGTTTGTCAAAATCGGGCACTACGTTGCTTGTAGCTCATAATAGATTCAACATCTTTATCCGCTTTTGCCTTATTTGGTAAATTTGGCGCTTTTAACACACGCCGTCATTTTGAAAGAAATGTCAAACTGTGCGACAATAAAATAAGTGTTTCACAAACTAGACAAAGGACCAGGCTATTGTACAGGAAGAGAATCACAAGCTTGTGCATCTTTCTTATTTCTCTTTTATCTCTTTTTTCACGCATTCGCTTGCATTTTGTGCATGTAAAACTCGGTTTTTCGGTGAAACGAGCTAAAACGAAACGTTGCACAATCTTACGATTCTTCTCCTGTATGAACTTTTTACATTATCGTCGTCCTATTTTAAAACAGAAAAGCAGCTTTCTGAACCCTTGGAATGAAAAATATTGTACGAAAATCGGAAAAATATATGTTTTTGACTAGTGTGATTGCAGCCCTTGGCTTCGCCGCGGGCTGCAAACCTCACACTCGTCGAAAGCATTATATTTTTCCTAGTTACGTAAATAACTATTAATGAAAAAACAAACATTAGGCCTCGTTTTGACAACACTACGTTTCGGAACTTCGCCTTTCTACTAACTTAATTTCAATATTTCGCATCTTGAATGTGGGTAAGTTTATTCGTAAAAACTAACTGCCCGCTGAGTGCATTACGGGATCGCGCTTTTAAGTAAATGCTTTTTGGATATCTCTTTTGCAGCGTATTGTTTGTCGATATCTATGAGCAGCTAACTTTTTCTTGTTGTCAAAAAAACTCTGTTTAGAAAGCAATTCAAGAGCGAACATAAGACTCAAACATAAGAGACAGAGACAGAGACAGATAAGACAGATAAGAGACATAAGAGAGAGATGTAAATCTTTGTTTTCAATCCTTTAAGAACTTTCTAAGCGTTCGTTGACATTTTTCACGACTCGAAGTTCATTAAGCGAAATGCCATGCCAAACAGTTAAAAGTTATTGGAGTTAAATGTCTAAACAATTTAATTTCTCATTGCGCTGATGTTATTTGTAGTTTCTCAAGAAAATCATAGGTCAGTCCTTGACCGAAGCGTATCACTAACAATTAGATGTGAAATCCAAATTTATTTTACAATTAAATGACTGTAACTGATCGAACTGCAACATGTATACACAGAGGAATTATTTACATTTTCTCGGTAAAATTGGTGATATTTGAATTCGGTGTTTAGTTGTGAGTAAACATTTAAAATACAATCAACAAAAAAACTGTATATTTCATTAAATATCACTACTTGATTCGTTTATCGCATCATGCTGTGTGATAATTACTTGCCACACACCTTGTAATGCGTTGTAATGGAAAAGTCCGTTACATGCTAAGCTACAAGTTGTTTTTGTTTTGTTTAGTTAGACTTGAGAACTCAAATATAGAATTAAATTGTACAATGATGTTAACTTTAAGTATTAATTCTAAATTACTCGACTCTTCATTATGAAAGAAACGTTTAGTACCTGACATGTCGCTTACAATGTTATTTTCCATATTGCGGAGCGCCTTACAATTTTACGGTGGTATACCGAAGTCCGCAATTGATCGCGTTTAGGCGGCATGGGCTCATGTCAAAGCATATAGAATTTCATTTTGAGATGAACAAGATGAAAGGTACATATGTCCCATGTATCAAGTTGAAAGATAAGCAAAAACGGTCAAGCAGTTCCGCAGATATGGCCGAAAAAGTGACCAAAAAAATGGTTTTTCGAGAGTCGGTGAAACTTTTTCGCAAATATCTCAGCGAGTATAGCACGGAAGTTGTTCATTTTGGTGTCAAATGAAAGCAATTGATCTCACAAAACTGGGAAAATGTGTTTTGTGGAAATCGCATCACCCCCAACCAATGGAATGGACGAAATTGATTTTACTCGTTGTCCCACCGAAAACTTGTCATTACATGCATATGTGCACCCCACGGAAATTATTCATTACATGTCATTCATTACATGCTATTCATTATATGTAGCCCCCACCGGAAAGTTCTCATTACATGTATATGGCTATTTCTATTACTGTCCACGGCACATATTTTTATCTGCTTCTCTTTCATGCTTTAAATGTAAACCATTAGTAAATGAAACAAAACACATTACTGTCCACTTTACATTTATGAGACTCATTCAAACGCTGCAGAGTGAAAGAGACAAATATAGTCCCAATGTTGAAGAGTGAAAGAGATAGAAAATTCATGGATTGCTTGGAATTAGCCATATCTGCATGTAATGACGCGTTTTCGTTTGGGACACCGAGTAAAACAGCATAGTGGAGGATGCTTAATAAGTCATCCATTCTGGATAACTTTGTGACACTCGCAAACTCATTCGTGTATTTTTAAGCAACTCGCTTTAAAAACTGTTTTTTGACTCTTGTAGTCTTGTAGTCGTCTTCGTCTCGGGATACAAACTCTACCCTCGTCAAAAAACAGTTTTCAAAGCTTTTTGCTTATAAACACCCTCTTGAGTTTGGCTCATTTCACAAAATTAATCGCTCATGTAATGACTTATTTCCGCATCCCCCACTGTAATCTACTAATCTTGGCAATATACGAAAGCAGATTGTTTTTCGTCTATATTTGCTCAACTATGCAATAAGGAGATTTACTGTAAAAGGCAAAGTTGTAGAGTAAAATTTTAGAGACCACGTGTTTCAGGATTTTAGGGGAAAATGGTACAATCCTGGGATATGACCACTTCTGGAATTTTGAGAGATGATACATATCTCTGGAACTATGAGAGTTAGAAAGTTGCTTTCAAAGTCAAAGTTGTAGAGAATCAAATTTCAGAGAACGCGTGTTTCAGGATTTTAGGGCAAAATGACACAATCCTGGGATATGACCACTTCTAGAATTGGGAGGGATGGTACATATCTCTAGAACTATGAGAGTTAGAAAGTTGCTTTCAAGGGCAAAGTTGAAGAGAATAAAATTCTGAAGAATACGTGTTTCAGGGTTTTAAGGAAAAATGACCTCATTCTAGGATTTAGTCACTTCTAGAAATGAGAGGGATGACTCATATCTCTGGAAATATGACTTCCAAAGGCAAAGTTGTAAAGAAAAAAAAAATTAAGAACTCGTGTCTCAGGGTCTTCCCGAAAAATGTCCTAATCCTTGGCATTGAGTCAATTCTAGAATCAAGAGGGATAACTCATATCTCTAGACCTATGGCAGTTACAAAGTTGCTTAATTAAATTTTAAAGAACACATGTTTCAGAGTTTTAGGAGAAAACTGCTCAATCCTGGTACATGAGTACATCTAGAATTGGAAAGACTGACTCATATCTCTAGAACTATGGCAGTTAGAAAATTGCTTCCAAAGGCAAAGTTGTAGGAGATAAAATTTTATAGAAGACGAGTTTCAGGGTTTTACGACAGAAGCGTTACGTAACGCAAAATATTTCTTACAAAGATATCATACAAATTTTTTAGTCGATAAGAAATTTGTAAATCGCATTTTACATTATCTGAAGTCCGAACTTCGTCAGCATGCTCATCATATGTATGTCGAAAAAATCAAAACAATGGTAAAAGATTTTTGTGTTTATTGTGTTCATGGTAAGAGAAATGCCAATTACCAACGCACCCTTTAGCACGGACCTAAGATGTGACATAAGTCTAATTACATATTATAATGACGAGATGTCTGTTTGTTTGTTTGTGACTAACACTTTTACCGTCAAAATGAAAAATGAAAATCGTCGACACAAACTTTTTTTCCTTTTGTTGTTCTTAGAAATGGTTACAAATGCTAGGAAATCATCGTCCGGGGTAAATCTGCTCACAATATTTTGAACCAGTTATATACTGACAAAAACATCACATGACTGTGGAAGGAAATTGAAATAAAAAAAATCAAACCATATTTTCGACGTTTTTTCTCATTGGTTGCGCTACGTAACAATCGGGGGAGGGGGGGGTCAGACCTTGCGTTACACTAACGTTACAGGGGGAGGGGGGTCTAAAAATGCCAATTTTAGCGTTACGTAATTTATGAACGGCCTCTAACACCATTTTGCGGCTTGTGTTTTGCTATTATCGCAAACATGGCAAAAACCATCAATCCATTCGATGATGAATGAGAAATTCATTTAGGAAAGGATGTGAAGTTGAATTATCATCCATTTAGCATGTTCTTGTGAAATTAATAAACTTTCAGCACAACACAAAGAATTTAAATGAGTTCAAATAGTCCATCCAGGTTCAATGGACTTATCGCATATTATAATTTATAACAACAGATGACTTTTCTCTGTTATAACAAGATATAAATTAAAAAATCACAAAATAATTATAAAAAAGTCAAGGACACATTAGTTACATGTGGTTTCAATGCTGTAGCGCGTAAAAAGTTAATAGTCACGGAGTTTTTCTCTTTTTTTTATAAAGTAGCATGTCTCTTATACATTATTATGCTCAGTGATTGATTTTTTTATTTATTATTTTCTTCTATGGAAATAAAAACCATAACAATGAAGATGATGAGAAACGTGAGACGCAAGAATTTATAAACAAAGTTGAAATTATAGACGAATCGATCAATATTCAATTGGCTATGGAATAATGTGTAATGCCTACAAAGAAATTGAAATCTTAGCGATTCATTTTAAAAGCGAAAACTAAAGCGGAGAAAATATTTGAAACAGGCGGAGTGTCTTGCCAGGGATTGAAATTTTTCGGTAATTTGATGTTCACTTTAGGCATGTTTTAGACCCGAATGACAGAGTTCTTTGTTACCACGTTAAGAATTTACCAACCTGAGAGAGTTGGTGGGTTTTCCGTTTTGAGGTCTGAATAAGCGAAATCTGACTCCACCCCTTCAAATCTCTGATCTTGTGAAATGGTTTTTTCATCTGAAAAATAATCTAAATCTAGGAGTCATGTCGAAAGATGAGTAAAAGAGGTAAATTGGGAGGAGATAGTGCCATAACTAAGGAGCACGGGTTAACTCAATGGTAGCGTATTGGTTTTCCAACTAAAATATCTGTGTCAACAGAAGAATAACACCTTTAGACCGATATAACGAACATCATCAGAAATTCTATGTATAGCTGCAGTAGCTCGGAATCAAGCATGTGCCCTAAGTGCCAGAATTTCGAAATTTGTGTCAAAAACATGCCGAATTACAGGAATTGACGTTTACATAAGATTTGGATTTCACTATAATATTGTTGAAAATCTGAATGGTAGCCAACTGTATCTATGGATATGTAGACTTCATTTGCTTATAATTCACTAGCACATTTTTGACACAAATTTCGATATTCTGACCCATAGTGATGAGTTCCTACTTTAGCGCTTGCCGACAAAATCATGGTGGGAGGCCCAAAAGGCCCATTGAAGGCCTTGGTGCGGGGGTCCCTCCTCCCTGTCACGCTGGGGCTGGAGTCATGCAAGCTCGTACCCTATCCCCCCCCCCCCCCCGATTTGTGACGTAACTCGAAAATTATTTGAAAAATGTCTAAAATCAAAACTACAAAAAATGCTAACACTAACGCTAAAAAAATAGCGTCTTTAAGGCAATGGTCCATGGCAATTTCAACAAAAGTGACATAAAATATTATTTTAAACAAAAAATTGATCTACGATATGCCGAAAAAATGCACCGATTTTTTCATAAAATTAGTTAAAGTAAAAATGAAAGGGTCACTTCAGTTAGTACAGCCGCCGAAATCGAAAAAAACGAGCGATGGCGGACACTTAAATTACATTTCAAATCAAAATATTACTCTTTATAATTCTAAAAAGTGAATGGTTTTTTATTTCCAGCGTAAAAACCGCTCATAACATAGTAAATATTATTCCGTAGTACATTCGGCCTCAGTCAGTTCGTTTGCGGCTGTCAAATGGGGCTAAAATTTTGTAATTTTTTTTAAAGAAAAACAACCAAATAAAAGAAACGGTGCGTTTTGAAGGTATGCCGTAGAATAATTTATTGTTTACAATTACGTTTTACGTCTGTTAAAATTAACTTGTCAAAATAGTCATGGACCATTCGCTAACCGAAAACGCCGCGTCACTAATACTCGCTAAACTAGGAAACGATGAATTTATCGCTGGATTCGTTACTCGTCCTGTTTTTACTGAAGCTACTTATTCTGGTGGTCTGGATGAATGGTTGCCGGCAACTGCTGCACGGTGAAGGAGAGAGTGGAACCTGTTTCGTAATAATCATGGAGCCGCATATATTCTAACGTATATCACGTTACGGGAAAAAAATCGTCTTCTGCGTCCCTACAGTTCAAACCTTCAGAGGGAGTCTGTGGTAATAACGAGATGACGGTGAAATAACCGCTACAGTCAAGGGCTATATTCGCGCTGCAAATGCGGGGGGGGGGGGGGGGAGTTAACTCAGATGGATTTCAATGAGGGAAAGTCATGTAGAAAGAGGCGTTCAAGATGAGTACCTCAGCTACACATCTGCTCATAATTTAATAAATCATCCAATATGGATACCGAACTTATTCATTTTCTCACATTCTACGAACATGGAACAGTCACAAGAAGAGATGCATTTTCTACACAACAACATGCAACATTTATACAATGGCTCGATCGGGAGGTTCAACAATTCGGTTTTGAATACACGGTTGCCCTGAGGAACCGTCACTGAAAGGACTTATGATCTTGACGAATGAAACAGGAAAAATAAACGTCATCTTTAGACCCGTGTGAAGTACAAAGGTCTATATGTTTACTACAATACAATTTTATTGTTACATGGGGTAGATCGAGGTGTGAGTTGGGGGGAAACATTTGTTATCGTCTAGAGATGAAGAATCAGCAAAAAAAAATCTCCGTCCGTCTCCAATTTTTTTTTAAACGGCTCAACCAACTTTTTTTCCCTGAAAGGTACATGCTCCCATAATTCAAGTTCAAAGATGAGCAAAATCGCCCAAGTGCTTCCGGAGATACGGTCGAAGAAGTGGAGATCGAACATGGATTATCGAGAGTCGGTGAAACTTTTTCGCACGGAAATTGTTCATTTTGGTGCTTTGATCTCAAAAAAATAGGATTTTTTTTGTGGAAATCGAGTTAGTGGTCTGGGCACTGGGTACAATGGAATGGACGAAATTGAGTTTCTTGGCTATGTATTTTTTTTTTTTTAAAACAGCCGTCTTACCTGAGTAAGAGTCGCACGGGGGCCTCCGTTCGTGCCCATTCTGCTAGCTGTGTGGTTAACTCATTGTTGTTACTTCAAATCTTTTCGTACTAGCGATGAAGTTGAGGTTGTGCTTCTGTTCCAAGTATTTGATCATGTCGTATTCGGAGGTATATCCTCCCAGATGTATTCTTCTATTTGAGATAAAGGCCGGGCAATAGCATTGGTAATGATCGGCTGTATCTGTGAGGTGTCCACACAGATCGCAGCCTGTATCCGTTCGTTTTCCGATTGTGGTAAGGTGCCTGTTAAAACCATAATGTCCAGTAGTCACCCCGGTGAAAATTTGTAATCTTGTGCGGCTGATATTTAGAAGAAATTTTGAATTCTTACTGCTTATCCTTAGACAGTTCTTTGCCTGCCGGCATTTGGGGATTTTGAGCCTGTAGTTACAAAAATTTTTAGTTTTTATTGTGTTAGCAATACTTCTTGAGTGCGAGTGTGGAGTACCCATTGATAGTTCCGGTCCAATTAGCTGGTTTAGCGCGCCTTTTCTGGCTAGTTCGTCAGCTTTTTCATTGCCTTCGATTCCTTCGTGCCCTGGTTGGCTATGTACGCAAGCAGATGGTTTTCCGTCTATATTTGCTCAACTATGCAATATGGAGATTTACTATCGAAGGCAAAATTGTAAAGAATTTAATTTAAGCGAACAAGTGTTTCAGAGTTTTAGGGAAAAATGTCCCAATCCTGGAATATGACCACTTCTAGAACTGGGCGGGATGATTCATATCTCCAAAACTATGCCAGTTAAAAGGTTACTTCCAAAGGCAAAATTGTAGAGAATAAAATTTTAGAGAACACGTTTTTCAGGGCTTTAGGGAAAAGTTACCAAATCCCGGGGTAAAGCAATTTCTAGAATTTTGAGATCAAATGCTTCCATTTGACAATAAAATAAACAATTTCCGTGCTGTATTTGCTGCGAAAATGTTTCACCGACCCTCGAAAAACCATGTTTTTGGTGACTTTGACGACACTATATCTCCGGATCGTCTTGACCGATTTTGCTCATATTTGAACTTGAATAATTGGACATACGTATCTTTCAGGGAAAAAAGGGTGATCGGTGCAGTCGTTCAGAAGAAAAAGGCGGGACGGATAGACGGACGACCGGACATTTTTTTTATTGCTGATTCGTCATCTCTAGACGATAACTCCCGCCTCCATCTACCCCATGCAACAATAAAGTTTTTTGTAGTAAACGTATAGGACCTTTGTATACTTCGTACGAATCCAAAAAAAAAAAAAAAATACAAGCGAATTCGTGAAAAGAAAGGTAAAAGAGAAATAAAAAGTTGCACAAGCTTATGATTCTCCCACTGTAAGATTAAGAAAATTTCTAAAATTTCTTTGTGTACAAAATAATGTCGACAAATTAAATAATAAAATCACACGAAATTGAAATGATAGATTTTTAAAATGTTATTGTAAATTTAAAACTATCATTTTAATTGCGTGCGACTTTATTACACAGAAATCACCTTCTTCTTTAAACACAGGCCATTAATATTCATATTTTTTTCGTCAAAAATCCCAAATAAGATGAAAAATGTATTTCTAAAACTTACACAGCATTAACCTAAAAATCTTAAAATTGCAAAGAAAAAATGTTCAAATTTTTTGCCGTAAATATTTATCTACTCTCTTAATAATGCGACACATCCAATAAATCATGGTCACCTGTACCTTCTTTTTTTCTAAAGTCAACAATTAATGTATAATATCAACAAAGACGAAGAATTGCCGCAACGACGAACTAATGTTGTTATTAAAAATATAAAACTGTTTTACCGAAAGAACAGTTAATCTTTCAAAAAATAGTAACATTTAAAACAGAGACGCCGATCTGAGAAAGATATTATATCATTCTATTCGATTCAAATTATTATTACGATGAAGTAACGATGATGATGACTTCATCATAAGTAGCTTTCTTTGACTTATAAAATTACTGATATAATTTAATGAGACATAAACCTAGTTTAACGCCGTCAAGCAGGGAAGAAACTGTGTAATATACCTTCTTGCATATTGTGAGCCAGACATGAGAGCCGATTGAAAATTGCTGGCGGCGGCTGCACGAAAAATTGCAGGCGGCCATTTGGATCTCAAAAAACACTGCAACGGTTATACGATTTTCATTTCCCTTCAAGCAAAATAATAAACATTGGCGACATTTTACTGAATTAATAATAATCAAGTGGCTCTAGGGCAAAAAACCCCCGGACAAAAAAACCCCGGACAAAATAAATTCCGGTCGAAAAAAATCCCTAGAGGTTATTCCGAACGGTTTTCAACTAATAATTCGGCGAGTTATTTTACACCCTGCATCCAGCTCCTCCCCAAACCCCGCTAAGGGCTCTGAAAAAAACTCGAAGAAATTGCTAGAAATTATCTTATTTGGACCTATTTCAGTGGTGGGATGAATAACGATTTAAAAAAATGGGAAATTCATGTTCCTTTTAATTTTTTAAAGTTGCGGAACCAATATTTTCCCACCCGGCCGTTTTCAGCCGGTAATAAAGTACAAGTGGCTCGGCTGGTTCAAAATGTGTGGGCGGCGGCTGATTTTCGGCGGCGCCCATATCTGTTGTGAGAAATTGCCCAACCGGAAATGTAGTTTAATTTGAATCAGGTAATTAATTGAGGGATTTCCTTCTATTGGACGTTCGATAACATCTGGCTGTCGTTTTGTTTGTTGACCGCCTAATATTCTCTTGTCCTTTTCTCATACCCGCTTGGCTCTCATGGTTAGTTCCTCGTTCGATTGTTACGTACAGTAACTCTATTGCTACATCAAGTTTATTTTAATCAGTTAACACTACGAATAATGAGAGAATTTCTCCGAGCCAACCAATGTAGCAGCACCATCATGATCACATGACCCGAAAGCATTGGAAAAATCAATTTGGCGTAGACGAATGTGGCAAAGCCATAAGTTGCAGCACATAACACAAAAAAGTTTAAGAGCTAAATAAACCGATGGACACAGAACACAGCATGTTAGTGAGGTATCAAAAAATAACAAACATACAAGAGACTGAAGACATTTTCCTACAAACCGCGGTGTCGTTGGTAGCATACCAAAGTGGAAAACAGCGCATTTGTCTAAGATCAAGCTCCGATGGAAAACACAGGAGCAAGGGTCTAGCATTCAAGCAATAGATTGAAATGTTTGTGGTACCCACGCTTTAAGCGCTGCGACGGCTTATATCATGACGTAATTCATAATATGTCAATCGACGAAAAACGGTATCCTCGACGGATTATGCACTTTAATATGAAATTTTGTATGCTTTGACGTAAGCCATCGCCGTACTAAGCGTGGATTGTCAATGACATTCAATAATTATTAGGTTTTCCATATGAATATTAATGTGAAGTATGGAATGTGTTTCGATATTTCTATTATCTAATTTCTTATACTTTATTGTCTATCATTTGTTTTTTTTTCCTGTTTCTCATCTTCATTATTTGGAATAGAATAAGATGCTCACATTACAGTTATATTTTCAGTTCAAGTTATTTATCTTTTAATTGACGGTTTTATTTTGGTATAATTTATTCTTTACTTAAATCATTACAATTCAACAAAATTTTTATGTAATCGGCTGGTTACGCTTCAGAAGAATATCTTTCGTGTTAGAGCTCTGCTGGATGTTTTTTTTTAAGTATACATACAAGTTCGTGTAAATATTTTTTTTTCTTTTATTGGAAAACAAATATGATGCATCAGCTTAATAACCTTACCACCAAAGAATATATGAATGGAATGAATCGGTTACTGTTTTCGTAAGATTATGTGTAATAATTGGATTTTTTTTCTTAATGAATTTAAAAATATTCAAGTAGCTACAAAAAATGTCTGCTTCGTAATAAATGTGATGGACGATTATTGTAGCTTTTGTTACGATATGATTGACGGTTTCATTCGTTTTTGTTGCTGATTATATAGGTCATGTTCCTTAAGTTAAAAAAATATAACAAAAAACCAACAATTTGTTTCGGCAGCCGACACATTAAATTGACCTTTGACCTCCAACTGACCTCACTGACATACTGACTCCCTGTGGATTTTTGTTCGTTACAGTTTTTAAACTTTTTGAATATTGTAATTATTTACGGCTTGCGGCTTTTCCTCTGAGTAAATTTTAACTTTTTGTAGAAACGTTTTAACGAATTATAAAACTTAAATAAAAGTTTTCTTAGGGTCGTCGCTCTTGGAAATTTTATAACCTTGATGAATCCCATCGCAGAGATTTCATCTTGGTTTATTATGTTTGTCACAATATCTATGAGTATTATGTACGCCGAAGTCCAAGTTTACAGAGCACTTTTCACTTCTGCAAATGTAGTGTATACAATGTGCAATGGCATTTTTCATTCTCCAACAACGAAAGTCGTAATTTTCACTTCCCAAATGTAAGCCGAAAATGAAATAATGTAGATGTCAGTTACCCAGTTAACCAAGAGGGCCGGAAATATTTTTAATACTCAAAAGAGAGTCGTAAGTAACTGATGTACACAACATGAGAAGAATATGATCGTTCCTATAGCTATTTACGTCACAAGGGTATGAGCGGAAAGTGGTTTTCTAAGTGACTGTAGCTTGCGGTTTGGTTAGAGCTTATTGAACATTGTGAATCCATAACGTTTGATTAAGAAGACTTTTTAATTAACCGGTGAATTATTTTTTGGAGACACATTGACAAACAGATGGTGCGCGAAAGACATTGTGAGGTTTCATTGAAGTTGTCAGGTTAATACTTCACAAAAGCAGACAATACATAGTTTTTGATTCTCATTTTGACTTCAAACAGATAAGTTGTTTTGAACCTTTACCATTTCGTTAAGGTATGAAGGTTCGTGTTAAAGTGAAGTACGGTAACGTGAGCCATAATTATTAGTTGTGATTTTGATTAAGCTCGATGGATCGGGCTTATAGGCTTTTGGAAACAAGAAGCTCCTATCAAAAGATTCATTCATTCAATGAGGAATTTGCGAGAACAATTAGCCATGTTGGAATTGGAATCATTCTGTGTCTTAAGGATCTGCAGTTTTATTCACCCAACATACAGGTTAGGGTAGATTTAATGGGATGCGCATTTATTATGGAATTTTTCTAGCAAGTGTAGCGCATTAATAACGTCCTAAAGTTCACTCAAGCTTCAAAAGTTGGGTAGTTGTGGTGTGTTTGGTGCCCATAACGACGTACACACTACACTGAATGAATCGTATGACATAACCCATATACGACGAATTTGTGCACGAAATATCTAAGCCTACATTTAGGCGAGATAATAATGAAGCACCTAACAATTCTTGGAGTAATTGCATAATAACAAAGACGCTACATTCGCATTACTCTGAGACGTGGTTCGGAAGTCACGTTAAGCCGGTGGTCCAGACAACACTTGTTATTGGCTGTAAAAAGCTGTTAGTGGAGTCTCTAAAAATACAAATACAAATACCTTAAGGATCTTAAATTATATTCGAGTTTTCCGAATTACTTGTTTTTATATGAAATTTTAATGTGAAATAAAAAGTGCGGTTACCGAATCGTTACATGACGTATTAAGTTTCACAAGTTTTTAGGGAATACTCCCGGGAAATTCTGGGAACATCGAATCTCGTTTTTTCTCAGGAAATTGTGTTTCATATCCCGGGATTTACTATAAAACTACCATAATGACTCAATATTAAATGAAATAGGACCGATATGTCAAATATTGTGACTGCCTGTAAGAATTATAACTTTGAATCGTGATTCCAGGGTAAGGATAGAGGAGGTTTGTACACTTTAGAGACACGCTCCTTTGCAGTTCTACCAAGTACATTGACAATCATGCTCGTAAGTTCGGCTGAGCACCATTTATGCTAAGTCATGCAAAAGTTCATTCAACCTAGGAGTCATCTTAATTTCATGCAGTGATTATGTAGATTACTGCTAGTTCACTCCAGTTTCACCCTAATTTTTCTTTGCTGTTATATGATAAACTGATCTTTATTATCTAATATTGGAAATTCCATATGAATCATTCTCTGTATCATGTCCGCAACCCACATCGTGTCAAATGTTTTTACTATTCACCCCATGCGAAAGGTGCATGTCAATATGCTCCCTGTCAAAATGATCGCTTGCAGGGCACATTTTCGCTACATTTTTCGTAAATTTGTATGCAAAATTTAACTTTCGCATGGGTAGGCAATAAAGCATTGGACCCTATCACATAATTCATTACTTCGGAAACAGTTCTGTGAACTCGCAAACTCACTTGTTTATTTTGACTCGTGTAGTTACATATCTCGTCTTTGGCTCGGATATGCACACTATACACTTGTCAAAACAACAATTTCCAAAGGTTGTTGCTCAAAAAACCCTAGTTAATTGGTCTCTTATCACAAAATTGTGTACTCATGTTATGAATTACTTTCGCAGGATCCAATGTAATGTACTATTTCAACATCTAAAATAGAAGCAACGTTACTATCGTTGAGACCCAGATCATATTCCTCTAATAACCTTCTGAGGGCGTGTACTAATGAATGTTTATCCCTAAATCATTCATCTCCCTTCTCCCTAATGCAGCTAAGTATCCTGTCATAACATGAGCAATTTTCCTTCAATAGCATTTTATTGACGGAAGCGCCTAGAATTTGTGTGCCGAGCAGGGAAACTTTTTGAGAGGACTATTTGGAACAATTTTAGGCCAATTTGATCTCTTATTTCATAGACTTTTAGGCACGAGTTTGATTTATTCAGGGTCCGTTAGAAGTGGTTCAGTCATATTGCGTTGAGAACTTCCCGTCGCGTCGACAAAAAAGAACGCTTTTCAGATTCCATTTTCTCGAAAAGATGAAAATAATTGTTCTACACTCAATTATCTATTTCCTGGGAAATTTTTTGCTAATTCCCGTATTTCCCGTTTCCCTGGAAACAAAAAAGTGTCGGAAAATGGATTGAATATATGTTTCATTTTATAGCTGAAACCTTACTTCGCTCTTCAAAATAGTCATTTTTGTTGGTATTACAAAGATTGTTATTTGAGGCAAAGTATTCGCTTATCAAAATTATTCAGTTTAATTTACGCCTAGTCTTCTTATATCAAATATTTTCTATTCTACTTAAATTCATCAAACTAGTAAGACCTGTGATTCTTTTCGTCAACTTTTTGGATCCCAAACTTTAGGAATTCTAACCATTTTTACTTTCGGCACTGAAATGAAGCATGTAATAGTTATTTGTGTACTTGTTTTGGACGATTGATTTTAGGCAATTTCGCGGATGCGAAAATGCTTAATAACAATCGTCCAAAACAGGTGCACATGCACATACAACTTTACATGCAAAGGGCCGAAACCTCGAAAAAACTTCAAAAAATGCCCTCATTTTCGGCCCCGTCGCACGTAAATGACTATGAGGTCCTCGAAAGAGGACCGAAAATACTTTCGGTTCTCTTAGCAAGCATGAAAAACTCAATACATCACGCGAAAACGAGTAGACCTTGTGATGCAATAGTACATTACATCACAAGGAGCTAAAATGGTGCATTTAGACCCAGGTGGTGAAAAGGTCGAATCCAAGGGCGGAGCGCAGCGGAGCCCGAGGAAAGACCTTTTTAACACCGTGGTCTAAATCAGCACCGTCTTAGCTCCGAGTGATGTATACTATTTTTCGCGTAGACGAACAAAACGCCAGATTCCGAACAAAAAAACTCGATAAATTTTGCATGAAATTTCATATAATGATCATAGCAAGTGTACAATTAAATTTTTCTCATTAATCATTTGATTTTTTGTTCACGTAAATGTAAACAAAAATGGATAGTAAATAGAGTGGTCAGCAGTGAGAAGTGGGACGAGAAGTATTTTCATTCCCAGCTCCTAGGACATAAAATACTTTTTGTCCCACGTCAGCAGTGAGAAGTGGGACGAAAAGTATTTTCATTCCCAGCTCCTAGGACATAAAATACTTTTCGTCCCACCTAAAATGCTTCTTCAAATGTAAGTCTAAATAGCTCCTTTTCGTTTAGAAAATCGGTGAGAAAATGTGGCGTTTTTTGTCCGTCTGCGCGAAAATGACTATTTCATCACTCAAACCACGAAAATCGTAATTTTGACTTCCCAAATGGGAGCCGAAAATGAAAAAATGCAGACATCAGTAAGCCAAGAGATGCGAAAATATTATCGGTTCTCTAAAGAGGGCCAAAAGTAATTGATGTAAACAATATGATGATTACATCAGCAATTTCGCTGTGTTGAAAGTTTGAGTTTGGGAAGTGAAAAATTACGATTTCCGCGGTTCTCGTGATGAAAAATTATCGGCACGGACAGCAACTCTCGCACAGGGTTGAATTTTTATACTTTCATCCATTGTGATCCAAATAACTATAAAAATTTGTGTTTGTGAAGTGAAAAGTACGATTTCCATTGATATCGTGATGAAAAATTACGTGAATCACAAGGGATGACGTATAAAATTTCAACCTGTTTGCGATTGCACAGCACAAGTTCGAACTGTTATACTTTCATCTCTTGTGATCCAAATAACTTGTTGACAAGTGCTGTGAACAGGTGTTATGTGCTATGTATGTACATATCGTTATTTGTTTCGTAAAAACCGGTAAATGGCGGTAAATAGGAAAAAATTACAGGAAAAAACATTAATTTAGGAGGAATAATACTATCTTGTCGTAAAAGTTTTGTGCTTTGTTGTAGAAACCAACATTCTCAATGTAGCCTGAATACAAAAAATAGCCAACCAATAGAATCGGAAATTCTGATTGCAGTGCTAGTAACATATAAAAATGTTCACTGACATTTTAAAACAAAAGAAAATCAATTAATTATAACGTCACTGTCCAATTTTAAATGTTGCTGACAGTAATTATTTTGACTACTTCTATTGAACGACAATTGTGCTGACTCAAATCAATAACGAATGAGAAATAAAGTAATCTTCTAGGTGAAGGATTTTAGTCCGGCGGATTTTTATGTTCCGGATTTTTTTTTGCAGAGTGTAGTTAGAGGTGTACGTCGATTGAAAAATCTCGGCGGCGGCTAGCCGAGTGAAATGGTGGAAAGCCGCGGCGAGCCGATCATATTTTCAATAAATTAAAACACCGTACTTTCAAAAAAAAAGCATTCAGATTAAGCTGAAATTCAATTTGTTTCACTGAATTGTCTGAAAACAGCTTTGTCTAGACTTTTACGTCAGGTTTGTTACTTCTCAGTGTTTAAAAACGAATCTGAAGTAGAAAAATTTACTTAACTCGGAGTGCTGGTTGATTTCGATTTCACACTTTCCAAAAATCTAATATTTTTGTCAATTAGAATTTGAATTTGAACAAAGCCTACACTTCGAAGAGATAGAGAGATCAAATGGCCGAATGGGATACCAACTACGAAGGGAAGTCGGTTAAACTAGTCAATGGCATTAAGATTATCACTAATGTGAACAACATTTGCAGCAATCGTAGGTATATTCACAGTAAGCATGCAAATTCCATCGGTACCGTAACGTATTTCATCTCTTTCACTCTTGCAATGCGATTTATATTAACATGAGACAAAATACTCGTTCCCCAGTTTACAAGAAATCTACTTTGTAAACTTTGTGAATTTGCTTGCGCTCATCATCGTTTTCAATACAAACTGGTAACATTTTTATAAAAGTGAACGAAAATACATTTGTACACTCAGTTTCTAAAGCATTTACATTATTTACAATCGATCTAAATGAAAAATTATACAAAACTTGCGATTTGTGGGTTCTGCGAGTTCTTTGAGATCTAAAACCCACACCCAGTTTTAGTGTTGTCGCTTTTGGCTTTTGCTAAATGTATATCGATAATGCAGTTTCATTGAGTTCGTTAATTGGCGCATTTTTTTTTTTTGTAAAATTCAAACGTTCTCTGACTTAAAATTTTTGCACATTTGTTTGATGATGTTAGCAAATTTCGGAATAGATCGATATTTGTTTCTTCGCATTATTTTTTATTTAATGTTGGATTTAGAAATTACTTCAACAATTTGAATTTTCTTGCAAATGTAGTTTTTTGTTTAATTTTGTAAATTTCCTAAAAGCTTAATTTTGCAGAAAGTCCGATTATTTCGGGGATTCGCATATCTTATAAAACTCCAATTTTCTTAGAGAGTCTAAGAGAGAGAAGAGAGAAATTTTTAATTTTTTTGATAATTTGAAATTTTTCTAGAAATTATATTTTCCTGTAATTGTGGGATTTCCTTGAAATTTTTATTTTCTCAAAAATTTATATTTGGAGAAAGAATTTGAATTGTTCAAAAATGTGGGTCTTCTTGATAATTTTGAATTTTCACAAAAACTTTAAATTTCTTGAAAATTCAATTTTTCGAAAACTCAATTTATTTTTGAAATAACAGTACGGGTCAACCGTATCTTGATTTTCATCATCTTTATCTACATTATCATCCATTGTTTTGATTGACGGCTTTGACAGTAGCAGTACTTCAGTATATTTTTTAAAATTTTAGATTTTCTAGTGAAGTATCTCACAAATTATTGTTTTACTTCAGTTAAAACAATTTCAATTGTTATTACGTGTTGATCATTTGTTGTGCTGTGTTTAATTGTGGAGTTTTGAATCTTTTTTTAATAAATAGATTGGTGTATCCATCAAAAAATCGCTAATTTCTATCGTGTGAAAAGTGTTTTAAAACTTCCAGCTTCTGCAAGCATTATTTCGCTTTCCTCTAGTGGATTTTCGAGAATTTTGTTTTTATTAGAAACGTTTATCTATTTAGAAAAAGTTGTAAAATTTCGTGAAGTTTCGAATTAACTTTTCTAATAAAAAAATGTAATTTAATTTGTGATCATCACGAGAATCTTCCGATTTATATTTTTGTTGACAAATGACATGACATGGCCAATTTGTTTACATACATTCGTCCAAAAGCGGCAACACCGAATTGGAATTTATTCATTGTGTTTTAAACCCACAAAAATAACTCTCGAAAGACATAATTGTAAAGTTTCGAGATTGGACACGGTGCGGTTGAACAAAAGTTATATGAAATGGTCTGGCAAATTGGTTTTCTCTTCTGAATATTCATTTCGGGACCCTAAGGAGCTAAAATCACCAAAAAACAAAAAAATTGAATGGGCGCATTTCAAAAAAAGTCAAAAAAAACTAAAAAAAAACGATTTTTTGAGTGATTTTTCGTCGCCCGGTAACATTTTAACTACCTTATTTGGTTTTCTCTTCTGACAATTCATTAGGAGCTAAAATAACCAAAAAACCAAAAAAATTGAGTGAACGCGTTTCAAAATACGTCAAAAAAACTCAAAAAAATCGATTTTTCAGGGTAAGTCAAAATAAATCAATTTTTTATTGAACTCTCAGTCGTTTTTACAACAATTAAATTTTATTTTAGGAGGCACAATTCAAAATTTAAAGTCCATTAATATTTCTTAAATGTGAAGACCGTTGTAGTCACATATTGAGCGGAGGAGACGTTTCACCACGTCCATGACTTTTGTTCGATAAATCCAATCGGCTTGGGTAACTTTAGCGAACAAGCTATGGAATCAGTCCATTTTGATTTTGCAAAAATTTGGAGCAAATATGAAGTTTCGATGGACAATCCGATATATGGAGAACGTCTCCTCCTAAAATAAAATTTAATTGTTGTAAAAACGACTGAGAGTTCAATAAAAAATTGATTTATTTTGACTTACCCTGAAAAATCGAGTTTTTTGAGTTTTTTTGACGTTTTTTGAAACGCGTTCACTCAATTTTTTTGGTTTTTTGGTTATTTTAGCTCCTAATGAATTGTCAGAAGAGAAAACCAAATAAGGTAGTTAAAATGTTACCGGGCGACGAAAAATCACTCAAAAAATCGTTTTATTTTTAGTTTTTTTTGAAGTTTTTTGACTTTTTTTGAAATGCGCCCATTCAATTTTTTTGTTTTTTGGTGATTTTAGCTCCTTAGGGTCCCGAAATGAATATTCAGAAGAGAAAACCAATTTGCCAGACCATTTCATATAACTTTTGTTCAACCGCACCGTGTGGAAAGATTGTACAATGGAATGGCACGTGGAATGAGTCATTTACAATAATTATACTCATTGTGAATATAACTACGATTGCTTCCAATATTGTTTTTACAGTTTACATTAGTGATAATCAATAATGTTATGTATCATAAGTTATATATGCCGCAATCATATCTTTTCTTTGCGTGTGCACCTTTCACACATGATTTAAGTAAAAGGATGAGTAGAATCACTCAAAAAGTTCCGGAAATATAGTTAAAAAGGTGTCCAAAATTTCGAGTGTGCACAATTCTCTCTCCCTGTGTAGGGGGGAATTTCGTACAAATTAAATTCCAGGTAGCAACTCTATGAAGTCTGAGTAAAATTTGCCTACTCAAAATTGTATTAGCCATGTGGTGCTGCATTATGAAAACTATTAACTATCTGTTCTTATGCGGTACTATATTTTTCTATCGATTGTCTGGAATCTCTAAATGAATTGTTAGTCAAAGACAGAGACTGCATGTTAAAGACATTAGTATTGCCGACGAAATAAGTAACTAAAAATCAACGACTCGACGACAAATTTGAGAAATCTTTCCGAAATTTGTTTACTTCTTCAAGCCGATAAAAACACTCGGCGGCTGGTGGCGGCTGCTAACATCTTTTTAATCGGCGGCGACGCTCGGCTGAGAGCTTCAAGCCGGCGGCGCGCCGGCTGAACTCGGCGGCACACACCGCTAAGTGTAGTTGTCGAACCTAATAAATATGCACATGATAGTATATTATCAACCAAGTAATATAATGGCGCGATTATAGTCGAGGTGAAGTGAATGTACCGAGACTATAATCAAGCTATTTACCCCTTTCGGTTAATACGATAGTTCATATCATTTTTACATATAATTAGCCATTCGATTCGTTTTTTTTTTAATTTTCATTAAGATTTGACGTGATGGTATTATAGTCAGACTTTAATGAAAATTATAGTCAAATCTTAAGTTATAGTCGGATTAATATGAAAATTATAGTCGAGTCGACCATAATATACCTATTATATACCTCCCAGTTTGTATGAAACTCGACTATAATTATCATTTAACAGCCGAGTTTCAGGTTTATAAATGGCTAGTTATATGCCCAAATGATATAAATATATTTTTCACCAGCCGCTTTAAATTGGTTTTTGTTTTGTCGTTTGACATAGCCTTGAGAGTTCCTACTAACTAAAAGATCGGGATTTTAGTGTTGAAAACAATTTATTCTTCTCGTGCATTTGTATCCCTGAAGACGACATTAATGGAATTCTTTGGGATTTCTTGAATGATTTACAGATGATTTTCTTGTTTATAACGACGAAAAAATTATGGAAATTAATTCACAGAAAGAAAAATATTTTTATAGTCTACAGGTGTTAAATTAATAGCGAGAATAAAAATGCTTGCTTCGAAGTTATACCTTTTCGATAATTATTTATTGTTATGAAAACAAAATTGTAACCTTTTGCCTTCCATTCGAATAAATTTATAGAAACATTCACCACAGAGAATTATGAGAATATATTTAATTAAAAACATTTCCTTCATGTTGGTTACATCGAAGGTTCCAGCTCAGTGAATGAGATTCTCTTACATGTTTTGTACCGTTTTATTTCGTGTGCAGTCAAAAGAATCTTTAACTGTGATACATCGTTCGAAAAGCCTGTCAGCTTGAAAGCTTTCATAACAAGTACACAGAGAAGCGGAGCCTCAAATCTCCACCTTCTTCTCTGTTGCGAAATATATTTGTCCTGACAAATCGTTCTTTGATTATTTGGAATCGAAATATTTGATTGGAAGCATTCACATATGAAGTCAACTTTTAGGGGGTAGGAATAGGGTCATCAAATACAGACAGGGACGGGTAGAAAACCGACTATAACAGACAAGGGTGCGGTGGGAGGTAACTGAAGTCTAACCTGATCAGAAAATCAGAAACCTGAACAGGAAATCAGAAGTCTGATCGGGAAATCAGAAACCTGATCGAATAATCAGAAGCCTGACCGGGAAATGTATGAGAATTTACAAACTGAAAGTCTTTCTAGGGTAATTAATGTCTAATCTGACCGGGAAGTGAGACACCTGACGGGGAAATCAGAAGCCTGACCGAGGAGTGTATGAGAATTTACAAACTCAAAATTTTTCTTGGGTAATTGAAGTCTAATCTGACTGGAAAATATGGGAAAAATGGAAAAAATTACTAGAACTTATAAGTTCTAAGCATTAAATTAGGAGGTAAGGAATGCCGATGAACAGAATTTTGTACTGAAGTACATTTTCAAAATACGTCAAACATAAAACGTCTGGACAGTATGAAAATATAAGTCAATTCTGTAGTTTGACAACTTTTTTGAAGCAAACATGGAAAACAGGAACTTGACTACTTTTCAACATGACGGGGGTTAATATTTTTAGTCTATACAAATTGTTAACATTTTTAGAGTCTCTTTCGATCCAATCCACAATGCATATAAAAACATATACCTCTACGTATCAGAATAGATGTGGCAAACAGAGTTGATGCTACGAAAAGACTCGAACGTATTTAAGTAAATATTGCTTTAACTCTTAAGTGTATGAAATTACGTCCACATTAAATTGTATTGGAAATTGCCGAGAGGGCAATATTGAAAAACCCGTCCGAAGAAACGGCGTAAAAAGGCCTTCCGAAAATACAAAATTGATTCCCAAATAGACAAAAATGTCCATACCACAATTTTCTACAACATAGCAAAGAACCATTTTTTTGTCTAGGGCCGACATCAGGACCGACCTATGGTCCTTAGAAGAGACAAAAATATTTCCCTCCATTTTCTCTACAACATAGTGAAAAACCATTTTTTTGCCTAGGGCAGACCTTAGGACCGACCTAGGGCCATAAGGATATGCCTCGGACACATACTTCTATAGACAAAAATGTTTCACTCAATTTGCTCTGCAACATAGCAAAAAAAATTTTTTTTTGGTTGAGGCCGACCTTAGGACAGATCTGAGGCCTACTGCAGCCCTAAGCACAGGCACCGGGCCCATTTTTGAATATAATTCGGTACTCGATTACCTCTCAAATAGAAAAAGAATCAACAAAATCAGTTAGGATTTATCCAACTTATGTAAGCCAACACGTTGGGCCCAAGTAGAAACTCAGTTTTAGTTTTAGACTGAGTCTAAGGGTTTCTAATTAAAAAATTTATTTCCATAAAACGGGAGACAGTCCTAGACCTTTAGATCAAAAAAAAAAATGAAAATCTGAAGCGATTTACTCGAGTTATTTACAAAAAACATGTAGAGCGCTAGCAGAAACTCGTTTTTAGTGCTCTAGCTATATCCTAGGGCCCAATCTCAAAAAAGTTTCTTCTACAAATTGTTGGGCTTTCATAGACCTGTCGACTGAAAAAACAATTATGAAAACTGGAAAAGATTTACTCGAGTTATGCACAAAAAACACGAATAGCCCTAGCATAGACTCGGTTTTAGTGCCCTAGCTAAGTCCAGGGAAACAAATTCAAAAAAATTTCTTCCATAAATTGTCGGCGATGCCCAAAGACCAAAAACCACTTAAACGGCCCCAGCTCGGCGGCCCTTGGGCCGACAATGCCCAATTTCAATCCTATAAAAGGTATTTCGATTTCGTCTTCGGCTCGGATATGCAAACTCTACACAACAATGACAGTTTCCAAAGCGTGTTGCTCGAAATCAGCGAGTGAGTTTTCGGGTTCACAGAATTGTTTCGGAAGTATTGAGTACATAATTTAAGGTCCAATATATAATGTTTTATTTCCGGCCCATGCGAAAGTTGAATTTTACATAAAAATGTAATGTATAATTTTCGCGGGGGGCATATTGACACGTAATGATCAATTTTCGCATGTGGTTGCAAGTTTTGTTGTGAGATATAAGATCATGGCAACTTTGCGAAAATTGAAATTCGTGTAATCTTCTTCACGGGAAACAAACCCTGCCCTCCATACAAAACGTTATACACATACATTGACCCTAAAGGAACTGATCCGTAAAATTTATGTGAATGAGAACTTTGCAGAAATGAAAGATAAATCAATGTGAGTAATAGTGTGGTGTGACCTTCTTTTCAAATCGAAAATTTCACAAACTTTTCGTAAAAACGGTGATACTTGTCCTAAATGAGTGTAACAAACATTGTAAATCGATAAAAAGTCAAATTATAAATGAATGCGAGCTGTTATTTAATACTTTAATGCTCTTTGAAACATAAAACGAATTTTGTTTTATCACAAATTATTATTGTAATGTCTGTCTATAATTGCAACGTTGTGAATGCTTCAGTAAGTAAACATCTCATTGAAGGAATATAATATTATTTTACGACATAAACAATTACGCCGAGTTATCTCTATAAAAATAACAAAAACGCATTAAAAACTCACATAAAAATGTATGAAATATTATTCATTTGTTTCTTTCTAACTGTCTATAGCCCTTGATTTCATAATAATTGCATTTTATTTCTTCTGTTTCAGAATCGAAATAAATCATGAAAGCCATAATTATATTAGCCGCAATGCTTATATCTGCGACAACTTCGAATTCAGCATCGGACACCAACCAAGACAGCGAAAAAGATGATGAGACATCAAGAAAAATAATTGGTTCAAGGTATGTAACACGCATGTTGGTATGTTAACTACACGAAAACAGGTGTAGCTATGTTTACGTTTTTGGAAATATAGGTCAAGTTGATGAATAACAAATAAAGAAGAACCACAAATTTATTCAACCCAAGTGAGATGGGCGATTTAACTTGTGTGGTACTTTCTGTTGATATTCGCGATATTGACAAATGACGCTCTCAAAAATGTTGCACCAAAGTAATGAAAGTGGGCAATGGGTCACCTACAATCATAGTCCGGAAGTGAAATGTTAACACATTACACTATCCGGATATGGTTAAAGAATGAAATGTGAAAGAATTATTTATTTAGGGGACTGTCACACACGATAGTCCTCCTATTCAGACCCAAGAAATCCCAAGTAGTTTTGTTCTAACTTCTACATTCTACGTTCTACTTTCTATTGAAATGTTCAATCACTAGTGGGTTATTCACCCCAGCTCGCAAGCGCTAGCAATTGAACACTTTTCTACAAATAAAACGATTCGTTTGGGGATGTTGTCCCCGTGAACTCATGGTTCTTAATGCCATTTATTCTCATAATTTCGTTCTTTTTATACACAAATCCTGAAAAGATTTTTCTAAGTTGCATTGTAGTAAAATCGCTACCTTGACTATAGGATCTGAATATATTTCACAGCATCTGATGAGGTGCACATTCCTAGTTCTGTTACTAGCCCTCTAGATACCTCAGGTGCTGAAGTGAGAAACTCACTCATAGGACTAGCACTGCCTCGTACTATGCTATCCAGCTTACTAACTTACTTTATGCTCCATGTATCGTATCCCATCCTGATAACGCCTAGCTGTCTCCGACCCTTTCCATACGTAAAGTTAGGATACTACCCGAAGACAGCACCCCTCATCCTTCTGTAAAGTGGCCCACACTAGTACGCCAGGGTTGGTAACGTGATCGTTCATGGGGTTGCTCTTGCTCACTATAACAGGTGTCACCACGGGTAGAATAGGATGTAGAAGTAGGTGGATAGAGGCTAAGGTACATAAAGTAAGTTAGTGATTGCCCTGAATGTAATATTGAAAGACCCGTCCGAAGCAGCAGTCTGAAAAACTTTTCAAACTTTCACTCAATTCCTCGATCTTCAGAGACGCCTCGATTTTCTCTAACATATAGCTAAAAAAAAGTTTTAAGCTAAGGCTGACCTTGCCCCACCCAAATAAAAAAAAACAAGAACATCAGTTAGAAAAAACACGTAGGTCAGTAGACGATGCTCAGTTTTAGAGCCTTAGCCGTAGTCCAAGAGCCCGAGTTCAAAAAATTTTCTTACATAAATTGTTTTGGCTTCGAACTAGGGATTAAAAAAGAGTTATGTAGATCGGAAAAGGTTTACTCGAGTTACATACAAAACACCCAAAGCCATTGGGCCAATATAGTCCAAATTTACTCTTACGGTGAAAGAATTATAAGAATATGCAACTTTGTTGCGACTGGGGATCCTTGGGGATTATTTCCGCCCATGGAAGTAGTAGCCACCGCGCTCGGCTTGGCTGCGGCGGCGGCTCGAAAAAAGTTCTACAGTGAAGAAATTTATAATTTGCTCATTTATCTCTTTTTCTGCATTTCTCTTTTTTAGATATTTTCAATTGTTATAACAATGACAAAACAGCTGAAAGTGATGAAACGTGTGAATGTGTAGAATGTTTCGTTGTATATAAAATTCGTCAAAAACAATTTTCCTACTTCAAAAGAACTGATATCACAACAAAAACCTTTTTTAAAAGGGAAATGTGACGCAAGTCCTCGTCGCTTCTTCCAAAACAACTGATATCAAGTTGGGTGACGCTTAAAGCTTCGGAACGCAAAAATTCTTTGAGATATTTTCGATTAAAAAAATGCGTCGCGTCACAAATGCCGGAATAATTTGTCTGCGCTTTCAGATTTCACACGCAAAAATTTGACTACCCGTACTCCATATATAGCGCAAAGCTAAATTTTTGGGGTGTGAAATCCGAAAGCACAGAGAAAATGTTACGTTGGGACGGTGCGGCATTTGTGACACATTTTTTAACCGAAAATATTGCAAAGGAATTTTTTGTGTCACATTTCCCTTTTAAAAGGGGTTTTTGATGTGATTCCGATTTAATTATCTGGGGAAAAGTTACCTGCCACAGGAAAATTATTATAGTCTTAGTTGTCAGTGTTCGAGGGGCCTGTTGCCATAAGAACAATTTTCTTAAATTTCCACAATTTCCCTGAAGTAGCACGGTCTGGTTGGAAGGTTTTTGAATTCTGTTCCAACAATTCTCCGCAAGCATACTTCAGGGAGGTAACATTTGATTGTTGAGAGATATAAACAATTTCACCCAGAGTAAAGTTGGTTGAAATTCAAATTTCATTCATGATTTCGTTTACGTTTGCCTTGAATGAAATTTTATGACTGCAACCAACTTCGCTCTGGGTGAAAAAGTTTATATCAGCAATCAAGTGAAAGTATTCTTGCATCTAAGGCAAAACAATTGTTGAATTGTTGAATCGTTACACTCACCATCGGCTCGGACTGTTAACTTTACAGTAAAGTTCACACTTGTCAAAAAGTTGTTTATTTTCTAGTTACGTAACTACAGTTCGTTCATATTACGCTTAAACAAAATTTGTGCTGTTAAAGATTTAAATGTCATTAATGTCAGACTACATAGCTTTCTATACAAAGATACATACATCAGACGGACGTTGCGATCTCTTTCTAGCGCATACATCTTATGTAATGTGAGGTTAATGACATTTAAATCTCTGACAAACCAAAAATATCTCAAATTTGTTTAAGCATAAAATGAACAAACTGTAACATGCGTTATAGTATATAACAACACAGATGGGACATGGCCTTAATAACTGAGTAATGTACACAAGAACACAATACAAAAGAAATCAGATGTTTTGTATTGTGTTCGCGTGTACAGTAAATATTATGCACTACATAACGACGGTCTTGAAGCCATATCCCATCTGTTTTGTTCTATTTTTTTTTTTTTTATAAGGGTGAGGAAATCTTCATAGACACCCGGTCTTTCTGAACCAAGGTAGTGTTGGATTCCATTCTTTAATGACCTACCAACTAAAACCTCCTTCCTCAGTCTTCGTGCTCTCTTCTCCCCGGAACCGCCTCACAGCATTACTTCGGGGAGGAGCTGTGCTTTCGCACCTACTCTCTTAGATCAACTGCCAGTCTTCTTTGATCGTCTCTCCATGCAATTTGCAGCTTCGTCATTATTTTCGCAACTACATTATCCGCCACTATCCACACCTCCTCATCGCGGCACATCTCCGATATTATGTTTTCGGCACTTACATCTGGCCTACTCACAGTCAACAGCTCTCCTCGTTCTTGTTCGAAGCGGGGGCAGACGAATAACACGTGCTCCGCAGTCTCTTCCTGCCTATCGCATGTCGTGCAGAAAGGTGACTCCGTGAATCCAAACCTGTGCAGGTACTTCCTGAAGCATCCGTGACCAGACAGAAACTGTGTCAGGTGGAAATTAACCTCTCCATGTTTTCTCTGTACCCATGTCGTTATTTTTGGTATGAGTCTATGGGTCCACCTTCCCTTGTCCGAGGAGTCCCACTCTTGCTGCCACTGTCTCAGTGATTCGGCTCTTAATTTCGTCCTAACTGTTTTGTAGTTTGACCCTCCATTCTCTTCTTTCTATGACATTCACTGTCTTCTGTCAGCGTTATGCATATGGGCATCGTCCCGGCTATAACACATACCGCTTCTAAGGATATTGTTCGATATGCGCTTGCTACTCTTATGCTTGCCAGCCTCTGGGCTCTATTAAGCCTTCTCCGATTCCTCTTCGTATCTAGCGCCTGTATCCACGCTGGTGCCCCGTAGCGCAATATCGATAGGGTGACACTTGCAAGGAGCCTCCTTTTGCTGCTGCGCGGTCCAAAGCCGTTTGGCATTATTCTGGCCAATGCTGCGGTGGCTGTGTGGTGGACGTGTAGTCCACATGGCTATTAAAATTTCTGCGATCGTCCAGCACAACTCCAAGGTATTTTAATTGGCGAGTGGATGTGATTTCTTCCCCGTCAATGTTCAAAATGATTCGTTCGGTTTTTCTGCAGTTACTTACTAGCATGATCTCAGTTTTTTGGTGGGCCAGCCTCAGCCCCGCTGTTGTCATCCAGTTTTCGACAGTTTCTAGCGTCTCCATCGTAACCACCTCTACCTCCATCTTCGACGTTCCGGATACCGTGAGGATCAAGTCGTCGGCAAAAGCAATCGTCTTAGCACATCTTGGCAGTTTCAGCCTCAGCGCTGTGTCATACATAACATTCCACAGCGTTGGTCCTAATATGGATCCCTGTGGTACTCCAGCTGTGATGTCGACTGTCTTTTTCCCTTCATTAGTATCGTACGTTAGTACTCGTCGCTCGAAATAGCTTTTCAGTATCCTACAGAGGTAATCGGGGACTCTCATGACATGTAGCGCCTTGGCTATCTCTATCCAGCTTGCGCTATTAAAGGCATTTCTAACGTCTATCGTCGTTATAGCACAGAAGCGGTTACCCCGTATTTTTTGCTTCCGCGCCTTGTCGGTGGTCTCTATGACTTTTTTAATGGCCTCAATCGCCGATCTCCCTTTTCGAAATCCGAATTGTTCGTCCGACAGTCCGTGCTCGCCCTCCGTGTGTTTTCTTAGTCTATTCAGGATCGCGGTTTCCAGCATTTTTCCCAACCCGTCCAACAAGCATATAGGTCTATATGATGATGGCTTGTCTGGCGGTTTCCCTGGTTTTGGTATTAAGACCAGCTTCTGTTTCTTCCATATTTGAGGAAAATATCCGTCGTCGAGGCACTTCTGCATTGTCAATCTGAGCATGTTAGGCTTTGCGCATGCTGCTGTCTTCAGAGCTATATTGGGGATTCCATCTGGTCCTGGCGCTTTGTTATTTTTTGGCTTTTGTGCAGCCATCTGGATCTCTTCTACAGTGATCGACCGTTCAAGTCTGTCTTCCGCTTCATCGTCATAAGGAGTTTGCGGCCATGTGATCTGTTCGTGCTGTGGGAAGAGCTCTCTCACTATGACACCTAGCCTATCCGGGCACTTTTCTTTTGGCCCCAATGTACCTTTCATCATCGTCATTACTGTTCTGAACACTTTGCCCCACGGGTTCGTGTCTGCCTCTTGGCACAGTTTCTTCCAACAATCCCTCTTACTCGCCCGGATTGCTCGCTTCAGTGCTAGTTTTGCATTACGATGTTCTTCGGACCTCTCTATTCTAACATTCTCGTTTCTGGCCCTTTGCATCCTCCTTCTTGTCTTAAAACAAGTTGTTCGCAAAAGTCTTATTTCGTCGTTCCACCAAAATGCCGGTTTTCGCCCATTCCTCGGTTCCATCCTTCTTGGCATCGCCGCGTCACATGCATTCACCATTTCTTTCGTCAATTCTTCTGCAGATTTCTCTTCGTGATCGTCTTTTGATTGGAGATATTCCTTAAAAACTTCTTGATCGAAATTTCCGGTTCTCCATCTTCGCTCTCTTCTATGAGTCATCTGTCTTGTTGCCTCTGTACACTTTTTCACGGTGTACCTCAATGCCTGGTGATCGCTGTGTGTGTAACTTTCGTCGACTCTCCAGTTCAGACTTGGAACTAGTACTGGACTGCAGAATGTCACGTCAATAATCGACTCTCGCCCATTCTTGCGGAATGTAGTTGCATTTCCCACGTTTGCCAGAACCACATTTAATCTAGCTAGCGCTTCTTGCAGACTGAAGCCTCTATCATTTGTGAATCTACTACCCCACTCAACTGCCCATGCGTTAAAATCACCTCCAATATGAACTGGGTTGAGTCCCGTCAGTTCTCCTGTGAGTAAATCTAACATTCGTTCAAACTGCAGAATCGTCCATCTTGGTGGTGCATAGCAGCTGGCAATATACACTCCATCAATTTTCGCTATCACGAATCCTTCGTGAGCGTCTGATACAACTTCTTGTATGGGGTACTTGCCCGTTGTCAATATTGCGGCCATCTCGGCTCTGTCAGCAGCCCATTTACCGTTGTTTCTATATACACGGTACGGTTCTGAAATAATCGCTACGTCACATTTTTGTTCCGCTGAGGCTTGCCACAGAAGTTGTTGTGCCATGTCACAATGATTTAGATTTATTTGTATCACTTCCATTCTTGTCCTGTTTTAGATTTAAGCGCCTGTTTAAAGACTGGACATCTCGCTCCACCAGTCACGTGGTCATTTTCTGACGTACACAGCAGACATTTCGGCGGGTTCGTGCAATCTTTGGCTAGGTGGTTCTCTCCCCCACATCTCCTGCACAGGTTGGATCTATCCTCTCCCCTACAATTCCTTGCCTGGTGTCCAAAATTCATGCACTTGAAGCACCTTTCTAACTGCTGGGTTACCCTTATCGGGCATACGGTCCAGCCCACCTTTACCTTTCCGATTTTCAAAATCGGGAGTTTTATTTCCGCCGTTTGGAGTTCGTCTCTCGCTTTCCTCATACGGATCGTCATTGACTCTATCTCGTCATTTATATTACCTTGCTCTTTCAGAGCTTTTCGAAGGTCTTCGCTTGTCGTGATCTCGTCCATATATCTACATTCGATCGTGGTCATGTGGGACACCGCTCTCACTTTTGCTGACTCGCCCAGTGATCTCTTGACTAGATCTTTATAATCTGCACTTTTAATCTCTGGGCCCTTCTTAAGTTCAAACAACATTTCACCCTTCTGCGTTCGTCTTATTCTCGAGACGTTTTCGCCCAGGTCCTTGAGAGTTTGGTCGTCCTTTATTTTTTTGAGGATTTCAGCGTACGTTGTTCCTTCTTCCGCCGCCACTATCAGAGCATCAGCCTTCGGTCTCAGTCTTTTAAGCTTCGGCTTCTCTTTTTTTTCTGCTTCTTTTTGTTTCTCACCTCTCTCCACTCATTCAGACTAGGCTTCGGTGTTTTGTTCTATATTTTATCGTATATAGGTGGAGGTATGCTTACTCAAACCCATATAATTGTTCAAAACGTACAATGTCCTTCCATCTCAAATATTTACCCACTAATACCACGACAAATACTGAACTGAATAAAAAAAAACAATGCATCCACTGCTTATAACGCATCACTTGCATTGATTTGAAACACCCCACTACTTTCTCTTCAGTATTTGAATGTCACACACAACACATCGATGCATCATAATGTCAACTTATTACCATAAACACGTCTGTAAATAAAGCAACCAGTGCCACTTGTCATTTCATAACTAAACAAGGGAGTTTATAAATCACTTTGTATTGCTTGGATTTAGACCAAAAAGAAAACAAAAAGAAACGTTTTGTTTCAATTCAACAATCTACTAGCATATTTGCTGATTTCGTCTTATCAAGAACTCATCAGTACACCCGCTTGTGCAAACTATGTTTTCTGCCCAGTATCCAAATTCGACTGCCCAATATTAGCCGGTATCCGCTAAATTCGAGACAACTGCCCAGAAAAAAAAACGACTGCCTAAGGGGAAAATAACGGTTTCCCGGTGAGTAAAGTGCGACCTCTCAAAACACACCAATTACCTTTTAAAACGAATTTTTCTCCAACTCCAACTGTTAATTGAATTTATTCATAAAGTTTTCTGGTTTACAATGGAACTTTCTTAATCTATTGCACACATTAGCATACACTTATCTACTATATTTTTCTTTGGGAACATTCAAAGAAATGATACCGGCAACGGAAACGGAAACCACTGTTACTGGATACGTTATGGAAATGGAATTTTTTTGTTTTTTTCGGAATCATTTTTGATTCTAGTAATCACTTCACTAGTATGAAAATATTTAGCCCTAGAATCTATGGAGTGAAAATGCCATTTCTCTCTTCCTTGGAAATGCTTATCTAGGCTAATATTTACCAATTCGCCGGCGTCTTTCGATGCAGGATGGGGACCCTGCCATCGAATAAAAGTCTCTTTCTCTACTGTTTTTGGGTG
Organism: Pseudolycoriella hygida; assembly: GCA_029228625.1. Classification (NCBI taxonomy): domain Eukaryota; kingdom Metazoa; phylum Arthropoda; class Insecta; order Diptera; family Sciaridae; genus Pseudolycoriella; species Pseudolycoriella hygida. Next base: position 136,874,889 of record CM055403.1, on the reverse strand, counting down.
CAGTGACTTCCGTTCTTTTATGTGTCTATTCACGACACTACCCATCCCCTCTACAACCGCCTCGCAACAAGTTCTATTTATTGCAGTTAAAGACAAATGAAGGGTATTAGGAATATCTTTATATAATTCTGGAGTTTCTAGCATTTTTTTGTAAAGATCCGTTTGACGATATCTCGTCGGATACTCTACTTTCACGGATGGAGCCTTGTGTTTATTCCTTTCCGTTTCTGGCCCGGAAACATAGAGATATTGCGGAGCAATATCTTTTACTCTTTTGACAAATATCTCATTCTGATAGAAGATCATCAATATGTAGTTCGCGATCTCAATTTCCTGCACTTTTCGCTAGCTTAGAGTACTCTTCTAAATGGAGTTTTACGTCCGTCACTAGCATTTTCGTATTTGATGATTTCATTAACATCAAATAGTTTTCCGGCTGTTCCCAAGATCTTATTCCGATCACTTCCAATATTAATTCTGCCTTCCAAGTTGGAAACAAACTGGTCGACATACGAATGAACTGAATTTCCGGTTGCTGATAAAGCATTTTCATTATCATTGCAATTCGTTTCAATTTGTAGAGTGCTTCGTCGAGTATTGTGCACGACGTGTTTTTTAACAAAGACAGGACAAGAATCATATTCCCCTTTTCCAGTGACTTGAGTCACTACAGAAGACAAAGTTGGAAACAAATCTTAATCCAAAGAATCGACACTTACATCTTTTAGGTTTGTGCTGTGCACCACTGTCCCACACAGCCTATTTTTGGCGATAATTTACGAGCTATGAAAATGAATCTCGAACAAAATTATGCAAATTCTCTCTCTGAACGAAATTCTAACTAATTTTTTTGAGCCATCGTCAGCCGCCGATTTTTATCTGAGCTATGGCATGACGGCTGCAAGGGTTAACGGCGGCGGCTTCGGCTGACGCCCTTTTTCGGCGGCGGCTTCGGCGTGGCCGGCCGGCGTAGTGCTTTATGAATAATTTCAACTCATTGACCGATTTCAACTCATTTCCAAATTTCAAGTCACAGCCCAATTTCAACTAATTTCCTGATTTCCAGTCACTGCCCAATCTCAACTCATTGCCCACTTTCAAGTCACAGTCCAATTTTGACTCATTTTCTAATTTCAAGTCACTGCCCAATTTCAACTCATTGTCCACTTTCAAGTCACTGCCCAATTTCGACTCATTTTCTAATTTCAAATCATTGGCCAATCTCAACTCATTGCCCACTTTCAAGTCCCTGCCCAATTTTGACTCATTTTCTAATTTCAAGTCACTGCCCAATTTCAACTCATTGCCCACTTTCAAGTCACTGCCTAATCTTAATTTGTTTCATAATTTCAACTCATTGTCAAATTTCAAGTGACTGCCCAATTTTTCTTTTTTTTTTTCTTCCAACTCGAGTCGATTTCCCAGGTATCCATGGTATCCATGTTTTTTACTAAAAAAACTGCTCAGTATCCTCAATACCGCGGATACACACTATTTGCACACGTAAGTACACCTATGCTGACAAGGATATGTGTTTATCAGCACGACGCATAGTTGAATGAGCAATCATATCCACTGTCTTTTTGCTTTTATAGACACCTCATTTGCTCGATCAACTAAATTTTGATAGATTCCACTTCCAGTGTTATTTAAATTTTAAATTGTAGTGTTGAAATGGTAGATCTGCCAACTTCTGGTGATTTCGACTCTATTTTGTACGATCTGCCACCTCTTACAATTTTGTGAAGTACAACTTCACTTTGTATCATGAAAATTTTTTCTTCATGTTACAGAATAATTTTCGGTTGTTGATATTTTGAAGTACCAACAACGATGCTTTACTTCAACAGCACCAGTTCAGTGTCAATAAAAGCAAAAAGTCAGTTTCTTTTTGGTCTAAGTCCAAGCAATACAAAGTGATTTAGAAATTCAGTTTTCAAAGACCAAGCAATACAACAAATTTATAGAAAGGGAGTTTAAACCCATAACTGCAGCTCTTTCTTCATGTGTGTAGCGGTCTTTGGTAATTTGAGTCGTATGTCCCCGAAAACGAACACGTTACACACATCATACGTCCACATATACGATAATAGTATATAACAGCACATACGATGTAAATTGGCCGTAACTGAACTGGCTAATGTTCGCACAAGGTGACATACAAGTGCGAAGGTTTGAGGAACGAGCGAAGAGAGTGGATGAATCGCACGTGTGTTATGGCCAATTCACATCGTATGTTCTGTTAGGTGTTCGCTGTCGGTGGTGTTAGTAGAGTGTATAAGTTGTTTATAGACCGCATATAAGTCAGTTAACGCAACACACCTTAAAACGTGAACGGTTAAGCTAAAATACACTTCCAGCTTATGGATGAAAGCATCGTACTCTGCCGTGCAAATCATAAAAACCTTTCGATGAAAGAGAGAAAAGATTTTGTACGGCAGTACTGAATAGACATGTATAGAAGCAGTTATACAAACACTCGGAGCTTCGCTCCTCGCGCGTATACACCGCTTATATACACGTCTATGCAATAATATACTATAATCGCACCTACACTTCTTGACAGAACTGTTCAGTTATTTCCTTATTTTCACTAGTGAAAATAAAAATATATGAAAATCCATAACTGCACCATTTCATCTGTGCGATTATGATTTTAACTGAGCATCTTGCGAGCTTGTGGAGATATGAACAACTTACATGCGATAAATAATAAAACGGCACACTTTTCCCTAGCATGTAAATAACTTTGTGAAGTTTTATTCAGAGCGACACTGTAAGACGTTAAATTAACCAAATCCAACTCTTGCCGAAGCTTCCTCAAAACTGCTATTTGTTTGACATAGAGGAACCACATAGTTTATATTGGTGTTGCAGCGAGTAAAATTTGTAAATGTTTCTCCGCTATATCAACTAAATGTTAACCCGAGAATTTATTTTCGAAAGTATATTTACAATCATTAAGATATTTCTGAAACGTTTTAAGTGAAATAACGCAATCAGTTCATTTTATTTGGCCCATAAAATTTACGGCATTTCTTCTTTCTTCACACAAAGCACTTGTGCATTTTATGAATCATAAAGTCTCATCGGTACACATAAAACGTCTTTAGGTCAGCAATTCACGATCACCAGATCATTCACCTATTTTTCGATTATAATTTCAACTTGTCAGGAAGTGGAAGAGATTTCTGAGTTTTAATTATTCGTTTTAAATATCACGATTTCTCACGTTCCGTTTATTTGTTTCAGTGTCGTTACATCTGTGTCCGTCATTTTGAACGGAGAGGAACCTCCGAAGTTTTCGGATGCTATCGGAAAACCAATACCTCGACCACTTGTACCACCCCAAGTCGCCAGTCCAATAAATCTTCTCAATCCAGATCGTTACGAGTTTTACACATTCAACGACAATGGCGATTTGATCAAACGACTCATGACAATGAAAGAGATTCAAAGCATTGTGGCTGGGGGATCGAATGAAGGATCAATGTTACATCAGAGTTTATCGGAAGATAAACACGTCGATGGTGACGTAGAAGACATCGTGACGAGTGTTCAAAAAGTGTTGAACGAAGAGGTAGAGGCAAATAGAAATACATCCAGTCAACACAACGTATTAGACACACCAGATGTGTCTTCCACTTGGAGCATCATTCTACCAGCTATATTTGGTAACACTGGCGATGATATACGACCACACAAGCCTCAAATTGTTATGACACCGGACGCCGTTATTGTCGAAGCAACAGAAAACCCTACTGAGAACAAAGTTGTTAAGGTGAAACCCAGCAACATCGGATCGGTTAATACAATTGATGATTCCACTGAAAAGAAAACGGTTGAAAAGCCTGTGACTACAGAAGAACCAATCGTTCTTATAACAAGCAAAAAACCATTGAATAATGCGTTCGAAGCATCTACACCGAGAAGCAGCGTCGGAGGGTATCATGAACACTCCGTCAATGAAATCCATTCGAGTCACAATCACTCGTTCCATGGCTACCGTCGTAAGACCACACCTCCGCCTGAAGCTTCTTCTACAGAAAGTAACAATAAAGTTTCGACAAGGTTTGTAACTCGAAGGCGTCCTACTACTGACATTCCTAGAGTTGAGTTAGTCAGCACCGAATCAACCAACGCTCCACAATTTGAAGAGATGACAAGTCATGCACCTATAAGGGAAACTACAGTCCAAGTGGTAACTGAGGTTAAAACAGAAAAGGCAACGGAACCAGCGACAGAATTAGCACAAGTCGTTACGGAAGTCGCAACGGAATTAGAAACAGAGAAAGAAACGGAACCAGCGACAGAATCAGCACAAATGGCAACGGATGTGGAAACAGAAAAGGCGACGGAAACAGCGACAGACTTATTGACTGAAAGAGTTGCTCTTGAGTCCATCACAAAAGCTACCATTGATACGATTAGTCTTGAGCCTCTGGAGTTGACGACCTATGATCAACGATATACCGAAACAACTACAGAAAGCGTCACCGAAAGTAGCAATGACTTTGTAACTCAAGTGAATGTTGCGACCACAACGGAATACTCGAATGTCTTTGACTCAAGTTTTAATCAAATTATCGAAAGTCTAAAAGACGATCCAGAGTCAGAAACTGTTGAAATGATTTCTCAGAATGATGAAATCGGCTCAACAACCGTTCATGATGTAACAACTGAGTTCTTTGATGTTGAAGAAAAACATTCCACCGAAAGAGACTTAGTGAAAATTCCCAGCATTGATGTTACACCAAAGATCAACCAATCGAATGTTTACTTAAATGAGGAAATGTTTGTCGATGAACAAGAGCCGCTTGTGTATGATATACCAACAACGACAGACTTGGTTGTTGAAACTACCCAGCAATACGAAGAAGCTACGACAAATAACGAAGACGTTGCGTCGCCTATTTTCGAAGAGGTGAAATTACAGTATCCAGAAACGAGTTCCATTTTCGAAGAGAAAAATCCGATCGTACAACAAGTCGATAATTTCATTCATGAAAATGCAGCCGATATCGCCGATTCATTGGCCGTTGAGAGTGTGAACAGTGAAAATAAAGTGGCGAATGTCGTTTCTTTAGAAAACTTAACGTTATCTGAATTCATTGGACAAGCGGCAACGGTAGCTTCTATCCTCAGCAACGAAGCGGATAACATGCCAATTAAAGACATTGTTAATCAGTTGGTCCTGTCGCCACAATTGAGACATGAGGAACCAGCGGTAATTGTTTCTACGAATGCTCCAGCAAGCTTTCATGAAATGGAGGCGTTGTCTATGAAAAAGGAGGAACCTTTGATTCCGGCAAATAAGGACAATGTGTCGTACGAAACATCAATCATCAAGGAAACGTCCTCAATATCGATGAGTAAGAACCCATCACCGGAAGAAAAGCTGCCGAAGCAACCAGAAGGTGATTTGATCAAGAGTGAAGTGAATTCGGAACTTTTCAAAATGGATTCGGATGCCAGCACAGAAATTTCAGTCGAGTCTGATGTTCATGAGGTAATGAACATGGTGAAGTTGAAAATGCCATCGAAAGTTTCAACGAGTGTGACTACGTTGTCGGAAGTGAATGATATGAAGGAAGAGGTCACAACTTTCAATACAATAACCGAAGAAAGATCCACCGAAAGAGACGTCGAAGCTTCAACCATTCGTTTCGACGATGCTACTGTTGGTGGAACTACAATGGATGTGGAATTCCAGGATGAAGTCGTAACCACAACTGCCGGAAATGTCGATCCAACTACTGTGTCAGAAAACATCGAATTGGCATCGAAACCAACAGAGCATTCTACGACTCCTTTAAACATTGCGTCAGACATCCTGAATACGATTGGAATGGTCGACGAAGATCTGATAGCGCAGAAATTTAACATTACATTCGAAGAGGATGAAAGCGACGAGGACGGAATCGAAAACGAAGAATTTGACTCGCTTAACGAGAGCTCTACCATCACCGATGACATTACCACAACGAAAACGAGATATGAACAAACCACAATAAATCGCTACGAAGAGGAGATCGAAAATGAAATTATAAAAAAGCTTCAAGAAACGTTGGAGGAACGTTTGTATCCGAAAACCGAAAAAGTTGAAACTGAGCGAACAACTGATGAACACATCGAAACAACGACCGGTTCAGTCCCACAAATCGACATCAGTACAGCTACTGAAACAGTAAGCGAAGATGAAATTGTTTCGACGACAAGCGAAGATTGGAAAGATTTCACTGAAAGTGAACAAAGAGAAGTTACAACAGAAGCGAAGATCATCGAAATGACCGAAAACGTTGCAACAATGTCGTCGTTCGAAACTACTGAGCAAGCGAATACTTTGAAAGATGATCAGAAAACTGAATCCGGTGAAGAAGCGAATATGGACCAAGAAGAGCAAATAAGTACAACGGAACTGACCACAGACTTGTATCCAAAAGATGAGGAGGTGTTTGTTAAATTAGGGGAAACAACTGTTGTACCATCTACAATTTCGCCTTCAAAAAGTGAAGTGGATGCGAATACACAAATTCCAATTATTAACATAATTCCATCGAAAAAGCATGCTGCACTTAAGATTGATGATCGTACTAGTGGAATAAGCCAATCATCACAACACTTCCGACCACATCCGAATGAACAAAAATTGTTTTTCGTGAACACTGCCAAACCTACACTCAAAATGCCACCGTCCATCAACACACTCAAGATTAAAGTTTCCAATGCAAATAGAAGACCGTTGCCTATAACATTAGATCCAGCACCGAAGCAAGCTCTCGGCCTGGAGCAGAGTACCTTAAATGCTAACGCTGATATTTTGGAATTTACTAAACTGTGCAACGAATTAGCCTTCACATTTTGGAAATCGCTGACAAGCGAAGGAATTAGCTCAGCCCGTTCATTGATAATATCCCCGTTCGCTCTGACGTCAATGTTAGCGATGATATTTTTGGGAGCTCGCGGTAGTACATCCGGCGAAATGAACGAAATGTTAAGACTCGACGACATGGTAACGTTCAATCCACATCTCATCTTCAGAAATATTACAGATTCAGTTGAAAATACTAAAGACTCGGGCATAGCGAATAGTGCATTCGTGAGGGAATTGTTCAGCGACCGATCGAAGGGAAAAATCTTATCGTTTTACAAAGATAAAGCTCAACAGTTTTACAGCGGCCATGTTGAGGAAGTGAATTTTAATGTCATCAACGATATTATCCGACGACGAACCAATTTACTGGTCAAACGACATACGTGGGGTAAGATTACGGAATACATTAAAACCAACAATGTTTGGTTGAATCCACCATTGGCTGGGCTCTCGGCAAATGTCTTTCAAACTGATTGTACCAAAGCAACCGTAAATGAACGAGATGGAGAGATGTTTTTCCAAGTTTTACCAGCTATCCGACAACGTCGACTTGTTCCAATTCCTGCAGCAGTTTATAAGTCCGGTTCCGGTTTCATGGCAGGTACGTAGTTCAAAGACTTTTCGTTAGACATCAAGCATTTTTCTGAGCGTTTAGTCTTTTTTAAATATTTTTGGAAAACCACATTTACTCGGACTTTAATAGCAATCGATTCCTTCCAATTCCATTCATAATACCAAAGCGTCCATTCTCTCTTTTCGACGTAAGTGAAATGCCAATTTAACCCCTGCAAGCGGTGTGTAGTAATATTGAGCATAACGCTAATCAATTGAATCTATTGGGAGCGCTAATGAGCGCCGCTAAAATTATAAGTACTGAGCGCGAGCGCAAGCATCGTTTAAATTTTTCATGAGCGTTCCACGTGCTCTAAGCTAAGTTACACTGAGGAAAATGTCTACAAGCGACGGACGCAAGGATTATATTACGCCGTCGACGTATTTTATCCGCCGTACAAGTATTACGAACGCAGTGTAGGTACTATGAGAGTTCAGTATACGCTCGTTTCGTATAGCATACATTACACACTACTTAAATGAGGCTCATAATACGTTCACCGTATATAATACGTCAGCGGCGTATATTATAAACACAACTAAGTCCCACCTTTTGGGTGGGTCGGTTCCCTTGACTTATTATTTTGTTGCAAACTACAACCAAGTTTTTCAATTCATCAACTACTTTTCGCAAATAATATTTTAAGTCGTGCGATAAAAGCCCTCGCTTCACTTGGCACGCAAGCTTAACTCTCGTAATAGTTCTGTAATAGAGCAAAGAAATTCTATTTGTGAACAAATAGTTTAACTCTTGCGACTACGGCCCTCGCCTCGCTCTTCTCGCTAGCAATTTACACTAGCACGGGTAAAAGTTTTTTAATTGATCAACTAAATTCCATTCTTTAACAATTAATTTCGCTCGTACGATTACAGCCCGCAAACTTCACACGTAAAATTTTTGAGAACAAATTTTGGTTTCCTCGTGCGATTACAGTCCTCGCTTCGCTCTTACCGCAAACTTTACACTACCAATGGTAAACGTTTATCAATTGATTAACTAAATTCTATTCTCGAACAACTAATTTCACTTGTACGATTACGGTTCTAGCTTCGCTCGGACCTCAAACCTCGCACTATCGCAACGAAAGTTCAACTATTGAGCTACGATAGTTCAAATATTGAGTCACGATACTTCAACTATCGTACTATAGTAACGATAGTTCAACTATCGCACTATAGTAACGACAGTTCAACTATCGCACGATAGTAACGAAAGTTTAACTATCGCACGATAGTAACGAAAGTTTAACTATCGCACTATAGTAACGACAGTTTAACTGTCGCACCATAGTAACGACAGTTCAACTATCGCACTATAGTAACGATAGTTCAATTATCGCACGATAGTTCAATTATCGTGCGATAGTTCAACTATCGCGCGATATTTGCGATAGTAGAATTTTTAGGCGATAGTTACGATAGTTGAACTATCGCACGATAGTTCACAATACTTACGATAGTTGAACTATAGCACAATAATTACGATAGATCAACTATCACACGATAGTTGCGATAGTTCAACTATACGCAATAGTTACGATAGTTCAACTATACGCAATAGTTACGATTGTTCAACTATCGCGCGATAGTTACGATTGTTCAACTATCGCACGATAGTTACGATTGTTCAACTATCGCGCGATAGTTACGATTGTTCAACTATCGCTCAATAGTAAGGATAGTTCAACTATCACGCTATAGTAACGATAGTTCAACTATCGCGCGATAGTAACGATAGTTCAACTATCGCGCGATAGTAACGATAGTTCAAGTATCTATAGTAACTGTAGTTCAATTATCGCACGATAGTTCTATTATCGTGCGATAGTTGCGATAGTAGAATTTTTACGCGATAGTTACGATAGCTGAACTATCGCACGATAGTTCACGATACTTACGATAGTTGAACTAGCGTACGATAGTTCACGATACTTACGATAGTTGAACCATAGCACAATAGTTACGATAGATCAACTATCACACGATAGTTCAACTATACGCAGTAGTTACGATAGTTCAACTATCTCGCTATAGTTACGATAGTTCAACTATCGCGCGATAGTTACGATAGTTCAACTATCACGCGATAGTTACGATAGTTCAACTATCGCGCGATAGCTACGATAGTTCAACTATCACGCGATAGTTACGATAGTTCAACTATCGCGTGATAGTTACGATGGTTCAACTATCGCGCGATAGTTACGATAGTTCAACTATCGCGCGATAGTTACGATAGTTCAACTATCGCGCGATAGTTACGATAGTTCAACTATCGCGTGCTAGTTAAGATTGTTCAACTATGGCGCGATAGTTACGATAGTTCAACTATCGCGCAATAGTTACGATAGTTCAACTATCGCGCGATAGTTACACTATCGCACTATAGTTACGATGGTTAAACTATATCACGATAGTTACGATAGTTCAACTATCGCACTATAGTTACGATGGTTAAGCTATATCACGATAGTTACGAGAGTTCAACTATCGCCACGATAGCTACAGTAACATCCCGATAGCCAAAGGTCGTTTTCACGCAATACTTTCGAAAATTCTTTCCCGCGTTGCGTATTAAGTTTTTCATGCTGCCTACTAAGGACGAAGAATGAAAAATACAATCCCAAAAGCTTACTTTTCGCCCAGTGCAATTATATTTTTCTTTTCGCCCTTAGTAGGCAGCATGAAAATGAAGATGTGACACACTGAGCAACCAGCTAAAAATGAAATTACTTTATTCTATTACTTTTCTACTACTTTATGATTATATCCTTCCCCTATACTTTTCAACTACTCCAGCCCAAATTAGTGTTTTTGATGAATAACTTCCAGATCCTTGTTGGTCCCGTATAGCCCATTTTCGAAATTAGTATTAGGGATTTGATTCTGCTTCGATTAAAACCAACATAGAGGTGGGGTAACATACATTTTTTGGTATTTCCTGGTGGAAAAGGGAATTATTGCGTCGCTTGTAGATATTTTCGTCAGTGTATCTACGCCGTTGGTGGCCAAATTACTCATATTTTATAGCAAGCATGACGTAATTTATGCATAGCCCCTTGATAAAAACCTCGTGAAACCGGAGCAAGGAGAATAGGAACACAACTGCCTGTACCTCCGCACCGGTCGCAATGTAAAGTTCATTTCAATTTCGTTTTCTCAGGTTATGATCCAGAAATAGATGCCACTGCTGTAGCTTTCGGAGGAACCGATGTTGTGAGCACAATATTCGTGATGCCCGGTCAACAAGGTACATCCACAACTAAACGATTTTAGAACAATTATTGAATTGGCGGTGTCGATTTTAGGTCATTCAGCTCCCGGTGACAATTTGGACAGATTGGAATCCGTTTTCATGACAAACGCTCTGACGACTAACGCATGGCGTCGATTGTTAACCACCCTAATGCCTCGACAAGGTCTTGAAGTTCAAATTCCACGATTCTCACATCGATCGTTTATAAACGCGACGTATGGCCTTCAAAAAATGGGCCTCAACGAATTGTTCAATTTTGACAAGGCGGATTTGCGTGGTTTGACTGGATCGACCACCAAGGACATGTACATTTCCGATATGATTCAAATAAACACGTTCAGCACATGCGGCGAAGATAAAATCGGTGACCAACATCACGTCGAATTATATCCAGCACCACCGATACAACAGCGAAACATTAACTATGAACAATCGTTGGACGCTGACTATGCGGATGTTAGCGTTTCCAGTGTTTCAGACGAGGAGCGATCGTTGTACGATCCACTGTTTGATGATCAAAAATATTTAGAATTACCGTTACCACTAAGACCCAGACAGGCCAGAATACCTGAAGCGCCAAGACTGCGATTTGACAAACCATTCCTTTATTTCGTTCGACACAATCCAACGGGAATGATTTTATACATGGGACGATTTAATCCACGACTCCTTCCTTAGGCTTACATTTTAAATATGATTTTTTGCATTTTATTTATTTTAGATTTACGTTTTGTTGTAACTAAGGATAAGGACGCATGAGAGTGATTACAAAGTTAGGAAATTCCTTAATTTGCTGTCGTTGATTACTTGACTGGAGTAAGACGATACTAAATTGACGAACAATTTATAATTCGTAAAATTTAAGAAGAGAATTTAAAATGTGAATTTTTTTCGATACTCTTAACGAATGATTTGTGTTAAGTAGATGTAACTAAAGTTGTAAGTTTAAGAAATAAATTTTTTTAAGGTCTCTTGTACTCAACTTATTTGTATTTCAAGTGGATAGGTCGCTCTCCATCAGAACCCTTTCTCGCAGTTCCATATTTAGTCTTCAGAGCCCTGGCAAAACAAATGCTGTGAATGTTTAAAGTAAAATGAAGTAAATCTTCACGTCATGAGCGGTTTCCCTTTTTTTAATTAAGAAAGAAGGCCTCGGCGGCCTCGGCCCATTGCTATGAGCGGCTTCATTCGTACGTTTTCTCCTGCGGCGGCGCGATCACACTGTTCTTTCGGAATCTCACTTCAATGATTCTTGTTCATTAAATTTTCAGTTTTACATTGCTAGATTTGTTGCTCTACATATCCTGAGCTGTTAGAATTTTTTGCAACGGCAATCAAAACTGTATCCCAATTAACCAAATTCTTCCGATTTCAAAATGCGACATCCTTCGGAAAAGCTTTAACAAAGCTTCTTTTGTTCTTTTGCCAAAGCTTTTCCAAAAGATGTCTGGAAGAATTTGGTTAATTGGGTATGCGTTCATAGAAAAACACATGTAAAAATTCAATTTTTTAAAATCTTCGTGCAACGAAAGATACTGTCAACTTAGTCAAGTTAATATACATTTTGCCACCCCCAATTTTAAACTAAACTCACCACCTCTGCAAATGCTATGTGCGACGCGAATAAGCATCAACAAAAAACTACTTAAGTAAAGGAGTGCGATGGGAATAAATCGCTAGGTGGAAATCTCCGAAACATCTGGCAATTATAGTTCTTTCATGCACTTGATTGATCCTTCATCTATTTACTTACTTAACCGGCAATACAAGCCATCCAACATGCTTCTCCAACCGGACCTATCCGCAGCTAACGTCTCCCAGCTGGATACTCCCACAGTTTTTAAGTCAGTAAGAGCTGCGTCATACCATCTGGATTTTGGACGCCCTGCACCTCTCTTGCCCTCCGGTCTGGTTTTAAGGATATTTTTCGGAATACGATGATCTTTCATTCGTTGTACATGACCGAGCCAACGCCGTCGGTTTATTTTGGTAGTTCTGACTATGTCCGGCTCTCCGTAAAGCTGACTAAGCTCATGATTGTATCGTCGGCGCCATCGGTTCTGCCTTTGATCGAATACTTGTCCTAATATTGTCCGCAGTGCTTTTCTTTCGAACGTGTGCAGCGATTGTTCGTCTCTTTGTGTCAAGCACCACGACTCCGAACCATACGTAACCACCGGTCTGATCACAGATTTGTATATTGCGCATTTTGAATTTCGGCTTACTGACTTGGACTTTAAGATTTTCAGAAGGCCGTAATAACTCCGGTTGCCCAGAATTACTCGTCTCTTAATTTCGTCCGCGATGTCCTTATTAGTGTTCAGCTCCGATCCAAGGTATACGAATTTGTTGACCATTTTGAATGTGTTTGTGTTTCCTCCTGGTGTTGATTCGAAGGCGGGATGATCATATATTTCGTTTTTTCGTCATTAACTTTTAACCCAAGGTCGGTACCTCTCCTCTCCAAGGCTATAAACTTGTCTTTAACAACATCCATTTTTCGTCCAAGTATGTCCAGGTCGTTTGCGCAACCTAGCAACTGACTGGACTTGGTGAAAATGGTGCCGCTGGAATCTATGTCCATGGCGCACAGCTGCTTCAAGGGTCAGGTTAAAAAGCAGCGTCGCGAGAGTTGGTTACGGATCCTTACTCGGCTATTAGCTCCGTTCAGTGTTAACTTGGTTAGCGAGATCAGTTTGTTGGGGATTCCAAATTCCTCCATTACATTAGGCTGCCTTTAAATCAACGAACAAATGGTGTGTTTCAATGTTGTACTCTTTGCACTTCTCCAAGATCTGTCTGATATTAAACACCTACAGAGTTTTCCATGTATGGATGAAGGCGCTGGTAAAGAATATTTGCAAATATCTTGTAAGCAATATTCAGCAGAGCAATTCCTCGAAAATTGCCACACTCCATTTTATCACCTTTTTTGTATATAGGACAAAGTATGCTGGTCTTCCACTCTTCCGGTAACTCCTCGACATTCCATATACGCGTGATGAGCTCGTGCATCTCCATATATAGCGCGTTGCCGCCGTTCTTGAAAAGTTCGTTGGGTAGATTATCTGTCCCCGGGCCTTTGAAATTTCTGAGCCTCGAAATTTCAGCATCAACTTCTTGCATCGTTGGTTCTTCTATATATGGTTGCGCAGTATGAAATGGCAATTCGTCGTTTTCTTCCCATCTCGCAATGCACTTTTCCTCATCTGCTCAGACCAATCCATTCTTGTCCTTACACAGCAAAGGTTGTTGACCGTATCCATTTTTGGATTCGTTTACTTTGCGACAGAAGTTCCGAGTTTCCTTCCTATTGCCAAACTTTTCAATTTCGAGCAAAACGTTCCTATCCTGCAGCCGTTTTTTGTTTCGGAACAGTTTTCGAGCGAAATTTCTCTTCGAACAGTACTCTGCCTGGCCTGCTCGAGAGTATCGACTCAGAGCTTTTGGTCGAGCGGCGTTTTTGTTCTCCAGAGCTCGCTGGCATTCATCGTCGAACCAGTTATTTCTTTTATTTCCCGTTCTCGTTCCCAAAGTCTCTGCCGCCGCGCTCTCTACATTCCGCCTAATTTGATTCCACGCATCGTCTATACTGTTGCTCACTGACCATTTCTTCGATAATTTTTCTCTCCAAACTATCCACGTATTTGTGTTTGATGTCTTCGTTCTGCAGTTTTTCAACGTCCCACTTTTTCAATGCCTGTTGTCGGTTGTGTTGGACCGATATGCGAGACCTATCAACCACTTTAACGAAGTAGTAGTCAGAATCAACATTTGGTCCTCTACAGTTCCTGACATCCAATACATTTGAACAGTGCCGTCCATCTATCAAAACGTGATCAATCTGGTTTTTGGTTTGTCCATCAGGTGATACTCATGTCGCTTTGTGGATGTTTTTATGTTCGAAGTACGTACTGCTCACAACCATGTTTCTTGATGCTGCGAAATGAACTACCCGCGTACCGATGTCGTTAGAGTTTTCATGGAGGCTGTATTTACCAATTGTGGGACGATGGAAGACTTCGCGACCTATCTTGGCATTCAGATCTCCAAGCAGAATCTTAATGTCACGTTTCGGCGCTCCATCATATATCTCCACCAGTTTCTCGTAAAATAGCTCCTTCGCTTCGTTGTCTTTTTCCTCCGTGGGTGCGTAGGCGTTAATAAGAGTATAGTTGAAAAATTTTCCTTTTATCCGTAGAGAGCAGAATCGCTCGTCAAACCTGTTCCATACTCTCTTGGACTGTCATTACTTTTCCCACTGTAGTAGAACTTATAGTCTCCACTGATCATGGTGTCCTTTCCAGGCCATCTCGTTTCTTGCACTGCCGTGATGTCAATTTTTGCCGCTCTTAGCGCACTTGTGAGAAATCTCAATCCTCCTGGCCGCAACAAAGATCTTACATTCCACGTCCCTAGTTTTAAATCATTGTCCTTTTTCCGTTGCTTGAGTCGTTGCCGTTTATCCTGTCCGATCCGAGCCTGTGTTGTTGAGTTCATAACCGATCCATTTTTTTCCGGTGTTTGGAGGTTAACCAAACGCCCAACCTACATCCGTTTCCCCGATGACCCATAGGCAAGTCATTTTGTAGCAGCAACATAGTGAAAACATATGAAGGAACCCGTACGTATCAGAATAGATGTGGCAAACAGAGTTGATGTTACGAAAAGACTCGAACGTATTTAAGTAAATATTGCCTTAACTATTAAGTGTTTGAAATTACGTCCACATTGCCGATAGGGCAATATTGAAAAACGAGTCCGAAGAATCGGTGTAAAAGAACCCTCCCGAAAGCACAAAATTGATCTCCAAATAGACAAAAATGTTCGCCTTACTTTTCTCTACAACATAGCAAAAAACGATTTTTTTGTAAAGGGCCCGGCTTTAGGACCGACCTAGGGCCGACCTTGGGCTGTCAAATGGTGTGTTAAGCGCAATATAGTACTCCTTATGTACCTTAGCCTCTGTCCACCTACTCCTACATCCTATCCTACCCGTGGTGACACCTGTTATAGTGAGCAACCCCACGAACGATCAGGTAACCAACCCTGGTGTAGTAGTGTGGGTCACTTAGCTGAAGGATGAGGGGGGCTGTCTTCGGGTAGTACCTAGACGCTACGTTTAGAGAGGGCTGAAGACAGCTAGGCGCTATCAAGATGGGATGGCGGCTTAGCATGGTGGCGAAGGATCTCGACGGTAAGAGACAACGGCAGCATGCAAAGTCCTAGTCAGATGGACTACCATCATTCACCAGTGCCACGGGCACATTAAGACCAACGCCAGTGCGGTCTTAATTACGGCATACTGGCAAAGCATTGAACACGGACAAAGATTATCGACGGATGAAATTTTAGACAAGGGCTGACAACTGTGGTATTCTACTACCTTAATAAGGAAAGGTGACATCTTCACGAAACGGCTAGTGGGCTAATATCATGGTTGCCCCCGTCCCGGTAAAACCTTGGCAGGCCTCCAAGTACGTTCGAAAGCTCGTCCTGTGAAAAGGAGGTGTAGGCTCAGATGAACATTCCTGACTAATACCGATCTGGCTCTGAACGCGGTGCCCCATGAAGGACCGTGTCAACCCTAGCATGGCCTCACTGCTTGCATAGATAACCATGAGATCACGAAGGTAACTACACAATCGAGTTGGAGATAGCGGCTTGGAGGGGGGACAGCCTCAGCATAGGAAAGGAAGGGAAGGGTTAGGGAAGGAGTTCAACAAGAAAATCAACAGGGAAATCAGCAGAGGAAATCGGAGGATCAGCGGATGGATCAATCGAAGGTTCAGCTATTTGACGTGTTCGCAAGACGATCGAAAGTGGCGAGGTCGCCCCCGGGAAGGGAAGCGAGAAGTATAGAGGTTATCCACACAGACGTTCTCCACAACGACGACAACGATGAACCAAAGCAGACAAAATTGGAGCTAGTTAAAAAGATGGTGAAAGAGTTACACGAATTTATACAAAATAAAAATAACGTGCACAAAGACATTAAGACGAAGGTGATCAGCATTCGAGCCTGCCTAAACGAAGTGGAACAGGAAGATAAGCCGTGGAGGATGCGGAGATTCGAAGCAAATTACAAGAAGGCGAGAGCAGGCATTGAAGTCGGCGAAGTTACTGAAGTTGGCGAAGGTATCGAGGTGCTAGCCACCCCGCTCTCGACAAAAAGAAGACAAACACCGGATATTACGCCCACTCCAAGAAGCGCGGCAAAAAGGAGTAAAAGGGACAGGAGAAACAATGAAAGGACCACAAACAGACTGGATGCACAAACACCGAAGCCCAGTATAAGCGAGTGGAGAGAGGTGAGAAAAAAGAAGAAAGGGAAGAGCGAGAAGCAAAAGCTTAGAAGTCTGAGACCTAAAGCTGATGCTCTAATAGTGGCGGCAGAAACAGGAATGACGTACGCCGATATCCTCAAAAAAATTAAAGAAGACCCAGACCTCAAGGACCTGGGTGAAAATGTCTCGAGAATAAGACGAACGCAAAAAGGCGAAATGCTGTTTGAACTCAAGAAGGGCCCAGAAATTAAAAGTGCAGATTATAAAGAACTAGTCAAGAAGTCACTGGGCGAAGCAGCAAAAGTGAGAGCGTTGTCCCACATGACCACGATTGAATGTAGGTATATGGACGAAATCACGACAAGCGAAGACCTTCGAAAAGCCCTGAAAGAGCAAGGTAATATAAATGACGAGATAGATTCCATGACGATACGTATGAGGAAAACGAGAGACGAACTCCAAACGGCGGAAATAAAACTTTCAGTGGACGCAGCGATTAAGATTCTGAAAATCGGCAAGATAAAGGTGGGCTGGTCCGTATGCCCGTTGAGGGAAGCCCAGCAGTTGGAAAGGTGTTTTAAGTGCAGGGACTTTGGACACCAAGCAAGGAACTGCAAGAACGAAGATAGATCCAAGTTGTGCAGGAGATGTGGGGAAGAAAACCACCTAGCAAGAGATTGCACGAAACCACCAAAATGCCTGCTGTGCACGTCACGTCAGAAAATGACCACGTGACGGGTGGAGCGAGATGCCCAGTCTATAAACAGGCGCTTAAATCAAAGACGGGACAAGAATGGAAGTGATCCAAATAAACCTTAATCATTGTGACATGGCACAACAACTTCTTTGGCAAGCCACAGCGGAGCAAAAATGTGACGTAGCAATTATTGCAGACCCGTACCGAATTAATAAAAACAACGGTAACTGGGCTGTTGACAGAGCCGGGATGGCCGCAATATTGACGACGGGAAAGTATCCCATACAAGAAGTTGTATCAGGCACCCACGAAGGATTCGTGATTGCGAAACTTGACGGAGTGTATATTGTCAGCTGTTATGCACCACCAAGATGGACGATTGAACAGTTTGAACGAATGTTAGACTTACTCACAGGAGAGCTAACGGGATTAAGCCCAGTCAACATTGGAGGCGACTTTAACTCATGGGCAGTTGAGTGGGGCAGTAGATTTACAAACGAAAGAGGCTTCATTTTACAAGAAGCGCTAGCTAGACTGAATGTGGTTCTGGTAAACGTGGGAAACACAACTACTTTCCGCAAGAATGGACGAGAGTCGATTATTGACGTGACATTCTGTAGTCCAACACTAGTACCAAGTCTGAATTGGCGAGTGGATGAAAGCTACACATACAGCGACCACCAGGCATTGAGGTACACTTTGAAAAAGAGTACGGTGGCGGCAAGGCAGATGAATCAAGTAAGAGAGCGGAGATGGAAGACGAGAAATTTCGATCAAGAAGCTTTCAAGGAATACCTCCAATCAGAAGACGAAGGCGTTGAGAAATCGGCAGAAGAATTGACGAAAGTATTGGTGCATGCATGCGACGTAGCGATGCCAAGAAGGATAGAACCGAAGAATAAACGAAAATCGGCATTTTGGTGGAACGACGAAATTAGGCTCTTGCGCGCAGACTGCTTCAGGACAAGAAGGAGGATGCAGCGGGCCAAAAGTGAGAGTGCCAGAGCCGCGAGGCGAGACGAACATCGTACGGCAAAACTAACATTAAAGCGGGTAATCCGAGCTAGCAAGAGAAACTGCTTTAAGAAGCTGTGCCAGGAAGCTGACGCAAATCCATGGGGAAACGTGTACAGGATAGCGATGACACAAATTAGAGGTTCATCAGTGCCAAAAGAAAGTTGTCCTGAGAAGCTAGGAGCCATAGTGAGAGGGCTATTCCCGCAACATGAACAGGTCGCATGGCCGCAAACTCCTTACGACGATGAAATTGAAGACAGACAGGACCGGGTGATCACTATAGAAGAGATTCAGACGGCTGTCAAAAAGCTGAAAAATAACAAGGCGCCAGGACCCGATGGGATCCCCAATGTAGCTTTGAAGACGGCGGCATGCATAAAGCCGGACATGCTCAGATTGACATTGCAGAAGTGCCTCGACGACGGAAATTTTCCTGATATATGGAAGAAACAGAAGCTGGTCCTACTACCAAAACCAAGGAAACCACAAGGTGAACCATCATATAGACCTATATGTTTGCTGGATGGTATGGGAAAACTGCTGGAGGCCATGATCCGGAACAGATTACACAAAAACACAGAGGGTGAGCACGGACTGTCCGACGACCAATTCGGATTTCGAAAAGGAAGATCGACGATCGAAGCAATAGAAAGAGTTATGGAGATTGCCGACAAGGCGCGAAAGAAAAAAAGAACAGGGAACCGCTTCTGCGTTATAACGAAGATAGACGTTGAAAATGCCTTTAATAACGCAAGCTGGACGGAGATAGCTAAGGCAATGCATGCTATGAGAGTCCCCGATTTCCTCTGCAGGGTAATGAAAAGCTATTTCGAACGACGGGTGCTAATGTATGATACCAGGGAAGGGAAAAAGATGGTAGACATCACAGCTGGTGTTCCACACGGATCCATATTAGGACCAACGCTGTGGAATACGATGTACGACGCAGCGCTGCGGCTGCAGCTGCCAAGATGGGTTACGACGATTGCTTTTGCCGACGACCTAATTTTCATAGTTATCGGAACGTCAAAGTTGGAGGTGGAAGTCGTCACGAAAGAGGCGTTGGAAACTGTAGAAAGTTGGATGACAATGGCTAAACTGAAGCTGGCCCATCAGAAAACCGAGATCATGCTCGTGAGCAATTGTCGGAAAACTGAGCGGATTGTAATGAACATCGAGGGGAACGAGATCACATCCACTCGCCAGCTAAAACACCTTGGAGTCATGTTAGACGATCGTGGAAACTTTAATGCCCACGTAGATTATACGTGCGAAAAGGCAATGAAAGCCAATGCAGCACTGGCCATGATAATGCCGAATGGGTTTGGACCGCGCAGCAGTAAAAGGAGGCTCCTAGCAAGTGTTACCCTATCGATACTGCGCTACGGGGCACCAGCGTGGATAAGGGCGTTAGACACAAAGAGGAACCGTAGGAGGTTGATAAAAACCCAGAGGTTGTCAAGCATAAGGGTGGTAAGCGCATACAGAACGATTTCCTCGGAAGCGGTATGTGTGATAGCCGGAACGATGCCTATATGCATAATGCTGATGGAAGACAGTGAATGCCACAGACTGAAGGAAAGGGGGGGCCAAAACACAAAAACAGTGAGGGCACAAGTAAGAGTCGAATCACTGAGTCAATGGCAGCGAGAGTGGGACTCCGCGGAAAATGGAAGATGGACTCATAGGCTTATCCCGGACGTAACCACATGGGTAAATAGGGAACACGGAGAGGTTCGCTTCCACCTGACGCAGTTCCTGTCGGGTCATGGGTGCTACAGGAAGTACCTGCATAGGTTTGGACACGCGGAATCACCTTTCTGCGTGACATGCGTTGAAGAGGAAGAAACTGCAGAGCACGTTGTGTTTGTCTGTCCCCGTTTTGAACAGGAGCGCTGTGAGCTGATAGCCGCGAGCAGGCCAGACGTAAACGCCGACAACATAATATCGGAAATGTGTCGCGACGAAGAAGTGTGGAAAGTAGCGGACAACGCAATTGCGAAGATAATGGTGAAGCTACAAAGTGCATGGAGAGACGATCAACGAAGACTGGCAGTTGATCTGAGAAAGTAGGTGCGAAAGCACAGCCCCTCCCCGAAGTAATGCTGTGAGGCGGTTTCGGGGAGACGAGAGCGTGGCGATCAAGGAAGGAGGTTTTAGTTGGTAAAAATCCAACACTACCTGGGTCCAGGAGGACCAGGTGCCTTTTGAAGGTTTCCTCACCCTTGAGAAAAAAAAAAAAAAAAAAAAAAAGGGCCATAAGGAAATGCCTCTGACACATACTTCCATACACAAAAATGTTTCCCTTAATCTGCTCTGCAATATGACAAAAAAATGTTTTTTTTGGTAATGGCCAACCCTAGGACCGACCAGAGGCCCACTTGAGCCCCAAGGGCAGGCCCAAATTTGTTTATGAATACAATTCGGTACGCGGTTACCTCTCAAATAGAAAAAGAATCAACAAAATCGGTTAGGATTTACCCGCTACCCGATTTATGTAAACAAAATACGTTGGGTCTAATTTCATCTTATCAAAAAAGTTTCTTCCATAAAATGTGAGATATTCCTAGACCTTTCGATTAAATTTTTTTTTTGAAAATCGGAAGAGATTTATACTCGAGTTATACACAAAAAAAGTGTAGGGCCCTAGCAGATACTCGTTTTAAGTGCCCTAGCTAAGTCCAAGGGCTCAAACTCAAAAGAGTTTCTTCTGCAAATTATCGACCATGCCCACATCTTTCAAACAAAAAAAAGTTTATGACAATAGGAATAGGGCTTAGGACTTAGGACTTAGGACTTAGAACTTAGGACTTAGGACCGAGCTAGGGCCACAAGGAAGTGCCTCGGACACATATTTCCATAGACAAAAATGTTTCCCTCAATTTGCTCTGCAACATAGCATAAAACATTTTTTTATGTTAGGACCGACATGAGCCCAACTTGAACCCTAAGCACAGGCAAAAATTCTTCTATAAATTGTCGACCATGCCGAGATCTTTTAAACGAAAAAAAGCTTTTGGAAATCGGAAGAGATTTACTCGAGTTACGTACAAAAACATGTAGAGCGATAGCAGGGACACGTTTTTAGTGCCCTAGCTATATCCTTGGGCCCAATCTCAAAAAAGTTTCATCTACAAATAGTAGGGCTTTCATATACCTGTCGATTGAAAAAACAATTATGAAAATCGGAAAAGATTTACTCGAGTTGTGTACAAAAAACACGTATGGCCCTAGCATAGAATCGTTTCTAACGCCCTAGCTAAGTCCAAGGACCCAAATCCAAAAATGTTTCTTCCATAAATTGTCGGCCATCTTTCAAACAAAAAGGAAGGAGAAAATCCCCCAAAATGGCGAATGTGACTTTCTCGATTTTTCCCAAGAGACGTTTTCTCAGAGAATTAAAAAAAAAATTTTTTTGCATCAATACAATATTTTGTGTGAAATAAGAAGCAATTTCATGCGATTTTTTGAAAAAATAAGTTATATACTCCATAGAGACTTTTAAAAGACCGGAGCACCGTTTTCCGGGCAAAGTCTAAAACCTTCAGACAACTTCGAACTTGCGACAGGCCTAGATCCACCTAATAATACAATTTTTACGTTACGTCGCGTCGTAAGATGAATTTCCTCCATAGAGAACCGGGAAAAAGCGGTTAACTTATTGCTCCGTATTGCACAAACCAACAAAAGAATGCATCGAAATTAATTCGCGCCTCCAACCATTTTGACGACTACAAAACATATTTGTGGACTTTGTAAATTTGTTGTTTGTTTTTGATAAAAAATTGTGCTTTGTGTAGGATACTTGACATGGCTAAATATATTGAAATTCATAGGGTTAGTGACGCCTACGCAACTATAACACAAAGTGGATATGGGCGCATAGACGAAAGTACTGGCCTTTCCGGCCTTTATGTTTATGGATTCACTGGGTTAGCTATTATTGGCCACTGTTTGGAGTTGAAGAGAACAGTTGTGATAAACACACCCCACAACGTGGATGTAAAGCTAACAATCCAACCTATTTTCGACTGGTTGGTGGCGAAAAATGAGGACAAATACACTAAAAACAATTCTATGTGCCTTAATTTCATACGTGGATATGTGTATGAAGTGCCAAACAAAAAATTTGGAGAAACCTATCTAGGTTTCATGAAAGCCATAAATAAACTTTTGAAGGAAGCTTACAGAAAACATTCGAAACATATTAATGATAATGTGGTCATGAAATTACCGATGGAAGGGCTTACAGTTGACAGAGTTACTGGTCGCATTAACAGGCTTGCATCGATAGATCATAGTGCCATAGGCTATACTGTTCAAAGTACTGCGCTTGATATTTTTTTAAATGACATCGCCCCTTCTATATGGGAACAGAAAAATGGAAAGGTTGTCAAAGAACGTCACTTGCAATTCGATATCGACCATTTTGAAGTTCACAGTAAGATTAATGACCACTGTCGTCTACTTCTTCGTGCCTCGTGCGTTCTCAATTATTCGTTCCAACAAATAGTTCAGCTAACCGAGAGTTTAAACTTTCCCATTCCGAAAGAAAGATCGCCTTTGTTGAGAAAATCACTTGAATTGATAAAATCCGTTCAACTACCCTGCGACCTATGCCATTTTTCAGCAGTTATGAAATGTGTCAAATGCAGGGGGGGTTGGTACTGTAGTGCAGAACATCAGCTGAAAGATCAGGACGAACACTCACGTTTTTGCAAGCTATATCCGAACCCGGAATAATTCATCATACCTCTGATGTGTAAAGCAGACGATAGGAAGAATTAAAAACTCTTCTTCGATTCTTATTTTTGTTTAATTTTTTAGACCCGTACGAAGTACGTAGGTCTGATGCGTTTACTACCACGTTTGTTACATTGCGAATTCGAACCCAGGAGTAAGGGGGAAACTTTTTTTGTTCCCTCCAGATGACAAATCAGCGAAAAAAAATGTCCGTCTGTCTGTCGGTCTGTCTGTCTGTCTGTCCGTCAACACGATAACTTGAGTAAATCTTGGCCGATTTTCAAAAAAAAAATTTTTTTCCTGAAAGGTAGCCGAAAAATATTTTATGGGATTGAATCTGGGCACTGTCGGCTCAAAAGCCGCCGAACTAGGGCCGTTTAAGTGTTTTTTGGTCTTTTGCACATAACTCGATTAAATCGTTTCAGATTTTCATAATTTTTTTTTGTTTGAAAGATCTGGGCATGACCGACAATTTGTGGAAGAAACATTTTTCGATTTGAGTCTTTGGACTTAGCTGGGAACTAAAAAAGAGTCTTTGTTAGGGCCCTACGTGTTTTTTGTACACAACTCTAGTAAATCTCTTCCGATTTTCAAAAACTTTTTTTGTTTGAAAGATCTCGGCACGGCCGATAATTTATAGAAGAATTTTTGCCTGTGCTTTGGGTTCAAGTAGGCCTCATGTCGGTCCTAAGGTCGGCCCTAACCAAAAAATTTTTTTTGCTATGTTGCAGAGCAAATTGAGAGAAACATTTTTGTCTATGGAAGTATGTATCCGAGGCCTCTACTTAAGGCCCTAGGTCGGCCCTAACCCAAAAAATAGTTTTTTGCTATGTTGTAGACAAAATTGAGGAGAAAATTGTTCTCTATTTGGAGGTCGGAGAATTTTTTTACACCGTTACTTCGGACGGGTTTTTCAAAATTGCCCTACGGGCAATTTCCAATACAGTCTAATGTGAACGCAATATTTACTTAAATACGTTCCAGTCTTTTCGTAACATCAACTCTGTTTGCCGCATCTATTCTGTTATGTTTTTCAATGGAGTGTAGATGTTGTTTGGATAAAAAGGTAAGTTTGCAGCTCTAGTCGTGTTAATTCGGTATAACTTGTATCCTGGTAATATGCCGCTTTTCTCAAGCACAAATTAATGCGTTTTCGTTATTCAAACGTGCCAGACTGTCGCCCTGACTTGATGAAATCCATTACGTATGGTGTTTTTAAAAAATTGCGTCACAAATGCCAGACCCAACAACGAAATAATTTTTCTAAGCTTTCAGTTTTTACACTGCAGAAATTTGACTTTTGAGGATTGTACTGTGCAAATGTCAATTTTTGCATGTATAAAAATTCAAAGTGTTGAAAAATTATTTCGCTGTTGGGTCTGGCATTTGTGACGCAATTTTTTGAAAACACAACAAAAAACGCTTTACCTTTAGAAGCAACTTTCTAACTCTCATAGTTCTAGATCAACGGGCCATCCCTACCGATTCGAGAAGTGGGCATATCCTAAGAATTGGGACATATTTCCCCAAAACCCTGAAACACGTGTTCCCTTAAATTTTATTCTCTACAACTTTACCTTTGACAGTAAATCCCCATATTGCATAGTTAAGGGAATACAGACGAAAAACTGTTTTCGTATATGGCCAAGAATCTCAATTTCGTCCATTCCATTGGTCCCAGTGCCCAAACACCTGACCCCATTCCCACAAAATTTTTTTCTCAGTATTGTGACATCAAATGCTTTCATTTGACACATACTTGCTGAGATATTTGCGAAAAAATTTCATTAACCTTCAAAAATTGCATGACCGACCTCCACTTCTTTGACCATATCTCCGGAACTACTTGACCGATTTTGCTCGTCTTCGAACTTGAATCATGGGAGGCATGTACCTTTCAGAGAAAAAAAGTTTAGGCTGATCGGTTGAGCCGTTTAAAAAAAAAAGTGGAAACGGACGGACAGACGGACATTTTTTTATTGCTGATTCTTCATCTCTAGACGATAATAGATGCATCCCCTCAACTCCCACCTCCAGTGGTGACTTAACCCATGGGCAAAGTGATCACGTGCCCATGGCGCTTAAAAAAATTGGCGATTAAAAAATTGGCACTGTAAAAAATTGACATCTGAAGAAATGGCTATCGTTATGAAAACACGTAATTTCAAATTGGCGCGACAAGAGGTTTAGTACACCAAGTGTACCTTCGCTTCAACACTGCATTTATGATCCATATGTTCTATTTAACTTTAGTATACATACTTTCTTTGATCTCCTAATTATTGATTCCATTTTACCTTGGAAATTGCCTTTAAGGCAATTTTGAAAAACCCGTACGAAGTAACAAAACACAAAAAGTATGATTGGGCCCCCAGCCTCACCTGGGACCCTAAGGAGCGGCATCGGACACATAGTTGCATGGGCAAAAGTGTTCCCCTTAATTTTCTCCACAACATAGCAAAAAAAATTTTTGTGTTGAGTCCCCCCACCTGGGAGGGGTCTCTCATCCATACTTCCATTGAAAAAATTTTTCACTCAAATTTCTCTATAACATAGCAAGAAAAGTGTTTTTGTGTTGGACTCAAAAAATGTTCTTCCATAAAATGTTGGGCACTGCATTTCCTGTCCAACAAAAAGAAAATTATGAAAATCGCCGAGCCGCTCTTGAACCGATTTTGCTCATCTTCGAACGTGACCTCACATTTTCGATTATCTTTCAGGGAAAAAAAAATTTGAAAATCGAACCAGATTTACTCGAGTTATCGTGATGACGGACGGACGGACAACATTTTTTTTCGCGATTCGTCATCTATGGACCATGATCGATTCTCCCCCTACTCTCCTCCCTCAAATCGACTGGTCACTTCGTACGGGTCCAAAAATTATTGATAGAACTCCACATTCCTACAATGCTGTGAATCTTAATTTAAATCGTCGAAAATTAGATAAAAAATTCACGAGAAAATTACTCATATTGAGATGGTGTGGTGAGGTTCACAAAATTAAAATTTTTGAAAAGATTCACTTTATCATTATAAATTAAAAAATTTACGTTGGATTTTAGTGTGCCAGTGGCGCTAAAATGCTAAACGCGCCACTGCCCACCTCGATCTACCCCATATTACAATAAAATTGTTAGTAGTAAACGTAGGACCTTTGTACTTCGTACGGGTCCAAAAAGGGCCCTTCAGCCTAAAATTTTGGGTAGAATCCTGGAAAATAAAAAGAAGATTCCGATTTTCATTAATTTTTTCTTGTTTGAAATGTCTGGGAATGCCTGACAATTTATGGAGGAATCATTTTCTAATACGAATATATTTCAGTACTCGGTTACCTCTCAAATCATGCCCGCAGCGGTAGCGGAGGGCGTGACGCAGTCCCCACACCCAAAAAAAAACATCCACAAACCCAAAAACCTCCATACAAAAACCTTTGGGACAAGGAGCTATAGGCGAACTTTTGAGTTTTTTTCCCCTCGCCCCCCTCCCGCTCCAAATTATTAAAAAAACCAAGTCGCAGCAGCTTTCAAACGAGCCCTCACTCATCAAAATCGGTTGAAAATTGGCTGAGATATCGAGGTTTGAAAATGACATTTTTGTATAAAGAAATAATTTTTCTATTGTTGTCATCATTATGGAAACTTTTTTTCTGATCTGTCGGTTTCTATCTATCTATCTATGTTCTATCTATTGATAATTTTCGATCTCGAAAACTAGACAGCCGATCTTCCTGAAATTTTCAGGGAACGTCTGTCTCGGCCCCAAATGAAAAATTTCATATGCCCCTTTTCCGGGAAAATTCTGGAAAAGCCGTGGCATGTGGAAAAGTGGTCAATTTTGAGGGTTTTTTAGGTAATGCTCGGAGTTTTCGAATTTTAGCTTCGGAGTGACAATAGCTAGAGAAATGGTTTCTTCGGGAAAGTTTGGTCAGGAGAATTTATTGGATCTTAAGCAAATGGCTGCCATCTGTCATAGCGCCGCCATCTTGGATTTTCGTTTATGTTTTTTCATTATATCACTAGAAAATGGCTGCCAACTGTCAAAGTGACGCCATCTTGAATTTTTAGCTAAATTCTGTATAAGAATACCTAGACAGTTGCTTTCTTCAGGAAAGTTATATGAATCAATTGGAAGAATTGGTGACACGAAGCGTTCTGAAGGTAGCCGAAGGTGACATGAAGTGTTCCGAAGGTAGCCGAAAGTGACACGAAGTGTTTCGAAGATAGCCGAAGGTGACATGAAGTGTTCCGAAGGAAGGCGAAGGTGACACAAACTGTTCCGAAGGTAGCCGAGGTGATACGAAGTGTTCCGATGTTGGCCGAAGGTGTTGGAGAACTTCCAAAACGACTGATATCACAACAAAAACATCTTTAAAGGTAGAGTGTGACGCGGTCCGTAAGTCTACTTCCAAAAGTAATGATATCGCTTGAAGTGACGTTATCGCTCATAATACGCAGAAATTTGTTTGAATGGAACCTTGTGTTCAAAGTTTTAATTTCCTGAAAAAATTACAGCGCTTTTTTTAAAACAAAATTACGCTGTGTTAAAAAAATTGCGTCACAAATACCGGACCCAACGACGAAATAATTTTTCTGTACCTTCAGTTTTTACGCTGCAAAATTTTGACTTTTGTTTGTTATTGCGTAGATTGTTTAAGGTAAATTTAAATTTTTGCGTGTAAAAACCGAAAGTGTTGCAAAATTATTCCGCTGGTGGGTCCGGCATTTGTAACGCAATTTTTTTAACACAACGTAATTTTGTTTCAAAAAAAGCGATGTAATTTTTTCAGGAAATTAAAGCTTTGAACACAAGATTCCATTCAAACAAACTTCCGCGTATTATCAGCGATAGCGTCACCTCAAGCGATATCATTAATTTTGGAAGCGGACTTACGGACAGCGTCACAATCTAACTTTTAAGAGGTTTTTGTTGTGATATCAGTCGTTTTGGAAGTTTTCAGTTGTTATAACTAAAATTCATGTGAAAAATTTTCTATTTTTTGAAGAAATTTTTCTCCGAAAAAAAATTTCTCCGAAAAAAATTGTCTTCGAAAAAAATTTTCTCCAAAAAAAACTGTCTTCGAAAAAAACTTTTCTCCGAAAAAAATTTTTCCCTTTTCCTAAAAAAAAGTTGTTCTAACAAAAAAAACTTTCCGAAAAAAAGATTCTCCAAAAAAAAAATTTTTGTCCAAAAAAATTTTTTTCTCTCCAAAAAAGTTTTTCTTCAAAAAAAATTTTCTCAGAATAAAGTTTTCTTAGAAAAAAAATTTCTCCAAAAAAATCTTTCTCCGAAAAAGTTTTTCTCCAAAAAAATTTTTCCCATAAAAAAAGTTTCTTTCTCAAAAAAATTGTTCTCCAACACCTTCGGCTTCGGAATACTTTGTGGCACCTTCGACTGCCTCCGGAACACTTCGTGTCACCTTCGACTATCATCAGAACACTTCGTGTCAATGTCACCTTCGGAACACTTCGTGTCACCTTCGGAACACTACTTGTCACCTTCGGAACACTTCGGAACACTTCGTGTCACCTTCGGAACACTTCGTGTCACCTTCGGAACACTTCGTGTCACCTTGAGCTACCTTCGGAACATTTCGCGCCACCTTCGCTTCCTTCGGAACACTTCGTGGCACTTTTGTCTGCCTTCAGAACACTTCGTGTCACCTTCGGCTACCAACTGTCTAGGTATTTTTATTCAGAATTTAGCAAAAAATCCAAGATGGTTTCACATTGACAAAAAACCTAACTTATTGCTTGGGAAAATTCAAGATGGTGCCGGTTTGATTGCTGGTAGCCATTTTCTTAAGATCAAAAAAATTCTCCTGACCAAACTATGTAACTTTCGGGAAAAAACCAATTCTCTAGCTATTATTACTCCAGAGCTAAAATTCGAAAACTCCGAGCATTACCTAAAAAACTCTCAAAATTGACCACTTTTCCACACGTCTTCAAATTTACGAAACTCGACTATAAACTGGCGTTTATGACAGTGTGTTCAATGTAATAAACGGAAGTTTATAATTTAGAATGTGACAACTGAATTTTCTCAGCAGAAAACCGGGATGAAGCGGTCAACGTGTTTGCTCTGTATCGCATTACAGTAAAATAAAAAACCAAAAACAAAAGAATGCATCGCAGTTAATTCGCCTCACCAGCCATTTTGTCGACCGCAAAATATTTTGTGGACTTTCTGAATTTGTTGGCTGATTTTGATAAAAAATTGTGTTTTGTGTACGAAACTTGACATGCCGCTTTCTTATATTTATAAAAGTAGTATGGATGACCCACAAAAGGTCTATGCGTATGCATCTATAACACAAAGTGGATATGGGCGCATAGACGACACTCCTTCTAAGTTTGTCGGGCTTTACGTTTCTGGATTGCTTGGCGTAGCTATTATAGGCCACTGCGTGGAGTTGAAGCGAACGGTTCTGATCAATACACAACATTACGTGGGTGTGAAACAAACACTCCAACCTATTTTCGACTGGGTGGTGGCGAAAAATGAGGAAAAATACAGCGAACACAATTCTATCGAAGTCGCTGTCTTGCGCGGATATTTGTATAGAGATCCAAATCCATATGCGACACGCTACGAAAGTTTCATGAAAGACGTAAATGATTTTTTTAAGGACGCTTATGAAAAACATTCCAAACATATTGATGACGACCAACCAACGCTGTCATCGTCAGAAGCTACGGTTTTTGTTGACAAGGGTACTGCTTCCGTTACGATTCTTGCAGAAAAAATGGAACCATTGCCCCCCCGAACCTACTCTGAGCATCAAGTTGTTCGTGAGATTTTTTCGAATGACTTCTTACCTTCCTTAAACGAACGGGAAAACGGAAAGATTGTCAAAGAACGTCATCTGCAATTCGACATCAATCGTTTCACCCGACATAGTAGGATTAGTGACAATTGTCGTCTGCTTCTTCGAGCTAAGTACTCTTTCAATCGTACTCGTCCAGGAATACATTTGCTATCCGATGACTTAGACTTACAAATTACGGCAGAACAATGTGATTATTTGTACGGAGTACTTGATGAGATGACATCAGTTAAACTACCCTGCGAAGTGTGTCCTGTAGAAGGATCAAAGGAGTGCTTCAGATGCAGAGGAGCTTGGTACTGTAGCGGCGATCATTATCGAGAAGACTTTAATGAACACAAGCGTTTCTGCGACTTACATCCGGTGCATTCGAATACATTTTATGAATTGAAACAAACAGGGCATTCGCCAGGAAGAAGAGGATATGTAATGCCTCTGTAGATGTACCGCTTTTCTCAAGATCGTGTTTGTGAGTTCTCGTTATTTAAACGCAGTAACCTCTTAATTACCTCACGAGCTTAGTTGCTTCTTTAGCACTGTCGTCATGGACTCATGATAAATCCCTTTATTTTGTGAAGCTTTGAAATAACATATCCTACCTCCGAACATAT
Source organism: Pseudolycoriella hygida (assembly GCA_029228625.1). NCBI lineage: Eukaryota > Metazoa > Arthropoda > Insecta > Diptera > Sciaridae > Pseudolycoriella > Pseudolycoriella hygida. The sequence goes on along the minus strand of CM055403.1, from coordinate 136,843,964 downwards.
TCTTGAATCTATGGCTTCATAAGCTAACATGTAGAAGGAAGAATCAAAAATTATTTGTAACTTGAAGCCTATACACTTCGAGTAAGCTTTGATTTTTTCTGTTTTTTGCAAAAATATATCACATTTTAGGAATAATAAGTGGAATTACGAATTTTACTTGGAGAAAATTGAAATTTAGAGAAATTTTCAAAAGTTTGTGGTCTAAAGAAATTATATTCCTAAATATACGCCAAAACGTTATTTGTTTTAATTGACGACACACTTCATTCTTTGCATTCATTTGAATACAGCCGTAAAATCAATTTTTGTGATCTCAGGAGAGGATTATAGGATCCTTCATTCGAAAATGTTGCAGATGTCCAGCAAGTCCTTTTTTGGTTTTTTCCCCACGCGTATCGTGCGACGCCGGCTTATGTCAGAGTATACAAAATTGCATGACAGCATAGAGCCCATAACACGCCATGGTCGTCCCATGAAGGTCGTCCTTATTTTTAGCGACTTTTTAGAACTCCTTACCCTGTCCCTCTCGCTTTGTTTGTTTAGCCCAGGAGCGTTCAGTCTTCAGTTGTGATCTTTGCAAGTAATACCAGTAATAATCAACGTGAAGTCAGCTGCAATTGCGGCCGGAGCTAACTTTATTGCAAAAAAAATCAGCTGATTGGACCTACGTACGAAGTTATACGTTTACTACAAACAACAAATATTGTAACATGGGGTAGATCAAGGTGGGAGTGCCCTCCATTTAACCGCCAAAAAACTCTTACAGAGGAGGAGTGACGCAAGTCTTTATGTCTGCTTACAAAAGAGACTGAAATTGGGACTGTTTTTGTGTATGGCAGTACTGTTTGTACTGAGTACTGTATATTCGAACGTTTTAGGCTGTCTTGAGACCGTTATCATCATTAAAAATGATGAGTATGCTCATTTTTGCCTCAATTAATAGACATTTTTCTGGTGTTTGAGACTGTTGAGACTGATGAGTGTGCTCATTTTAAGACTATTTGAGACTGTTGAGTATATTCATTTTGAGACTATTTAAGACTGTAGAGTATGCTACTTTGAGACTGTTGAGTATGCTCATTTTGAAACTATTTGAGACTATTGAGTATACTCATTTTGAGACTATTTGAGACTGTTAAGTATACTGATTTTGATACTATTTGAGACTGTCGAGTGATGAAGGGATAGAAGGATATATATCTTTGGGATAATTCACCGCTGTGATGCAAGAAGCAGCATAGAAGACTCTATATCTGCTCGGATAGCCAAGCCTCCATTGAAGTTCTGGAATCGCTCATGTTCAATTCGGCCACGGTGCTTCAATGTAAGGAAGCTCTCAATGAACTAGGCAAAAAGAATAATGAGGTCATAATTCTATGGGTGCCGGGTCATTCTGGTATTCAAGGGAATGAGAGAGCCGACGAATTAGCAGACAAGAGAGCAAACCAGCGCCCGATTGGGCCAGAACCCTTCTGCGGCATAACGAAGAATGAAAGAAAACGTATTATCAAAAACTGGCTCGATGTGCAGCATAGGAAAGTCTGGAACAGGTACGAAGGGGGTAAGCACACTAAAACTGAACATTTCACTCATCTGAAATCTCCCAGTCAAGGTAATATCCGTACACAAAACGAAGCGACAAGAAACAAAATCACAAACTTGTTGCAAACAATCATCAACATAACATCAGAACATAAACAACACTGAAGTGAACGAAAGTCAACTGTTACCAGACCCCATTAAATTTCTTTGGATAGATCGAATGATCGTGACCATATAGGCAAATCGACGTACAGTTGAATCAAAATCTTTATAGTCAAATAGTCGAACCGAAACAATCCAACTGATCATACCGAAGATGAGCGACTCATATATAGATTCTATACAGGATTATAATCGGAACGTAAACGACACCAACACGGACTCCATCACAGACTTGTATTGGATCAACGATACCGCGAATTTCAATAATTCAACGATCTTGAAGCCGGATATCGGTGACAACATACGCATCATGCAGCTCAATATAGAGGGAATTTCCAAGCCTAAATGTGAATTCTTGGAGAACTCACTATGAAGAGAAAATAGACATAGTGGCTTTGCAAGAGACGCACATAGCCCAAGAAGGTCCTAGGTCAGCTGTGAAAGGCTACACTATGGTTGGAGCACTCCATCACGAAAAATTCGGCATCGCAACTTACGTCAAAGATGATCTTCTGCCCTCGACTCAAGTCTTACCAGTGCCCAATCAGTACAGCGTGGGAATCAAAATAAATGGCTTCACAATAGTGAATGTCTATAAACCGCCATCCGCGAGTTTCGATGATGAAATCCTACCGCGGTTTGAGAGTCCGTCGATTGTGCTTGGTGATTTTAATAGCCACCACACTCTGTGGGGATACGATGATATCGACCAGGATGGAACAAGGCTCGTAAACTGGATGACACGCGAAGACTACACACTCCTGCACAGTGCCAGCGATCCAGGAACCTTTTTCTCAAGAAGATGGAACCGATCATATTCGCCAGATCTATGTTTTCTGTCGAAAGACAACAGTGGACAAAGCGTACCAGCAAGTCGTCGAATCCTGAAAGGTTTTCCCAACAGCCAACACCGTCCAATAATAGTCAACGTTGGAATGCAACTGCCACTCATCCGAGCCGACAAGAACAATAAGTGGAATTTCAACAAAGCCGACTGGCATAAATTTAGCAAAATAGTCGACCAGACAGTCCAGCTAATACCAGCTCATCCACACAATTACGATCGAATAGTGAGGTTGATAAAAGCTGCTGTCCAGAAATCGATCCTACGAGGACACAGAGATGCATACGTTCCCGGATGGTCAGAAGGCAGTAAAGAACTCTATGACGAATTCAAAGTATCAGGAAATACTGACATCGGAAAACAAATGCTGAGAAAGCTGGATGAAAACAGAAGGAAATCTTGGGAAACGAAATTGGAGTCGTTAAGTTTCACCAAATCAACAAGGAAAGCCTGGAACACTTTGAACCGATTGAATGGAAAGTCGATTCGAACGAAGAAAATTTATCCAGTATCTTCGGATGATATCGCAGCGAAAATGATGGAAAATTCGAAAGGTCGAGTGCCGGAAAGCCAAAAGAAAAGAGTGAACCACGAATACATCAGAAACTTCCGATCCAGCTGTCATTCGTCCGAATTAGCATCACCATTCTCATCGGATGAAGTCATACAATCGCTGAGACAAATAACATGTGGTAAAGCTCCTGGATCCGATGAAATTTTCCCAGACTATTTAGTGCATTTAGGTCCTAAAGCAGTCAACTGGTTCGCAAGACTGTTCTCTCACATAATCGAATCTGGAACGCTACCAAAGAGTTGGAAAAATGCTAAAGTCGTAGCGGTGTTGAAACCAAACAAACCGGCTGAGGACGCATCAAACTACAGACCGATATCGCTGTTAAGCTGTAGTTTCAAGCTGTTTGAAAGGTGTCTCCTCGGAAGAATAAGGCCAATTTTCGAAAATGTGATACGCAAAGAACAGGCAGGTTTTCAGCGAAATCGAAACTGCTGCGACCAAGTGCTGGCTTTGACGAATTACATTGAAATGGGTTTCGAAGCAAATAAGAAAACTGCAGTGGTTTTCCTGGACCTGTCTGCGGCATACGACACGGTGTGGAAGCGAGGGTTATTGATGAAGCTCAGTCAAATAATACCATGCCGCAAAACATTGTCACTTCTGACGAATGTTCTAAGTGACAGAAGTTTCCAGGTAACTGTGAACGGGAAAAGCAGCAGAAAAAGGATCCTGAACAATGGACTCCCACAAGGATCGATCCTGTCATGTTTCTTATACTGCGTATACACCAACGATCTTCCACGACTCCATTCAAGACTGTTCATCTATGTAGATGACATAGCCATTGCATATCAAGCAAGGACATTCAACGAACAGGAAGATGCGCTGAACAAAGACATGGAGAAATTAGCGAAATATTTCGGGAATTGGAGGTTGAAACCAAACCCAACGAAAACGGTGCATTGCATTTTCCACCTCAATAATCGTCAGGCTGGTCGCAAACTGAACTTGAAGATGAACGGCAAGATCATCGAATATGAAAAAAATCCAACTTACCTCGGAGTGGTATTGGACAGAAGTCTAACGTTTCGTTACCATGCACAGAAAACAAAGAGCAAATTGAAATCTAGAATCAATTTAGTGCAAAAATTGGTGGGGGTGTTCAGCAAAAATATTGCGAATCACTACGCAAGCAATGATCCTGTCAGTTGCCGAGTACTGTGCACCTGTGTGGATGAACTGCGCGCATGTGAAAATGATCGACACACAAGTCAATGTAGCACTACGGATCATATGTGCAACGGTAGACTCAACTCCGATCCCATGGCTACACGTGTTGAGCAACATATCACCATCTCACCTAAGACGAGAAGAAGCGGCCTTAAAGGAATGTCGGAAAATAGAAAACGACAATGAACTGCCAATCGCTAACGACATCGCAGCTGCACCAACGGAACTACGATTAATATCAAGAAACCCTTTCTGGATATTTTATCAAAATGCCAATAGTGCACTGGACCTAAAGAGCAGATGGAAAAATTGGTGGGACAGTGTGTCTGTCCAGAACAAAGGACTGGTGTCGGATCCAACAATGGAACTGAACGGCTCAGAACTGCTACGTAGAACTTGGCGCATTGTGAATCGTTTTCGCACAGGACACGGTTGTTGCGCATACTAAATGCACAAGTGGAAATTTAAGGATTCAGCACTATGTGAGTGTGGCGACGTTCAAACAATGGAGCATATATACCGGAATTGTCGCATCCACCGTTTCAACGGGAGGCTGGAGGATATCCATGAGGTAACAACCGAGGCTATAAAATGGATCGAAAAGTTGAAGATAGAAATATGAAGAACATTTTCAGCGCGAAATTGAGAAGGACTAAGTTTAAAATTAGATATAAGAAAACAGTGCGATATATCCTAATGTCATTGGTTAAATAAATAAAAGCACACTAAAATGTTCTGTAAGGCTCCTCAAAGGAATTTCAGTGACTGTTTACTGGACCTTGAATGACCTAACATTAAGAGAGTAGTTGAAGTTCTGACAGGACACTGTGGACTCAACAAACATCTCAATGTTATAGGATGTGTAGATAACCCCATATTTGCCTGCGGCTATGGTGAAGAAACTGGTGTCCACGTCATCAGTGACTGCCCAAGAACTTAGCCTACCTGACCTTACAACAGATAAACTGAAGGTCCAGGACCTAGCCTTTTTCCTTAAAAGGACAAGAAGGCCTGACTGGCAGTGAAATTGGTACGAAGACATCACATCACACGGATATGGCTCAACACGGATATAGACAAAACGAAGATAAATCCTGACAAGACAAATAATCACTTGGATATGACGTCTACACATTTTTATTTCTATTTCATTTATACACCTCTTTCTTTATGTAATTGTATAATTGAATTATGTTGTTTTTGTTTTATTATACCAATAAACGAAGAAAGGAGGGGGCAAGGGAACAAAGGACAAATTGTCTAGGTTCCTGTCAAATATACTTTGACCCCCCTCACACCTTCAATCTATCTTTCTATACTCATTTTGAGACTGAGACTGTCGAGTATACTCATTTTGAAACTATTTCAGACTGTTGAGTATGCTCATTTTGAAACTATTTGAGACTGTTGAGTATACTCATTTTGAGACTATTTCAAACTGTTGAGTATGTTCATTTTGATGCTATTTGAGATTCTTGCCGCCAATGATACCGAAACTTTTTTATTTTGTTCGTAGATGCCGCCACGTACTATTTTCTTCACTATTCGCGATTAATCTGAAATTTTATTAGGAAGTTGTCATTTTTTTTATTTTTACTTACTTTTTATAGTCCATCTAAGTACTAACCGCGCCGAATGATGCCTAACTTTGCTTGTGGACCGCCAACCACGTAACTCATGTTGCTAAATTGCACATGCGTATTTGAAGTCTTATTTTGAAACGTTGTTACGAAAGGATATGAGACTGTTGAGTGTACTCATTTTCGACAAAAATTTTTTTCACAATTTAATGAAATTGTGACGATGGTAGGGCTAATTGATATAAGAAAACTGTGGAAGACACTTTTCCGGGGAGTTTAGATGGCACGACTACTCAAAAATGCACTAAAATCGGGTACAGTCATTTCTTTAAGATTCTATAACTTTTTACGGATAAATCCGATTTAAGTGACTATTGCTGATTTAGACAGACTTTAGATGAGGCTTTTAGGTAAACTAGATCGATTCGAAAAAGTCAATTTTCTGGCCTACGCAGGCCTTCCAATTGAACAATTCGAGTTTTCGACATGAGTGCCCTCCTTGCAGGGCCGGACTGGCTACCAAAAGGCGCATCGGGCGATGAGACTAAAAGGCGCCGAAATTGAGATTAAAGGCGCAAGTATCGGGCACACACCCGAAGTGCGTATTAAAAGGTGCATGTGATCACCCAAAAAAATAGTCATGTCTAGCTTTCATAATTTTAAGAATGTAAATCATTCGAGTACTTCATTTAAATTTTTCTTTAAATTTGACGTTGTGACAGTCTTTTATCATAACTTCGTTTTTGTTAGACATTACACAGTTACATTTTTTAAGCGCCATAGATTTGATTATTAGGCTGAATACAATTTCTGCAAAGACGCGAGCGGAGCGAGCGAACTTTTTTTGAACGTTCTTCATAAATTTTTAGTTTTCGGTCTCCTTACATTCCATTTTCGTATTTCACTTTGCATATATTAACGTCTAATTTCAGCGAAATTTTTAAGCTGAAAATCTCTGTATGTAAGATTATTAATACAATAATTGAATGACTATAGCGCCGCAGGCGAAAATTTTTAAAATTAGAGCATAGACATTGGTTTTTTCTTCATTTGCAGGCTGTAATGAAATGTATCGGCAAGGAAGAAATTCATCTAGTTTATCAACGACACAAGTAACATCTCTTGCAATATTTGAATATTCGTCAAAATTCAAGAATTGACGTTGGTTGCGAATTTATAACACATTTTTTTAGAAGGGCGCTTGACCGTGTGTGGGGCGCCAAGACCGTGGGACGCTTCGGGCATCGCCCGATCGACCAGTATGGCCAGTCCGGGCCTGCCTCCTTGATTTTTACTTTTATCATCCCAAAAGAAACTTTACTTCATTTCTCACATACCCTGAAAAATACGGTGGGGAGTTTTATCTTTATCGAGAAAAAAATCAAAAATGAACATTTTCACCCATTTTTAATTTTTTCTCGATAAAGAGAGAAAATTTAAAATGAGTGTACTCACTGGTCTCATTAATGATGATTTTATAAAAAAAAAAAAGCGAAATTGAGTACTTCTGAGTTTTCTTCAAAAATTGAGACTGATTTGAGGCTGTGAGGCACAGTGTGAGTACACTCAATTTTAGTACTCACTGAGACTGCCATTTTCACTCGGGATCAGAAAGAGTGACGCATTAAGCTCCTAACGCAAAATTACGTTGTGTTTTAAAAACTTGGGTCACGAATACCAGACCCTACGACGAAATAATTTTTATTTCATCGGCGAGAGAATAGCGTACGTTATTCACTCTTGCATATAAAGGAAAAACCGTACATTAAATCACTAGGGAAAATTCGTTTTCTCCTTGCCAATTCACTGAAAAAAACAGTGACACCGCCGTGATTTGAACTCACGACCCACCGATCCGCAAGAATCGACGCTAACCACTGCACAAATTCGCTCATTTGCTATGTACAAATTTTGTTGATACTGTTTGTAGACAAATAGAAGCATATAGTAACGTAGAATGTACAAATATGTCTCTCACAAACACTAGCCTTGTTTTTCTCGATATACAACATAGGCTTATGTATTTTGAGCGGTTTTCTTTACGTTTTGTATTTGTATCTATTTGTATTTGAATCAGTTTTTATTTATGTCATAAATGTTTTCTCACAGAGCAAAATTCAAATGTCTATATGGAAATAGTAATTTCACGTGACGACCAAAACATAAATAAATAGAATTAAAAAAAAAATTGAGAAAAAGACCTGCAGTCGCCATGTCTCGAACCCAGGACCCTGACACTTCGAAGCAGTGATAAGTTCTCGCAGCTATCACATTCATGCGCTCGAATGAATAACGTACGATATTCTCTCGCCTAATGAAATAAAATATTGTATTGGTGGACGTGAGAAATCTCGGATATCTTCTTATGTAAATATTGTACTCTCACTTGTTCGCTACGCTCACTCGTAATGTACAATATTTACATTAGAAGAAATCCTGGATTTTCTCTCGTCCACCAATAAAGTACTATTTGGCCCATTCTATGCAAACCGTGACGCCTGTAATGAAAGGAGCGGAAATACTGCCTTAACCGTAGGAAATAGCGAAATCATACCTTCAGCAGAAAATTAGACACTACAGTTGTGAACAATTTTTTCATAGAACACAACATTTGGACTCTTGGGCGACTCAGGAGAAATTTTCGTTCCTTATATATATACAGCTAAGTTTTGACTTTTTTTCCTTGCGACCTAGTTTTTCGGATTCTACGTACAATTTTGATTGAAATCGACATCCAGTACTTTCTGTACTTTCAGTTTTTACGCGAAAATTTGATTTTTATTTCTTATCACATCGTTTAGGGTAAATTTAAATTTTTGCGTCTAAAAACTTGGTGTTGAAAAATTATTCCGCTGGTGGGTCTGGCATTTGTGACGCAATTTTTTGAACTCAACATAATTTTGTTTAAAAATCTTTGTTGCGAATCGAAGCTTAATGCGTCACCCCCTCTGATTTCAGAACTTTTGTAACTGGAAGAAAAAATTTTACCTTAAATGATTAATGCGTCACACTTTTCTGATTTCACAGCTTTTGTAAGCAGACATAAAGACTTGCGTCACACCTCCTCTGTAAGAGGTTTTTTTTTGCGAATATCAGTACTTTTGTAGGTTTGTAAACAACTTTTTAGATGTCATAGTTCTGGAGGTATGAATCATCCCTCTGGAATCTGGAAGTGACGCTATCCCGGGATTAGGCCATATTTTCCCAAAACCATGAAACACGTGTTCGCTTAAATTTAAATCTGTACAACTTCGCCTTTGGAACCAACTTTCTAACTCTCATAGTTCTAGAGATTTGGGTCATCCTGCCTAATTATGGAAGTATGACCATATACCAGGATTGGGCCATATTTCCCCAAAACCCTGAAACACGTATTCGCTTAAATTCAATGCTCTATAACTTCGCCTTTGGAACCAACTTTCTAACTCTCATAGTTCTAGAGATTTGGGTCATCCTGCCTAATTATGGAAGTGACCATATACCTGGATTGGGCCATATTTCTCCAAAACCCTGAAACACGTGTTCGCTTAAATTCAATTCTCTATAACTTCGCCTTAGGAACCAACTTTCTAACTCTCATAGTTCTAGAGATACGGAATACATTTCATGAAACTTTCAAAAAACCAACTTTCTAACTCTCATAGTTCTAGAGATACGGAATACATTTCATGAAACTTTCAAAACCTTACAACATCAAAAAAAAAATTGCCACAAACAAAGAAAGAAAGAAAGAAAGGTTTACCGAATTGACTAGTTAAAAATATTCGATTTGAGTCCATTTCCATACAAAATAGCAAAATTGTTTAATTCATATCTTCGGAACGACTGAACCGATTTTAATGAGTGAAAAGGCACTTCGGCCTAAAATTTTCCGTAGAATCCGGGAAAAATATTTTCAGGGGGGTACGTCGCTTCCTGTATATATGTTCCTTAGTCTACGAAAAAATTTCTTGTGAATTTTTTGGCGTGTAAGACTTGCGTCACGGGCGCATTGCTACCGCGCGCCCATGATTCCAGGATTGGGGCATTTTTACACAAAACCCTGAGACATATGTTCTCTAAAATTTTATTCTCTACAACTTTGCCTTTGGAAGCAACTTTCTACCTCTTATAGTTCTAGAGATATGGATCATACCTCCCAATTCTAGACGTGGTCATATCCCAGGAAAACTCTGAAACACGTGTGCCCAAAAATTTCATCCTCTACAACTTTGCCTTTGACAGTGAATCTCCATATTGCATAGTTAACATAAACACGAACAACTGTTTTCGTATATGGCCAAGAATCTCAATTTCGTTCATTCCATTGGTCCCAATGCCTTGATCCCTCTACCGATTTCCACAAAAAAAATTTCCCACTTTTGTGACATCAAATGCTTTCATTTGACACTAAAATGAGGAATTTCCGTGCTATACTTGCTGAGATATTTGCAAAAAAGCTTCACCGACCCCCGAAAAACCATGTTTTTGGTCATTTCCTCGACCATATCTCCGGAACCACTTGATTGATTTTGCTCATCTTCGAACTTGAAAAAAGTTTAGGCTGATCGGTTGAGCCGTTTGGAAAAAATAGTGGAGACTGACGGACGGACATTTTTTTATTGTTATTTCGTCATATTTAGACGATAATAAATTCATCCCCCCAACTGCCACCTCGATCTACCCCATGTTACAATAAATTTGTTTGTAGTAAACGTATAGGACCTTCGTACTTGTACGGGTCCAAAAATGAATAATTGCTCTATCAGTTTATTACCACCCATTATTTTAATCAAAAGTGAAAATATTTCAAAAGAATTTTTTTGCGTCCCAAATTGATATCAGTTGTTTTGGAAGAAGGGACGAGAACTTGCGTCACATTTCTCTTTAAAAAAAAGTTTTTGTTGTGATAAGTGAATTTTGAAAAATTCGAGATTTCATCATTTTCATCAAAAAAATAACGTTCGATTCTTTTTGCAGCATCTATTCTGTCTGCTACATCTATTCTGATACGAACCCTTGCATATTTTTTCGTTAACTTTGGCTTCTATGAAAATGCACTTTTGTATCCACTGAACCGATTTTAATGAACGAAAAGGCACTTCGCCTTAGAATTTTCCGAAGAGTCCGGGAAAAACATTTTCCGGGGGTCACGTCGCAGGGGGGGATGATGTCAAAACTTAGCTGTATGTAATTTTCTTTATATTTTGTTTGTATGTGGACTTGCGCCACTGGCGCATTGCTGCCGCGCACCGTTGATAAACTGTGCGACGTAACACACTAACGAAATTCGAAGTGCAAAGTAAATATTACAATTGAGTTGTTTACACGACTCAACCACAGCAGCAGTGCGAGTTTTTCCTTTGTTTTCTGACTTCTGTTAGTACAAAAAAGAAGTTATTTTTCCAAAGTTTCCGCAAATAAAAATTAACATGGTGATAGTGACTCACCGCAATTTCAAATGTGAATACGAAACAAAGCCCACCATGACCATGAACCAACGAAATATTTCAAAAATGTGTAAAAATATGTATGGAGCTACTCAGCAAACTTGAAACATTTATCGAATAGTGTGGAGGTCCCTTGTTACTTCCACTTACTTCCACAAAACGGCACATCATCATCAAAACTACTCACAATATGTAAAAAGTCCCCGTGTAAAGTTGCATGTTTCTTTAATTCTCATCTACAAAATCAAAAATGTTTTACTTATTTTAAATCCAATATTTTAGACATCCGCTTTCAACAAATTGTCGCTCAACTGAATCTTCTCCCCCGGCTTGAACGCAGGCATACCAAGGTAGGGACACGAAGCACAACGGAATGCATCACCAAGGTAGCACTAATGAGAAAACATGAATAAGTGACGTTCTTTTACCACTTCAAACGAATTCAACTTACACTGCCGCATGAAGATTTTTGAACTGGAACATTTTCAGAAACTTTCTCACCAGCAAGTTCCTCCGCCAAACCACACGAACAATCTTTGCATGCCTTTCTTTTCCCCGTTGTGCCACAAACTGTTTTATAAACATATTTGCTTAACAAATCCCGAACAAACGTCAAATGTAAATTACCTCTTAGTGTCAATGGGTCAGGCTTTATTTTATCCTCCTCATCTAATAAATCGTCAGGATTTATTATTTCGTCGTCATCATTTTCTATTTTCCACACTGAGGCCACCTCTGCTTTGTCAGTTTTTTTAGCGAATGAAAGTTTAGCAGACGAACCAACTTCATAGTTCGGTTTTTCGCAGATCAACTCTGTTCAAAGGTACGAAATGTTAACATATTCTTCAAATCGTCTCGATATGTGATATGACAACTCACCGCCCGCACTCTCTTGTACATTGACAAATCCGGATAAAATTATATTCTCCTTGAGTTCCACTAAATTAACATCCGACGGTGAAATAACAAACTTTCCAGAAGGTTTCAAAAGTTTCAAGAGCAGCGGCAGTTCGTTTTTATCAAATTGGTTGTGTTTCGTCGCAATTACGTCGAATGATGAATTTGCGTATGACGCTGAATCAATTAGTATTCATTGACAATAACATCTTCGCAAGCACAGAAAAACACTCACCAAGTGATAGTCGTTGAAGGTTTTCAACCTTCAATTGAACGTCTTTTATGTTTCTGATTTCATTCACGTTTGATTCTATAACTGCATTCATTTCTCCGTCCCAAATATAAAGGATTGAGCTGCCTTCTTTGATGTTATTCATTTTTAAAGTAATAACTAAAGATTGTAAATATTTCACAATAGAAATCAGTGGCTTGAGATCTAGAATATGCGATTTTTTTAAAAAAACTACTTATTTTGACATTTAATTTTAAGTATTGTCATTCAACAATGTTTTTGATAAGTTGCCCGAGTTGCCCGAGTTGTCAGTAGAATCTGTCAAAAATGAAGTTGCCCGCCGAAATTCAAAAATCAGTGTGCGATGAAACTTTTTAGACCGAACGAAGTTCTTCTAAAAGAGACCTATTGCGCTTACCACGACGTTTGTAACCAGTCTAATTTCGACCCACGAGTAGGGGTGGAGCATCGATCATGGTCCTTAGATGACGAATCACCAATAAAAAACATACGCAAGGGACCTGTACGTATCAGAATAGATGTGGCAAACAGAATAGATGTTGCAAAAAGAATCGCACGTCTAAGTAAATATTGTTTTAACTCTTAAGTATAGGTATACGTGGACGTACCACATTAAATTAGACTGGAGGTTGCCGAAAGGGCAATGTTGAAAAACCCGTACATACGAAGCAACACGACGCTAAAAACCTTTCCAAATTTAGAAAAGACGTAGAGCACTTAGGAGAGGCCTCTGCCCGATACTTCCTTGGACAAAAAAGTATGCTTCTTTTTTCTCTACAACACTGCACGAAAAACCTAATCATTAAATGAATATTCACGAAAAACCACCATATATCGTTTAGGGTCGCGTAGCGTGAGTTGGGCCCACACTGAGGACTCTATAGCCCAAACCACTCGACAGATTTTCACTAATTTAATTTTCTGATGTCCCTATCTTTCATTCAAAAGCGATTTCCGTTCTAATTTCGCAGTGATATATGTGAAAAAGTTCCACCAACCTGCAAAAAACCACGTTTTTGACCACATTCTCGACCGTAACTTCGAAAGTTTTCGACCGATTTTGCCCAAAGTCAATCGCGTTATCAATTTTTTGATTAATACTTACCCGATTTATGTAGAAAAAACACGTTGAGCCCTAGTAGAGATTCAGTTTTAGGGCCCTGGCTGAGTAAAAGCATAAAATTAAAGAAAGTTTCTTTCATAAATTGTCAGGCATGCCCAGACCTTTCAAACAAAAAAATTTATGAAAATCGGAAACGATTTGCTCGAGTTATGTACAAAAGACCGAAAACCAATTAAACAGCCCTAGCTCATTGGCCAGTCTGATGATAAAAAAATTATTGAGCCCCAATATAAATAATAATTAATATGGAAACGCGAGCGGAGCGAGCCATTTTTTTTATACTTTTTTCATAAGGGAGCGTTCATAGAGAAACAACTCAATAGCGTAGTGGTTAACACGTCTGCTTGCTAATATTCGATTGAGTTACCAGTGCGTTGGTTCAAAAGTCAACCGCAGACAGATTTGTTCGATTGTTAGATTTGTAAACAAAACAGAGCTGATTGAATCGGTTCAAGTCAAGTGAAGTTGAGTGTCGCGCTATCATGCGGCTTATCGGTGAAAGGCATTGTTTGGAGGTGCCGGTATTCAACTCCTACCACTCCTACTAGTTTCAGTCTTAGTATATCTCATAAATGGCACTAGGATTGTCGCACAGTTTGCCACTGGCGCAGTAAAAATACTTTCCGGTAAATACTGATCTAGCATTTAACCCTCCATCGGTTGTTAAGGTGGATTATTATTATTATTTAACATTCTCGAACCGAAGATACAAATAAGCGAGAGTAATGCACAAAGTCACCACACATGATGCTAAAAGTGGACACTGGACACGAAATCGAAGTTCTCGTAATGAAAAAGTGTGCGACTAGTGGTATTGCAGCCCTTGCCTTGGAATTGTTTGCTTTCTGTTTCTTGCAATCCGAATAGGGCCTGTAGCACAGTCACTCCGTTTAAATCTCCGTTTACGACTGTAAAATGATAACTCCTCCAACTTTTCATTGCTTGATCGTAAACGGAGAGCGAAACGGAGTGACTGTGTAACAGACATAACTATTTTTCTAATATCATTTTCATGCTTCATAGCAATGCCCAAAGTAGAAAATGCCAATTACTTTCGCCCTTCAAATTGGCATTTTTGAGTGCTATTAAGCATGAAAAACTTGATACCTCACTCGGCAAACACTTTCCGTCTATGTCCCTGTGACGTAAGTAGCGATTTTCAATATTTCGACATTTAATGGCCGATTTCGAAAACGGGATGGGACAACTTTGGTGTGCTCTATGGTGAGCTTACATCATGAAACCGATAGAAGTTTCAAATTGAGCAACATCACAAAATATGACGTCTGTTTTCGTCAGATACTCCCCTCTCCTGACGAATCAGCAATAAAAAAAATGACCATCAGTCTGTCAACACGATAACTCGAGTAAAACTCAACGTATTTTCAAAAACTTTTTTTCCCTAAAAGGTAATCGAAAAATCTTTCTTGGGATTGAATCTGGGCACTGTCGACCCAAGAGCCAATAAACTAGGGCCGTTTAAGTGGTTTTTGGTCTTTTGTACATAACTCGAGTAAATCTTTACCGATTTTCAAGAGTTTTTTTTGTTTGAAAGGCCTGGGTATGGCCGACAATTTATGGAAGAAATTTTTTTGATTTTGTGTCTTAGGACTTAGCTTCAGCACTAAAAAAGAGTCTCTGCTAGGGCTAAACGTGTTTTTTGTATGTACATAACTCGAGTAAATCTTTTCCGATTTTCAAAAATTTTTTTAGTCAAAAGATAAAGCAATTCTCTACAATTTATGGAAGCAACTTTTTTGAATCTGAGCGCCCGGACTCAGCTAGGGCTCTAAAACTGTTGGCCGCTAATGTTAGGGTAGATCGATCTAGGCAATTTATTTTGGAAAAATTCAAATATTTTGAAAACAATAAGAGACAGAAGATCGATGTCAAAGGCAAAGCTGTTGGTTTCGGTGTGATGCATGTCAAAATGCCTGCCAAAATGGCCGCTAATGTTAGGGTGGATCGATCTAGACAATATATTTTCGAAAAATTCAAATATTTTGAGAACTATAACTGATAGAGGATCGGTGTCAGTGGCAAACTTTTTTGTCTACGGAAGTATGGGTCAGAGGCCTTTCCGAAGTGCTCTAGGTCGATTCTAATATCGACGGTAGTACAAATAACATTTTTTGAAAATATGTCTAAAAAACATATGCAGGGGACCCGTATCAGAATAGATGTGGCAAACAGAGTTGATGTTACGAAAAGACTCGAACGTATTTAAGTAAATATTGCCTTAACTCTTAAGTGTATGAAATTACGTTCACAATAAATTGTATTGGAAATTGCCTATAGGGCAATATTGAAAAACCCGTTCGAAGATACGGTGTACAAAATTTTTTTGAAAGCATAAAATAGAGCACAAATAAAGAAATATATTATCCTTAATTTTCTCTACAACACAGCGAAAAACCATTTTATGGGCTATGGCCGACCTTAGTACTGACCTAGGACCCTAAGTAGAGGCCTCGAATACATACATCCATAGACAAAAATGTTTCTCTCAATTTGCTCTGCAACATAGCAAAAAAAATTTTTTTGGTTAGGGCCGACCTTAGGACCGATATGAGGCCCATTTGAGCCCTGAGCATAAGCAAAAGTTTCTTTTATAAATTGTCGGTCGTACCTAGATCTTTCAAACAAAAAAAAGTTTTTGAAAATCGGAAAAGATTTACTCGAGTTATGTACAAAAAATACGTAGGGCCCTAACAGAGACTTGTTTGTAATGCCCTAGCTAAGTCCAAGGACGTAAATCAAAAAAAGTTTCTTCCACAAAATGTCGGCCATGCCCAGATCTTTCAAACAGAAAAAAATTTATGAAAATCGGAAAAGACTTACGCGAGTTATGTACAAAAAACACATAGAGCCCTAGCAGAGACTCGTTTTTAGTGCCCTAGCTAAGTCCAAGGACTCAAATTCAAAAAAGTTTCTGACATAAATTGTTGGCTTTGCCCAGGTCTTTCAAACAAAAACAAAATATGAGAATCGGAAAAGATTTACTCGAGTTATGAAGAAAAGACGGCCCTAGCTCGACGACCCTCGGGCCGACATGACAGTGCCCAGATTCAATTCCATAAAAGATTTTTTGATTACCTTTTAGGGAAAAACAAGTTTTTGAAAATCGGTTGAATTTTAGTCGAGTTATCGTGTTGACAGGTGGACGGACGGACATTTTTTTATTGCTGATTCGTCATCTAAAGACTATGATCGGAGCTCCCCCCGGGTCGAAATTCGACTGGTTACAAACGTCGTGGTAAACGCCTAAGACCCCTAAAAACACCGTTTCTTCCGACGTAATTTCATACACTTAAGAGTTAAGGCATCATTTACTTTGAAACGTTCGAATCTTTTTGTAACATCTATTTTGTTTGCCACATCTATTCTAATATGTACGGGTCCCCTGCATATGTTTCAATTGTCCTCCGCAACAGATCGCGAGCCAAGTTGCCTATATGCCTATAGAATAATCTCAAACGCAGACGAATAAAGTTAAATTGAAACATTTAATTGTCTAAATTCAGCTGGGCTTACATTGGGGTCGACCCCTTTGTTTGCTTGATGCACTAGGTTATTAGCGCCGCGGGTGAAAATTTTGATAATGGACACAGTAAAATTGTTTTTTCTTCATTTCTGGGAGCCTAAAAAATTGCTCGGGCCTCTGGAAAATGCCCCTCCTCTTTATTAATAAACAAAGCTCATTCGGCTCATTCGAGCGGTCCGAGCAAAATTTTTGTTGGACAATTTTCAGTCAATTTCTGTTTTTCTTTTTAACTATTTCAACTTTAAGCTATATTCCCTTTCTCAGTAATTTCTCGATTTTCAGTTATTTCCCATTTTTTTGTCATTTCCCGATTTTCGACGCGTCGTATATACCTTTTTATCTTCTATTTTCCCGATATCCAGTTTTTCGGCTTCCAAATTTCTCGGTATCTGGGATACCAGGATACCGCACTTTTTCCTCAATCGGCTTACTTTCAGGTCGATATTCCATACAAAATTTTCGGGTTGACGTGAAATTTGTTTAGCTCTCTGCTTAGAATGCTCCAGAACTTGTACTTTCAAAACATTCAAAGTTGTAGCTTGTAATGTTCTAGAAAGTTCTGTCATGTTCGAGGAAGTTCTTGGTGTTCTGGATAGTTCTGGAATGTTCGAGAAAGAGAAAGTTCTGCAAAGTTCGAGAAAATTCTGGAAAGTTCGAGAAAGTTCTAGAAAGTTTTAGAAAGTTCTAGAATATTGTCAATTTCCCAACTATGTTCGTTTTCATGAACAATTGAAAGCAACAGTGTAATTAAATCCCACACGCTAAGATGTGGGTTACGCGGCTATACGGGTTATACCCATTTATGGGCTTTTTGCAACATTTTTTCTGTTCAAATCGTTTTCTTTTTCAAGGATTTGAAGATAAATATTGAAAAAATCAATTTTAATTTTTGACCTAATAGTAAGCATTATTTGTGTGTGTGGCATCTGGTTTCCTTCCAAAGTTTCGTAATCGAACACTTTATATACATCGACGAATAGTCGAAGCTCATGAAAAATGCTCGTGTTGTATACCAGGCTTTACCGATGGAAAATTAATTTGTGTAATGCAATCAACTTCAGAGCAGTTGTTTATATAAAAAGTGACGTTTTTGAGCAGAGAGAGGACGTTTCGATTTGTCAAAGTATTTAAGAAAAATTATTAAATTTTCTGTTTTCTTCGTTGAAAAGCAGTAAAAGTAAGTGAGACATCGTTTTTTGATAAGAAACACAAAAGCCAATAAGTGGAGGGCGTGTTGTTTATTGGAATCGAACATTGTTCTTACGCTGAAAATTGATTTGATAAAATTATCGACTTTTCGTGTATTCAGTGCTTTTTCTATGTTGTGACTGGTAGATGTTCGATTTTTCAATTTTTAATTATTTATTTCTATTGTTCGATGCTGCTTTTGTGTGTTTCTGTTGTACATATTCTTTTGAAACATTTTCAGCTCATTCTGCTCGGAAGGACCATCCGACAATATGAATTCAGCTGTTGACCCATGGGTTATAACGTCTCGGGAACGAGTCAAATATTTAGAACAATTTAAATCATTGCAGCCAATAAATGGAATTGTTACCGGACAGCAAGCACGAGGTTTTTTTCTACAATCACAATTACCACCCTTCATATTAGGACAGATATGGTGAGTTGTAAAATTGGTCTCAACAAAGGTGAAATTATCGCTCATGGTTTATGGGGTGTGAGTTTGGTGTAGAAACGAACATTTCATTTCCTGTTGATTGCTAGTGACCGACGTTGTTTTTGTTTTTTTTTTATCGTTTTTATTTTTTCTTTATCATTTGATTTCAACGAAGCACAAAGTTTTATTTTCTGATTTATCATTAAAACAGGGCACTGGCTGACACCGATTCCGACGGGAAAATGAATATTGACGAGTTTAGTATCGCGTGCAAATTGATAAACTTAAAATTACGTGGCTTTGAAGTACCGCCAGCTCTACCACCAGTCTTACTCGCATCGCTAACAGCTGTAGGAGGTACTCCAACTCTTACGCCAACTGGTCCTGGAAGTTTGAGTCCTTTGGATCCATTGAAATCTTTGGTAAATCCGACATTGAGCAATGCGGTTCCACCAGGACGTCCACCAATGCCAATGCAAAGTGTTTTACCACAAGCAATCGTTCCTCCCATGCCAGCACAGATACCTTTAATGTGTCAACCATTGATACCTCTCATACCGCCGAAGACCGTTCCAGCGGTGGCGTCCACTATCGACGGATTTGAGGCAAAAATTTTACCATGCCCTGGAGCCTATCAGTCTTCATCTGCAATGGGACTTGACTTACTTGGTAATAAATTACCGTCACCCGTCGATGCAACAGCTGCCGCAAATAATTTACCAGCTCCACCTACGCCACCTAGTGGTACACCAAGTCGGGCGATGTCTATTTCCGAAAAGCAACCATCGTTAGATTCACCAAGCGCTGCCTCTGGTCCACTGGAATGGGCCATTAAAAGTCAGGCAAAACTGAAATACACACAACTGTTCAACACAACCGATCGCACCAGAAGTGGTTTCCTGACGGGTCTTCAGGCTAAAAAGTTACTGGTAGAAACGAAATTGCCACAAACCGTATTGGCACAGATTTGGAACCTTTCCGATATGGACACAGACGGACGATTGGGATGTGAAGAGTTTGTGTTAGCTATGTATTTGTGTGAAATGGCCAGCCAAGGCGATCCAATTCCAACCACCCTTCCACCGGAGTTGGTGCCGCCGTCATTCCGAAAAGGTTCTCGTCATGGTTCCGTAACCGGTTTGGTCAGTTCGCGACACGGCTCGGTTTCGTCACAAGGTGCCAGTGCGGCTGAATCGGATCCGAGTGCCGGTCTGCCGGGACAGAGTAAATGCAGTGAATCGATTTCTCCATGAGTTGTTATTCTATATTCTGTTCTATTTGTAGCTTCTTTTGAAGACAAACGTAAGGAAAACTTTGACAAAGGTCAAGCGGAACTTGAGCGACGTAGAAAAGTGATGCAAGACGCCCAGCGAAAGGAAAAAGAAGAACGTGAACGTAAAGAACGGGAAGAGGCTGATAAACGGGAGAAGGCTAGGATAGAAGCAGAACGAAAACAGCAGGAAGAATTGGAGCGTCAGCTACAGCGTCAAAGAGAGATAGAGCAGGAAAAAGAAGAAAAACGGAAAAGGGAAATTGAACAGAAAGAAGCCGCTAGAAAGTAAGTTTGCATTTTCGTTGAATTCAATTTTTCTTATTTTGTACAACGCAGGGAAATGGAAAAGCAACGACAACTTGAATGGGAGAAGCAGAGTATCGCCGAAATGCAACTGCAGCGGCAACGTGAACAGGAAAAGGTTTTGAAATTGAAAGCACAAAATCAATCATTTACGATAGAGTTGGGCACACTCAACGATAGAATCAAAGATTTGTCGCAAAAGATCTGTGATACCCGAGCCGGTGTGACAAATGTGAAGACAATTATCGACGGCATGCGATCAACTCGTGATACACAAATGTCCGACATGGCACAACTAAAAGCTCGGATAAAGGAGCAAAACCAAAAACTCGTTCAATTAAGTCAAGAAAAGGCTAAAATGGACAGCAAGAGTAAGAGTCAGGGCGGTGATAACGATCAAGTCGTTTTCTCCAATAAACAAATTCACATCAATCAACTCAAAGGTAAATTAGACACAACCAAAGAAGAACTGTCGACTAAGAAGGCAGATTGTACAACACATGATGAACAACTGGGTGAATTGAAATCGGAACTGAAAGAGTTGATAGACACATGTGAAGATATTTACACCGAGTACGATCAGCAACGAACTCAACTGATGGAAATGAAGAATAATCAAAAGAACCAATCGATGACTTCTGCTTGGGATTCGACAAATGCCTGGCCAACAGAAACATCAACAACAGTCAGCAGTGTGAGCAACACAGCTAAGTCTTACGATGGCTATGTGAAATACCGTGCGATTTATGAGTTTTACGCTAGAAACAATGACGAAATTACATTCCAACCGGGTGATATAATTATGGTTCCTCTGGAACAGAACGCTGAACCGGGATGGTTTGCCGGTGAAATAAATGGACATACAGGATGGTTTCCCGAATCGTATGTGGAAAAAGTCGAAAGTCCATCTTACGATGCTCCTACAACTAAATTAAGGTAAAAAATGTCCGTAACTTGGTATCGAACAAAAAATCATTTCTTTGCCAATTTTTAGCGAGATTCAAGAGGTAGCTGAGACAATACCTTCATCTTATGAAGAATCATACAATGGCGAATCGGATTCCAATTACATAGCGTGCTATCCATACGAATCAAATGAAATCGGCGATCTTGTATTTCAAGCGGGTGAACATATCAAAGTTCTCAAAAAAGATGGCGATTGGTGGACGGGCAGCATTGGCAACCGAATCGGAATATTCCCGTCGAATTATGTGCAGCTGGCAACCGGTTCTGACTTTAATGAAAACACACAAAACGGGTCTACTGCTTATGTAACCGAAATCAATGAACCGAAACAGACGCAAAATATGTTAGATGAAGAGAAAAATCAAGAGGAAGCGGATACAGAAGTGTCTGAGATCAATACTCAACCGATGAATGATAATGTCCAAGATGGAACTTACAGTCGTCCTATGTCAACTACATCAACTACAACGGTAAGTAAATTGATGAAGTAAATTTGATGCTTTTAAGTGCCCAGGAAGTGCATACAATTGACTAATCAAATATTTCAATATGCAGCAGAGCCTGTTTTCGTGAATTTTTTTCCCGAATCTTACGAAATTTCACCGAATTTCACGAAACTTCACAAATACCAAATTTCATAATACATTTTAAGACCCATACGAAAAACGAAGTTCTTCGAAAAAGGTGTTATGCGTTTAGCACGACGTTTGTAACCAGTCGATTTGAGGGGTGGGAATAGGAGGAGCCTCGATCATGGCCTTTAGATCTGCAAACAAAGAGGAAGTCCAAAAAATGACAAAATTTTTCCCGTTTCGTCACCCTTAAAATTGTAGTTGAAATTAGTTTCAAATGAAAGTATATTGTGTGACGTCGATGTTCCTTAGTTTTGAAGATGATCTGACCCCAAATGGCGCTGCAATTCAAGATGGCTTCGAAAATTAAAAATTGATCCCAAAAATAGATTATTGAGTCGATTTGAGTAATTTTTTTTCTAAACTTGTCATTAATCTATTTCCAATCCGTTAAAATTACAAAGTATAGCTCCCCCTTCCCTTATATTCCCTCCCCTTCCCATATAGCCCCTCCCTTTTCTATTTTCAATGCTTCACATTTAAGAAAGTATAAAATGGTCTTAGAGATCCGGCTAGATGCAAGTGTCCTGCACATTTTTGTAGAACACTGTAATTCTCTAAAGTGCAGCCCAAAGGCTACAGATCACTTTGAATATCACACTGACGAAAGACCGGCGCACACCTCTAGTTTGACTTTTATCTGTCAAATTGTATGGAAATTGACAATATCATGTAGACGGCTCTCATATGGTGTGCATAGGCATTACTCAAAATACGGCGCGTGAACATTGACAACACCATCAAAACAAACGACTTTCTAAAGTCGTCTATACCACTGCCCTCTGTTGTGTTTCTATTAAGGATGTATTTTTATCGAATGAGGCATAGACCGAAGGGAATCTTAGAAAAAAAATTACTCAAATCGGGTCAATATTGGATTTTACACATCAATTTTTAGTTTTTGACGCCATATTTAATTGCAGCGCCATCTAGTGACAGATCAATCTGAAAAGTTTGGCACATGTCTACTGCACAATACACTTTCGTTTAAAACTAATTTTACCAACATTTTGAAGGGTTATCATAGAGGATAAATTTGGTCTTCCTCTTTTGTCCGTCCGCCTGTACTTAAGCAAATATTGCCTTAAGTCTTAAGTGTATGAACTTACGTCTACATTAAATTGTATTGGAAATTGCCGAGAGGGCAAAATTGAAAAACTGGTCCGAAGAAACGATGTAAAAAAGGCCTTCCGAAAGTACAAAATTGACTCCCAAATAGACAAAAATGTTCATCTCAATTTTTTCTACAAATACTTACATAGACAAAAATATTCCTCCATTTTCTCTACAACATACTAAAAAACCATTTTTTGTCTAGGGCAGAGCCTAGGACCGACCTAGTGCGATAAGAATATGCCTCGGACACATAATTCCATAGAAAAAATGTTTCCTTCAATTTGCTCTCCAACATAGCAAAAAAATTTTTTTGGTTAGGGCCGACCTTAGGACAGACCTGAGGCCCATTTCAGCCCTAAGCACAAATTTGTTTTTGGATATAATTCGGTACTCAATTACCTCTAAAATAGAAAAAGAATCAACGACATCAGTTAGGATTTATCCGACTTATGTAAGCAAACACGTTTGGTCCTAGTAGAAACTCAGTTTTAGGGTCCTGACTGAACCCAAGGGCTAATCAAAAAAATTTCTTCCATAAAACGGGAGACAATCCTAGACCTTTCGATCAAGAAAAAATTTGAAAATCGGAAAATCGGAATCTACAAAAAACATGTAGAGCGCTAGCAGCCAAAAATGTTTCCCTCAATTTCCTCTGCAACATAGCAAAAAAAATTTTTTTGGCAAGGGCCCACAGGCAAAATTTTCTTTTATAAACTGTCGGTCATGCCTAGATCTTTCAGACAAAAAAAAAATTTGAAAATCGGAAAAGATTTGCCCAAGTTATGGGCTCGATTTAAGTGCCCCAGTTAAGTCCAAGGACTCAAATTCAAAAAAGTTTCTTCCATAAATTGTCGGCTATGCCCAGGTCTTTCAAACAAAAAAAATTTTGAAAATCAGAAATGATTTACTCGAGTTATGTACAAAATACCAAAAATCACTTAAACAGCCCTAGCTTAGTGGCCCTTGGGCTGACAGTGCCCAGATTCAATCCCATAAAAGATTTTTCACCTTTCAGTGGAAAAAAAATTGAAAATCGGTTGAGTTTTACTCGAGTTATCGTGTTGAGAGACGGACGGACGGACGGACAGACATTTTTTTATTGCTGTTTCGTCATCTGAGGACCATGATCGGTGCTGCCCCATTTCACTGGTTACAAACGTCGTGGTATGGTAAACGCATAAGACCCCTTTTCGAAGAACTTCGTTCTTCGTACGGGTCTAACTAGACATATTTTCAAAATATTTTTTAATCGATAGGTATATAATAGTCGAACAATTTATGGAAGAAAATATTTTTAGTTTGGGTGATTGGACTTTGCTAGGGCCCAAGGTGTTTTTTGTTCATAACTTGCTGATAACGGTAGCGATTTTCAAAATTTCTTTTTTCCCTGAAAGGTAGTTGAAAAAGTGACTATAGGATTGAATTTGGGCACAACCGGAAGTTACGTTCGAGAGGAAGAAATTACTCTGGATGAGGTGTCCCGAAAGGTCGGCAGATTAAGGACAGGAAAATCCGCAGGGGTGGATGAAATTAGGACGGAGGGAACGGGTTAGCTCAGTGGTAACGTACTGGCTTTCCACCAAGAATACCCGGGTTCAAGCCCGGTGAGGACAAAATTCTGTATAGGATTTTTCTTCAATTTGTAGCATGAAAGTAACGTTCCTAAGCATACCCAAGCTTCTAAAAATGGGTAGTTGTGGTGTTTGGTGTCCATAACGAACCGTACACAGAAAAATGACATGTATGACATTACCCATACACGATGAATTCTGTGTACAGATATCTGAGTCTATCTTAATGCGGAGATATAATGATCACCAAATGAAATCCTATATGTAGCTACAATATATAGGCGTGGTTCGGAATTCAAGTTAAGCATGTGGTCCAACAAACAAATTAATGGTTGCTCACACAAATGCCCTAGAAAAAGGTATTTCAGTTGTGTGTGTACACTGCATTTACGTGCTCGTTTAGAATAAGCATAGTTAAGTCGGAGGCTTGAAGATGTATCGTAATGTCCGGACCCAAACAGCGAGAATCATTTGGCGCGTACGGCTTGTGCCGGAGGCTAGAAGATGTATCGTAGTGCGTGTGCTCAGACGACGAGGCTTATTCGGTGTACCGGTTACAACTATGCGTTCTGAAATGGGAACATTTAATGTGGGAATCTAACAAACACAGAATACATGACTAGGTGGAATGATAGAAGAGTAACGGGGAAGGAACAAAGGATCATAAGATCTGTGTTTCAAGGCCAGTTGGCCGCCTCGACCAGAAAATCTAGGACGGAATTTATTAAGTGGGATCCAATGGCTTTGCAGGATTTTCAATTTGGCCATGAAGTCTTCTACGGTACCTGCTGACTGGAGCCTCGGCGTTATCGCTTCAATTTATAAGAAGGGCAACCGTAAGGTTTGCAATAACTACAGGTGATATCGATCTTGATTCATATGGGAATCAACTATTGCATTGCCTTTTCTTTGGGTTTCGGTTTATAAAAGGCAATGCAAAACGACACTTTGCTTTAGTTCCACGGAACTCTTCAAGCAGGTCGGACGTATGTTGGTTCACGCTGAAAACTTGTGACCGACAATTTACAAACAGACAGACAAACAAACAGCCAAACAAACAGACAGACAAACTTTTGACTTTTATAATGATTACTTTGATTGACAAATTTATGGAGTTATAAGAATTGATATGCTACATAATCAAACAACCACCTTAGGATATCAGAGTCCTAATGGCTCCAATGCCTGGTTTAATGCAGAGTATGCTGATGTTACAGAACGCAAAAACGCTGCGCGGTTAAGAAAGGAAACTGCAGGAACGAGAGAACAGAAAGTGACTGGTAGGTAAGGTGTCAGGGTCAGGAACACAGTGTGTACTGGATGAGATTCAGGGTGTCAGGCTTCTGAGAGGGTGTCAGGATCAGATTTTCTGTCTCAGGCAGGCTATCGAAAAGCTTTATGAAAAGAACAGCGACTTATACTTATGCTTCATTGACTTGGAGAAGGCATTCGACCGGGTACCAAGGGAGAAGCTATTTAGGGTACGGTGTCAATGGGAGTTTACTGCGTGCCACTAAGAGCATTTACTCCGGGAGCAGGGTATAGAACTCTGTGTGTTCTATGTGAAAAATGGAAAGACGAAACACGAGCGTACCGAATGTGATGTTGCTTTACTGAATCTTTATGATGGAATGAATTATCTACAATGATAATGAGATGATGTTAAATGATCATGTTACATGTGTGTGTGTGAGAGAATGTGCAATGAAGTTGTAGGAACGAAGTCCGCTACACAGTGCCACGGTAAGAATAGATGGCGAGGTTAATGAGGGCGTTCGTCAGCGTTGTTGTGTTTCCCCGCTTCTGTTCAAAATTTTCAAGCGGGTAAACTTGCAGGGAAATGTCGAAGTGGGTGAGGTAATAATAAAAATCCTGGCCTGTGCGGATGACTTGATTCTGTTAGCAGATAATACATGGGATTTACAGGGTGGGATTGACTGCCTGAATGCTGGATGTGAGGAGTACCGGATGAAGATAAGTGTCGGGAAAACTAAGGTTATGCATGCCGGCAATTTAAACGGGGAGGAGCTGGAACAGGTTTCTGAATTCAAGTACTTAGGAGCCATTTTTTCTGGGGATGGCAAGCTAGTAAGATAATTTGAGGAAAGGAGGAAAATGGGAAACGCAGTGGCCACGGCCAGTCGATTGAGGTCGCACGTGTTTAACAAAGGAAATTAAGTAGCGAAACAAAGTTAGCTATCCACAGGTCAATTTTCAGGCCGACGATTCTATACATTAGAAAATTTAGGGATTTCGTCAGTGGAAGAGGCGGCAAGGGTTAGTTGTCTGCGCTGGTTCGGGCACGTTCAAAGGATTTGTAATAATAATAGACTACCGAAAAAGATCTTGGATGCACAGGTCCCGCGTGTTGTACCAAGAAGAAGGTTTATGGATTCAATTAAATCAGATTTAGAAATTAGGGGACTTTCTCTGGGCGAACAAATCATCTCCTTGGCGGGCGATAGAAGAACATAGTTCACCATTTTGGAGTTGTGATATGTTCTGTAAAGTTTGATGATGATGATGATGATGACGTTCTAGAAAGTGGTTTTTTCAAGGTCGATGAAACTTTTTCACTTAAATCTCTACGAAATCAGCACATAGGAATCGTTCTTCGTTCTTCTTTTTGTGCAGTGTAGTGAGGGTTACAGGGTTTTGTGGTGCCTGAGACCTGCAATTATCAAAAGTTGGAAAAGTGATCAATTTTTAGGGTTTTGTAATTATGTGGGAGATGGAGCATCGGTTTCTTCGGCAAAGACCTGGGAGTTTTGAGAGTAGAAGTGGCGGTGTAAACAGGAAGTGTTGTAGAGAAAATTAATGTGAAAATTTTTGCTCGTGTAGGCATAGTTCCAGGCCTCTACTTAAGGGGTCGGCACAAAAATAATATTTCTACAGTGGTTCTTCGGGCTGGTTTTTCAATATTGCAATTTCGGCAACTTCCGACCCAGATGAATACATAATCAGTAATTTAATACGACGGGAATACTTCCAACTGGAATACTTGCATCGGAATTCGTATAGGTCTGAGAAGCATGCGTTTGTATTGTAAGTCGAGTATTAACTAAGAATTGGTGGACAGGAAGCCAAGTTTAATTTCTTATGAGCGATTTTTTGGATCGTACCACTACGTTTGTAGTCAGTCGATTTGGAATCCCGCAGTAGGGGAGCATCGATCTCGGATCACAGATGCCGAATCTGCAAAACCAAGTGTGTCCATCCGTCCCTTCACGTATCCGTCCGCAAACAAACGGGATAACCGGGATAACTGAAGTAAATCGTGGGCCATTTTGGGTCAAGAGCGCTTCTTGGCCTATTAAGTGGTCTTTGGGCTTTTGTACATACCTCGAGCTTTTTTATTATATAGGTCAATGAGTACATAAAAATTTATGGAACAAACTTTTTCGAGTACGGAGCTTTTTCAAAATTGCCTTTAAGGTTTTTATTTAGTTTAGTAAACATTAAGAGCTTGAGGCGTTGAAACTGTATACGGTATCGTAGGAGTCTTGTGTAGCCGTCAGCCTTATGTTTATTTTTTATATCGGTAATATTTGGCTTCTCCAATGCCTAGATCTATTTTTCTACAAATTTACTTACTCTCAAAAATATGGCACGCTAATTTTTTATTGCAAGCAATACGAGTACCAAGTGAATTGAAAACTCAAAAATCAGCATAAAATATGCTATCGAGCTAAAGCCAATTTAGCAATTTTCGTGTATGGGAAATTGTTCGGTTAAGCTCCCAATCGCAAAGCAGTCTTCGCCCAAAATATCGCTTGACGTAATAAGGGACCACGGACCAGACGTCACATCTCCAGTGACGCCACTTCACACGGACAATCCGGACATTTGCCTAGGCCGCAGCGATTTGGGAGCGCAAAATTTTAAATGAGCGAAGATGGATGCGAATCGCATCGCGTAAGGTTTGTGTGAAAACTCAACTTGTCAAAAAAAAATTATTTTCATCAAGTTCAGCTTTCACACAAACCTTACGCGATGCGATTCGCATTGCATCCAATGTAATGATCCTTTCAATCACTGATTATATACCTGCTAAAAATTCTAAGTTGTCGAAAAGCTTTAGACTGAGGGCGGAGCATCATAATATTGGTAAGCGTAACAAACTGAGTGTAATTGCTTGTGCTGTTGTTTAGTCTGTTTCGTTTTTATACGATTTTATTACACAGACAACTTGACAAAATTAAATTTGAACGGCAAACAACTTTAAGTGCACAAATTCAACTCAAACTTGAGCGCCGCGAGTTTATCTGAATTGCATTACCGACTCTATTGGAACGAAGCGACACCGAAAAGTTTTTGGGCTCGTACAAAGAACAAAGGTCGTTTACATTTACTACAAACAGTTTTATTGTAACATGGGGTAGAGCGAAGTGGGAGTGAGGGGGATGCATTTAAGATCGTCTAGAGATGACGAATCAGCGAAAAAATGTCCGTCTGTCCGCCCCGTCATTTTTTTTCTAAATGCACCGATCACCGTAAACCTTTTTTCTCTGAAAGGCACATATGTCTCATGATTAAAGTTCAAATATGAACAAAATCGGTCAAGTTGTTACGGAGTTATGGTCGAAGAAGTGGAGGTCGGACATGGTTTTTCGAGGGTCGGTAAAACTTTTTCGCAAATATCTCAGCAAGTGCAATACTTGGAAGTTGTTCATTGTGGTGTCAGTTGGTTTTAGTAGAAATCAGTTCGGTCTTGTGGTCTGGGAACAGTGGAATGGACGAAATTGAATATCTTGGCCATATACGAAAGCAGATGGCTTTTCGTCTATATTTGCTTAACTGTGCATAACGGAGAAGAGGGCAAAGCTGTAGAGAATTAAATTTAAGCGAACACGTGTTTCAGGGTTTTAGGGGAAAATGGCTAAGTCCTTGGATATAAGCTTTTCTAAATTTGAATGGTCTGATACGTACTTCGGTAGGGCCTTTAACATTACCTTGGGTAATTTCTATGGATCTTTGAAATTCTTACAGTAAAAAAGAACAGAAAACGTTGGATTGTTTGCTTATTTGTATATTTGGATACGTTCGAGTCTCTTTGTCACATCTATTCTGAAACGTACGGTTTTGAATTTATAATTGATTTACTAATTTCTGAAAATTACGAAATTTCACTAAGCTCCAAGAATTTTACGAAATTTCACGATTTTCACGAAAATAGGCTCTGCTACGCAGTACGGAGAAAATAAAAAATTTGAAGCAGTGAGATTTATAGTCAAAGTAAAGAGGATTTTCTCAAGAGACCTTGAATTTTCTCTTCTTCCCACATTCAAAAATTCTCACTCTTGCTGGAAGGAAATTCCTATTTTCTCCCGATGGCTAACTTTTTCAGCTCACTTTTCATTTCTATGGCAGAAAAGTGAACTTTCTCCATTGACAAACGATACAAAAATTGTTATTTTCATTCGATTTTTCTTCACTTTAGGGACTACGCAAACAAAAAGGTGAAGTGGCCCAAGTAATAGCACCATACGAAGCTACGAGTGCTGAACAGTTGTCATTGACACGAGGACAATTGATAATGATTCGAAAGAAAACGGATTCTGGTTGGTGGGAAGGTGAACTTCAAGCACGTGGTCGACGCCGTCAAGTCGGATGGTTCCCAGCTACTTACGTCAAAGTGATGACGAGTGGACGTTTAAGTGGTCGAAGCACACCTGTTTCAGGTGGAAAGATCCAAATGAACGAAGCAATTTTAGGTAATCTTTGAGAAGTGAATTGATTTTTTTAATTCCTATGTTTGTGTATATTTAAAACAGACAAAGTGATTGCACTGTATCCGTATAAGGCGCAGAATGACGACGAATTGTCGTTTGAAAAAGATGATATAATAAGCGTCCTTGGAAGAGATGAGCCTGAATGGTGGCGTGGTGAATGTCAAGGATTAACTGGACTTTTTCCCAGTAATTATGTGGGACCGTTCGTCACTTCTGGTAAGAAGAGTTAAACTCACATGTGTGTGGTAGTTACTGGAATGCGAATCTTTTTTCGTCATAATTTTGTTGATATTATGCCATGATATGCTTATTGAACGAGGTAATTATTTGACAATTTTGTTTCAATGGGTGATGGCACTAACATTTTTTACTTAGTAACGCAGTAGTTTCGTTAAATTCGAAATGACAACATAAGCAGCCTTGAAATTCCATGAAAAAGCTCAAAAGTTTCTTTCTGGCACTGCTGGTCTTGTTGTCGTTTTGTTAGATTTTGCTTGTAGCACTTAATAACTTGACCTGTAATGTTACGTAGTAACGTTAGAAAGACACCGAATTTTCTGAGGTCTTCAATCAGTTAAAATGTCACTGCAACTCTGTGAGCAATGTGGCCGATATTTTTATTGAATTGTTCTGAACAATCAAATTGTCGAATACTATGCCGTAATTTGCATAAGAAACTTTGTGATGACATTTTGAGAGAGAATTTCATATATTTTCTCTCTCAAAATGACGTCAAAATTACGGCAGTACTTTCATTATTGGCGCTGTGACACACCGTTCACAACTTGGAATTATGCTTGCGTCTGCATTGTTGGCCTATTTCCAATAATGCTGACGCTTACAAGTGAAATTCGATTTATATTTTACTGGATTCACAGCAGTGTGTGGCAGCAGGCAAATGTAGTTTTGCGGTACATTTTCAACTATTATCAATTTACAATCACACATCAAAAAATAAAAAAAGATTATATTTTTATATGGGTCACAGTGTTGGTCATTGTGTTGATAAATCTAGTACTGTCGAAACCTTTATTATGTCAAAAAGTTTCAACACTGAAACAATGTCAAACTTCATACATATATTTGATTCCCATCACGAATGATGACTTTTATATCAATCGAAAAGCGATTTTTATTTCACTGGGCGGTACTACATTTATGAATACAGAGATAGCAGTTCTCCCGGGTGAACTTGGAATAACGCAAGTTATTTAGATATTGTGATATCTCAAGAAAATTGTTGAGATATCACAAGAAAATATTGTGCTGTCACAAGAAAATCTTTAGATATCTCAAGGGTGGTAAAGAAAGAAATTATATTTTCATTTTTTGCGTTCTTTGATTGGTATGATTGACATCGACGAAAAGAATTCGAGTCTCGAGTGTAAAAAACAATGCATGCAAATCACCACATTCGGTTGAATTTATCATTGTACAACTCGATGGGGTGAATAAACAGAAAAAATTAGGTTCGACATAAGTGAAAATAAAGAAAACTAAGAAAAAAAAAAAAAAAAAACAAAAAATGCTTTGGAAAATGTAAAAAAATCTATTCCCCCGCGTGATTAGCCCAACTACAATCTACAATCGCGTGGACGAATAGCCAACATTTAGACTGTCAGCTCTGGCACTTCCGAAAAAAATGTTTTCTCAAGCCGATTCCGTAAATCTACGAAAATATTGCTTGGCCTCAAAAATGGCAAAAAAAAAAATTTCTCGTTTTTTGAAAAAAAAAAAATTGTCGGGAAAAATTAAAAATTTCATTTTCTTCAATTTTGGCACTTACAATTTTGTCCAATGCTTCCAAGTTTTTTGCCGTAAAGGCTGATCTATTACCTTTCCAACGAATTTGATTTGCCACATGGATGTAAACTTGAACTTTTTTTTGGGAAAATTCGAAATGAAAAATTCTGAAGAAAATTCGTATGACATCCATCAAGTTTATCGTGTGGGGTATTGTGGGAAAAGTAATAGATCAGCCTTTGCGGGAAATTGGAAGTATTTTTAAAAATAGGTTAGCGCTGACGACGCTGCGTAGTAGCATGTTTAGGCTCTGCACAATATTTTATCATCACCGCATTTTGAATTGTGAATTTTTCGATTTTTTTTTACATAAACTTTGGCTATAAACTCCATCTAGAAGTCGAAGTCTGTCGAGGAGTAAGTCAATTTCTCTTTAAGCAAAGCGGGGAAAACTCCATGGAGCCCTGCAGATTTCAAGTTCAATTCGTTCAAATCTGTAGGCCTCGATGGAGTTCCCCCCCCCCCCTTTGCTTAAAGAGGGTATTGACTTACTCCTCCACAAACGGCGATGTATCTTAAAGAGTTAGATAGCCTTGGGTATACCAAGCTTTGGGAAAAAGTGAAAGTCGCTTTCATTCCTAAGTAGAGATGTGCGGGCCGCCCGAAACTCGAAGAAAACCCGACCCGAACCCAAATCAATTTGACGGGTCGGGTCGGGTCGGGTTTTTTGTTTTCTTTTTTTATCGTGTCGGATCGGGTCGGGTATTCGTTTTCTTTTTTTCGGGTCGGGTAGGCTTTGATGACTTCAACTAACAAAACCCGACCCGAAAAAATTCCCTTCAGTTTCTGGTTTCTTACAAATAACTCTTACCCACTGGTAAATTTTTCGAAAATACAAAGCAAATTATTCGTTCCCGTGGATAGTTGATTAAAAATTCATAAAGTGTACTAATTTCTTGCACGATTTTTTTTTAAAGTCCGTAAAGAATACAGAGGCATTTTATGGACCTTCGATCAACATCTGAAAGCAATCATCAGATTACAAAATTTTTGGGGTTGCGGGTTTCAAAATTTTTGATTGCGTCGGGCTTGGGTCGGGTCGGGTTTCGAAAATTTTCGGGATGCGGGCTTTATCACCATCATCAAACCTTATAGACCAATATTACCTTTCGGTGTGAGGTCTTTATGCCACAACCCCAGAACTATCGTCCTCCATGCCCTCCTATCGCCTGCCAAGGAGATGGTTTGTTCGCTCAGAGAAAGTCCCCTAACCTCCAAATCCGATTTAATTGAATCTATAAACCTTCTCCTTGGTCTACCCCTTGGCCTAACACCCGGGACCTGTGCATCCAAGATCCTTTTCGGTAACCTGTTATTACCCACCCTTAGAACGTGCCCGAACCAACGCAGACGACTGGCCCTTGCCGCCTCCTCCACCGACGAAATCCCTAAATTTTCCCTGATGTCGTCGTTCTTGATATGATTATCCCACTGCTCCCTCCTGTTAACTTTCGCTATATTCCTGAGAACCCCCATATCAGAAACCTCCAGTTCAAGCACTAGATATCCGCAATCCACCCAACTCTCACTACCATACAGAATCGTTGGCCGGAATATTGACCCGTGAATAGCTAACTTCGTTTCGCTACTTAATTCCCTTTTGTTGAACACGTGCGGCCTCAGCTGACTGGCCACCGCGTTTCCCATTTTCATCCTTTCCTCAAATTCCCTAACTAACTTGCCATCCTCTGAAAAAATGGTTCCTAAGTACTTGAATTCAGAAACCTGCTCCAGCTCCTCCCCGTTTAAACTGCAAGCTATCTCTTTCCGATATTTGCCGACATGCATAACCTTAGTTTTCCCTACACTTATCTTCATCCCGTACTCCTCACATGCAGCATTCAGGCAGACAATTCCACCCTGCAAGCCTCTGGTATTATCTGCTA
Organism: Pseudolycoriella hygida; assembly: GCA_029228625.1. NCBI lineage: Eukaryota > Metazoa > Arthropoda > Insecta > Diptera > Sciaridae > Pseudolycoriella > Pseudolycoriella hygida. The sequence continues at coordinate 136,809,943 of CM055403.1, read as the reverse complement.
ACAGAATCAAGTCATCCGCGTAGGCCAGTATTTTCATTATTACCTCACCCACCTCGACATTTCCCTGCAAGTTTGCCCCCTTGATGATTTTGTCCGTGAAAATTATGAACAAAAGCGGGGAAAGACAAAAACCCTGACGGACGCCTTCTTTAAGCTCGAAAGACTCACTAATTTCCCCATCTATTCTTACAGCGGCCCTGCTTTCTGAGTAAATACTCTTAATGGCACGCAGTAAGCCCCCATTGATACCGTACTCGCAAAGAACCCCGAACAGCTTCTGCCTCTGTACCCGGTCGAATGCCTTCTCTAAGGCTTTAGGTTTCGAGAAATTTAATCTCGTCGGGTTCGGGTCGGGTCGGATTCCGAAAAATGGTCGGCCCACTCATCTCTGTTCCTAAGCCTGGGAAAGCATCCCACTGTAAAGCTAAAGACTTTCGTTTGATGAATCTTACGTCTTTTTTGCTCAAAGCTTTGGAGAGGCTCTAAGACTTTTATATTCGCGGCAAAGTGCTCAAGAAACTCCCACTACATGCGAATCAGCGACCAAATCAGTTTGGTAAGTCTACGGACACTGCATTGCACCAGATGATCCAAAACATAGAGCATTTGATCATGGGCGCGCGGTAGCAATGCGCCCGTGACGCAAGTCCCCACGAGCAAAAAATTCAGAAATTTTTTTTTCGGAGACTTCGGAACCATATATACAGCTAAGTTTTGACTTCCCCCCTTGCGACGTACCCCCCGGAAAATATTTTTCCTGGATTCTACGGAAAATTCTAAGGCGAAATGTCTTTTCACTCATTAAAATCGGTCCAGTGGATCCGGAGATATGACCTTTAGAAAATCGTCATTTCCCATACAAAATGTGCACTTTCATAGAAACCAAAGTTAATGGAAACATCCTACGTTAGTTAGTTACTTAGTTAGTTAGTTAGTTACTTAGTTAGTTATTTACTTAGTTCCAGAGCCATTTGTATGAAAACCCACTTTTTTGGAGTTTTCTCGAAAACGGCTCCATATCTTTTCTTGAAATTTTGCAGGGACCTTCGGCTGGGCATTCTACGCCATATGAGATTTTAAAAAAGGGGGACACCGGCCTCGTTTGGGCGCCAGGGCTCTTAGAAGGCGCCATATAAAGCCCATATGTATGTGTTTGTGTGTGTGTGTGTGTACGGAAGCATATTTTGTATAAGACATGGTTGGGTGTTCGAGATACAGGTTTGGTGTCAAAGGGAAAGATGTTGGGTTTGGTGTGTAGTGTATAGGGGTGACCGCCAAAATGGCGGAAAATGGACCGGGGGCTCAAAAAAAAAACTTTTGATATGTTGTAGAGGAAGTTGAGGGGATCATTTTCGCCCATGAAAGTAGTAGCCGCCGCGGCTCGGTTTGGCGGCGGCGGCGGCTCGAAAAAAAACTTTTGATATGTTGTAGAGGAAGTTGAGGTGATCATTTTCGCCCATGGAAGTAGTAGCCGCCGCGGCTCGGTTTGGCGGCGGCGGCGGCTCAAAAAAAACTTTTGATATGTTGTCGAGGAAGTTGAGGGGATCAC
>CM055403.1:136788083-136807894 GCA_029228625.1 Pseudolycoriella hygida | reverse complement strand
AAGAAATGTATTGGCATCTTCTGGCTGTGCAGAAATGCTTTCGGTGTCTACTCAGGTTATCTGGTGGATTTCCACGGCGGTGGTTAAACCTTTCCACTTTTAGTGCGACAAGCGACGGAAAATGGCATCTTTGTCAACTTGTGCACTTCATCATGAAATTGTGTATACTTTGACATAAGCTGACGTCGCACTAAACGTGTGGATTCTTTGTCACGGATGTGACACGGGTCATGGTCAAGAGTAGAAATTGGTACCGCAAAGAAAAGTCTACATTACCTACAGGGTTTGCCTATGCATTACAGGTGTTAATGAAATTTGTGCATTGGGTGATAATATTTTTGTTGACCCACGGCCTCTAGTGACTATAACACGCACTTAACCAAATATCATAGCACATCATTTGCCTTTTGTTTCTGTTCGTAGAAAATGCATCCAAATTGTTTAATTTTTCTTAAAAATACTTCCTTCTTCTTGTTGTTAAAATATAACATAAATTTTATAAATTTCAGGTAATGTATAACGCGAAAGTCGCGCTGTCTAAATCGTTATTCTCTTAGTGTACTCTCTCATTTATTTGAATCATTGCAAAATTATATAATTAAATAAAATACCTGTGTACCGCTACTAAGCAAAAATAGCCTATGTTATCGTCGTTATAAATTCTATATTTAAATTATCATAAACAAAAGCAAATAAGTAACGTAATAAAAAAGAAAATTGATGAAAGTATTATATTTAAATTGAAATTACAATTGAACAATTGACACTGCAAATTGTTCTATGTTTGAATTTTTAAAAATTAAAATAAACTTAAATTACAATCCATCAGATTATGATATTTGATAAACGTGTGAAAATCAAAGTTTGTTCTAAAAAATACTTTCAGAAACCTTTTTTTCGGTTGGAATTACAATTGTATTTTAATTTTATAATGAATTTATTTGCTCAACTATTTGTATTTTATTTAATTTGTTCCTTATGATGTATATACGTCGCTCTAATTTATTTTATTATTTCATTTACTGGTGATTGGTGATGTGGACACTTTACTGAACACTAACATTAAAACACTTAAACACTTAAACACTTAAACACTTAAAACACTAACAGTTAAAATTTTTACGTCTCCGGTGAATAAAAATCGATGGTACAGACCAACACAGACGCGTCACATGTCACAAAATTTAATATTTCGTTACAGAAACACTGCAATTAAATGACAATTAGAGATCTTCGTTAAAAAGTTTATTTCAATGTTTTCTGCATAGTTGGCCTTTATAAACTATGGTATATTATCGCGTCGTCTCGTTTTAGTGAAATATTCTCTCCACTTCGACAACAATAACGCGATTATACCCCTTGTATTATAATGTATTATTATTCGCTGCCCCCTATGGAAAATTGTATGCGTGCCCCCCATGGAAATTGTTTATTGCATGTGCATATACATGCAATGACAACTTTCCCTAAAGGACGCGAACAGAATAACATACATTTGATGCTGGAAGTAGTTCATCAATTCGGGACATTGTTATGAGACTCGCAATTTCACATGTGTGTTTTCAGCGACTCGCTCTGGAAACTGTTGTTTTGACAAGTGTAGAGTTTGCATATCCGAGCTACAGTTTCGAAAGCTTTGTGCTTAAATACACACTCGTGAGTTCGAACGTCCAATGTAATCTACTATTGTTTGAATAAAGTAGCCAAAATTTTTCTTGATCAAATCAACTGAATCAAGTTGTCAACAATTTATGTACGCAACGAAATTCATTCACTCCATATATGACTGACTGTTAACAAATTGCCTTCTCGGCACAAACAAAAAGAAAGACGGTTTTAGTAATCAATTTTGTAAAATGCCTAGACAACACGTACACCGATACGCATGGAAAGGTTGGGTTTTTATCAGGAGTTCCATTTTGTTAGTCTCAATGGCTGAGGTCGGAACAGATTCCGGGGGAGGGGAGAAAATCCCAGGGGGGATACGACGCTGAAGGGGCAAAAGTTGGAGTTTTCTATCCTGGAATCTCCTCACTTAGAAAAGGGTCGTCATATTTTGATGCATTTTCTCTTTATGAATGCTTTAAATGACTAACACATTTTCGACTACGGAAGAATTCGACATTCAGTCATTTTCTTCTTTATTCAAAGTTTCGAATTTTTTATTCCTTCTTGACTCAATTATGATATACTCCGACCCGACAGTTAAAATAATGATTTTTGTGAGATGAGTTGTGATTGAGAATGACGCAAAAACTTCTAAGAGAACGTGCTATTTGGACGATACAGTCAAAATATCACTTCAAATCACAAGATATCTGATGAAGAAACGGTGAAAACATTTTGAAAGAAATGAAGGATCAGTTGAGAAATCCGTGAAGTCACAACCAAAATAACATCGTCGTTCCTTCACTATCGGCGGTTATATTTCACGTAATCTCCTTTTTTAAGGCCACTCTTTAGAACTTTTCTTCACTCTTGATTTCTCAAAAGACATCCTTAAAATAGTCTAAAGTGGCGACATGAATTATCTCCCAGCGAATTATCCCCCAGACTGAAACAAATTGAAATTATCACCCAGGGAATTATCGCCCAGACAAATGAGATTTATCACCCGGGAAATTGTCACCCAGCAAGTTTAAAGCGGTAAATTTGTAGAAGCAAAATGCCACTTAGATGGCCTCTAAAGCGTTCAATTTGTCAAAGGAAAATGCCATTTTGTATGAGGATAATGCTATTTTGTATGAGGAAAATGCCATCACGGGGGATAACTACTGGGCGATAATTCCATGGTTGTTAAATTCCCATTTCTCTGAGCGATAATTCCTAGGCGATAATTCCCTGGGTGATAATTCCCTGGGTGATAATTCCTGTTTTTTTCGGTCTGGGGGATAGTTCCTCGGGGAACAATTCCAGTCACCGACTAAAGTATTGCAAGAAAGATGGCGCTGCTTACTTAAGGAATTGTCCCTAAATTACGTAAAGCTTTTTCAGTGTTGCCCCAAATTGTAAATCATCGATTTCTCGGAACAGACGCACTCCAGAGAGGTCAAATGTATGGCCGACCCCCCTTTCATACACTCTCTAAATGGGGGGTCGACCATACATTTGACCTCTCTGGAGTGCGACTATTCCGAGATATCAATGATTTAAAATTTGTAGCAACACTGAAAAAGCGCTACGTAATTTAGAGACGATATTTTATTCGTAGCTTCAAGCCTTAGTTTGCTGCTTCTGTAATATTTTCGAAATAATGGCCGAACGTCTGTATGTAAGTTTATGATGTGAAAATCTCATAAACCTTTTCTGCCTTTTTTTAAGTATTGACTTCCTAGCACGTCTCATCTTGTCCAGTTTTGATGAAATGTCCTGAGAAGCTTTTTTTAAAGAAATTTAAAAGAAAAAAGCAGTTGCAGTCAAATTTCTACTAAGTCACTTTTGAGTTGGTCTTACGACAGGGCGTCCGAATCCGTAGCGATTCCGGTAGCAGTTCAAGTGAGTCTCAGAAGAGTTTCTTGTATTTTTGTAATAGTTCTACGTAACACATCTCTAAGAACAATCAAGAACCCACCCTCTCAAGCCGCCAACCGAACCACTACGGGCTCAAAATCCCGCTTATGACTTCTATGTTTCTTAGACGCCGCCATACTCATTTCAACTCCTACTAAGAAAGACTTTGAAAATTTCACCAAAAAAATGACATTTGGAATTGTTTGAAAAAAATTTAAAAACTGGACTACAACAAATTTTGAATGTAAGACGTCCGAAAATGTCAAATTATTTAACATCTGATATCAGATTTTTTGTCCACTTCTTGCCCTGTTTAGCTTAATGCCCTAAGAGTGTATGTCCCTAATAACTTATACCATATTCAAAACTTGTTTTCGTCAACGAAAAGTCCAGTAAATAGCGGAACGGCATTTGAACGAAAGGTGAACGCTACGCATAGGGTGAATAATCTAGAAGACTCTTCACTAAGGCTTTGAATGAAATAAGAACTTTTTTGAGTTCCATTTATTTCAACCCTAACACCTGCTTAAGTCAATTTACTCTCTTTCTCTCTCTGCCTGCGTGTGCGTTTCGAACAAAAAGTAATTGTATTTTGTGGAACATTGTGGATGGAAAAAGTTCTTATTTGAATTACAATCATAGTAAGAAGCGACGACTGTCGATTTCTTCATTTAATTCCAGTAATACTTTTTGACGTTCATTTGATTTTGTTACTTTTGATGAAGCTCATGAGGTTCGAGGAAGTAATGTCACTGTTTTAATTTAGTGTAAGTTTTATACTTTAATAATTCCATTTTATTTACGTAAACAAAGATGTTTTGTCAGACATTACACACATAACATACTGCAACAAACACACTGTAAACTATGAAACAAATAAAAATGAAAATAAATACAAAATATCAAATCAATTATATAAACAAAAGTGAACATATTTTAATGTTTGTTCAACAAAAGAGGCAAACATTGAAATTGTAGAAAAATTAACATAAGAAAATTCGATAGCTCTATGTTTATTTGAATTTGTCTATTATTTTGTCTGCTTCATCGAAAAATTGTTATTTAGTCATTAAGGATTCTACCTAATTATTTTACGTATACATGAACATAACAATTTTATTTTTTATTATTTTTCGTTACATTTATTCTTTTATATGACAAATAAAACTAAGAATACACTTTTTGTTCACTTTTGCGTTTTTTTCTTCTGTTCACGAAATTCGTTTCCATTTGATGAAATAGAGAGAAATCGCGTTTACATTTTTCGACCGTTTGTTGAAGTTATATCAGTATGTCATTCTGAACCTTATAAATGGAGAACAATAATTACATATAAAAATTATATCATCATAAAACATTCATTCGTTGATAATTGAACTTTGAGGAAAATATAAAGTTCGGAATTTCAATTACAATTTTTGACGGGAAATGTTTTTTATAGTTATCAGTACAGGAAGGGGTTATTTTCGCCAATCGATAACCAGTCTGAGCGAGTAGTACTCGCCTCAGGCTCCGAATCCAATTATACATAGACGATGGGCTTGAACAAAGTATAACGTGAAGTATTTGTAGGATCAATCGAGAACTTTTTTGTTCTGTAAAGTCCACTTTACAGTAGAGTAAGCGAACTTTCAGCCGCTCGGTACATAAAACTATTTATGCTACACGAAATGTAAAATGATATCTCAGTTCTCGGTGTCGTAAACTAGGTTCTCGATTTCGTCTCGAACCATTTACTCCACCTCGAACCAAGAAAGCATTTTACAGTTCTTGTAGCATAAAATACTACAATCTTAAAGTCCCAGAGAAAAATCCCGTAGGCAAGACAGTATAATACACTTTACCTCATGCTGGTATGTGAGAAGTTTTTACTTTTCTTACTGTTGTTGCAACTTAAAAGTGTCTTGGTGGTATCCTCAACGTTACACTTTTTCATTCCATGAACATCAGGCTTCGAATCTAAAAGTGGCTCATAACAAAAAAAAAGCATTTTCATAGACCCAACATTGAAAGCTGCACATGTGAAAGGCCTCACTTTATTTGAAAAACTCTTACTTTTTCCGACCGTTCCATAATTCTTTTAGGTCATCGTGTAGTACATTGCATTGGACCTGCGAAAGTAATTCATTAAATGAGGACGCAATTTTGTGATAAGAGCCAAATTCACGAGTATATTTTTGAGCAACAAGCTTTGGAAACTGTTGTTTTGACGAGTGTTGAGTTTGCATATCCGAGCCGAAGGCGAAGTATGTAACTACACGAGTCAGAATATCAGTTTCCAAAGCGAGTTGCTCAAAATTTTAGAGAGATTGCGAGTTCACAGAATTGTTTCTGGAGCAATGAATTATAAAGCAGGGTCCAACCAATGTATAATGTTTTATTGCTTGCGCTAAATAGCTAAATGACTGGGTGCGGCGATGACACGTGGAGCGATGGGAGGAATATGACGAAGGTGCTCACACGAAGCGCTTCTTCCCGAGGTGTGACGAGAAATGGGCTAATGATTTGCTAGTGATGGACCGGTGTCGCATTAGTAGGGTTGTGGGAGCGATTACGTGACATTGCGGGTGGAATCGGCACATGTACGGCTTTCGGGAACCACCGAATGCTCTGTGGATTGGGGGAGGAAACGGGTATACACTTAATTTGTGACGATTTAAATGATGACCGGGAAGGAAACAAAGGATTCTAGGATCTGTCGTCCCAAACTGATAAATCTAAAAAAAAAATTGCCTGGCCATGTCTATAAAAATTTACGAAAAATATATCGAAAATATGTCATCATGTAATGGATGATTTCCGCACATGTAATGATCAACTTTCGCATGTGGGTCAGTTAGTAAAAATATGTTTGAGGGACGTTGAAGCTTATCGCTTACAGAAAGAGAATCATAAAATTGTGAGATGTTTCATTTTAACTCTTTTCATAAAAAACGAGTTTTACTTTGTAAAGTAGGCACGGACACCTGTCTGAAAGGTTTTAAAAGGAAGCTGGAAACCTTAAAAATATTGAGTGGATTGGGCTGGAAGGTCCGTTCAATGGTATGAGCCTTACTCGCGCTACTCCGTCCGTCCGGTCGTATACTATAGTTGTTGCTTTTTCATGAAACTTTCTTTATTTTTTTTTTTTTTTATTTTTTACATTATTGCTTCGGGCGGGTTGCAACGTTAGTTCCGGTTTATAGGGACGCGTACGGACATGCACCGAAAACTCGCAATGGTTATATGCTGCATATTTGGATCCTAGACCCTCTTTAAATGTATATGCTTACGTATTGTATAATATATTAGTTGCGGGCTGTATAATTACACAACACACTAGTATAACATACCTTCATTTTGTATAATTTGCATGCATGTTGTATAATATATTAGTTGCGGGCTGTATAATTATACAACACACTAGTATAACATAACTTCATTCTGTATAATTTGCATACATATTGTATAACAGCCCACAACTAATATACCGGGTTTTTCATATGAAAGTGTTCACGTCCATCTTATTATCTCTTTTATATGTACCACAGAAGAATGAGATAGTCATAGTTGGCTGTCCACTTATATATAGGTGTGGCACGTCCATCTTATTATCTCTTTTATATGTACCACAGAAGAATGAGATAGTCATAGTAGGCTGTCCACTTATATATAGGTGTGGCTGTATTATACAATACGTAATCATATGCATGGGTCTGGAATCCAAATATGCAGCATACACTGACTTTCTATAAATATAGACTGGCAGTCTCTGACAAAAAATTAACACAAATTGAAACAAAAGTGAAATACGAAATGTTTAGTAGTGTTGGTAAATTACGTAAAATTTATGTGGATTATGTAAAAGTTAGGTGGATTACGTATATTTAGTAGAACAATTCAGCGTGAAAAAAAGTTTTTTTCATTTTTGCTTCAGCTGATGGTTACGTAAACACAGTCTATATATTATTATGTCACTGGCAGCATATCACCATTGTGAGTATTCGGTGTGCTTTTTATCAAGAATTAGCCATTAGTGAGAGCTAAATTGGTGTTACTCAAATAGTCCCTGACTGCTCATTAAGATGGAACGTGAGTATACTCTGGACGCGTACACAAAGCTGTTTGGAAGCAATTCTAAAACTTAATATACGCTTGCGGAGTATAAAGCTGCTCCAGTTTAGTTAATTTTATTTACAACGAACAATATTAGTTTATAAAACAACGAACAATGGTTTCCTCAAAATCAATTTGCAACTTATACACGCATCATGTTGTTACTTTTATCATTTTTCAGTACACATATACACACATCATCATAGATTAGCGAAACCATTTATAGTCATTGAATCTCACTTGAAAATGTTATTAAATTTAATACAAAAAACATTATTTATAAAATTAAAACAAAAATCAACAAAAAAATGCAAACAAAACAACATGAAAACATTAAAACAAATCTAATTGTAGAGAAATATAAATACGAATATTATAAATAATGAAACAAGACAAAAAATCATTATATTATTGATCATATAAATGTTTAGCATAAATAAATAAAAATAAATAATAAAAGAAAATATTAAATAAATAAATTATTAAAAAAAATGGCATTCATTTGCTGCATAGTTAAACCGTTGTATGTGACATGAAAATTATATAAAAAAAGCTAAATTTTCTTTAGGTTTCCTTTTCGTTGGACTTTTTTTCCGTATATCCGCAGCAGTGATACAAATTTTTATTAAAATAATTTCTGTGAAAATTAATAAATTGCTCTCTTTGAGATGAATTAATCGGTTCTGATAAACGCAAATATCATGAAAATCTTTTTCCTTTTTCCTCTTTTCATTTATAAAACTTACTATTATTATAGCCTTGTATATAACCCAATATTGAAAGATGAAAAAATATTAATATTACCAAAATAAATGAGTAATGTGTCGAGCACAGCGTTTTTTTTTTTCTTCAAGGAAATGTTTTCTTCGTTCTCTAAGGACAGTCGGAAACATCATTACTAAAGTTGGGAGGCGACGCGACGCTAGGAGTGGTTTATATACTATATAATCAACTACAATGAAACGACGTCAATTTACAAATTTCAGTTCTCTTTTCGTTCACTGGAATTCAATCGACAGCTTAACATGATCAGTTTACGTGCAGAAACTAGTTTAAATAGCTGGTCATTTGAAGGCAATGTCAAAATTTCTTCACAAAACGCTGACAGTTCCTACGAAAAACTTAGTTTTGTTGGCTGGGAATCGCTAGCATAACTAATCCGATTAAACAGTCAATGCATTATTAGGGCATTCTCAAAGTACGTACGTATCAGGACTACCAGTGCTGGGAAGAAGAAAGGAACTAGTTAAAAGTTTTGAATTTTTTTGGGCCAAAGATTTAAGTCTGTTCGCATAAGAAGTACGGGACACGCAGTAATCTTGATCGATCTGACATCGAGATGCGTAGGGACCACATGATATCCTATTCCTTTTTGACAGTAATCAGAAATCAATTATTCCTGGCAAGAAAAGATGGAAGGTGCCCAGTGAATAGAAGTTTGACTATGTTGACTGACGGATCCAAGAGAGACAAGGGCATGTGAACATATTGTGAGATCTCAAGTACTCTTGGAATCAGCCTTACAGTCTTCCAATGGGAACTCTCTACCTTTAATGGGAGCTGTCGTATCCTATTGGAGCGTAGGCTTGTAAATGACTCGCGTGCTCAGATAGCGAGACAGCAATAAGTGCCTTGCAACTTACTTTTACTTTTCCGGCGCTACAGCCACATGTGGGCCTTGGCCTGATCGAGAATCTGGTTCCAACGTCTCCTTTATCTTGCTACACTTCGGCAACTTCTTATTCCCAGCGCCCGAAGATCTGATTCGACGCCATCTATCCATCGCATTTTCGGGCAAACCACTCTCCTTCGCCCTTCTGGATCGTTTCGGAATAGCATTGAGAGGGCTCTGTTTCTTTCCATATGTGCTAAATGCTCCGCCCACCTCAATCGTTGGACTTTCACCACTGCCACTATATCAGGTTCGCCAAAATCACGTTTCATTTTTATGTTGCGATGAAAGTGCCTTGCAAACTATCAGCCAAATCCGTTCGCTGATGAACTCAGCTTTAAGATGGTGTTCTGAGAACGGCTTGTCCGAAAACCCACAGAAGACCAATTTGGTTCTCTTCACCAACAAAAAGAAGATTAAAAACTTTGAGGAATCGAAACTGAACGGCACAAAGATAAAACTGGCGAAAGAGGAATAATTCTGGATAAGAATTTGAATTCAACAAACATATTGAAGAAAGAGCAAAAAAAGCTACAAAGATGCACTGGCAATGCAGAGCAGCCATTGGCAAGATTTGGGGCTAGAAGTCGTCCTTTGGTTGTACACTGCGATAGTTAGGCCAATCCAATTCCATGGATGCCATTCATGGTACAAAAGAATTAAAACTAAAAAGATAAAATCAGAAATAGAACACGTAGAGAGAATGATCCTAATGGGCGTCACTGGGGTCATGAGATTATCACTGATATTCTCCCGGTGGAACTCCATGGAGAACAAGAAGCCTTAGCCACAGCGCTGAGACTAAACAATGTAGGTTGTTGGTTTAGATGAAAGCATGGCCACGCGAAGATTCTGCTCGAAAACTCAAAAAATATACCTGAACTACTAATGCCAACTGACAAATGCAGCCCTCAACATTTTTTCAACAAAAAATTCGAGATACTCAAAAAACTCCAACTAAGGAGGCAGAAGGAGTCTTCACAGACGGTTCGAAAACTGAAATGAGAGTAGGTATGGGTATTATACTCTGGCGTCCCGAATGTTAATGACATTGCTTCTCTAGACCGATATGCGACAACACTACAATCCGAAATTTGCGCCATTACGAACGCATGTAACATATTAGTATCGAAAGAAAGCACAATGTAAACGTAACCTTCTACACAGACAGTCAAGAATGCCTGAATTTACTTAAAGCACATTGCTTCACCTCCAAGCTCACTATAGAATTATTACAACAACTAAACTGCTTAGCAGCAAGAAATAATGTAAAGCTAACCTGGGTTCCAGGCCACAGCAAGATCGAGGGTAACGAGTTGGCATACCAGCTCGCAACACCAGGCAGCAACGTCTCATTCTGTGGACTAGCTTACTTAACCCAAAGGGAAACGATCAGAGAATTCTTCAGAACCAAACACGACATAGTCTGGAATAGCTTGCATAATTGTAAGCACAGCAGAACTATAGTTAATGGCAGAAGTATATGTAATTCCAAATACATACTGAACAAATCCAGAACGGACCTAAGATTGCGGTTACGGCACACTCAACGGTCACCCGCACAAAATGGGCATCTACGAAACGGCAGAATGTGGAAGGTGTCGCGAGGAGGATGAAACCCTAATTCACCTCATGACATCGTGTCCAGCTCTATCAGGACAAAGAATAAAACATTTCGGAAAATACAGCCAAACGAAGACCGAACTTGTACAAACAAAACTCAAAAACATACTAAAATTCCTTAAAGAACTAACATAAGAAATTGGATACAGAAGTGGCCTAATTGTAGAGGTGAGCGGGTCGGCCTTTTTTTGAAACCCGACCCTATTTTATTTTCAAAAACCCGACAACCCGGTAACCCGAAAAAACTGAAACCCGACCCGAACCCGACCCGATTCAGTATTCGAAAAAAGTGATAACCCGGCAATCTGTATGAAACGAAACCCGACCCGACCCGACCCGAATCCGACCCGATTGCAAGAAGGAAACTGAACCAGATGAAAAAAGGCGCTAAAAATATTGTGTGTAACATTATCTCCAAAGAGAAGTTTCGAAGGTGTCGGTTTTCATGCTGCGTCATACATAGAAAACATGAAAATTTGTTGAGAAGAGCCAATCCTAAATTATCGAACTCATAGAACAATTACACCAAAATGCGGTTTTTTACGTGAGGGTGTGTCTGTTAAGTTATGATCACTATGTTAGTTACTAAGTTATGATCAATATAAATTTTGATAAGATCTTAGGATACATCTTACTTGCAAAATCTATTTGATTGGTAATGAGTATTACATTTTCAACATATAGTCTGACACAGTGTTACACGAAGTCGATTTTTGAAGTTTTGCTTACGAGCGTAGCGTGTAAGGAAAATTAAGACGTGTGCTACAGAAATCACTTCCGCAACGAGGTGTACACTAAACTTTGTGCCAAATACCCGTATCACAATGAGGTAAGCATAAATTAACTGAAATCACTGTACATCGAACAATAATTTCTTAAACGAAACTTTCATCCATCCAGTTACATCGAAAAATATTACTATTACCCTATCCCATCATGCACTATCTCATTACGCTGACACATACATGCATCAAAACCATCTAAGTCATGAGAATTCTTTCATTACTTGCGTCGAAATGAGCATTTCGTTTCGATACAAGTGTGGAAAAGTATATCAGTTTTACAGCTTAAATTCCAATAGTAAATTGTTCGGAAAATTTTTAGTTCTAAGTCTGTTACTGCGGTCGAAATCTTTCGAATTGTGATACGATATGACACAAATGTTATTTTGATTTATTCAATGTACCAATGCTAGTACGCGTAACTTTCTCACTATTTACTATAATTTCATGAAAAAAAAGTTACCGGGCTTTTTGTTAAATAATTACAAAAACCCGACCCGATTCGATTTTGAAAAACCCGTAACCCGTCAACCCGATAAAATTGATTCGGGTTCGGGTCGGGTTTTTTCGTACATTCGGGTAACCCGCTCACCTCTACCTAATTGTAACATAATTTTGATATAGGACATTGTAGTATAATTATAACCAATAAACAAAACTAACTAACTGCTAGGAGATTCTTATGTCACAATAGAAGACGTCGAAAAAATACCGTTATCTAACGTACACTATCATTCATAACATTCATAACATGACTGAACTGCTGTGAGTGACTGCTAACTGGGCTATGAAGCACAAATTCATTGAAAATTGCAAGATTGTCATTTTCATTATTTCCCAAGACGTCTTACATGCATGAAATGTTATGAAAAACGTTAAATATTTGTTGAAAATTTTCGAATGAGACACAATAATTGGCTCAACTTTTAAATTACAGCTCATAGTACTTTCTTTATGAACGTTTTCCAGATAGCTCTTTGAATTATTTTGTCATTCACGTGAGGCTCAGACATTGGCACATCTAGGACAGTTGCGTTATGGAGATAATTAGAAGAGATCAACATTTTGGCATCCAGTGTAGTGGCAATCGTTAGTCAAGTCATATGTTGATGGACGTGATGGACAAAAAAGACCGCATAGGCTTTGATGAACGTGAAGTATTTTGTTATGCGTGGGGAGAAAATAGTTTATTCCAACAAGAGCGAGTTGGAATTCAATTTTCTCCCAAGTGTAACACAATATTTTTTCGACAAAATGTTCATTCAGTGTAACGTGGGAGCGGTAAGAAAATAACTACTTTCTCGCCGGCAAAAATATGTAACTTTCTAACCGCTTTCGCGGGGACGAAACACGAGTTTTTTCACCGTAAGTATGAAAAATATTTATTTCCTCTCTTTCTCACTAATGGTACTGTTTCTTCATGAAGACAAGTTTTTCTGCCACGAAATGCTGATCGGGAAACCGATTATCCACATTGTTGCAATGATTACACCGACACCCTTAATATTCAAAACCTTTTATTTCACCATCAAACACGTAAACATTAATTTACACTTGAATACGATTCGCTAACATATGTTGTGCCCATATCATGAATCGTATGTCCAGTGACCACTGTTGTTGTTGAATAATCTGGAGTAGCGACAACATGAATAGGTTCTTCGAGATACACTGTAGAATGTGGCTGTGTGGTAACAACCTGCTGCTTAAAATATTTCACTTTTATACATTCTATTCACTTAGAATTAAAAAATTATCTAACCTGATGAACGGGCGTCGTAAAAACTGTAGTGACGGGCACTGAATCTTCACAGCAGCAGGACCAACACATTATGATGTTGTGTTTATGTGTTCAAAATTCAGAATGATTTAAACGTTAAAATCGCTCACGTGTGGCACTGAATTTAAATTAATTGAAATGACTCAATGACCCACCTCTATGAGAAGAGAAGTGCATTGCATTTATGCGCATGCAACAAGTCAACAAGAAGTTTACCTTTATTATGTCAATTTCAATGATATTGGTGGCTTGAAATTTCTTTGTTGAATCGGATCTGATATAACAGCATTGCAATAGTAGATTTCATGCTTGCTAAGAAAACAAGTCATTACAGTCAGTGTTACAAATAGTTGCATGACGAGCCGCCAGGGGAGTCGATGCAATTCGTAACAAGTTAATGAACGAGTTTTCTTAGTAAGCATGAATGCTATTTTGTCATGTGTCAACTGACTACATTTTGACATAAATTTTACATTAAATATTTATGTAAACAAAATCAATTTTGAATCTAAAAATTATGAATACATTATGACATCATATGGCACCAATTAACAATATCGTAACAATTGGATAACTTTATATTCGTGACGTCATTCACACATACTCACACACTAAGCTAACTAACATGTTCTGCAAAATTTTCATTACCGTCTCCTAAAACAACACAGAAAAGTATCATTTTCCAGGCTGAAAACATGTTCAGCAAACTCAACGTATACCCGACTACAACGTGACAAACATTATTATCGAAATCAATATTCATTTTGGGAGAATATAGCGTACAACAACTCCTGTGTTGTTATTATAAAAATATGAGTGTGGACCTTCGTAATTAGCTTGATCCGTGCACAAACAAGTCTCGCACTTTCTCTGGTTATAAGAGCGGCGTAAGAAAATCAGTAGATCAATTTATTTTCTATAAAGTATGCAAGCTCTCTTGTCTCTTGTATACGTTGTATGTACCAGTTATTGTGCGTAGTTTGTGTATGTAAAAAAAATCGGCTACAAGGCGATGTCCAAATGAAGTAAAGATAATGCGCTAAGTGGAACTTTCTGAATACGAAAACCTACAGAGAAATATATTCAATTTATTCACATCGTTTTTTCGAGATAAAAAAATTTTTTCAAAGGAGCGTGTCTAGTAGATTCATGAATATTTAGGTATGTGAAAGCTCATTGCTAGGCAGGTGCCACGTGAGCTGACAATCTACCAAAAACAGCAACGAACTGATTTGAAACTCTTCAATCGCAATAGACCCGAATTTTTGCGATGTGGCAATGTATGAAACAAGGCTCCATCATTTCACTCCGGAGTCCAAGCGACAGGTGACCGAGTGGACTGCAAACCGAATTCAACGAGTGAAAAGACTCAATAGTCACAAACGATGGCAGAATAGCAAAAAATTGGGTTTCGAATTGCTGCTGCATTCACCGTAATCTTGAGGTCTGACCCCCACCGACTTTTTCTTGTTCTCGTTGGACCCGTATGAAGTGGAAGGTCCTATACGTTTACTACAAACAATTTTAATGTAACATGGGGTAGATCGAGGTGGCAGTTGGGGGATGCATTTATTATCGTCTAAATATGACGAATCAACAATAAAAAAATGTCCGTCCGTCCGTCCGTCTCCACTTTTTTTCCAAACGGCTCCGCTAAACCGATCACCCTAAACTTTTTTTTTCACTGAAAGATACATGCCTCCCATGATTCAAGTTCGAAGATGAGCAAAATCGATCAAGTGGTTCCGGAGATATGGTCGAGGAAGTGACCAAAAACATAGTTTTTCGAGGGTCGGTGAAGCTTTTTCGCAAATATCTCATCAAGTATAGCACGGACATTGCTCATGTTGGTGTCAAATGAAAGGATTTGATGTCAGAAAATTTAGAATAAATTTTTGTGGGAATCGGGTTAGGGGTCCGGCCACCGGGACCAGTGGAATTGTAGAAATTGAGTTTCTTGGCCATATACGAAAACAGTTTTTCGTGTTTATTTCCTCAACTATGCAATATGGAGATTCACTGTCAAAGGCAAAGTTGTAGAGAATGAAATTTTAGGATGCAATTGTTTCAGGAATTTGGGTAAAAATGCCTCAATCCTGGGATATGACCACTTCTAGAATTTGGAGATATAATCCATATCTCTAGAACTATGAAAGTTAGAAAGTTGCTCCCAAAGGAAAGTTGTAGAGAATAAAGTTTTAGGGAATACGTATCTCAGAGTTTTGGGTGAAAATTCCCCAATCCTAGAATATGACCACTTCTAGAATTGGGAGGGATGGCCCATATATCTGGAACTATAAGAGTTGCTTCCAAAGGCAAAGTTGTAGAAAATATAATTGTAGAGAAAACGTGTCTCAGTATTTTGGGTAAAAAGACCACAATCCTGGGATATGACCATTTCTAGAATTGGGAGGGATGCTCCATATCTCTAGAACTATAAGAGGTAGAAAGTTGCTTTCAAAGACAAAGTTGTAGATAATAAAATTTTAGCGGCCGTATTGCATCAAGTTGTATCTTAGTGCATCAAGGTGCACCGTAGTACATCAAAGTGCACCGTGGTATATCAAGGTGCACGTAGTGCATTAATGTGTATCTTAGTGCATTAAGGTGTATCTTAGTGCATCAAGGTGCTCCGTAGTCCATTAAAGTGCATTAAGGTTCACCGAGATGCATCAAGGTGCACCGAGGTGTATTAAGGTGCATCGTTGTGCATCAAGGTGCACCGTATTGCATCAAGGTACACCGAGGTGTATCAAGGTGAACCGCGTTTTTGTTTTATTATGTAGACTTTGTATGGTTACACTACATAAACATATGTACCGTTCCTCTTAAAGGTAACAAGAATTGAATTCTTTTAGTCATTAAAATCGTTAAAAAAATATTTTGGGAAACTTTTCCTTTTACGAAATGTCACGAAAACTAGGTGGCCTACGAAACTAGGGAATTCGCGCTTTAATGAAACGTCACGAAAAGCTAGTTGACTAAGGAAGCTAGGGAACTTTTACTTTTACAAAATATCACAAAAACTAGGTGGCTAACAAAGTTGGAAAACATTTCCTTTTACGAAATGTCACGAAAACTAGGTGGCCTACGAAACTAGGGAATTTGCGCTTTAATGAAACGTCACGAAAAGCTAGTTGGCTAAGGAAGCTAGGGAACTTTTACTTTTGCAAAATATCACAAAAACTAGGTGGCTAACAAAGTTGGGAAACTTTTCCTTTTACGAAATGTCACGAAAACTAGGTGGCCTACGAAACTAGGGAATTTGCGCTTTAATGAAACGTCACGAAAAGCTAGTTGGCTAACGAAGCTAGGGAACTTTTCCTTTTACGAAATGTCACGAAAAAGTGCTATAAAAGCTAGGTAGGTAACGAAGGTAAGGAAATTTACCTTTCACAAAATGTCATAAAAAGTTTTTGGGTAAGGAAACTAGAATTAGTACTACGTCTAAGTGTGCAAATAGTCTCTTCTATATGTTGTTGACTATTTGCACATTGTGCAAATAGTCTCTTCTATATACCTATATAGCCTATATAGCCAACAATATATAGAAGAGACTATTTGCACAATGTGCAAATAGCCAACAATATATACACTAGTCGAACCCCCGCCCCTAGGGGCTGCGCAGGCTTTATCATTTTCACGTGTTGTCTATTTAGAGAATCAAAGCTTATTTTTTTCCGTTTTAAATAATGATGCGTAATGTTTCATGTCATTGTATCACTTCGTTGATATTACCGCTAATAATACTAAAATCAAAGTGGGCGAGAAAGGTACTATAAATTAAAATACTTTCTTTGCCGCAAAATTACTCCACTTCCCCCGTATTCCACTTCCTCCGTGAAACGTATGCAACGTTCCCCGTTTTCCACTTCCCCCGTATTCCACTTACCCCGTATTCAACGTTCACCGCATTCCAAGTTCCCCATATTCCAAGTTCGCCGTATTCAACTTTCCCAGAATTCTATTTCCCCGTATTCCACTCCCCCGTATTCCACATCCCCCGTATTCCACTTCCCCCGTATTCTACGTTCACCGTTTTCCACTTCCCCCGTATTCCACGTTCACCGTATGCAAAGGTCACCGTATTCAACTTTCCCCGTATTCCAAGTTCCCCGATTCTACTTCCCCCGTATTCCACGTTCACCGTATGCAACGTTCCCCGTATTCAACTTTCCCCGTATTCCATTTACCCCGTATTCAACGTTCCCCGTATTCAGCGTTGCACTTGCTACGCATCCTGCTCTGACACTTCCCCGACCAAATCTCTAAGACGACATCTTGACTGACTTTTAGCCGATTTTCAATTATGTCCCGTTTTTTACCCATAACTCCCTTATTTCAGAACAATATCTAACCGCGGAACATGTTTTCTCGACGTTTTGCACCATACCCGACAACATATCAAAAATTATTTTTTCAGTAATTTTCCACGGGTGGCTCAGTGGAAGTACAAGTCAAGATGGCCGCCGGGTTGGACGTGTTTCGGTTTGCTCTGTGTAAGTTTTATTTATTTTTGGAATTTTACGTTCGGTCCGGGATTTTCTTTTAAATAATTAGTTTTGTTAATTGTTTTTGTGTCGAGTGCCGCATCACCCAGGTCATTACGCGAATTTTGTTGTTCTTTTTTCGTCTTTCATTACAACGTGATGGAATATGCAACGTGGCAGTCAACTGCTCGGTTTCCCTTATTTTTCACCTTCTCCGTTGCCCATTCTGTAGCTTTGGATTGTGTTCTGTGCAATAGGCGCGTTTTAATATGGGATTTGTTGTTTTTGGAACTTCAATTACATTTACATTTTAACTTCCGAATGGCGTCTGGGTAACATAACCTCAATGTTGTGATATTTTTCGAATCATCGCTTTGCAAAACAATCAATTCAATACTGTGTACTTTATTTGTCGTTCTCGGCATCCTCCTTCTGATAAGTGTTTATGGTCATAATTTCGGTTGATGACTTCGCTATATGCATAGCAGTCGGTTTGGCAAAAATGTAAACAAATGAATACATTGCATTCCAAACAGCCCTTCTTGGTGCCCATTAAAACTTGTACTTCCGGTGCGGCTCGGCTTACCAGGCCGTCCCACTGTATTCATTCTCGGTAAAAACAATTACACACAGCCTCGGACGGGTGTTGGATACGGGGTACGACCAACGCTCGACTTGACAGGTACCCCATCGTTGGCGGTCAGGCAATGCAAAATGGTTGATGGTTTGTTTATTGGGAGTCTAAACGTTAATGGGGGTTTTCGGAATCGCAGGGAGGAATTAGTGGATCTGGCAAAGGACTACGGTATAGACATATTGGCGTTGAGTGACGTTAGGACGAAGGGACAGACGGGAGAACACGTAGGCGGGTATAAGGTGTTTTTGTCCGGGGTTCAGTCTGGTAGGGCAAATTGGGGGGTTGGAATCGCAATCAGGAAGGAGTTGATCAACTTTGTCCTGGATGTTCGTTTCGTAAATGAAAGGCTGATGTGGGTCTCTGTAAAGTTAGCGGGGGAATTTATCGCCTGGTTAGCGTATATATCCCTTGCGAAGGCAGTGATGCTGCTGGCTTGGACATTTTTTACGAACAGTTGGGGGACGTGGTTAGCAAAAAGGGAAATGAATCTCTGATTTTGATGGGGGATTTTAATGCAAGAATAGGGAACTTTAAAAACAACTCAGGTTATGAAAGGGTAGTGGGTAGATTTGGGGAAGGAACTCTGAATTCAAATGGTAAACGGTTGTTAGATTTTTGTGATTTCAATGGGTTAGCAATAACCAACTCTTTCTATAGGCACAAATGGATCCATCGGTATACGTAAGTCAAGGAGGGTTTGGATCACAAATCCATCATTGATTACATGGTTATAGAACAGGACAGGAGACAGGTGGTCAGGGACACACGTGTTTTCAGGGGTTTCACTTTTGGTTCTGACCACTACTTTTTGGGTACCCATCTGTCGGTTGGGAAACTCTGTCAGGCTAAAAGGAAGAAGGTGGTAAGTCGCAAATTTCGTGTGGGCAAATTTAGGGAAGAGGCAGTAAGGTCTCGTTTTATGGCAAAATTCGCCGAAGGATTTGAGGGGCTTCCAGCTGACTGCGGGGACATTGGGACTGAGTGGGCGAATTTTAAGAAATTTATCTTTGGTGCGGCTGAGGAATGTCTGGGCAGTGTCACTAGCGGGGGTCGAAACAAAAAAACGGGTTGGTGGAACGCCGATATCAGGGATGTTGTATTGGAAAAAAGGAAACTTTACTTGATCTGGTTACAGGACAGGACGGCGGAGAAGTGGGATGCTTACAAGGCGTGTAGTAAACTGGTTAAGGATCTAGTCATTGAAGCGAAGGACAGGGAGGGG
>CM055403.1:136751759-136776759 GCA_029228625.1 Pseudolycoriella hygida | reverse complement strand
GAAAAAAATACGGGACATATTCGTCATCTCTAGACGATACTAAATGCATCCCCCTCACTCTCGCCTCGATGTTACGATAAAATTGTTTGAAATAAACGTATAGGACTTCGTACGGTTCCAATAATTGACACTACTGTCTACAAAGCAGGGGTGTGACCGTCTTTTGTTTTGATATTTGCAAGTAATACTCGACGTGAAGTTAGCTGCAGTTGCACCCGAAACTAACTTCATTGCAACAAAATCAGTTGATTTTATTCAGAAATTTACCAAAATCAGCTGACTTCATTGAAAAGTTGAAAAATCAGCTGATTTTTTTGCAACTGCAGCTAACTTCACGTTGAATATTACTTGGAAAGATCTAAACAAATAACTGTCACGCACCTGCCTGACTAAATCAGATGCGTGACCAAACGGAACCTACTGATAATTTCGTTTACGGCGCATGAAATACACGACGCATAATTTCTTGTTCAACATATAAATTTATGACCCTAACTGTGCTAACTGTTTCAGTTAATTTTTTCATCAGAAATCCAAACTTACCTTCTCGGCTTGTGCTTAAGGCCACCGAATTCCCAATGGCTGTTATTTTTATTGTGAAGGTCATAAACTTCATTGGAGCTTGAATTAGTGAGCAACTCTTTTTACAATTGATGTGCAAAAACACCTTTCATCAGAAAAAGGGACGAAGCTTTATTGCCTTTCGTGGGGATTTAAAAAATTTTTATTTTGCATATTCTTTGTCATTTAAGTTACAGCAATGGATTTATAACTTTCATCATTTCCGTTGGAATTCTTTTGTATTCTTTTGTTTCGGTACGATGAAAGTTATAAATGCTTCGCTGAAGTTGTTATTTCCATGCAACGATTTCTTCCTTCCACGAAAGATGCAAACAGCCGAAACAGAGTAATAGAATAGGAAGAAGATTTTACGGGTTAGGTAGAACGATATAGATTTAAGGTTTTTATGGAGAGAGTAAAGGTAGTGAATTGAGAGTAATAAATTCATAGAATTTACATTTGACTTCAATTTGTCATAGATTTTGAACAGGTGAAATAGGAGTTGCAAGTGTAAGATGTTGTTTTCCTGATTCTATAAAGTCATAAAAATTACATTTTATGGAACTGAATGTACGCTACTGAAAAATGTTACTATCCCCGTATTACCTTCCTTCGGTCATAAATTTGGATTCTGATCTCCTAAATATTTCAATTTAAAGTATACAATAATTCATGTAAGGTTCGTAATTCAATAAAACAAAACATGACGACCGCTAAAATGCAGAAAAATTGCAATGTAACATTTGCGAAAACAAGACTCATTTGTCAAAAAACATTTTTTTTTTCGCAGAATGCAAGTATGTTGCCTGTAGATGAATTTAGGTTGTACATTTGAAGAAATATAAAAAAATGTTCAAAATTGTTTGTTACCCCGGGGTGATTTAATGATTGAGCCCAATGGCTGTCGAACTTTTCTGTTACGAAATTAAGCTCTATGTGTCTGATAAAACAACAACAATTGTCTGTAGGTATTTTCGTCTTCAAAACATTCATTTGTTCAACCGAAAACTACAACATACTTTCGTTTACAATTTCGTTGAGTTGAAGTAATTATTGACATATTTGTAAGTTGATTTGGATGTTGTTTGTTACACGTTTCACATTGTGAATCACTCATCTTTCATCAGAAATCGTTCTGAAATATCTAATGGTTGATATGAATTTGTTAACATTAAAAACACAAAATTTTTTATGGCGAAATAGCGTTCTGTGGAGTTGAGGATGAGGAAAGTAAAAACTTTGCTTATACAGACAGACATACACATACACAACACATGCCAAACGAATTAAAAAACTATTAGATGCCTTAAAAAATCGTTATATACAAGAAGTCTTTATTAGATACACAAAAGATCTCTCAGTTATTAAACAATTCTTATAAAAATAATATTATTTGTCGATAAACGTTACTGAAGAAAAATTACTAATGCATGAGGATGGTGGAAAAAATGGCAAAAGAAATACTAACATTTACTTTTTCAAACTTCATACACAATTTTTTTTATAAATTGTTT
Source organism: Pseudolycoriella hygida (assembly GCA_029228625.1). Taxonomy (NCBI): domain Eukaryota; kingdom Metazoa; phylum Arthropoda; class Insecta; order Diptera; family Sciaridae; genus Pseudolycoriella; species Pseudolycoriella hygida. The sequence continues at coordinate 136,774,684 of CM055403.1, read as the reverse complement.
TCTTTCATCCAATGAAAAAAAGACCAATAGAATATCTGGAATTCAATTACACATCAATTAAGTCCATTAAGACACACTTTGAATTTATATGATTTATTTTGAAATAAAAATTTGAATGTTTGATGGTCTTGCTAATGAAAATAAATGAATTAATGAACAAAGAAATTGCCTTGTAATTAAAAGATAATATGGAATGTGATCGATCGAAATGGATTACGACACATATTTCACGTAAGACTTCATGAATATGAACCAATAGATACGTCCGAAAGAACATTCCTTCAATTCAAATTTTTGATCAAATATTCATACCAAAGATTTAGTTGGTCACATTCCAGAAAAATCCACTTTCCAATTTGGTAAAGTGAAGTCCCCGTGAAGTGGGTCCTTGAATTCCATTCCACATATGTAAGCGAAGAGAAGTTATTTACAAATTTCGATAAAATTGAGGCAGTAGATATTCATGATAGAGTGAGTCTATCAAATTATGTTTGTGAACTTCGTACACACAATGTCTCTTCAGATTGAAACCCACCATCATAATCAAACTTTACAGACCGTTTATACCTTTCGGTGTGAGGAATTTAAGCCCGGTGATCATGCACCACCCTCCTCCATACCCTCCTATACTGTGCCAAGGAGATGGTTTTTCGTCCAGAGACAGTCCCTTAACTTCTAAATCGGATTTTATTGAGTCTATAAACGCTCTCCTTGGCCTACCCCTAGGGCGTACACCCACGACCTGAGCATTCAATATCCTCTTTGACAGCCTGTTACTACCCATCCTCTGAACGTGCCATCGTACCATTGCAGACGACTACCCTTTGCCGCCTCTTCTACTGACGTAAGCCCTAAATTTTCCCTGATGTCGTCGTTTCTTATATGATTGTCCTACTGTTCCCTCCGATTCACCTTTGCTATTCTCCTAAGAACCCTCACATCAGAAACCGCAGTCCACCTAACTTTCACTACCATATAAAATCGCTGGGCTGAAGAATGAGCTTTGAATAGCCAACTTTGTGCCGCTACTTAATTCGTTTTTATTAAACACATTGAACCTCAACTGACTGGCCCACCGCGTTTCCCATTTTCCTCCTTACTTCAAATTCCCTAAGTAGCTTGCGATCCTCAGAGAAAATACACCCTAAACTCCAAAACCTGTTCCAACTTAGAGTGTACGGCGCTATTTTGACGTTTCTTTTTTTTCGTTTTTAATCGGAAAGATTAAAGGACAAACTTTTTTCCTTTTCGGTTCGAAAAATCTTCTGACTCCCGTGGGAACAAATGAGTTGAGGAGAACCAAACTTCTGAAAATTAAAAACAATATATCAATGTGACTGGAGACGTGTTGAGTGTTTAGAAACAAAATTTCAAAAAAATCAAAAATATTTTCAAGATTTCACTCTTTGGTCAAGAACTCAAGGAAGCAAGCTGGTGCCAAGTTGAAACTTTTTGGGAACAATATCCATGTTGGTGTCGAGAGTCTGGCGTAAAAAGAATTTTGGCACCAGACTGCCTTCCTATAGCTGTCATACGGATTCGGCATTCTTTGTTCTAGAACTCAGGGAAGCAGGCTGGTGCCAAGTTGAAACTTTTTGTAATCAATATTTCTCGGTAAAGCCGAGATGCGGGCGTAAACAGAATTTTGGCACCAGGCTGCCGTACTATAAATGGTCAGAAGAAGAACGTTTTCCTTGGTCTAAAAAAAAAAAATATTGATCCATTTCAAGCAAATTCCCTGCAATATATAGCCAAAGTGGCAATACTCTCAAAAAAAAAAAAATTGGTTTTTGACCATACAAACGTTTTCATCTCTGGACGTGGGAGTCCTGAAAATTTATTGATCGAAAGGAATTACAGCTGTCCTATATTCTTTTCTTGATTCAAATAAAATAGAATATCATCAAAATTTTGAAATCTGTACGAGTTGAAGCCCAAGCCCCAAACCCTTACAAAAAATACACTGTGCGGCGTGTTGTTGGTTTGGTGTCATATACATCCACATAACTTGTACAACACTAATACATCACAAGTACATCACTAATACATCGCCAGTACGTCGATACATGATAAATTTGTTCTCGTGATGTATTAGTGATGTACTGGTGATATGCGACACCAAAACAACAACAACACATCACTAATACAATCTTTAAAACACTCATACATAAAAAATATATTAAAAATACATCGAGAATACATCGAATATACATCAAAGTTTTCAAATCAAAATCAAATAATTGTCAAAATGAAAATTTGATGAATATTCTCGATGTATTTTTGATGTAGTTTTGATGTATTTTTGATGTATTAGTATCAACATTACAGTACCTTTCATAATTCTTTTATGACAAACGAAACGTCTTCATAAGATTTAACAAACTAGCACTTTAGTTTCGAAGTTTACGACTCATCAGTACACCTTGCCTACTAGACCATGTGTATATCAGCACACTCGGTCACAGAATGATGACTTCTATGAACAGCGCACTTTCTTATATACCACCTAAATCGACTAGGTGAAGTAATGTTTTGAACGCTTTGACGTACAGGAATTATGAATTCGTTTGGTTATTTTGTATTTGGAATTATTTCTGCTTCGCAGATTAGCCAATTTAACGACTATCAAAGATAGTATTTACGTTGTATTTACGATGTATGAGTGTTGTAAAGCTTGTATATGTGATGTGTTCTTGTTGTTTTGGTGTCGTATGTTTGGTATATTCATGATGTATGAATTGCATGTGTTTACTAAATATAAAGCATTCATTCATTCATGTAAAAAATTCTACCACCAAATACACATCACTTGTACAGCATTAATACATCACCAGTACAAATTTACCATGTATCGATGTACGAGGGATGTACTGGTGTTGTTGTTGTTGTATTGTTGATGTGTTAGTGTTGTACAAGTCATGTCGATGTATTTGACACAAAAACAACAACAACACATCACTAATACAACCTTTACAACACTCTTACTTCAAAAATATATCACAAATATATCAAAAATACTCAAAAATGCATCGAATATACATCAAATTTAGTATTATTTAGTATTACCTCCCATTTACACTACAAGATACCTCTTTTCGAGATTTGGCGACATGCATAATCTTTGTTTTGCTTACACTTATCTTCATCCCGTACTCCTCCCTCACATGCGACATTCAGGCAGTTAATCCCCTTCTGCAAATCATTTTCATTATCCGCTAACAGAGTTAAGTCATCCGCATAGGCCAGGATCCTCATGATTAATTTCCCCACTTCTACTTCGCCCTGCAAATTGGCCTGCTTGATGATTTTGTTCATGAAAATTATGAACAGAAGAGAAGAGAGACAACAACCCTAAAGAACGCCCTGTTTAACCTCGAAAGCCTCACTAATTTCACCATCTATTCTTACCGCAGCCCTGCTACCTGAATAAATGAATAAATGCTTTTACTTTTAATAGCGTCCAATAAACTTCCATTAATTCCGTACTAGCTGAGCACCTCGAACAGCCTTTGCCTCGGTATCCGATCAAATGCCTTTTCTAAGTCGATGATGTACAAATATAGATCAATATAGAACTTTTCTATAGTTTGCCTGAGATAAAAGACCTGATCCTGACAACGTCTCAGAGGTCTGAAATCAGTCTGAACTTCGTCAAGAACCTCTTCCACTATAACCTTAATCCGATCTACTACAAAACCCGCATAAACCTTTCCCACCACGCTCAAAAGCGAAATCCCCCTGTAGTTGCTACAAAAGAATTTATTGTGAACCAAGCTCTTGCTACAGTTCCTGTTTTTTTTTTTCATCCGTAAGCAAAAACTTAAGGAAGCGTTCGTCAACTCATTTTTGTATCAGTTTAAATGAGTGAAAAATATATGACAACCACATTCCTTAATGGCAAATCGATTAAATTCCATTTCCATGCAAAAATAGATTATTACAGTAGCAATATGCCACCTGCAAAAATGATCCATTACATAGTGAAATATTCTCGTAAATTTTTATGCAAAATTCAACTTTCGCATGGCAAAAAACATTATACAATGGACCCTGCCCGCCTTTTGCTCGGATATTATAACGTTACTAAATAAACCTCTCAGAATAGAACTTTATTTTTTTAACACAATGTAGTAACCAAATTTCGTCAAAATTTCTTATTACAACCTTTATTGAGCACTTCACAAACTATGTTACTTATTTCTTAATCTAAAATGCACAAACCCCTTAAAACTAGACCTGACCTGACTTTATGTTGGGTGATGAGACTATACATAGCAAGCACTGATAACCACGTCAAAATTATGTCCAAAAGCACAGTTCTTACAAATCAATGTCCAATGTCTTGCAAAATGAAAGTGTAACCTAAAAGCTGTTATTATGGTGGTGCGACTCCGTCCGATGTCTACCTCTAAAACAAATGCTCGCTTTGTTATCCAAAAGCTTTAACAAAACACTTCACGATACTTCATCAGCTTTATCAAAATTACTGTTTGACATGCGGTCTACTTTCACTAAATTATGGTTCTTCACAAAATAATTTCATACTGCCGACCTAATCAACTATACTGTGCGACAGCCGAAAGTGAAATGAACCTTTCACCTTCGCTCGACATTCTCGTGAGCCTCAACAATTTCAACCGTCATTACATAATTTGACGATTTGAGTGGCATCTACTATCACCTAGTTGTCTCCAAAACTATTCACCGGGTTTATTCAAAATATCTAAAGTCTTATTCTAGTGTTACGGTTTCACAAATTTTCAAAAACTAAACGGAGGCGAGTTATAATATGCAAATTCTACATTCGTTAAAATAACAGTTTCCAAAGCTTGTTGATCAAGAAAACACTAGTGAATTAAGCTCTTACCAGCAAATTGTGTCCTCATCGTCTTACGTAATGAATTACTTTCGCTGGATACATTGTAATGTAGGAACACTTTTTCTTTTGTATCCTTTTGTTAAAAAGGGTTCCACATTAGCATCCTTTACTCTACTATTGTTTGGCATTTTTTCTTCCATGTTCAATTTGAGGTTTCGTTGATTATTTCACACTTCTTTGCCTACGAGATTTAGATGTCCCATAGACACAAAGACATCTCTCTAAATGTGTTATACATCTGACGCGTATAAATTACTTGTCACGAATAATTTGTTTGTGTAAAGCAAAGTAGTTGCACGTGATCACCACACTATTACCAAGGTTCCTTTTTTTCAAAACAATAATTTCTGTCCAGTTTTGCAACCTGGCGACGTATGCCCTCAGAGCTTCAAGATGAAAATATAGTAATTAGGCACTCAATCCTTCTTGAAGTGTCATAATCGACCGAAAGCTTGACTTTGAACCGTAACAGTCATTTTTGGTTACATGTCGCTTTGTCAGACTTTATGTCAAACCTTCTCGATCAAAACTGCTTTTCGAAAAACTTCCGAAATTAGGGGCGTTTTTAACAGATTTTACAACGATTTTCTTCCCACGTTTAACTAAAATAACGAAGCGCTAAATGAAATGTTAGCGGCTGTACGCAATTAAAACTTTTTAAGTGTCCCTTAGTGACTGTACGTATGTACATAGCTGAAATTTTCGAGAATTCCTCAAAACAAATTTTAATTCTTCCTACCGTGCATCTCCTCATATTGTTGCCGTTGCACGTCCTATCAAATTAACAGCATTCGCTGCAAGAATTTTAATTTTGTTAAAACAATTAGTGAGGTTATACAAACGATTTCCTCCGTAGCACACGTTGACTTTTTTTAGAAGCTTGAATAATACGAGGATCTTTTGCATAAGATAACTAATAAATTATACAAAAATGTCTCTCTGGTATGGATTTCTGTCATATGCTTTCATATTATCAAGTCCACGGTGAAACTAATAATTTCCTTTTGTTATTTCTCTGCTGAAAAGCGCTATAAAATAATATAAATACCAACTCATCGTAGAGCGAACAATCATAACACAATTTTAAAATCTTTAAGCAACACAAAACACATGCTTGTTTCTTTCTGTTCCACACAATAACAACATATTATCATCCTCTTCCTCAAAGGTATTTCTTACCAGTTACAAGAAAATAACATACCAAATTTCATCGGTGTGCGCACAGGTAAGAAACTTCCACAAACGAGAACATGTTTCCATACAGCTATTTCTTTTGCTCAATTTGTGTTTTAAATATTTTTCTTTGGATTTTTTTTTTCGTATTTTATTTTCAACAACACAGTCTTTTTCGGTCTGTATTTAAGTATGCGGCTGTGCAACGCGGTCCATGCATTCAGCTTCAATGTTATGACCATTTTAGTGTTTGCAGTGAGAACGAGAAAAATCGTTTTCAAAGTATTAACTCTGTGTATAATACATAAAATATGCTGTGGAGCCATGCCATCATCATCTCAATGCAATATATTTTACTACTTTAAATTCCTAACACCACCATGTCCACACTAACTGGGAAATCATAATTCTAGTTTCGTAAACTGTTTTAAATGAATTCAGGTTTTGGATTCGATATTACTTTTGGTGTTCCTTTTTTTTTTTTTGATCTCTTTAAGGGTAATCGCTCGAAGAACGAAGCGGATTTTGTTCTTCGTTCATATTTTTGTAAACAAAATGATTAATTGATATCGCCAAGGTATTTTTGTCGAAACTCTCTATATTTAGGAATCGTAAATTGAACCTGAATTAGTACTAGGATGATACCGGTTTTGTGAAAATGCGCTTTCCCTTTTCATCGTTAAAGTTTGTTTTTAATGTTGTTTTTTGCTCAATCCAAATATTGTCGAATGGATGTGCTAAGCCGCAACTCAGGGAGAGTGGAACCCTAAACCATCAATTTTGATAATTCGTACAACAATCTTTGAAGAAGATTGTAAGTTATTTCCTTGGTTGCCTACTAGATGGGGAGAATGTCTGGTTCTGGTCTTCCACTCAAGTATTTTACCAATTTTTATTTCCCGAAAATTATTACGCTACGAATTGCTTTCCCGAATTCCATTATTACCAAAGTTATTTCTAAGAGCGACACGATGCGTAGTTTCTAGTCTTTGCAGGACAGACAAGAATGTAATGCTGAATAGAGTCTCTGAGTGCACTCCTGTTAACTCATCTTTTCAGTTGGTCTCTTTCATGCAGATTAACATTTCAATTATTGTTCACCTCGTATATGAGATAGCGCATGGTTTTTCCCTTTCTTAACTTTTCCGACCCTGCATCCACTGATGGGCCTTTTCGTTTTCGAGAACTTCGATTCACCTTTTCCTCTCCCATGAAACATTTTCACAGTTCCTTACTCCTAGCGCCTGTAAATCGAATTCGAAGCGATCAATGCATCACATCTTTGGACGACCTACTCTTCTCTGCTCTTCCTCCTTCGGGATTGGAGTGCGTGCAGCAATTATTCGTTTAAGTTAATTTTGACAGGTCTTCCCATATAAGGGCGTGTACAGCAGTTGTCCGATAAGTTTCACGGGTGAATCGTTATAAGATTAATGACAACTTTTACTATTTCGTTCAGCAATCTGTTTTCGTTTTTGACACGAAATTATAAAAAAAAATCTTTTGGTTTTATGTGTTTTCCTACAATTTTTCCTAAAATAAACCGTTTTTTACTAATTTACAACATAAATATTGATCACTGAAATAAATTATAAAGAGGTCTTTATGCAATCATCAATAACAATTGATTAAGAATTAAAATGACAGCCATCATGACAGCTCTCACCACCGGTAGACTTCACCATTAATTGCTATACGTACTCTTGTTCCGGAACACTGAGGAAAATATCTACAAGCAACGAAGGAATTGTGTTAAAATTATACGCCGCCGCGCACGTATCACGAACGTCGTGCACGTATCACGAACGCCATGCACTTATCATGAACGTCGTGCACGTATCACGAACGTCGTGCACGTATCACGAACGTCGTGCACGTATCACGAACGTCGTGCACGTATCACGAACGTCGTGCACGTATTACGAACGTCGTGCACGTATTACGAACGTCGTGCACGTATTACGAACGCCGTGCACTTAATACGAACCCCGTGCACGTATAACGAACGCCGTGCACGTATTACAAACGCCGTGGACTTATTACGAACGCCGTGCACGTATTACGAACGCCGTGCACGTATTACGAACCCCGTGTACGTATTACGAAATTCGTGCACGTATTACGAACGCCGTGCACGTATTACGAACGCCGTGCACGTATTACGAACGCCATGCACATATTACGAACGCCGCGCCGTGCACGTATTTTGTGACCTTACAACACGTTCGTTACGTATGACATACTACACAACACAATACTTAAATTTGATAATACATTCACCGCGTATATAATACGTCGGCAGCGTATAATATAAATTCAATTCCTACGTCGCTTGTAGATATTTTCCTCAGGGAACAATGTCAAAGGGGTTATGCTTTTGTCCATGCGTACTAGGTGGTTTTTTCGACTTAAGCTTCTGTCAAAGTAAAGTAGAGTTTCATTATGAAATGAATAAACTGACATGCTAGTTAAATTGTGCTGCATATGTAATCGCATCGTGAAATTCACTTCTCGTTGTACTAACGTCAACAAATCTTAATAAATTATTCTTCAAGATATAATAAGTAAATCGATTTGGATATGCAATCGATAGAATAATTTCTATGGTCGTAAAAAATAGTATATTTGAACTTTTTCGCGTATGTTACAGCAAGTAACACTTTCGCACTTACCATAGTCATTAATTTCTCTATATTTTCCATTTGTTATGGGGAAATTAAAGAAATTTCGAGGAAATCGCTAAATCATTTTTTCAAGAAAAGTACTGGGCTAAAAGCGGACAGACTAGAAGTGTATGCAATGTCTCTATAACAAAATAGTGAATTGGAAAAAACACGTCAGCGTCTTAAGATTTATTTGACTTGTCTCTTCATAAGTTGCATGCAGTGCATTGCCATCTATTTCACGTGATTGCTAATACTCTTTGTTATCAGACTACCAACCTTGCAACGATTTTTCATTTTTTTAGATCGCTATGTGGAATGTAACAGCGAAATTCAATAAGAACTCAAAAGAATGAAAATACCTATAAATTGTGATCTATTTCTTCCGAGGTAAGGAGCAGATAATCGTATATTTTGGGTGCAAAAAGATTTTCTGGTAGAAAATTTCTCAGGGGAAAACCAAGTATTTTCTGAGAATTTCTAAAGATTTTTCATTGTTTTGGAAGAATTTTTAAGGAAATTTTCTTTCCAATTGTATCTTTAATTTTCATGAATTTTCAGAGAATTTAAAAGTTTTTGAGAATTTTTTGTTTAAAGAATTTTCTATTTTCGCCTACCTTTCGATTTCTTTTTTATTCTGATACGTAGTATCCTTTTTTGATACCTCTAACATGGAACCAAAAAAGTACTGCCAGGGGCTAGTCATGTCAAAGGAAATTCTCCAAATTTGGAAGAATTATTTTTGTAAAAAAATGGTTTTAGTCAAATTTAATTCGATATTTCATATTGATCACATTTAACATTGTTTTCTACATTCTTTTTCGCTTTGCTTAAGCAAATTGTATAAAATTGTTATATTTTAAAAGCAACAGATATTTGCAACCAGCACACCTTGTAAGGAATAAACAAGTTTCATTGAATGCATAAATAACGAAATACACATGTACTTAGTACGAAACAACTCAGTTGGGTATCTTGTCTTAAAAATGCACAAGTTATTAGGGGATTTGCGACAATAGCCTATTCGATCGAAATGCAAGCGAATAGTGTGGTAGCAAATCCTATGAAAGTCAGCAATAATTTGACCGATAGTTTAATAAAATTAAAATTTCACATCTTGTCGAATTAATGGCAATAATGTGCTACCGATGCAAATAACATTTTATTCAAAGATATCGCCTATACGTCTATGTTCAATAGTCTAGTTAATATTTTTACTTGTATTGATTTGTTTAGAACGTACATGTTCAAGTATTTTCTCAGCAGTTGCAGTTTTTGTTCAGCAGCTATTTGTTTGCTATTTGTTTAGTACAAAGTTTGTAAGACAAAATAATTGCGAAGCATGCAACAGAATGTGCGTATTCAACTCAAAAGGTCAAGGGTGGAATATATCATTTCACCTCAACGGTAGGATAGAGCCATTTACGTAACTCCGAGGTATTTTACAATAACTGAATTTTTTCATTGTTCTCTCAATGGGAAAACTAAGTGTTTACAAAATACCTCAACTAGTGATGGCAATTTGAAAAGTCCAGTTTAAGAGTTTTTGACTTTAAATTTTTCGCTTGAAATGTAGTTATTAAAATTTTTAAAAGATTAAAACATTTTACTTTTCCTACCTAGGGTTGGTATAGGCCAACATAAGAGAATATGAAACATCTTCCGATGAATGTAACACCTCCTCAGGATGTAAACCCTTCTGAGAATGTAACACCTCCTGAGAATGTAACACCTTCTGAGGATGTAACACCTCCTGAGGATACAACACCTCCTGAGGATGTAACACCTCCTGAAGATGTAACACCTCCTGAGTATGTAACACCTCTTGAGGATGTAACACCTCCTGAGGATTTTTTTATAACGGTGAGGAGATCTTCATAGACACTCGGTCCTCCTGGACCAAGGTAGTGTTAAATTTCAGTCTTCAATGACCTACCAACTAAAACCCCCTTTCTTACTCTCCATTCTCTCTTCTCTCTTCTTCACAGCATTACTTCTGGGAGAGGCTGTGCCTTCGCACCAACTCTCTCGGATCAACTGGCAGTCTTTTTGATCGTTTCTCCATGCACTTTGCAGCTTCCCCATTATTTTTGCTACTACATTATCCGCAACTTTCCACACCTCTTCATCGCGGTACATCTCCGATATTATGTTTTCGGCATTTACCTGTAAGGTACTCATCAGGTCACCTCGCTCTTGTTCGAAGCTGGGGCAGACAGATAGAGAGTTTGAGCAAAGCGACTTATCGCTAAATTTATAACATATACATATAGCTATAAGTTATATGTTTACGTTATAAGTTATAGGTCTACATTATAAGTTATATATTTTTATGAGTTATAAGTTGTAAGTTATGAGTTAAAATTTTTATAAGTTATAAGTTTACGTTTTAAATTAATTAATTAAGTTATAAGTTATGAGCTACAAATTATAAGTTTTGAAACTAGTCAGACTGATGCATATCAGTTTTAAAACTGATCAGTACTGATCCAGATCAATTTTGAAACCGATAGGCGTCAGTGCTGATCAGTTTCAAAATTGATACGGATCAGTATTGATCAGTTTCAGAAGTGGTATGTATCAGTACTAATTAGTTTCAAAACTGATACGGATCATTACTGATCAGTTTCAAAACTGATACGGATTAGTACTGATTAGTTTCAAAACTTATACGGATAAGTACTGATCAGTTGCAAAACTGATACGGATTAGTACTGATCAGTTTGAACACTGAAATGGATCAGTACTGATCAGTTTCAAAACTGATACGGATCAGTACTGGTCAGTTTCAAAACTGATACGGATCAGTACTTATCAGTTTCAAAACTGATACGGATCAGTACTTATCAGTTTCAAAACTGATACGGATCAGTACTGATCAGTTTCAAAACTATTAACTTGTAGACAACTTATAAATGTTTATAACTTAAAACGTAAACTTATAACTTATAACGTAAACATATAGCTTATAACATGTTATAAATATAGCGATAAGTCGATTTGCCCAAACTCTCTAATACTACGTGCTTCGCAGTCTCTTCTTCTCTCTCGCATGTCGTGCAGAAAGGGGACTCCGCGAATCCAAACCTGTGCAGGTATTTCCTGATGCATCCGTGGCCCGACAGAAACTGTGTCAGTTGGAAATTAACCTCTCCATGTTTCCTCTGTACCCATGTCGTATAAGTTGTACCCATGTTGGTATAAGTCTCCTGAAGATGTAAAACCCCCCGAGAATTTAACACAACCTCAGAAGGTAACACCTCCTGAGGATGTAAAACCTCCTGAGAATGTAACACCTTCTGAGAATGTAACACTTCCTAAGGATGTAACACCTCCTGAGGATGTAATATCGCAAGATATAACATCAGTCAACGTGTACCATCTCCAAACATTGTAACGACACAACGTCAAATCTTGATTTTCACACAAAAATTCCAATCTCAATATAAAACAAATAATACAGACAACTCGAATTTATTATGAAAACACTTGTCCAAACCTGACTTTAGGTTGGGTGACGAGACTTGTAGTACTGAACACTATTGACCACCAGCATATCATATGCTTTTCCTGTAGCTAAGAATGAAACGATGAATAAAGCACGAAATGTTAATGTCCATTCGTAACCAAAAATAAAGGTTTATCCTAGAAGCTGTTACGAATACGATCAAACTATAACTAAATAATTCTTTAGGCAAAATCTCTCACCTTGTTACTCACAAGCTTCACACAAAACGCTTTAAATCACTTTGCGATCAATTTACAAATTCGTTTCAACGTTCTCGGACTGATTCGGTCAAACTCAATGACCTGTTTTCTACGGAATCTGAATTGGTAATGAAAATAATCGGTCATCGCTCGACCTTCTCGTGTGTAATACCTTGCCGCTACAAGTAGTGGCACCTAGTGCCTCAGCTTATCACCTGAACGTCTTCAAAGCTATTCACCGGGTTAATTCAAAAACTAATTAAGGCAAATCGCAATATTGGGTAACCTAGCTTTTCTTCAACTAATTTAAATATGCCTGTCTCTAGAATTAGTGACAGTTTATTGCTCAATCTTATGTTGTCAATCTAGGTATTCAAATAATGATGTTTTGTGTTACACTGGACTATCGGTGACATTTCCATTTGCCGATGCATTGCTCGGAACGATATTAACACTTTTTTTAGTGCGTTGACCGTCACCGACATCTCATTTTTTATTACTTATTTTGGTTTGCATTTTTTTTAACATCCACTGCATAAATGTATCTTTAAGTACATATTTATGCATACTTGAGTTACTTCCTTTTTTTTCGTTAAGTTTCAGCAATAACTCGTTGCCTGGCAATGCCGAGAGGTGTGACATTTGTAATCAATTCCGATTTCTGATGATGGTGATATATTTAAATTTTCGGTGCAAATGCTAACGTTTTAAATGTTTTCTTTCTCTTCATTTTCTTGATTATAAATGTTTTATTTATGTGCCGGTTCCATATGAACGAAAAGTGTTTTTTTTATGTATATTCGCAATATGAATCATTTTTGAGTTAAATATGCTGGTAAACTAAGTAGTTTGCTGGTGATAATAAATTTTGAAAGTGGCTTAACTTTGTCAAAGACTCAATGCGATTATACAAATCTCTGCTTTTATTGAAGTGTATAACTGGCTTTTTAGAAATTTAATTATTTCTCTCAAGGAAATTTGCATGTTGCGATGGAAATGGAATGATTGCAAGGAGCGTAAATCGATTGATTGCAACAATGTAAGCGCATATTTTCCCGAAAGTCGAAGCTTTTCGCACCATTCTTGTGTGCTGCGCGGTATGATGAAAACCTCCATACCTTTTCAATTTCTTATTCATCAACATACATTGACTGAGCTGGCAGGTATAGGTAAAAGGTGAATCCTCTCAATAATTTCTTTATAGCATTTATGCTTATAACAGTTCTTCTGTTCACTCTTCCAATTTCCGTCGAATATATGTTAGCGGCCATTGCCACACATATATCGTGTCATTTACATGGTTGCCAAATATAATATTTGTAAAGAGATTTTTTTGATTGAATTTATCGATTTGTTGAGCGTTTGTTCAACATATTTGACTGGTAGTTTGGTAACTTTAATTAACTTTACATTATCAAGAGCGTAATTGATCCATTGATTCCCTTTGTTGCACAATTCGTATAGCTAACAAATTCGGTTTTATTTGATTTTCATTTGATCGAATGATGCACGTTAATTTTAGAGCTGTTAAGATGGAATCTGGCAATGTTGTCAAAAAAGGAAATCGCAAATTTTAAACTTTTTAGATTCAGATTTCTGAAAATTCTTTAATCGTTTTACTGGTTGGAATGGCCTTTGTCGAATGGTCGCTAATATTTCAAGGAATGCATCTTTCCGAATTTGTGTTGTAGTAAAATATCAGCAACTTATCACAACGTCTTCATGTCAGTAGCCATGTTCTTCGCTGGACACTGAGGAAAACATCTACAAGTGACGCAAGAATTGTGTTTATAATATACGCCGACGACGTATTTTATACACCGTGCACGTATTACGAACGCTGTTTACGTGCTATGATAGCAGGGTTGTATTCGCTAACCAATTTTTTTTAGCAGCGCTAACGCTAACTGAAAAAAATATTAGCGTCGCTAACGTAATTCGCTAACTCGCATTATATTGAGGGCGATACGAATAGCATCGCGTAAGGTTTGTATGAAAGTTCAACTTGACAAAACAAATGCGTCTTATATAATGACCCCTTAATAGCGGACGCTTATAGTCGCTAACTTTGAAGGTTAAAATATAAGTTAAGATTTTTAACTGGACGGAAGTATCGAAGCTGAGGTGTTGCGAGGTCTTTTCGACTGATATCTTTCGTTTTAGCAGTAACGCCACCCCAAAGAAGTAAAGCCTACGTTTGCTAAGAAAGTTAGAACGTTGACCAACTTTTCAGGAATTATTAGACCATCAGGCAGTAGATTGATTCTTTCTCTAGTGGCTGATGCCCTTGTTTAATTTTTGGGTGGTACATGGTCATAGACAAATATCGTAACAAGAGGAGGTCTGCAATTAAGAATAGATGTTTTAGTGAAATCATCAATTTTAATGCTGCATGTTCCTTGACTACCGCGCTCTTTTGTGTTTTTGGGTGGTCAACTGGCAGAAGGCTAGCTCGAAATGTTTAAGAACAAAGCCGACATATTTCATTCAGAAATATCTCGACTCTCAGCAGGCGAAACTTCCGCTTCCCCAACATTTCTACAAACTTTTCCGCACGTGTACCTCTCAATCGCCATCAGTACGAACGAGATTACAAGATTTTATTGGCAAAATATCCTTCACCAGTTTGTCCATCTGATATCAAAAGAGGTTCTTGATAAGACCAATGAAACGTTTCAACAATGTAAACTAAAATTAATCGTGTGTTATGTTTAACAAACTTTACTTTCATTTTTATCATTTGAAGCGAGAAATTAGGAAAAATTCTCAAAAACATTCCCTGTTTGATGTGATTTCTTCTTCCATTCTTTTTAACTGGTAGCAACTATGATTTGGCCAAATTTAAGTCTACGAAAAACAATAATTTTGAAAATCTTCCATTGAGTTAGTCTTCTAGGAGCAGAGAACTTAGCGATTAACGACTAGCATAAATAAGTCTTTGCGAAACGCTAATAGCGAGAATATTTAAAATTAGCTTCGCTACTAGCGACGGTAATACAAACCTGGTACTATGTAAGTTCATAATACGTTCGTTTCGTATAGCATACATTGCATAATACTTATATAGAGTTCATAATGCGTTCACCGCGTATGTAACACGTCGGCGCCGTATATTATAAACACAGTTTTTGCGTCGATTTTGAACATATTGCTCAGTGTAGCTGCCGTCGGCAACCGACGGACGGGAGGGAACATTTTATTTTTATCATGCTTAAGACACTTCTTCTCAACTGAAAGTCTCTGAAAGCTTCTTCGAGATTTACGTAGAGCTGTGCGTCAGTTCTACGAGAATGTATAGGACAATTTTATTTAAGCCGCGCTCTAGCACCAATACATTTGAAAACGTTGATTAATTGATTTTATTATGGGGTACAATAGTACAAATTACAATAATTAAATGAACAATTATCATGGAAAATTTTGACCATTGAGGTAACTTAGGCCAGCTTCATTGGGCCCATTGTGCCAAACCCCATATTGTTGCTGTGGTTGCTGTGGTATTGATGTGTTAGATATTTGGTTGGTTTATTGCTGTGGTGATTTGATGTTGGGTGTTGTGTTATGTAGTGGTGTTGATGTGTTTGTAGTGTTACTATTGAGGTATTCCCGCAATCCATTTACTTTCTGTATCGGTATTTTTCGGAATTCTTCCAGAGTAAGGTAGAAGTCTCCCAGCCTTTTCACCCTTAATTTTGTAAGGCCTGGACAGTGCAGCAGGAAATGCCTTGCTGTTTCTGGTCACTACAGTTCGGGTCACTACTTAGTCCCATTTTATTCAGATGGTATATTAGCGTGTTGTCGCCCGTTAGCATCCCTACTGTCCACCTTATGTTTTTTCTGTTAAGTTATAAGAGATCTTTGGTAGTACGTGGATTACACCCATCCAAAAACTCCTTAGCTTGTCTACATGAGCTTAACCCTTCCCAAAGCCTCTGGTGCTTCTCGCGAGCCATCCTTTTTATGAGTCCCGTTATCAGCCCTGGTTGAATGCCTAGGGCTGGTTCAGGTCCTTCAAAGGCCGTTTCGCTACCTAGCCTCGCCAGCTCATCGGCTCTCTCGTTGCCTAGAATTCCTGAGTGCCCCGGAACCCAAACCAGAGAGACTTCGTTTCTCTCGGACTGGGCATCTAGTGCCACTCTGCTTTCCAGCACCGATTTAGTCGCAAGATTGTATGATGAAAGCGCCTTTATCGTTGATTCGCTGTCTATGCGAATGACGATCCTCTTCTTTATGACCGGACTCTCTCTCAGGTATTCACAACCTTTACCGACCACCAGGGTCTCCGCTTGGAACACTGTCGGGTATGCTCCAAGGAGAATGGAGACGTTAAGTTCCATATCCTCGTAGAAAATACCCGCACCCGTTCCTCCTGCCGTATTAGAGCCATCAGTATAGACGTTTATGTCTCCTATGACCGGACTATTTCCGCTCTGCCACTCGTCCCGACTCGGGAAGATCGTTTTGAAGTTTCTTTCAAACCGAAACAACGATCTTATCCCGTCCGAAGGCATTAACATCTCCCCAAAGTTTCTCACTAAAGAGTGCCCTATACTTCTTCCCGCCTTGAGCCACTGGCCACCTCCGTAGAGCCTTGCCACCGTCTTGTTTCACAAACAGGCTTTTGGGCTCTATTGAAAGTAAGATCTCCAGGGCCGCTGTGGGGGTAGAAGTCATTGCACCCGCTGTACTCAGGCATGCAAGCGTTTGAAAACGTTACTGAAAATAGATATTTGAGTGACGCTGACATTTCAGCTCATTCTCAGCCAAATATCAAAAAAATTTTGGTGTGTAGTACACCGTCGAACGTCTTATTGGCGGTGTTGTTTTCATATAAAATTGTGCAGCCATCAGGCTACAGATCGCTTTAAATACTACGCCGAAGAAAGAAAGGCGCACACCTCTAGCTGTACGTCGCTCATTTTTTATGGCAATGAAGCGTTGGAAAATAGAATTTTGGAAGCAATCTCTTTCCGTCGTTAATGTGAATTAAGAAAAGTAATTTTTGTTATCGGCGCACACTTCTAAATCCACGCACAGATTCTTATACAAAACTTTTCTTCGAGGCTGCCTCACCTCAATGGTACAACTTTTTCACAAAAATTGATTAATTCCAAACATAAGGTTCAGCTCACCGCTTGCACTTTTGATCTGAGTTCAATAAAAACCTACTAGAGATTCAAATTTGTATTTCGGCAAAGCTAATACTTCACATGTAAATCGATAACGAGTCTTTCGTCACGAATTTGAGTTTATTTTCGATTTCTCCTGTTTTACCGTCTATTAATTTAATTTTTCTTTTATTTTCAACGGTATCGTTACACACGTTTTTACAGCACATAGGAAACACAAAAGCAGAGACTAACATAGATAATTTCATGTTGAAAATAGATTTGTTGTGTTACTTTAAATGGCATATAGCACCAACGTTTTTTTTTTTTTTTGTTTTACATTTTGCGAATCCGTCTTTGGTTAAGTGCCGTAACAGCATCACAAATTTGCGCTGAGAAAATGTGCTAATGACTGTTTTCTAAACGTTTTAACTTGAAACGAACCTAATTAAAACGTTTGAGCTTGAAACATAAAAATGAAAATGTACGTTGTGGCAACGAAACCGTTCAACGAGCATAATGCATTTTGCAAAATAAGCCAAATCGTTATGGAATGTAATGCATACATTCGGACTGGCATATTATTCAGCGTTATGAATTCTGCAAAATGAATCCCAACAATTTTGAAGTCATGTAAATTGTTTGCTGCGTCTTTTTTCGTAACTAAGTATATCAAGATTCAAACCAAAAACCATACATAATAAATGAAGTAACATGATCATAAATTCTAAGTTCTTTCCAAGATACGCCCACTTTCTTTATTTTCAAACCTAGGAAAGACATATATCATATCATATTTATCCGCGCATTTTTTCCATCTTTTTTTAGTCTACATTAAAAAAATTGTTCATTTTCTTTGCATTTAAATGCACCATACAGTTAATACAATCTTTGCTTTTTTACGTGTACAAAGATACAGTCTTCAATAACCACTTCCACATTATCTACAGCTTTTATGTGCGCTTGTCCCTCATTTTTATAATATTTTTCAATGATGTTTCCTCGAGGAAAAGCTGATCATTTCACTAAGAAAATATGTGTGGGTTGTGTGGATATTTTCAGTAAAAACTAGTGACATGCGCAGCTAGAACAAATATACCAATTTTTTTACTCCGAACGGCTTACAAAATTCGAGCATTAAATTTTTGAAGTGATTAATTGCACAAACGGAAGGATGTCATCTGTCTGGTATAGTCGCTATTGGGTCACAGAAAAAATTGGGTAGAAATTGAAGATTTTTGCGACAAAGAGAAAAGTTTTCAAAATATTCCGAACATTTCCTATTTCTATCTATTAATTTAGTTATTTTATCAATGGCCGAAGCCTTCTGACTAACTACAATTGATCTTAACAAAAAAACATAAATTAAAAATATAGAAGAACATAACCAAAGACCCGTACGTATGAGAATAGATGCGGCAGACAGAATAGATGTTGTAAAAAGACTCGAACGTATCTAAACAATAAAAATGAGCAAACAAATCAATGTTTTAAGTTCTTGTAGAACTATAAGAATTTAAAAGATCCATACCGAAGTACGTCTTTTAACATCTGTGACCTTTATTTTCCACCAACTTTCTAACTGCCATAGATCTAGAGATATGAGTCATCTCTAAAATTCAAGAAGTGGCCATATCCCAAAGATTGGGGCATATTTCCCCAAAACCCTGAGACATGTGTTCGCTAAAATTTCATTCTCTACAACTTCGCCTTTGGAAGCAACTTTGTAACTCTCATAGTTCTAGGGATATGGGTGATCCCTCCCAATTCTGGAAGTGGCCATATCCCAAGGATTGGGGCATATTTCTCCAAAACCCTGAGACACGTGTTCGCTAAAATTCGATTCTCCACAACTTTGTCTTTGAAAGCAACTTTCTACCTCTCGTAGTTGAAGAGATATGGCTCATCCTTTCAGTTCTGGAAGTGGTCATATCCCAGGATTGGGCCATATTTCTCCAAAACCCTGGGACGCGTGTTCTTTTAAATTATTCCTTAAAATATTCTCTACGATTTTGCCTATTTACATTACATTACATTACATTACATATATTACATAGTTAAGGAAATATAGACGAAAAACTGTTTTCGTATATGGGCAAGAAACCCAATTTTGTCCATTCCATTGGTCCCAATGCCCAGACCCCTGACCCGATTCCCACAAAAATTTTTTCCCAGTTTTGTGACATCAAATGCTTTCATTTGATACCAAATAAAACTGATCCAAACTGATCTGTATTAGTACTGATCAGTTTTAAAACTGATCCGATTCAGTACTGATCAGTCTGAAAACTTATATTGATCAGTACTTATTAGTTCTAAACTTACTGATCAGTGTGAAAACTGATATGTATCAGTACTGATTACTTTTAAAACTGATACGAATAAGTAATGATTAGTTTTACAACTGATCCGGATCAGTACTGACCAGTTTCAAAACTAATAATCCAAATCAGTTTTGAAACTGATTAGTTCTGATGCGGATCAGTTACAATACTGGGCTATAAACTTATAACGTTAACTTATAACGTAAACATACAACTCAAAACAAATAGCTATATGTATATGTCATAGATTTGGATATAAGTGGCTTTGCCCAAACTCGTGCTATACTTGCTTAGATATTTGCGAAAAATTTTCACCGACCCTCGAAAATTTCATGTCCGACCTCCACTTCTTCGACCATATCTCCAGAACTACTTGGCCGATTTTGTTCATCTTCGAACTTGAATCATGGGAGGCAAGTACCTTTCAGGGTGATCGGTTGAGCCGTTTGGAAAAAAGTGGAGACGGACACACTGACAGACGGACATTTTTTTATTGCTGATTCGTCATAATTAGGCGATAATAAATGTATCCCCCGACCACCCATCTCGATCTACCCCATGTTACATTAAAATTGTTTGTAGTAAACGTATAGGACGTTTTTACTTCGTACGGGTCCAATAAAAATTTAAATTTAAAACGGCCAGTCGTTTTATCAGGCACCAACGTCTCTTGTAGCCAATGGTATACTTGAAACAAAAAGTCTTAGAGGGAACTAGTCGGCTACACTAGCTGTTTTTGTGCAAGTCGACTCGACTTAGTGTTTCATTTGAGAATCGTGAGACCCAAGTCGACTAATTAGAGTGAGAACCAAAGGTTCAGTATCAATATGGATGAAATGATATTAACATCGATTATGAAATTCTGGCCTTACCATTCAGTTTATATGTAACTTTCAACTTCCTCATAGTCATCTCGAACGTTACACGTGGTATGTTTTGAAACCACAGCAATGAAAAGCGATTAAATGTCATGCACATGTTATTGATAGGCTCAAAAAGACCCTATTTGGTCCTGTGTTCGTCGACAACGAGAAAATTCATCAGCTTGTGCAAAAGAATCGAGTCCTTGACTCCATGTAGATAAAGCCATGTTGCGACTTAGAAATTATTCGATTGAACTTAGTGGATAAAATAGCGACGACGATGGCTACACCTCTGTAGTTTTCGACATTACTCTTAGAAACACTTTTCGAAATTGGGGTAATGTAAGATGCCTTCCATCTTGCTGGAAATTTTCCGGTTGAAAATGCGAAGTAGCGGAGACAACTGATCTAAGCACTAATAAAATCGGAGAGATTTTATCTGGACCTTCAAGAATTATGTTTTAAGGATTCTGGATTCTTCAAGTTTGAAATCATTTTTCCTGTTTTCAATGAAAGAAAGACAAGTCTCACGAATTCATGCAAATGTAAAAAGTCGAGTCTATTAGCTCAATATGTTTATGTTCAACGTACTTTGTTAAAATTCTTCTGAAAATTTCCGAAACATTCAGTAATTATAGTTCGTTCAAACTATTGTAACTAAAATTTGAAGTACGCAGTCTTTCGGTTGAGGAATCTACCCGTTGAATGTGTAAAAAAGTGGCGCTCTGTTCTATGTGAGACAGTGTCAAATTTCACACATTTTTGAACCCCATCATAAGTGATGTCTTAAAAGCGATCATTGAGGGATCTTATTTGACACATTGAGGGTCAAAGAGTGATGTTAGGTAATATGAAAAAATACTCGCCAATTTGACATCTGGATGCGTACTTCGTTATGGCTTAACGGCACATGTTAGGCAGCCAACGGATTGTGTCATTAGTTTTATGTTTCTCCGTATTCAGCTATGAAAGCATGGATGACGCCACTTGAGGAAAGGAAGTAGTTCTACGTTGAGACGACGTTAATTCAGTTATGAAAAAAACATAGATGTCACCACTTGAGGTTCGGGGACAAGACACGGTGGGAAAAAACTCATCAATTTGATACCAGGCCATGGTTTAACAGCACATAAAAGGTAGCTTGGTGTCAAGTTGAAAATTATTGCGTCTTAAAGTACTCACTAATGGATTCAAATTTCTCAAACATATTTTGACACTAGGCTGCCTTCCCGGACTGGGTTGTTACACTACCACCAGAAGAAAAAAATATTAACTTCAAACAAAATCCAAACTTCGAACGAAAATGAAATTTAAGTCACCAGTGATAAAATGACATATTTTAGGTTCGTCGCTTTATTCTCCATTGTGAAAAGTGTTGATGTCTTTCGATTTACTCCGAAATTTTCCGAAAATTCATAAGATTTTGCACCTTTTGTAAGACACGTCTTCACTTGCAGATGAAAATATATTTTTCTAAATTTCTGAATTCATTTTGTCGGTTACATCTAAAGCGTTTGTTCTCAATTATTGTTCTTCTTGATTCACAAGAAAAATCAAACACACAAACGATTATAATGAAGATAATTATGATGAAGTTTGTTAGTCAAAAATGTATCAAATTATCTCAATCATCCACGCATAATATTTGTTCACAATCGCGGTTCACATGTTTGTTAAAAATTGGTTGATCAAAGGTGTTACGAATCGTAAACGTCGTTTATAAAGAAAATCTGAACTCGTTGTTACACTAAATTCTGTTGACATTGACTGCAACACCAACATGCTTTGATTTAGCCAGTCTTTTTGTTATCCCACATTAGCGTGATTTACCAGAACAAATTACCAATTAGCTACATCGCTAAAGCAGCGAGTTATTTTATAATATCGTTAATAAAGTGATGACAACATTAGTTGAAGAATGTCGATAAATAGAATCAGCTGCATTTTTTCACTGCCTCGAGTCGAAGTTTTAGCTGCCTAGCCCCATCCGTAGTTATTAGAGAGTTTGGGCAAAGCCACTTATAGCCAAATTTATAACATATGCATATAGCTATTTCTTTTGAGTTGTATATTTACGTTATAAGTTAACATTATAAGTTTATAGCCCAGTATCGTACCTGATCCGCATCAGAACTAATTAGTTTCAAAACTGATTTCGATTATTAGTTTTGAAACTGATCAATACTGATCCGGATCAGTTGTAAAAC
>CM055403.1:136734323-136751259 GCA_029228625.1 Pseudolycoriella hygida | reverse complement strand
ATCTGAACAGCAGAAATTCTTCTTAAAAATGTGTGTAAACCAACTGTTCTTATACAAGTAAAATGTCAGTGTGCCCCATTCTTTTTCTTCCTATTTTCCAGTTCGCAGAGCATCCTCTTTTTTCGAACGAAATGTCCTCTTTTTGAATTTTATAAAACGGCAACCCTAGGTAAAAGGCTGTAAATTGTAAAGGATTTGAATTGCTCTGAAATGTTCATTATTCAAGTATCAGATATGCAAAGTTTTAAGGTCGCACCTTTAAGCTAAAACGAAGATGCGATTTGAAATCTGATAGCTTTTTACAAGTTACAACTTTTATAAATTATTGAAATACAGCACACTTTTCCGGTGTGGTTTTTTATTTAGTGTATTTAGGAAAAATTCACACTAGCTGAACGTTTTTCACCTTTTTTATAAATCGAAAACTTAGCAAACGTACATTTCGTGTACGAAAAATATACCAAAAGTGTGAGCCATCGAACGAATCACACTAAATGGACATTATTTGTACGTTGAATTTCCAATGAGAAAAAATTTTCCCGCTAGCGTGAATTTTTGTACCCATTTAGCGTTCATTCATGTGTGACTTTGTTCACTGATCATGCTCGTTATAAAACAGAATAAATACAATAAACATATCGTCGTTTCCATTCGTAAAGGATGTAAGTGCAACTGTCAACTTTTGACAGCTGTCAGATTTGAATTTCGGCGCGAAGTTTTAAAAGTGATTCGTCACACTGACACAAATATTAGGAATTATAAGGATCCAAATCGTTACTATAAAACTTGGTGCCGAAATTCAAATCTGATAGCTTTCAGAAGTTGGCAGCTGTACTTACATCATATACGAATGGAGAGTTACGACCGCATAGAAATGAAAAAATCAGACGCGTAGTCCTTCATTATTGGATTAATAAAAAAACTGTATTTAATACAGTCTAAAGCAGTACCTGCGACACTTTTACGATTCAAAATGTTTTCGTATCTTACAAGCATAATAGAAAGTCAAAAGATTGAAAAGGCTCACAAGTTTATGTTTTTATTGTAGATGCAATTATACAAAATGCACATTGCATTTGCATTAGCACATGTGAGCACCGATCGAACATGAACACTACACACACAACTATATGTCATATTGCATAAATGACTTTATGAGCAAACCACTTGTTCGTCAGTTAATTGATTTTCTATAGTTAATTTAATTTGATTCAAAATTCAATAGACTACAAATGGACAGAAAGATTGAGAGATAGTGTGTTAAAGTAAAAACATAATTCAATAATATTTGTTGTCGTGTGAAAAGTTGTGTGTGCATGGAAGCTAGCTGTAAGTTCAGTAAAAAAAAAAACACTAAGAAAAAAGAATTATATAGTCTGGGAATATCGCAAGTCTTCAAACCTTGATGAAAAATGCGCTTTGACTTGTTGAAAGTACAAGAATTTCGTTATGATGAAATGTTTCTAGATTAAATATTTAATTTTTCAAATAACCGATATTTATCATTCATTTTACAATTATTTTCAATTTCGAAAGAAATCTGCTAAGTTTCTCAAGTGTACACGTAAAGGACAGTAGAAATTGTATGGTAATAATAAGCAAGAAAACCAGAAATGTTTCTTTCGCTTCCAAATCAGGGGGTTATTATGTAAAATTGCTTTGAATATAGTGGAACGGAATGGATGATGAAGCGCTGCTTACTTACTGTATTGGTAGTATAGGATTCCGAACGCGTTTTCAAATACAGATAGTAATAACCTTAACATGAAAACCATGTCAAATATGCTGGAAATTTAAATTGATTGTTAATTTCTGCACGATGACGGGGAGTTGAGAGTTGCGTTTGTTATGTGTTTTATCTGAACATATCTGTGAGTCAACATAACATCAGGATAATATTACGATGTACGAAACTCAATAGCTATTTGTATAACAAGTTGTTTAATGAGTTTTTGTGCGTTAAAGAATGGGGAACGTCGAAACCATTACACAAAATTCACATGAGCCTTACATGCAACAAATCAAACAACGAATTAAAATCTATAAACAACGAATTGCTAAATTTTTGGAAAAATGACTTGCACTTACGCGAGCCGTTTCAAAAAGGGAGGAGGCGTATGCAAAAGACCCGTACGCATCAGAAAAGAAATATGAAGACTCCGACGTATTTAAGTAAATATTGCCTTAAATCTTAAATATTTGAAATTACATCCACAAATTGGATTGGAAATTGCCGAAAGGGCAATATTGAAAAACTCGTCCGAAGCAACGGCGAAAAACATCTCCATATTCATAAAAAAGTTGTTTTGTACTAGGGCCCTTGTCCGAATCGACCTAGGGGCTGTTCATAAATGACGTCACGCTTGCTATAAAATCCACAAAATTCATAACTCCAAACTGGTCAGATATTTTGTTTATAGTACTCCGGCTACCCCCACAAACACACCCCCATTTGGGGGGGGTAGCCAGAGTCCTATAGACAAAATTAGCCGTATTGCAATTGTTATGACTTTTTGATGGATACTAATTTTTTATAGCAAGGGTGACGTCATTTGTGAATGGACCCCTAGAGCACTTCGGAGGAGCCTCTGACGCATACTTCCATGGTCATAAATGTTTGCTACTTTTTAGACCCGTACGAAGAACGAAGTTCTTCGAAAAGTTGTCTTCTGCGTTTACCACTACGTATGTAGCCACCCCAATTTCAACTCGCGAGTAGGGGGGGGGGTAGCTTCGATCATGGTCCTTAGATGACGAATCAACAATAAAAAAAATATCTGGGCACTATCGGCACAAGGGTCAATGAGCTAAGGTCGTTTAAGATTTTCATATATTTTTTTTTGATAAGCCTGGGCATGCCTGACATTTTATGGAAGAAATTTCTTTCAATTTTGGGCTTTTGGACTCAGCCGGGGCCCAAAAAATGAATCTCCACTAGGGCCCAAAGTGTTTTTTCTGCATAAATCGGGTAAATCTTATCCGATTTCCAACGAATCAGAACGTTGATTACAGGCATGAATTTGGGGAAAATCGGTGAAAAACCTTCGAAGTTATGGTCGAAAAAGTGGTCAAAAAGGTGGTTTTTGAAGGTTGGTTGAACTTTTTGACTAATATCTTCGCGAAATTAGAACCGAAAACGCTCTCCAAGGTTTTGGATGAAGGATTAATTAAATTAAATTAGTCAAAATCTGTTGATTAGTTTTTTCAACTTTTTCAACTCTTTAGAAGATAGGAAATTTGAAAATGCCAAAATTCATGAAGCAGCGAGTACATCACGTCGTATAAGTTTACATGTCGACACCTGGCTGCGTACTTTGGTCCCTTACCTGGGAAAGAAGGCAGCCTGGTGATAAGCATCTGTCTTCACCAAAGTGTACATATTGAGGATATCTATACGTCATGACGCGTCATATAAGTTTCAAATTGTCACTAGGCTGCGTCGTCGAGTTTAGACTTTTTAAATGCAGAGGGTAGCAGCAGCCTGGTGCCGAATTGAAAAATATGTTACGTATACAACTCACTATTGCCTCCAATCAGACGAAAACAGATTTCCAGCACCAGGCTGCCTTCTTTATTCCCAGCTTTAGGGTCCCAAGTACGCAGTCGTGACATTTCGTCGATAAAACCTTGTTAGACCAAGGCAGCCTGGTGCTGAAATTCTGAAAACGCCTATCTTTAAGAAGGAGCGAGGTTATTAGTTAGTAACACGATCGTTAGTGTTTATCACTGATTGTTTTGAATATTTTCTAGATAAATAGTGAAAATAGTCTGCAGGACTACGCGAATAGTTATTACGTTCATTTACAGCGAACATTCATATGAAGATTTAACAATAAAGTAATGTGGAAACATTTCACCGAATGCTAAAATTTTGAGTGACATTAAAAGTGACTTCAAGTGATCAGCAATTCTAACAGTTTTTGCTACTATTTTTCAAGCATTCATTTACATAAAATAAATAATGAAAATAAAATGTCTGTGTACTGTAATTTAAATAACTGACGTACTTTTTTATTTGAATAACAGTTGTCACAAATTGACAGGGACGAACTGTTGATTCAATTTATGCCAATAAGATTTGCTGATAGTTCAGTAGATATGAATATTAACAAGTAAGAATGGCATTCG
This sequence comes from Pseudolycoriella hygida, assembly GCA_029228625.1. Taxonomy (NCBI): domain Eukaryota; kingdom Metazoa; phylum Arthropoda; class Insecta; order Diptera; family Sciaridae; genus Pseudolycoriella; species Pseudolycoriella hygida. The sequence continues at coordinate 136,747,131 of CM055403.1, read as the reverse complement.
TAAGAGCAGCGTCTCTCATTCGAAAGTATACATCGTAAAAATTAACATTTTTAGCTAGGTCGCCGTGCTGGTAAAGGTTTTCTTTGCATGCTCTTGATGTTGGTTGTCACATCCCTGATATTGTTAAATTGAAATTTCATTAATTATACAGACGTACATGGATTATTTTATTCATTATTACAATTTTCAATGTTAGAACAAGTGCAAATAATTAAAAAAACAAAAATTAATTATTCCATCAAATGCCTATAAAAACTCTCCCATCAAGATATCAACACCAATATACAAAAATAGTTTGTCAGAAATTAGCAGAATTACGAAAATGAAGTTTTTGTTATTCGCGTTGTTGCCATGTCTTGTAAACGTAAGTTAATCTTCAAAAAAACAATTAATTTTATTCAACGTTGCGCACACACAGGTACTTTGTAGACCTACAATCGACCTTGCAAAAAAGGAAGAAGCAGCTGCTAATATTGTCAATGCTGTTGCACAAGCTATCGCTGTAAAGCACGAAGCTGCTGCAAATGTAGGAAATGCTGCAGGTAATGTAATCGCACAAGGAATCAGTGAAACCGGTGCTGCTGCTGCACAAAACGTTGCAAATAATCTTGCTGCTGCCGCAGCCAACCAAGCTTCAATCATACAACAAAGTCAAGAAGCCAAAGCACAAGCAGTACAAAACCTTGCAAGTAATGCTGCTGCTGTACAACAAGCCGCTGCGGCTGCCGCTGCGGCTGCCGCAGCCCACCAGGCTTCAATCTTACAACAAACTCAAGAGGCAACAGCACAAGCAGTACGTAATGGTGTTGCTGCTGCACAAAACGTTGCAAATAATCTTGCTGCTGCTGCACAACAAGCCGCATCCAACCAAGCTTCAATCATACAGCAAACTCAAGAGGCAAAAGCACAAGTAGCACAAAATCTTGTAGATAATGCTGCTGCTGTACATCAAGCCGCTACGGCTGCCGCAGCCAATCAAGCTTCAATCATACAACAAAGTCAAGTAGCCAAAGCACAAGCAGCACAAAACCTTGCAAGTAATGCTGCTGCTGTACAACAAGCCGCTGCGGCTGCCGCTGCGGCTGCCGCAGCCCACCAAGCTTCAATCATACAACAAACTCAAGAGGCAACAGCACAAGCAGTACGTAATGGTGTTGCTGCTGCACAAAACGTTGCAAATAATCTTGCTGCTGCTGCACAACAAGCCGCAGCCAACCAAGCTTCAATCATACAGCAAACTCAAGAGGCAAAAGCACAAGTAGCACAAAACCTTGTAGATAATGCTGCTGCTGTACATCAAGCCGCTGCGGCTGTCGCAGCCAACCAAGTTTCAATCATACAACAAAGTCAAGAAGCCAAAGCACAAGCAGCACAAAACCTTGCAAGTAATGCTGCTGCTCTACAACAAGCCGCTGCGGCTGCCGCAGCCAACCAAGCTTCAATCATACAACAAACTCAAGAGGCAACAGCACAAGCAGTACGTAATGGTGTTGCTGCTGCACAAAACGTTGCAAATAATCTTGTTGCTGCTGCACAACAAGCCGCAGCCAACCAAGCTTCAATCATACAACAAACTCAAGAGGCAAAAGCACAAGTAGCACAAAACCTTGTAGATAATGCTGCTGCTGTACATCAAGCCGCTACGGCTGCCGCAGCCAACCAAGCTTCAATCATACAACAAAGTCAAGTAGCCAAAGCACAAGCAGCACAAAACCTTGCAAGTAATGCTGCTGCTGTACAACAAGCCGCTGCGGCTGCCGCTGCGGCTGCCGCAGCCCACCAAGCTTCAATCATACAACAAACTCAAGAGGCAACAGCACAAGCAGTACGTAATGGTGTTGCTGCTGCACAAAACGTTGCAAATAATCTTGTTGCTGCTGCACAACAAGCCGCAGCCAACCAAGCTTCAATCATACAACAAACTCAAGAGGCAAAAGCACAAGTAGCACAAAACCTTGTAGATAATGCTGCTGCTGTACATCAAGCCGCTGCGGCTGCCGCAGCCAACCAAGCTTCAATCGTACAACAAAGTCAAGAAGCCAAAGCACAAGCAGCACAAAACCTTGCAAGTAATGCTGCTGCTCTACAACAAGCCGCTGCGGCTGCCGCAGCCAACCAAGCTTCAATCATACAACAAACTCAACAGGCAAAAGCACAAGCTCTACAAAACGCAGCTGCTGCTGCTCAACAAGCCGCAGCCACTAAAGCTCAAGCCGTCTCGAATGTTGTAACTGCCGTCCAACAGCAACAAGCGAAGGCAGTTCAAAATTTTGTTCAAGCCGCTCAGGCTGTTCAAGCACAGCAACAACAAGCTGTTACAAATTTCTTCAAAGCGTTCGGTTAATAAATTTTGTTTTGTGTTGATAAAAATTCCTTTTTATGTCAAATCAATGCCCGAGAGTTCACTTGAAAATTTATTGCTTCCAACCAAGTTTCGATGAATCCGATAAGTAATAACCTTCCTTGAAGCTAATCTTGCGTTGATAGAATGGGGGGTGGGACAGCGACAGCAACCCACGTAACAAGTGCATTCCAGACGTATGTACTTCGAACAATATTTCTCTCTTCTATAAATATAATTACAATTCTACTGAAAGAGAAATCAGTTAGGGCACTTTTGTAAGACTTTCGCGCTTTCGAGCTTGTGATGACCAATTTTATTTGCTTTGAATCGTTAGATACGCAGGATAAATTGAATGACGAAGTGAAACACGCAATTTCATCCAGACTTACTAATTTCCAATTTTCTACTCAGTCTAAACAAGTTTTTCAGGAAAATTGAATCTTTCGAACATTTCGAAATGAAAAAGGGGGAGCATGATACAATTTCGCCACGAAAAGAGCAACAGATTTGAATATTTGAATTCCTCGTTTGGCTTGTGAAAGTTATTGTGTCGCTATTTGAGTTCAGTCGGTCGTGACCATTGCGCCATCTGGCGCATCAACGTGATATCCGAATGTAACTTCGGCGTTGATTAACTGTTTAACAGCTTCAATTACCATTCAATCAAAGATAAAGCTTCGCGAAAGCCGATTCTAGAAATGTAATTCGGGACATTCGTTGCCAGCTTTTACTAATAAAAGCGTTAGTATCACGTGTAATATCAGATGAGGTGTAATTACGCAGTTATGATGATTAATGCATTCAATTGTTTTGTAGCAACTTTGTTAGCGAATAGAAGTCGTTAATGAGTGAATGTCTCAATTAGTTTGCGTACAAGTTACTTTCTGTCCGATCATCAGCTTCTACACAAACATACATTTAACTACACTTGCATTTAAGGTGCAATGGAGGTTGCCATGGTGACACGGAATGTAACTTACTAGAGTTTATAAATGACACGAAAGCAACAGCGAGATACTGCCGAATTTGCATTTCGTATTACAAACGTACGAGTATAAATTTAAAAGGAATATGTGAATACGTTTGGCTTATGAATTTAATTCTGGAATGATTGATTATTTGGATTGTTGAATACAATACAAATATTTCATGTTGCTGTTCATTTGTATGTGGCTAAAAAAAAAGAACAGGACATACTTGAATTTCCTTCAGTTTCTACATAAAAATTTTTTGGCAAAAAAGTTTGTTGTCGCAACGCAATTTTGGTTTATATATTTATTTGAACAGTCCAATGACCTGTTAAGTGAAGTGATGGCAACATGATTTACAATAATATGTTAGTGTTCGTAACTCACATAGTAGTGTGATTTCAATTTTCTTATAAAATTAAATTGAAGTCGAAATATTCCGAGAAATAATTATTAATTATTACAGGTAAGTTATTTCTATAGTGACTGAAGTGTTAATCATTCAAGAAGATGCAAATAAGCTCTAACGGTTTGAGTTAAGCTTAGCCGAAGCTGTACACAAGAACAGAAAAAATCTATTACTTCACTGAGCATTTCTCATTAGTGACATTTGAATGGGTGCAAAAAGACATGGCGATCCCAAAACGATATACTAATGTTAATCCATGCGTTAAGTGCGACATCGGCGTATGTCAAAGTATACGAAATTTCATAACGAAGTGCATAAGCTGACAAGCACACCATTTTTCGTCGCTTGACATATTATGAATGAAATTCGCTATGAAATTGTGTATGTTTTGACATAAGCCGACGCCGCACTAAAAGCGTGGATAGCATAAGTAGGCAAGCACACGATTTTTTGCCGAGTACCTGATTCACAACACGTTGCGAAAGTGACAGATGCAAAATCATTATTCTAATGTCAAATAATAAAAGAATAACTTTACACCACTTTAGCAACGGTTCGTAAATCAATGGTTTTTTCATAAATGAGTCGGATAAGATTAATGGAACTGTTTCAAATGTCAAAATGACGCTTTAAGCGTCAAAGTTGTAAGTCAATTGAATAGTAGGCGGGATAAAGGTCCTATATAATTCAATTTTTTTAACAAACAGTGCAATAGTTAAGTTTATCTTCTTCCAGAATGAAAGATTTGGAGATAGGATCGATCTTTAGGGATGCAAAAGTGTCAAATGTCAACTCAATAATTCGAAAAATATAATTTTTTTAATATCGGTTTTTAAAAGTACCCTTTGATACACTCATTCTGGAAGAAGGAAATGCAACAGTACTGTTACACAAGAGGAGAGAGAAAGGCTCTACATTGAATCGAAAGAACAACGAAATCTCAACACATCTGTTATGGTGTTTCTAAGTTACGATCTAATTCAATGTAGATTACATTGTAATCTGGGGAATGGAGGATATGCGGCTAAATTTTACTTTACGTAAGTGTCACAAAAATTTTTTTCTTACATTCTAAGATGTTTAGCTAGTCTTTCTGGAGGAGGGACCAAACATCGAATGCACATTTTACTAAAATGGTGCCAATTTGACGTTGTATCGTGCCATGTGCAGTGTCCATGAATAGGTAAAGTCCTCGGGCATCTTTTGGTTGGACGGTCGACATAGTCGCGCAACACGTTGCGAAGTTATGAGCATCTAAGTGAAAGAGTGAGTTTTACTTCAAATACTTGACTGTGCGACCTCAGAACCAGTACAGTGAAGTGTATGGATCACTCATGCAAGTGAAACTATTCGCAAACGTACGAGAATAGCAAATAAGTGGGACTATCCGCACACGTTTCAACAGAATTTGTACTACACACAAACAAGAAGTGCTTGGAAATTTTTCTCAGTACGAAATGTTTAGAGAACTAGGTGGCTATCAAAGCTAGGGAATTTTTCCTTATACGAAGTGTCACAGAGAACTAGGTGGCTAACGAGGCTAGGGAGTTTTTCCTTATACGAAATGTCACAGTGAACTAGCTGGCCAACAAAGCTAGGGAATTTTTCCTTATACAAAATGGCACGGAGAACTAGGTGGCCAACGAAACTAGGGAATTTTCCTTATACAAAATGTCACAGAGAACTAGGTGGCTAGTAAAATGTGCATTCGATGTTTGGTCCCTCCTCCCTGTCGTACTATGGTCGGCTACCAACTTTTGACACATGATAACGACTCAGTAAGACTAGCTTAGAATTTAAGAAAAAAAATTCGTGACACTTACGTAAAGTAAAATTTCACCGGATATGCCCTTGTGTAGCACAGCTCACAGGAGCGGAGCGCAGCAATCGGTATAACCTTAGAGCAGCACACAGATGTTTATAAAAGTATTTCAAGGGCTATAAATGTCATAAATGAAAGGATAATGAAAAGATCTCAAATAGTAGAGCCACGCCACAAACAGCGAAAATAGTAAATAATGAAATAATGATCTATCCTCTAACCCTTCAAGGGTTGTAAGGCAGATTATTATTATTATTAAATGTCATAAGTTACAAATTTAGGTAAATAGAGAGTTTGGGCAAAGCGACTTATCGCTAAATTTGTAACATATACATATAGCTAACTATAAGTTATATGTTTACGTTTCAAGTTATAAGCTATAAGGTACAAGTTATAAGTTTTGATACTGATCAGTACTGTTTCAGATCAGTTTTGAAACTGATCAGTAATGATGCGTATCCGTTTGAAAAGTGATCGGTACTGATCGTTTCGAAAGTGATAAGTACTGCTCAGTTTCAAAACTGATCTGATGCAGTACGTATCAGTTCCAAAACTGATAGGATAAGTACTGATCAATTTCAAAACTGATACGGATCACTACTGATCAGTAGCAAAACTGATAGAGATCAGTACTGATCAGTTTCAAAACTGATAGAGATCAGTACTGATCAGTTTCAAAACTGATAGAGATCAGTACTGATCAGTTTCAAAACTGATAGAGATCAGTATTGATCAGTTTCAAAACTGATAGAGATCAGTACTAATCAGTTTCAAAACTGATAGAGATCAAAACTGATCAGTTTCAGAACTGATAGAGATCAGTACTGATCAATTTCAAAACTGATAGAGATCAAAACTGATCAGTTTCAGAACTGATAGAGATCAGTACTGATCAGTTTCAAAACTGATAGAGATCAGTACTGATCAGTTTCAAAACGGATAAAGATCAGTACTGATCAGTTTCAAAACTGATATAGATCAGTACTGATCAGTTTCAAAACTGATACGGATCAATACTGATTAGTTCCACGACTCTGATAAATAGATGAAGTCGTTGGTGCTGACTTGCAATGTGCATTTGGTTGAGACGTGTGGCAAAGTTTGATAGTAGAAAATTAATTGATGATTGAAATAAATGTGAGACTTTACGACTTTGGAGGTCAGCTAGTAAAGTATCTTTCGTAATGAGTTGAACGATATCGGAAGGTGTGTAAAGATGACCCTTAGAACGTTGCTCGTGAACGATCCTCTTAAATTTCGTTATATTCTCAGTGTAAAGACGAACGCAGTTTTCTCAGAATTTTTCTTTGCTTTATTATAGTTGCGGGTCGTTAAAACGTTTTGTAAAAAGTATTTTTGCTTTTGTTAAAAAATAAACAATCTTCTTTCGCTACGTGCTTAAATTACCGAATGTAAGTTTTATACCCAGATGTGGTATTCACACAAATAATTGAGATTCCAATTACAAACAAACTGAATGTTACAAATCAACATCTTGTCTAATCTTGCATTCTTATCGGCATGTAAATCAATTCCAAATTTTCAGAAATTTTAGCTGATTTTCTCATTGAAACGACGATCATCATTTCCATCACTGCATACAATCAGCTTCATTAAAATTATATATACGCAAAATGTCCGAATCTCTAAATATATTATTTCGAATTTCCAGCATACGAACAGTCTCTTTTACATAATATCAATTTAACGAAAAAAAACATTGTTTAATTTTGAATCCATTGAATAGCTTTTGATTTTAGACCATTCCTAAATTGATTTCGAATACAAGCGAATTGAGGACTTAAAATCGTGCAAGTCTGAAGAATGAAATGTACCTTTTGATTCATGTGTATATTTTATTCGTTTGTTGCCTTTTTTTTACCTTCAACATTTTTATTTTTGCTTTATTTTATTTTTTTACTTTTTCAAAAAATGGACAATGTCTGTGCTTCTGGATTGTATGTAATTTTTGAATCAAAAAACCAATATGTAGAAATACATGCAATACCCGACAAAATTCAAAAACAACAGAATGTTACTTTAAGCTTCGAGTGACACAACGAGAAAACATTCAGCCGCAAACAACAGACGATTGCACTGAAAAAAGTCTTTATTGTCATCCATTTATCTTGTTTAAATATCGGAGCTTAAATGGCATTTAATTTATTGTGTCTTTGCATTAATATACAAATATATAAGTTCTTCTGTGAATAATAATATAAAAAAAATTAAAAGTTTTTCTCTTTTTTCCACGGGATTCTTGTTGTGACCATAATTTCTATATGCAAAGTAATTGACGCGATCTCGTTTAAAATTGTAACCAATTCAATTCTTTTTACCATTCGTAACACACGTTTGTTTCAACTTGTTTACTTATGTAAATATTAGTTATTTACGTGTCTCTCTTGAATGCTTGACATGCGAAATCGTCTAAAAATGCATGCGCAAAGGGAAGCAACCGCAATCTCAGAATACCCTCACCTAAGTCTCCGCAAATCGTGTAATTTTTTTCTTTCCCCGTGAAAGTCCATCCTTTATCATTAAAACTCAATGTTTTCTTGGAAAATGTTGACGTCAGTTATTTATGAAAAACAATTTCGGTGTCAGTCATCTGTGTGAAAAGTACTTTTTTTAATTAAATTGTAATTTAAGAAGCCATGGACGTAGCTTGAGATGGACGAATATAGAAAGGTTAGTTCTCAAAGTTTTCGTAAATTTTCAATAAAAACTTCTAAAAGATTTTTGTGTTTTTGCTATTGTTGAAAGAAAAACAAATTTCTCAATTGAACGAAGGACTGGTGTCAAAAATCTTCATCGATCCTTACGATGACCGCCAATATGATGAGTTCGCTATATTTATATATATATATATATATATATATATATATATATAGTATATAGTATAGTATACCCAGATATAAATGAAGACTTCGGTAGAAAAACAAGATAGAGCAATTGAAAGTGAACGTACTCTCATATATTATACATGGGAGCAGGTTCACTTTCAATTGCTTTATCTTGTTTTTCTCCCGAAGTCTTCAAATTCTCTTTAAAAGTAAAATTTCCACGTTTCAGCTTAAGTTATTTCCCGCTGGTCCCTAAAAATAGGGTACAGTTTTTCAGTAAGAGTTCTCTAAGGTGAAGTTCTACATATTGATGGCGCACTTTGTTACAGTTTAACTGAGAATCTCCAATAAATTCAGCAATTATAGTTCTTTCATGCACTAGAATGATCCTTCCTCTAGAGCATGAAACTACTGGATCTTGAATCCGAAGTACGCAGCCTTCAAAAAGTCGCAACAAGTGGAAGACTGCATTTTCAACTAGGAAGCCTGGGATCAAAAAATGATGTATGCTACCTTCCTCATTGAGAGATTCGTTGTGATTTTTTGAAAATTTTACTCGTGCGATTCGCACATCATTAACACACTAAGTAGACAACTCCAAAACAACAGCAACACATCACTAACGCATCCTTTACAACACTCATACATCAAAAATACATCAAATATACATCAAATATACATCATGTTTATCATGCATAGATGTAGTGGTGATGTATTAGTGATGTATTAATGATTTATTAGTGATGTACTGTGATGTATTAGTGTTGTGCAAGTGATGTGAATGCAGTAGAATAACACATGCAATTCATACATCATTAACACATCTACGACACCAAAACAGCAACATCATATTACTAATACAACAGTTACAACACTCATACATCAAAAATACATCAGAAATACATCGAATATACATCAAATTTCATAAAATTTACATTAAAATTCTCATTTTGAAAATTATCATTCTTAAGTTTCGGGTGGAAATAAACTCGGAAATAAGAGTTTTCGCACAAATATTAACGTCAAAGGAAGTTCCAAGGTTTCTCAGAAAACGTAACTAATCAGGTGAAATTTAAATTCCACGTGAAGAAAATTGAAGCGCTGGCCACAAATTCAAATTTTATTTTAAAAAACGTCGTCCTTGTTAGCGGATTTTCTCCCCTAGTTGTAAAAACAACTATTTTCCACCGAATAGTTTTAATCATTAGGGCTTTCTCGATTAACAAGTCTGTGTTAACTCTTATTTTAATTAGATAATTTAGAGAATAGTCAAGTCAAGTCAAAATGGCCGCCGTGATAGACGTGTTTTGGTTTGCTCTGTGTAACTTTTGTTTATTTTTACAATTTTACGTTTCGGTCCGGGTTTTGTTTTAATTAATTTAATTTTTATTAGTTGTTTTTGTGTTGGGTGCCGGATCACTCAAATCATAACGCGGGTTTTATTGTTCTTTTTGAGTGTTTCAATTGCATTGTGATTCGAATGCAACGTGGCAGGTATTTGCTGGATTTCTCTTATTTTTCACTTTCTCTATTGCTTACAAAATGAGCTTTGGATTGTTTTCTGTGCGATATGCGCGTTCTAATATCAATTTTGTTGTTTTTGGAATTTCAATTACATTTACATTTTAATTTCCGAATGACATGGCGTCTCGTTAACATAACCTCAATCTTGTGATGTTTTTCGAATCAACGTTTTGCTAAACAATCTAATCAAACCTGTGTACTTTATTTGTCTCGGCATCCTACTTCTAGTAAAATGTTTATGATCATAATTTCGGTTGATGGCTTCGCTATATGTATAGCAATCCGTTTGGTAAAAAATATAAACAAACGAACAGATTGCATTCCAAACGGTCGTTCTTGGTACCCATTAAAACTTGTACTTCTGGTGCGGTTCGGCTTACCAGGCCGTCCCACTGTATTCATTCTCGGTAAAAACAATTCAACACAGCCTCGGACGGGTGTTGGATACGGGGTACGACCAACGCTCGACTTGCTAGGTACCCCATCGTTGACGATCAGGCAATGCAAAATGGTTGATGGTTTGTTTATTGGAAGTCTAAACGTTAATGGGGGTTTTCGGGATCGCAGAGAGGAATTAGTTGATCTGGCTAAGGACTACGGTATAGACATATTGGCGTTGAGTGACGTTAGGACGAAGGGACAGACGGAAGAACACGTGGGCGGGTATAAGGTGTTTTTGTCCGGAGTTCAGTCTGGTAGGGCAAACTGGGGGGTTGGAATCGCTATCAGGAAGGAATTGATCAAATTTGTCCTAAATGTTCGTTTCGTAAATGAAAGGCTGATGTGGGTCTCTGTAAAGTTAGCGGGTGGAATTTATCGCTTGGTTAGCGTATATAGCCCTTGCAATGGTAGTGATGCTACTGACTTGGGCACTTTTTACGAACAACTAGGGGACGTAGTTAGCAAAAAGGGAAATGAATCATTGATTTTGCTGGGGGATTTCAATGCAAGAATAGGAAACTTTAAAAGCAACAAAGGGTATGGGAAGGTAGTGGGTAGAAACACTGAATTCAAATGGTAAACGGTTGTTGGATTTTTGTGATTTCAATGGGTTAGCAATAACCAACTCTTTCTATAGGCACAAGTGGATCCATCGGTATACGTACGTCAATGAGGGTTTTCAGGGGTTTCACTTTCGGTTCTGACCACTACTTTTTGGGTACCCATCTGTCGGTTGGTAAACTCTGTCAGACTAAAAGGAAGAAGGTGTTAAGTCGCAAATTTCGTGTGGGCAAATTTAGGGAAGAGGCAGTTAGGTCTCGTTTTATGGCAAAATTCGCCGAAGGATTTGAGGGGCTTCCAGCTGACTGCGGGGACATTGAGGCTGAGTGGGCGAATTTTAAGAAATTTGTCTTGGATCTGGCTGAGGAATGTCTGGGCAGTGTCGCTAGCGGGGGTCGAAACAAAAAGGCGGGTTGGTGGAACGCCGATATCAGGGGGGCTGTATTGGAGAAAAGGAAACTATACTTGATTTGGTTACAGGACAGGACGGTGGCGAAGTGGGAGGCTTATAAGGCTTGTAGGCAACTGGTTAAGGATCTAGTCAGGGAAGCGAAGGACCGGGAGGGGAAAAAGTTTGGGGAGGATTTGGAAAGGGCAGGTCAAGGCAGGGGTAAGAAATTTGGTCGATGATTAAGGGCATTAGGCGCGGTGGCGTGAAAGAGGGATGTAGTAGTATTTTAGATAAAGACGGCGAGTTAATTACAGATAGGGGTGAAGTCTTGAAGACTTGGCGGCATTACTTTAAGGATTTATTTACATCTGTCAATCAGGTAGAAGAAAATGGGAGGGAGGCAGGTCCTAGCTCGGAGGTGGAGGAGGAAATTACACTGGATGAGGTGTCCCGGAAGGTCGGCAGATTAAGGGAAGGAAAATCCGCAGGGGTGGATGAAATTAGGACGGAATTTATTAAGTATAGCGGATCAGGTGGGATCCAATGGCTTTGTAGGATTTTCAATTTGGCCATGAGGTCTTCAGCAGTACCTGCTGACTGGAACTTCGGTGTTATTGCTCCAATTTATAAGAAGGGCAACCGTAAGGTTTGCAGTAACTACAGGGGGATATCGCTCTTGAGCGTGGTAGGTAAGGTGTACACGGGTGTACTTGTTGACCGGGTTAGGAACATAGTGGAAGGAGTACTGGATGAGATTCAGGGTGGTTTCAGGCCTCTGAGGGGATGTCAGGATCAGATTTTCTGCCTCAGACAGACAGACTATCGAAAAGCTTTATGAAAAGAACAGGGACTTATACTTATGCTTCATCGACTTGGAGAAGGCATTCGACCGGGTACCAAGGCAGAAGCTATTCGGGATTCTTAGCGAGTACGGTATCAATGGGGGTTTACTGCGTGCCATTAAGAGTATTTACTCAGAAAGCAGGGCCGCGGTGAGAATAGATGGCGAAATTAGCGAGTCTTTCGAGGTTAAAGAGGGCGTTCGTCAGGGTTGCTGTCTTTCCCCGCTTCTGTTCATAATTTTCATGGACAAAATCATCAAGCAGGCAAACTTCCAGGGAAATGTCGAGGTGGGTGAGGTAATAATGAAAATCCTGGCCTACGCGGATGACTTGATTCTGTTGGCAGATAGTACCACGGAGTTGCAGGGTGGGATTGACTGCCTAAATGCTGCATGTGAGGAGTATGGGATGAAGATAAGTGTAGGGAAAACTAAGGTTATGCATGTCGGCAAAGCTCGGAAGGAGATAGCGTGCAATTTAAATGGGGAGGAGCTGGAGCAGGTTTCTGAATTCAAGTACTTAGGAACCATTTTTTTCAGAGGATGGCAAGTTAGTTAGGGAATTTGAGGAAAGGAGGAAAATGGGAAACGCGGTGGCCAGTCAGTTGAGGTCGCACGTGTTCAACAAAAGGGAATTAAGTAGCGGAACAAAGTTAGCTAT
>CM055403.1:136710211-136733823 GCA_029228625.1 Pseudolycoriella hygida | reverse complement strand
GGAAGAGGTGGCAAGGGCCAGTCGTCTGCGCTGGTTCGGGCACGTTCAAAGGATGGGTAATAACAGGCTACCGAAAAGGATCTTGGATGCACAAGTCCCGGGTGTTAGGCCAAGGGGTAGACCAAGGAGAAGGTTTATCGATTCAATTAGATCAGATTTAGAAGTTAGGGGACTTTCTCTGGGCGAACAAACCATCTCCTTGGCCGGCGATAGGAGGGCATGGAGGACGATAGTTCACCAATCTGGGGTTGCGGCAGAAAGACCTCACACCGGAAGGTACTAACGGTCTATAAAGTTTGATGATGATGATGAGAGAATAGCATTCAATACGAAAAAAGAAGAAATACCAACAAATATCAACCAATGAGATAGAGATAAAAGTTACTTTCACGAGAAGAGATTCTTATAAATTTTAATTGAATGCTTAACTTCGTTTCGAGTTCATATTCACTTGAACTTTATTTTTATTTTCAATTCTGCATAAAACTTATGTGTTGATGCTCAACATGATATATGAGAATCACGTGCAAGTAAAATCGCAGACATATTCCAAATGAGAAATTAATAGATTGTCTGATCTTGCATTTCAGATAATTTTAACGAAACATTTTTAGAATGTCATCTCATTGATGATATTTTAAGTTATCTACGCCTTAGCAACAAGATCGAACCACCCTGTTTATCACCAAAAAAAAAATCACAGGAAAGTGACGGTTAACATAACAAAATATTGATCCGTATCTATGTGGGGAGCGAGGTCTTCAAAAACAGACGAGAGAATGGGAGCGGGGTGTTTGACAAGAAAAAATTTCATATCTTGTAATGTTGATAAATTTGAGCTAAAGATTTTCTCGAGCTCTTGCTCTTTGTTGAAGCCGTCAATCTATTTGATAGACGCTAATGCCAAATGTTTTCTCAGATTCTAATCGAACTAATTTTCATATTTCAAAAAATCTCATCTCACATTGCACTGAGGAAAAGGTCTACAAGCGACGTCGGATTTGTGTTTATAATATACGTCATCGACGTATTTTATCCGCCGTGTACGTATTATGAACGCCGTGCACGTAATACGAACGCGGTGCACGTGATACGAACGCCGTGCACGTATTACGAACGCCGTACACGTATTACGAACGCCGTGCACGTATTATGAACGCCGTGCACTTATTACGAACGCCGTGCACGTATTGCGAACGCCGTGCACGTATTACGAACGCCGTGCACGTATTATGTGAGCTCATAACACGTACATTACAGTACATTATGAAATAATGAACAATACATAATGTCAAGTTTACACAGTGACAATTATTTTGGAAAATGTTTTTCTTTTAATTTTCACGAAAATTGTCTTTATTTTCACGAAAGTTGTTTATGGAAAAATATGAGAAAATTTGGAAAATCGTTAGCCCTAAAATTACACCAACACACTATGATGTATATAAGGAGTGTACGTACACATATTGTTATATATAAGAACTTCTTGTGTTTTTGTTCATAAAGTAGAAATGAACTCCAAGTATTTGAAAAGTTATTATTGCACACTGCGGGAACGAGAACACGGACTCTCTGATCTTTTGATCACTCTTCAAATGTTGCTTTAGGACAATGTCACATTAAAAAAGAAAGAAATTGACAAAATTAACCGAGAAAGACAGAAAGGTGAATAGGACCTTCATTAACTAATTTTCTCCTATTTCTTGGTCTAAGCGGCTCATTCAAAGCCCAGTACGATCCTACATAATGATACTTCATAAACATTTTAATTCGCAAATAAACAAACTTGTACCCACTTGTACTGTGTACACACTCACACTTTCGTTATAAACTGAGCAAATAAAAACCTTCAAATTTAATGAAGACGACTGCGACTCATGTTAAGTTTATTACAATTTAAAGTCCGTAATGCCGACGTGCGCTTCTGTGAAAGATATCGTTGAAAATAAAAAAAAATATAAAAATAATAATAATTTTGATGCCTAGTCCTTATACGTTACCTTTTGTTCATTTCGTATCTAAAAATAACAAACCATGAGGTTCGTTTTTTTTAACTCATCATTCAGCTTGTGTGCACTCTAAAAAATTATATTCTACGTGACCGGGTAGAAGACGAATCAAATAAAAATTATAATAATCAAAAGTCTGATGACTGCTACAACATGGCTTTTGTATAATGTTAATACCGCAACAAATTTTGATACGTTGTTAAGAGTTTGATAAAGATCTCATAACCTTACAACTTCTGTTGCCAAATTCACCATTAAAATGGAACTCTTTGCTTTGGATATTTGAAAAAGCTTTCGTCGATTCATGGAATTCATATAGTCCATCACATTGAGCTTCTATTTTTGTGCATTCTTCGATGACAAATAGATTTCTGCTCGGAACACTAACTGACGATTTAATATGCTACGACTGATGCATATGGGCATTTGTAGTCGCATCGAATTAAATAACTTCAGACCTACAGACGTTGTATATACCTTGAAGCATTGTACAATTATTTTTTTTCATTTGTATTTCTATAATGCATTAATGTTTCTTAATTAATTAATTAATACAAATACTACTCAATAACATTCTGCACAAGTACAACGTTTTGAGCCATCGACAAGATCTATTTGCTATAATGTAACTGCGGACGAAAAGACATTTTATAAAGTTGAATTCAAAGATCGATGCATTATATACACAACACAACTGGGTGTCACTTACTATAAAATTCCTGTTCTGAGTGAGTTACAAAATGTCAATCCACAAATTGTTTAAATAAGATGATAAGAGGTGGTTTGTATAACTGTACTGTCTGTCAAAGTATACCAAATTTCATGATGTCTAAGTAATTTATATTTGAGGGGTATTTACTGTACATATGACATACGCTATACTTTTACAAAAGCCGATGTCGCACTGAACGCGTTCATTTGACATTTCCACGCATTTAGCACAGCGTCGGTTTATGCCAAAGTAAAGTAAATTTGACATAAGCCAACGCCGCATGTTGCAAGTATAATTTTATTACTACACTTGAGAATATTATACTGCATACTAGAATATTTGTTCTAACATGGTAAGAAATTTTTACTTAGTGATCGGGATTTCATTTTGGATAACTCTACAAGTACATTTATCGCACATAGTTAGTAAGTGGTACAAATATTCACTTAGGTTTTCCTAATTTCTTGATCCGTTGATAATTAAAATAAAATCGGGTGGGTTTTCTAACTATATTTTTTGCATATGTGTGTAAATTACGTAAGTTTCCATACGATCAGTGCGTAAAATACGTAAGCAAACAATTGAATTTTGTGCCAGACAATACGTTTATCAAAAATTTCAAAGCGGACTGAAAGGGCATACAGGTCATGGTATAGTTCTCATGTTCAACGCTTTTGTCAGCAATTTTTCGTTGCTGAATAAGGCCCTGGCATCTGTAGTACTATAGGTGATGGTATAGTTCTCATGTTCACCGCTTTTGACAGCAATTTTTCGTTGCTGAATAAGGCGCTGGCATCTGTAGTAATATAGGTCATGGTATAGTTCTCATGTTCACCGCTTTCGTCAGCAACATTTCATTGCTGAATAAGGCGCTGGCATCTGTAGTCCTATAGGTCATGGTATAGTTCTCATGTTCACCGCTTTTTTCAGCAATTTTTCATTGCTGAATAAGGCGCTGGCATCTGTAGTACTATAGGTCATGGTATAGTTCTCATGTTCACCGCTTTTGTCAGCAATTTTTCATTGCTGAATAAGGCGCTGGCATCTGCAGTGCTATAGGTCATGGTATAGTTCTCATGTTCACCGCTTTTGTCAGCAATTTTTCATTGGTGAATAAAGCGCTGGCATCTGTAGTACTATAGGTCATGGTATAGTTCTCATGTTCACCGCTTTTGTCAGCAATGTTTCATTGCTGAATAAGGTGCTGGCATCTGTAGTACTATAGGTCATGGTATAGTTCTCATGTTCACTACTTTTGTCAGCAATTTTTCATTGCTGAATAAGACGCTGGCATCTGTAGTACTATAGGTCATGGTGTAGTTCTCATGTTCACCGATTTTGTCAGCAATGTTTCATTGCTGAATAAGGCGCTGGCATCTGTAGTTCTATACTACAAAAACTGTTCGAGATGGTGCTACAGACGTTCGGGTATTTTTCGTCATATTGTTTTAGGTTAATGGTAGGCAATGTGATTTTGTAGTGACACCCGTTTACACACAACGAGGTGTACATAAATATCCAATGTTTTAAATGTCCACAAAACACAAAACTTGTATTATGAATGTACCTCTCGAACCGTCTGTTTGTTTGTAACAGATTTAATTTATTTAAATTTTTGTAGGTGGGATGGTTTTAATATGGAATCGAAAGGAATAATATAAAGTATTTTGTAAATTGGCATTTTGCTCTCTGTAGATTTGAGAATGTTGTATTATTTTACGAAACGTGTATCATACGTAACATACGAACGGAATATTAGCCTTTATTAGCCCATTTGTATATCGTCTTACATCCATCAAATATCAAATTTGTGGCTATTTATGAGAAATGTGGAAACAAACAGAGAAACGGATTAGCATACATGGATAGCCAATCTCATCCATTATTTTATTGATAATACTTGATTTATGACAGGTGTGAACAGGTGATATTTTTAACGAAATTTTAATATTCGTTGAATACAATTTTTGTTGGTTGAATGTTTTATGAATTTAATAAATTTAATATTTCTTTGGTGCGGCCAGGCAATGCTTCAACAGTGGGATGTTTGTTATTGCCATAGACTGAATTATTTTTGATTATTTTATACTGTTACGCTAAAAAATTGACACAACCGTCTAATTAGGCTTGTCGCTATCTATTTTCGTAGATTAT
Source organism: Pseudolycoriella hygida (assembly GCA_029228625.1). Classification (NCBI taxonomy): domain Eukaryota; kingdom Metazoa; phylum Arthropoda; class Insecta; order Diptera; family Sciaridae; genus Pseudolycoriella; species Pseudolycoriella hygida. Next base: position 136,728,948 of record CM055403.1, on the reverse strand, counting down.
GTTGCAAATGATGTGTGAAGTGAGCGATTATAGGCAACAGTTAATAATTTCGAAATAGACTTTTCGCAAAAGGGGATTGGATTCATTCCATCATTTTTATTTACAAAAGTTTCGTTACTTGTGGAAAATTATCTCACAGACCATCTTCATCTTCAGCTTAAGGGCTGTTCATAAATGACGTCACGCTTGCTATAAAATCCATAAAGTTCATAACACCAAACTGGTCAAACACACCCCCCATGTGAGGGAGTAGCCATAATCCTATAAACAAAATTTGCTGTACTGCATGAGTTATGACCTTTTATGGATACTAATTTCTTATAGCAAGCGTGACGTCATTTGTGAACGACCCCTTATTGTATCGAAGTGATGAAACTGACAGTTAAGCGGGAAACGATCAACCTCATGTTGCTGAGATCCACAATTGTAATCCAATTTTCCGTATAAGTCAAAGCATTCATTTTTTCTAGAGATTTGTGGTTCTTTCGACACCGTTAACAAGTGTGTATAGCAGTGTGATTGTTTCAGTTTAGAAATTAATAAAGTTGAATGTTACATCATTACTATACACAAGAGTTCGGAAAATGTTACAATGATTGTTTTAAGTATAGCAAGCTCTTGGGTGCTTTAGCTAGAGTTACCTCGCTATCACCACAATTTTTACTTTGTCACGTGGTGTTGTCTAAACGAAGCTTCTGTTTATAACAATTTTTCTCCAAAAAATAGTTCTAGTGACGATGGAGTTCGGACTGATCCTTTGTCTAGTGCCTGAACTTATTATCATCGTCTAGAACATTTCCATGGAGAAAATTGCAACAGAGGTCTGCATTTCAAAGAGGGCCAAAATAGTTTCTATGACAATGTTGGATGTGAGTATAGGCCGTGATTAACCTAAAAAAATATGACGAAAAATACCCGAACGTTCGCAACGCCATCTGGAATTTTCATAGCTGAATATACGGACAGTTTGTGAAGTATAGTACTACAGATCGCAGCGCTATATTCAGCTATGAAAAAATTGCTGACGAAAGCGGTGAACATGAGAACTATACCATGACCTATATGGATTATGCACTTGGTTCCGACTCGGCACCAGGCTGCCTACTTGAGAAGTATAAGTAGTAGCCGTATAGCCGGCAGCCTGGTGCCGAAAATCGGTTAATGTCATCATAACGGCAGTAACGGATACTATACGTCATTTTTATTTCAACTAAGCACCAGACTGCGTACTTGAGATTTTCTATTGTAAATATAGACGACGACGACAGCAGCAGCCTAGTGCCTGGTTGAAATTTGTGTAACGTATAGTATTCGTTACTGTCATTGCGACGACATTAACATATTCTCGACAACAGGCTGCCTCCTATGAGGCTTCAAGTAGACAGCCGAGTCGGAATCGAGTGCATATCAATATACTCGTTCACACATCCTAAAATGCCATATTACCTTTTTAGGCACCAGGCTGTCTTCTGAAATCGTCCCGTGTTTTAAGGCAAATTTAGAAGTTTGTTGCAGTGTGCCTATATCGAGATCGCGTTTCCACGCTGAACGTATAGGCTTAATCGTTGGAACAAAAACGCCCTTGACCTCGGCTCACCGGATGTGTCACACAGTAATCAACCCAAAGTGTGCAGAAGGCTAATGCCCTTTTGGCACCATGGTCCCATCGCTTCGAATGGGACAGGGAAAAAATAAAATTCTGCTCAGTTACTGGTCAATATAAGCGGAACGGACTTTTAAACGGGCGGAGTTTTCGGCGACAATGTACGAAGATGTCTGAAACAGTGGCATCCCACGTCAAACATTTTCGATTCGCCCACGGGACCAACGTAATTCCATCGAACCGCCTCTTATCAGTGCGAAATAGACCGGGCGATTCAAATAGGCTAGGATTTTAACGTGTTTTTTGAGCTCACTCTTTTGAGTGAGTTTTGAAATAAAATTTCTTACAATCGACGGGAACTCTGTATTGGACCCGTGCACCGGTCTGAAAATTTTTACAATATAAGCGGCGGCTAAAACTGGCTGAGAGAAGTCGGCAGCTGACTTTGGCTCCATTGGCGGCCTCATATTTTTTGACTTTTGTCAGCAGTAATCTTTTAACTTTTCACTACCCCTGGGCACAATAAGAATGACCCGCTATTTGGAATATCAACGTGTTCTCCATTTCTATGATTCTCCGACTTCTCTCACTTCGTATGTTATTTCAAATGGCGAAATTAGAGATGTGGGAGAATCATAGAAATAGAGAACACGGTGATATTCCAAATAGCGGGTCATTCTTACTGTGCATATCTGTAAACATTTTCTCTGCGGCGGCGATCGACGGAGCAAACGATTCGGTTTTCGGCGACTAGAAAATTTTAATATTTCGTCGATATCGCAGTTTCTTGCAATTTTTTAACGATCTTACTTGATCGTTACTAGATCGTTTTATCTTACTTGAATTTTGTGCACTCAGGTGACAGGTTTTTAACAGGCTATCAGAGCATAAAGATCAAAAATATATCTGAGGCAAGCAATTTCACGACCTCTTTTCAAATGTTACGTGCTAAATTTCAAAAAGGTCCGTGAAAGTAAGCTTATGTGAAATCATTGTGAAAAATAAAAAAGTGCAACATGTCAAATTTGATTTATGAGGGTTAAACTTACCCACAAACACTGAAACGTTTCTTGAAAATATTCGAAAAATTTAACAGCCAAAGAGTTGACAGAAAATCGGCGCCTCTGCTGTACAATACTCAGTAGTAAAGATGATTCATCGAGCAAAAGAACTACCGCCCGCTATTATCAAATATTTTTGTTTAAATAAAGACACAACAAATAATTACTACAATAGTCGAGCTGCATTACCATGCACACAATAGGCTTTAACAATTTCTTCACGCACAATCAATAAAAATACTTTTACACATTTCATACAAACGACATAATAATAACTTTTTTTTTATTGTTTCAGGTAAATCTCATCACAGTTCTGCATAAAAATATTTCAAGTCATGTTGAATGTCATTTGACCATATTGGTATCTACGTGAGTAAAATACGAATCCAAAACATTTTTCTTATTCAAATTTTCTGCACTTCTCTACTTAAAAAAAAAACGTGTTTCGCTCACTCACTAAGTTCATAAATTTAGATTATTTTTTTGTAATTTTTGCATAAGTTTAGATCATAATTCTTCATTTTTAATGGACAAGGCCGGTGAATTGCATTCCACATTACATATTGTAATCGTTTTCAACGAACACGATTATTACATAAGTTTTTTTAACTTATAGTCAAATTAAACATCATATTTACTCACGTTACATTAACGATAGCGAAAAACAAATTACATGTTCGGGAGTTCAGTATTAATATCACGGATTGAGTTTCTCGATTTTTTAATGATTCGTAACAAAGTTTAGCGTCTATCTTACAACAAACCATGAACAAATAGTTTTACATTTTTCAAAAACCGGTACTTTTTCGTACAAATTTCAAAAAAAAAACCTTTAATTTTTACACCAATTCGCTGTTTGCTGGAAAAACAACAAGCGAACGGGCAACTGTTGCATTCTCCAGTTTCAATCTGCTGCTAGACTCCAACAAACTTCATTCGTGTCTATTCTCAATTAAATTTATATTTTCTGTTCAAATCGTTCCATACGGAAAGTACAATCGATTTCAAATACTTCCAAGCACAAAAAGAAGTTTTATAGTAGACTAGTGCACCGGCGGGCGAGAGATGGCGCGAACGCCAATGAAAATGATGTCACAACGCCGGACGTTCCGGACGAAAACTCAGTGCCGTAGCTAGAAAATATTGACTTTAGGGTAGCAGTTTATTCTCAAAATTATGTATCCAGGCCTCGAAAGACGTTATTTGAAATGAAAAGTCGGGGGGCAGTTGGAAGTTAAGAAAGTTATGAGGCATAAACACCCTCAGAACTGTTATAAACTATTCGAAAAAAATCAACACTCAAATTTTTCGAACAGTTTATAACAGTTCCAGAAGTGTTTTTTTCTTATAACTTTCTCAACTTCTAAGTGCCCCCCCCCCCACTTTTTATTTCAAATAACGTCTTTCTATGTATTTGTGAGAGTAGACTGCTACACTAAAGTGCTACGGCCCTGCGAAAACTGAAAAAACATCACATTTTCTTATATTTGGTTAGTATAAAGTCATTTTAGAACTTACAGTGAGGTACTTTTTGATCTGAACAGTTTTAGGTTTGTCAGAGTTTTAAATGTCATTAACGTCAAATCTCATTTCTTTTACATTGAGTGCACTTTGCATCTCTTTCTTGCACATACATCTTATGTAATGTGACATTTAGAACTCTGACATATTAAAAATATCTATAAAGTGTTTAAGACTGCACACTGCTTACAAAAGAGCCATCTGTCGGAATCTTCTCAACTAATGAAAATTTGTATGGAAAAAGTCGCAACTTTATGCAACGTTTTTCTCTTAAAGTGTTAAATAAAAACGAATGCTTATGTTGTCATTACATACTTAACCTATTCCTAAACAAAATTACGGAAACACCCTTGGAGAAAACATTACATTTGCTAAAAAAGTGAATTCCAATATTTCACTGCAAAAGTCAGTCTTTCAGCTTTTCCACTTAGGGAACATCCATACAGGACGTCCGCATTTTTAGCGACTTTGTCGACCGCCCCTGTCCCGCTTTGTCCGTTTAGCCACCCCCCCCCCCCATTTTGACGAAAATGGACGAAATTCCCGATTTTTTGCGATAATTTTTCGAGGAATTGGTAAAATTGTTTCACGAAAATAGGCTTTGCCACTCACAGTGCAGAGAAGTCTGAACGGATATTACAACGTTGCTCATAGCAAAAGCTTCATCTACGATCTCTACACCTTCCTAATTTATATCCTCCTGAAGATGCCACTTAGCGTCTTCTGTTTCTTTAACAGTTACATCCGTTTCTAGACAACAAATAAATTAACACTCATGCGCTAGCATGTGTTGATAGCAAAACAATAGATCAAAACATATTTGACGGTCGGTTGGCATTTGCCGACTACTCTAGCAATTACGAAATATTCTGATAATAACGAAACTGCTACTTTATTTTAAATTTTTCAAAGAGTTTTTTCTTCAGTCTATTACAGTGGTAAACAGTGGTAAAATTGGACGTCCAAAATGTATTCCCCCTCCCCCGGTCCCATTTTGTCCCCCCCCCTTCCATATTTCTAGAGATATGCATCATCCCTCACAATTCTAGAAGTTGCTTTATCATGGGATTGGGTAATTTTCCGCCAAAACCCTGAAGCAAGTGTACTCTAAAATTTTATTCTCTACAACTTTGTCTTCGGATGCAACTTTCTAACTGTTATAGTTCTAGAGATATGAGCCGTCCTTACCCAGTTGTAGAAGTGGTCATATCCCAGGAATGGGTTTTTTTCCCTAAAACCCTGAAACACGTTTTCTCCGAAATTTCATTCTGTACAACTTTGCTTTTGACACTAAATCTCCATGTGGCATAGTTGAGCAAATATAGACGAAAAACCATTTACTTTCGTATGTGGCCACAAAACTCAATTTCGTCCATTCCATTGGTCCCAGTGACCGGACCACTGACCTAATTTCATAAGAAAAATGTTCCCTGTTTTGCGAGATCAAAAGCTTTCATTTGACACCAAAATGAACAATTTCCGTGCGCTACTTGCCGAGATATTTGCGAAAAAGTTTCACCGACGCTCGAAAATCCATGTTCGACCTCCACTTCTTCGGAACTACTTGACCGATTTTGCTCATCTTCGAACTTGAATCATAGGAGGCATGTGCCTTTCAGGGGAAAAAAGTTTGAGGTAGTCTTTCGAGCCGTTTGAAAAAAAAGTGGAAACGGACGGACGGACAGATATTTTGTTATTGCTGATTCATCATAATAAATGTATCCCCCTCCTCCAACCTCGATCTGCCCCATATTACAATAAAGTTGTTGATAGTAAACGTATAAGACCATTGTACTTCGTACGAGTCCAATAATGAGGCAATTCCCTACTTCGGCTTATTTTATTTTACATGCGAGTAGTATAAAAACTATACTTCGAGTTCGAGAACAGAAAATACTCGTACAGTGTAAATAGTTTTACATATTGAGCGCTTAAGCGCTTTTTATTTGATCGAAAATAGAACACACATTCTGTTTGCATATAAACGCGTCATCTATGTAACTTTAGAGTTCTACTGTAAAACTTATATACTTTTACAGTTCGAGTGTTACACGAATTGCTAAAGCCTTCTTTATATCGAGTTTTTCGCTAAAATAAATGCGCGAAACATACAAAATAATTAAATTTCTACTTTATGGATTTTGATCAAATAAAATGCAAGTGTGTAGTGCACGATATCAGCACTCCTGTGAAGTAATTAGTTTTTCAATCGCACCAACATAAGCCTTTAAAAACACGAGGTGATCGGTATTTTTTCTTGTTCCAAAGTTGCATTGCTCGACAAATATTGGTGCCATTGAAAAACTTATTACTTTACAGGAGTCTTGAGGCACAAACACTTCAAAGCAATACGTAAAGTGCGGAACCAGCAACGATTTAGGGATAGTCCCTAAATTACGTAACATTTTTTCAGTGTTGCCACAAATTTTAAATAATCTATATCTCGGTATAGACACACTCCAGAGAGGTCAAATGTATGGTCGACACCCCTATTTAGGTCGACCATACATTTGACGTCTCTGGACTTCGTCTATCTCAAGATATCGATGATTTAAAATTTGTGGCAACACTGAAAAAGCGTTAGAATATAGAGATCTCGAAAACACGATAGTCCATGACGTGTATCTCATTAATTTGTTGCTGATGTTGTTGATGGTGACGAATTCATCTCTTGGAAACATTTCTCTATTCGAAGGTTCTAAAATGTGTCACAAGATCCGAAAAACTTTTCTGCGGGTCAGGTGAAGACCAAATGTCTATCACGAAAACTTTAAAACATTTAATTACAAAGTCTGACTATTATCTACCAAAAAAAATGGGACAGGTATCGTTACCCATACCACCAGCGCTGTGCTGTTTGTTAACTCTGTCTTCATAGTATCATTTTCAAATTTTCTTTATGTGAGGCAACAATGAACAATTTTGAATGGAATAGAATGGAACGGCTTAGCTAGGCATTATAAGAGCAAAACATTCTTTTAAATACACATCGTATAAGGAAAATCACGATCAAAGAATTGTTCTTCAAGTGTATATTTATTTCTCAATTAATTTTTTTTTACTTTTAAAATTTATTTATTGTTTTCTGTTTCCACTCTTAGAAACATTTTACTCTTTCAGTAGCTATTTCAAAAAGCGCAAATAAAGTGATTGTGGGAACTCGAATGAGCATTCAAATAAATTACCATCTGGTAGATGTCACCTTTTTTTTTACAAAAATAGTAAAAAAAAATCTGAAATTATCAGCTAGAAAAGATTTTTTGATAGAACTGAGTGCATTTTAATGGATACCAAGATATATAATAAAATGTAATTACTTGTCATTATCGTGACTAAAAAAACCACTGTTATAGAAAATCCATCAAGTTTTTTTTAATGAAGTTCATCATTTGCTCATTAAGACCATTTTGATGGTAAAAGTCTTGCTACATCGTTACTTCAACTGAAATTGGCTTTATTTTACACACAATGGCAATAATTCAGAAACATTTTATTGAACATACACTTTGCTGGCATAATTTATGTTTTAACTAACGCTGTGTATATTGGCGAAGTGTTTAGAGTTTTGAAATATAAATGTAGGAAGCGATATTTTGTAGATAAATTCAAATACAATTTTCGCGTTGGGGGTCGACCATAAGGTATTTTGAATTAAAAATGTCTCTCCGCACCTTGCTATATGAGGGTCGTACACGAACGATTTTAAAAAATTCTTATAAGTCACTTGGAATAGTACTGAGTGAACGATTCGCACGGAATAAATTCTCCAGAACATAATGTGTTGGAGAGTTTTCCTGAGGCATAATTTTCCAATCTGAATTCTCCAGAAAAACTGGCAGAAAAAAGGTTGGAAAAAATCTCCCAAAGTAAATCCTCGAGAAAATTGAATGAACCTGAGATCGAATTTACCACTTCATGTTCAGTAAAGTCAAGTTCAGGTCAAGTTAATTTAACCTGACAGACTAGGTCTGAAATTTTCAAGTTTATCGCACCTGATGCCAAACCAAATCTGATGTGATAAACTCGAGACGATGAACCAGAAATCTTAGATTCGGGTTCAGAATGGTGTTCAAAGCATAGAAGAAACTTATTGAATTTACGTAAGACAAATTTGACATAGTGATCGATCTTCAGCAGTTACCTGAAAGTCACATTGTTTTAACGAGTTTAATGTTGTGTTGCTGTGCAACTTTACTGACATTCTGCTGAAGAATTCTTTTCCAAAAATACGGTGGTCTCCAATTCTATCATTTTTACAGATTTTTTTACGATTTATCTCAAATTAATTACGGTGTATAAATCTCTGAACTACCCACAAATCATCGAAATAAATTCTAACAATATGCCGACAAAGCACGTTGGTTTTATTTTTATTGGCTGGTATATATTTGCACCTTTCTATGTGAGAGAGGTCGGAACAACGATATGCAAACAATTGAAATTAACGTTCTTTGACATCTTTTGACTGATATCTTGTAATTACATCAAATCAGGGTAATTGGATAATTTATTCATAGTACTGGAACAGAATCAAAAGACTGTGCAACGTTTCGTCTTAACTCTTTCCGCACAAAAAAAAAGATCGAGTTTTACACGAAGAATTAGTTATTTGGTTTACAAGGCAGCAGTTCTCACACAGGGTTGAATTATTATACGTTATCCCTTGCAATTGTAATATCCCGAAGTCAAAACATAAAAAAACGATAGGCGTTCCAAGTACACTATATTGTTTTCAGCATCGACTTTCGCATTATCTAAGCTGGCTTTCGTGTTATGTAGATAAGTTGACAACACAAGTTGAAGTTTTTAGACCCGTACGAAGAACGAAGTTCTTCGAAAAGGGGTCTTATGCGTTTACCACGACATTTGTAACCACACAAATTTCGACCGGGGAGTAGGGGGAAGCATAGATCATGGTCCTTAGATGACGAATCAGCAATAAAAAAATGTTCGTCCGTCCGTCATCGCGATAACTTGAGTAAAACTCAACCGATTTTGAAAAAAAAAATTTCCCTGAAATATCGAAATATCTTTTATGGGATTGAATCTGGGCACTGTCGGCCCAAGGGCCGCCGAGCTAGGGTCGTTTAAGTGGTCTTCTGTAGATAACTCGAGTAAACCTTTTCCGATTTTCATAAATTTTTCTTTGTTTGAAAGATCTGGGCATGGCCGACAACTAATGGAAGAAACTTTTTTAAATGTAAGTCCTTGGCCTTAGCTAGGGCACTAAAACCAAGTCTATGCTAGGGCCATTCGTGTTGTTTGTACATAACTCGAATAAATCTTTTCCGATTTTCATAATTGTTTTTTTAGTCGACAGGTCTATGAAAGCCCAACAATTAGTAGAAGAAACTTTTTTGAGATTAAGCCCTAGGACACTACAAACGAGTTTCTGCTAGCGCTCTACATGTTTTATGTACATAACTCAAGTAAATCTCTTCCGATTTTCAATTTTTTTTTATCAAAAGGTCTAGGACTGTCTCCCGTTTAATGGAAGAAAAATTTTTGATTAGAAACCCTTGGACTCAGTCAGGACCCTAAAACTGAGTTTCTACTTGGGCCCGACGTGTTTGCTTACATAAGTTGGATCCTAACTGATTTTGTTGATTCTTTTTCTATTTGAGAGGTAATCGAGTACCGAATTATATTCAAATTCAAAAACAAATTTGGAACCGGTGCCTGTGCTTAGGTCTGAAGTAGGCCTCAGGTCTGTCCTAAAGTCGGCCTTAGACAAAAAAAAATTGTTTTTGCTATGTTGCAGAGCAAGTTGAGGGAAACATTTTTGTTTATGGAAGTATATGTCCAAGGCATATCCTTACGGCTCTAAGTCGGTCCAGGCGCGCCGATTTTACTTTTTCTCGTCGGGGGCAAGCTTTATATGAGAAGTTGTTCATCAGATCTTAACGAATTCAGACTTTTCTTCAGCAGATCCACACGCCTAATGATGCTCCTGAAGTTAATTGAAGTCGCCTGTATAGTTTTATTGAGTTCTTCGACTTGCACCATCGTCATAATTGTAATGCTCAAAATAACAAAAGTCTCGAATTTGTGTAGATAAATTGAAAATCCTCGAGCGTAATTGCCGCTTCTCTCTGTTCTGAACCAAAGATATCATAGAACTCAATGATGTGCTTGTAATTCGCTTTTATCGTCCATCGCGTTGGACAAAATGGTCTGATACAATATCTTTATCTTCTTCACCTTAATCCTTTTGTAGCTGAATATTTTTGAAAATATTCATTCTTCTCGCCGAACCTCGAATGAAAGTAATCAACTCTTTTACAACCGATAAAAAATCGGCAACTTCTGGAATCGCCTCCATTGAATCTTGAGCAACAAGACTTAAGTTATGCCCAGCGCAATGCACGTAAAATGCTATTGGCTCATGAATTGCAAAAAACCTTGTTTGATATACGTAACGTATGCTGGTTGCTTGACGCACACAATGTGTTGCCGAACTCCCTTTCGGCTCGTGTCGGTAATCTCACATCTAGTGCGTTGAACTACCCTCATCACGGTGCGGTTGAACAAAAGTTATATGAAATGGTCTGGCAAATTGGTTTTCTCTTCTGAATATTCATTTCGGGACCCTAAGGAGCTAAAATCACCAAAAAACAAAAAAATTGAATGGGCGCATTTCAAAAAAAGTCAAAAAAACGTCAAAAAAAACTAAAAAAAAAACGATTTTTTGAGTGATTTTTCGTCGCCCGGTAACATTGTAACTACCTTATTTGGTTTTCTCTTCTGACAATTCATTAGGAGCTAAAATAACCAAAAAACCAAAAAAATTGAGTGAACGCGTTTCAAAAAACGTCAAAATAACTCAAAAAAATCGATTTTTCAGGGTAAGTCAAAATAAATCAATTTTTTATTGAACTCTCAGTCGTTTTTACAATTAAATTTTATTTTAGGAGGAACAATTCAAAATTTAAAGTCCATTAATATTTCTTAAATGTGAAGACCGTTGTAGTCACATATTGAGCGGAGGAGACGTTCTCCATATATCGGATTTTCCATCGAAACTTCATATTTGCTCCAAATTTTTGCAAAATCAAAATGGACTGATTCCATAGCTTGTTCGCTAAAGTTACCCAAGCCGATTGGATTTATCGAACAAAAGTCATGGACGTGGTGAAACGTCTCCTCCGCTCAATATGTGACTACAAAGGTCTTCACATTTAAGAAATATTAATGGACTTTAAATTTTGAATTGTTCCTCCTAAAATAAAATTTATATGTTGTAAAAACGACTGAGAGTTCAATAAAAAATTGATTTATTTTGACTTACCCTGAAAAATCGATTTTTTTGAGTTTTTTTGACGTTTTTTAAAACGCGTTCACTCAATTTTTTTGGTTTTTTGGTTATTTTAGCTCCTAATGAATTGTCAGAAGAGAAAACCAAATAAGGTAGTTAAAATGTTACCGGGCGACGAAAAATCACTCAAAAAATCGTTTTTTTGACGTTTTTTGACTTTTTTTGAAATGCGCCCATTCAATTTTTTTGTTTTTTGGTGATTTTAGCTCCTTAGGGTCCCGAAATGAATATTCAGAAGAGAAAACCAATTTGCCAGACCATTTCATATAACTTTTGTTCAACCGCACCGTGTCATACATATTTTGTTTCAAAAACTACTATTGTATGACACTGCGCGATTTGTTCATTAATCTGAAAGATTAGATACACTTCTACCCTGCCTTGCCCTACAACGTCACTAAGGTTTTTATACGCTGTAGGGCAGTGCCATACAACACATAAAAATCTCAGCAAGTATAATTTGTGAGAGAAAATATATGAAAATCTCTCATCTGATAACGACGCTGAGTTTTTTATGGCCAAAAGGTTTTTTGGTACTATTGAACTTGAAGAAAATTTGTCTTCAACAACTGCTTTACTTACTGTGGTTTAGAGTCCACCCTTGTATCAACATTACATTACCATTCATAGTTCCTTCATGACAAACGAAGCGTCTTCATAAGATTCAACAAACTAAAGTGCTGATTTCGTCCTTTACGACTCATCAGTACACCTTGCCTACTAGACCATGTGTATATCAGCATACTCGGTCACAGAATGATAACCGAATGAACAGCGCACTTTCTTATACCACCAATCGAAACGAACGACCAGGTGAAGTAGTGTTTTGAACGCTTTGAAGTACAGGAATTATGAATTCGTTTGGTTATTTTGCATTTGGAATTGATTCTGTGGTAATCAGTTCAGTTACACGATAGTTTTCAACAGAAAATGTTTAATTGAGCCAAAACATCTTGCACTTCAAAAATTCATCAGCTTTCTCATAATTTAATGTCAAATTTTTTAAACTTTCCTATAATCTCAGTTGAAGCACAGAGCATAATTTAACATTTTAAGGAAGACTCGTGTCAAAAGCTTCTGGATCCAAAGGTCATTGTTTTGTGGATAATTATTGTTCAACCGCACCGAGTAGAGCTTACGTAAAATGCCGCAAATCACTAAACTTTCAAGCGAAATTATCATTGTAACGTTATTCTAGCGAATCACATTTTGCAAATCGGCGTTTTGCAAGTCACCCTGAAAGCTTAAAGTCTTTTGATAAACGAGAAATGATTATCACAAAAAAACATTTTATTGCATCACTGTCCTAAAGTGTCTCACCAAGATAAGATTACTTTTCCAATGTGACAAGATAAGATGTACTTTTCCAATGTGATACACAGATTATAAATTCATTTGATAAAAAGGTAAATACATCAATGAATTAATTGACTGTTTTAGTGAGGGGAAAAATTTTGATTTATTAATCAACGCCATTCAATCTATGTATTAGAGAATCTTGTTTGTGTGTTGGTTTTTAATAGAATTTCTTACAAAGTGTAACAGCATCACACACCAAGATTTTGCTATTTCCCCTCAAGAAACGAAAGAAATATTTATAACTCATTTATTCATTAATATCTATACACACATTCGGTTGCCGAATACATACATCAAACAACAACATTTTCTTTGTTGAATTTTTACTCATTCACTAGTCATTGTTAAACATTCTAATCGTTCAGCATGTATGTGATTTTACTTCTTGTGTTTGTTGTTTGGTTGCTGTATAAATGGACAACCAGCGATCACGATCACTTTGCCAAACAAGGGGTTCCCAACTTGGAACCAGTGCCAGTGTTCGGAAATGCGCTTCGTTCCACTTTTGGGCGAGAATCGGTGGTAGATTTATTCACTCGTAGTTACAATAAATTCAAACAATCCAAGTATTTGAAGCATTGCATCATTTCTAAATATAGTCGAAAATTTTGTTCGTTTTTTATTGATTTAGAATCCATGGAATGTTTTCTTTCAATCAAATATCCTACGTGCTAACCGATCCTGAGCTAATCAAACAGCTGACGATCAAAGACTTTGATCATTTTATCAATCACAATGAGATGGTCAGTGAAGTAGATCGAGTGTTTGGTAAGACATTGTTCGGTATGCGCGGTCAAGTGTGGAAGGATATGCGATCGACGTTGAGTCCCATTTTTACCAGTTCCAAAATGAAAGCGATGTACGGTCTACTCTACAATCACGTACAGGATTTCCTGAAGCACTTCGAAAAGAAAACTGGTAATGGGACGGTAGACATTGATGCATTGGAAATATTCTCACGCTTTACCGCTGACGGAATTACCAATGCCGTACTTGGCTTTGAAGGAGATTGTGTGAAGAATGACGATAGCGCACTGTACGATCTGTGTAAAGAAATTTTACATGGATTTGCTAGCACTCAGGCAATTTTGAAGTTCATTATAGCTTTCCTAGCGCCGAAGGTGTACTCGTTTTTCGAAATGCAAATTATTAGCAAAAAGACAACCGATTTCTTCAGACGTGTCGTCATCGATGTAATGAAGGAAAGAGAACGAACGAACGTCTCACGACCCGACGTTATTCAGTTAATGCATAATGTTAGGAGTAAAATTCAGAACAAAGAAGCTCTGCCCGAAGGTGAAGAGGATGGACTCAAAGCGAATTTAAAGAATCTGGAGAAAATTGTCGATGATGACGAGTACTGGCTCGCACAAGGTTTTATCTTCTTCTTAGGTGGATTTGATACCACTTCACATCTACTGCAGGGAATAACACTTGAGCTTGCATTGAATCCAGAAATACAAGACGAATTGTATCAAGAAATCATTGCGGTGAATGCAGACCTAGACGATAAGCCAGTCTCGTACGACATTTTACATAATATGAAGTTCTTGGATATGGTTATCTCCGAGGCGTTGCGCAAGCATCCACCATTTGTGCAGATGGATCGAACGTGTTCAAAGGATTACAATCTGGATTTGGGAAACGGGAAAAATGTTCTGATTAAGAAAGGTGAATTGGTTGTCTTCCCGTACTATCAACTTCATAGAGATGCCGAGTATTTCCCGGACCCCGAAAAATTCGATCCGTATCGGTTTAGTGACGAGAATAAGGATTCCATTGTCTCTGGTACATACATACCATTTGGACTGGGTCCACGAGCGTGCATTGGAAGGTTTGTAATCAGATCTTACGATCAATGAAATGATCAATTTTTCTTCTCAATTTACAGTCGCTTCGTTTTGATGGAAGTGAAACTTCTGATGTTCCACTTACTGTTGAATTTTGAGATCAAAAAGTGTGCCAGAACACCAGAAAAGCTGACGTACGAGCAGAATTTGGCCCAGCGTATTTTACAGCGCGTTTATCTTAATTTTGTTAAACGAATAGACAAATAAACTATCAACTAGCTTATATTGATGCGACTTTTATGTGTTGAAACGCAGATACTCAGCGAAAGGTGCCGCAATTCACTCAAGTTGCAATGTTCTCTTCTTATGGCAGGAACTTTACTCAAGTCGCAATTTTCTCTGCGAGGGCCGAAGACATCTCTCGAACTAAGAATTTTCTATCGATCACTGAGTTATGAATTACCTTTTTCACAATTGCATGTGAAAATTCGTATTTTTCACAAAAAAAAGACGCAGAGAGAGATGCAAAAATATTTTCTACCCTAGGACGGAAAATATTTTTTGCGAGGGGTGACGCACTTCTGCGGTTTATGGAATAAATGGGAATAAATAGAATAAATGAGAATAAATGGAATAAATATTGGAATAAATGGAATGAATGACAATTTTTTCAAATTCGTCAAAACCTCAAATAGACTTGATTTTGATGGCAACGCACACAACAAACCTTGCTAATGTGTCAAAAAGTGAAAAAACCCACTTTTGGAAACTTAAAAGAATTTTTGTTGAAAAATGTTGAAAATAAATTTATTCCATTTATTCCAAAAAAAAATAAAATTTATTCTCAAGATGGTTTAAATGCTTTATAATTTGTGCAAACCTTTTTTGAACTTATTTGTCTAACTTGTGATGCGTTTGGTCAGATATTTCGCAAAAACAACAAAAAACATTTTGGGAATAAATGGAATAAATGAAGTGCGCCACCCCTCGATTTTTTGCACCTCCACCTAGGGACGAAACTATTTTCGTTTGCTACAAAGGGAGAAAAATATTTTTGGACATCACCCCGTAAGGGACACACGAAAAGAGTTATTTTCGCACCACTTTTGAGGGGGGAATATACGAAATTTTGGAACAGCAGTTGTCAAAAAGTCTTTTGCTTCAATCTCTTTCTGAATTTAGATTTTTTGTGGAAAAATAACACATTCCTTACAAAGCGCTGGTTTCTAGAATTTCTAGAGCATCTCCACATTCTTACTTACTTACTTAGCAGCCATACTTACCAAAGCGGGTTTTGGCTGACTCCACAGCTCGTGTCCACACTATTCTCTCCATGGCCGAACTTCTCCACTCTGACTACCAATTTTCGCGAAATCCACGCCGTCCATCCATCTCTTCCGGAGTCTGCCTCTCGCTCTGTTGTTGTCGATTCTCTTTTGCAGAGCTTTTTTTGGGATGCGCGTAATGTGCCCTGCCCATCGAAGCCTGACTGATTTGGTCGCACCAACTATTGTATATTTCCCAAAGAGCTCAATTAGTTCTCTGTTTGCCCTTATCCTACACCTTCCTTGCTCGTTATTTCGTCCACATATCGATCTCAACACTTTGCGCTCGAAGCAGTTTAGCGTTTGTTCCTGTTTTTGTGTTAGAGACCATGTTTCACAGGTGTATATGACAATCGGGTGGATAAGAGTTCTGTAGAAGCACATTTTCGTGTTTCTACTCAGCGAGGTGTACTTGAACCAGTGCTTACTTTACTTTACTTTATCGAGTCGTTGCCGAAGGCCTCCCGACATCCGAATGAGACCACATATTGTCTCTTTCTTCTCCAGCTTTCGTTGCAATAGTTTTTCCACAATCGCAGTCATGTGTCCCAGAGCCAGGTCGCAAGCCTCGACTCCAACCCCCTATTCATCGGAGGACCAATGTTATTTTGTGGTGGTAGCTGACTAGGGCTGTGTATGCTGCCGTTGTCTCTTGCCGATGAGATCATCCGCCACCATACTAAGTCGCCACCCCATCTTGATAGCGCCTAGCTGCCTTCGGCTCTTCCTATACGTTACGTAAAGGTACTACCCGAAGACAGCCCCCTCATCCTTATGAACCAGTGCTTAAGGGCATAAAAACACCTGTTCCCTTGGTTGGATTTCTTCTTCTAATATCATTTTTCAACGTTCAGAATGGAGCCAAAATATTTGAATGACTACACAACTTCAAAATTGTACTCGTCGATTGTGATGTTTTGGCCGATCCTTAAACCGTGTTTTCTGTCTAAATCGAGACATTTTGCCTTGCCTTCGTTCACATTTAGTCCAATTTTCCTTGATGAATAATCCATTTCGACAAACATTTCCTTGATTCCAATCGTTCCTCTTCCTATTAGATCCACATCGTCCACGAAGTCTAGTATTTGTGTACCTTGTGTGCTAACGCTAGATTGAATAGGATTGCTGACAGCTTGTGATCAGCACTTTACATTTGGTGTCCGTTAGGGTTGCCGTAACCATGTCCACCAATTTTCTTGGGTTACCGAACTCTTCCAATATCGCAAATAAAACTGGTCTAAAAAAACCTTTGATCTTTAACACTAGACTTAATACTATTTCTATTTGTCACACTTCTCATTCAAAGTCATTTTTGTTTTTACGATGTTATTGCCGGGGAGTTTGGCTTGCCAACAGTTCCGGCGACCGGATGATGACATTTTTGATTGCTGGAGACCTCACGAACCCATTGTGTGATCTTGGCGACATTTTTCGCATCTGTTTTTGATGAATGTGGTGTCATCTATGGTACAGCATCTGAGTCATTCTTGATAACCATTCATTGTTCATTGCTAGTGTGAGTGACGTCACTGAATGCTTTCTCCATAATTTGCCTAATAGTGAATAGTTGAACAGTATTTCCGTAAGTATTTTGTTCGACGTGTTCAGCCAGCACATACCTCGGTAGTTTTTACATTGCACCCTTATTCCTTTCTTGAAAATCAATCCGACATATTCATTTTTTCCTCTTCGCACGCTTTATTGATAATTCTGTGCTCTCGCAGATTTATTCAATTCCGCTGGTATATTATCTGCACCCGGTCTGCAGATTCGATATTTTTAATTGCCTGATCTCTTCTGGTTCTTGATCAACGTGCATCACCCATCTACCTAATACGACTCCATATCTATGTTTATCATAACGCGACTTAGTGAATAGCCCCTTAAATCATCAGTTCAATGTGATGAGGAAGTTTGGTGAATGATTTAAAGATCCATCAAGATATCGTTGATTGATCTTATTGGAACAGATATTTTGTGTGGTTGCCGTCAATAAAAATATTTGTACTTTTATCTTTTTGTTTATGTAACTACAGATCTAAATTAATTTACTAAACAGAAACACTTGTTGTTTGACTGACACATCTAAACGAATTGAGTCAGTTAGAAAGTGAAATAATTAATGGGAATTTGGAATCAGTAAAAGTAGGTTGAACAACATCTCATTTTAAGTCAATTTTCATTTATCATTAAAACTTGCAAACTAAATACACAAATAATTCTACATATATAGGCCAAGCATAAAAGTTAAAGCAACGTCTATTATATCTATTCCATCTTAGTTACATTCGTATATAATAAACGGCGAAATACAAATAATTATTACTTTATTATTTTCCTACATTATAAATTGGGAGTTTTAGTGTTTATATATGCGAGATTTTAGTCTGATTATGCGGTTATTATTAAAAATATGGATCCGCTGAGCTATAATTATATGCACGATGAAATCTTTTCGAAATGATATTTCTGTAAAACTTTGAACAAATTCTCATGGTATTTCGCTACAGATTTTTTTTTCTTCTATAATTCGATTTTAATTTGTTTCGTTAGTCCGAAAAGACTACAATATTTGGAGATATGAAGCCATAGCACGTAGAATTGGCCGATACGAGGGAATTTCATCATCATCATCATCATCATCACACTTTATAGACCGTTTGTACCTTTCGGTGTGAGGTCTTTACTACTGACCATGGACCACCCTTCTCCATACCCCCCTATCCTGTGCCAAGGAGATGGTTTGTTCGCCTAGAGAAAGTC
>CM055403.1:136634259-136688209 GCA_029228625.1 Pseudolycoriella hygida | reverse complement strand
TTTTGCGTTTCAAAGCTTTAAGCGCTCCGACTACTTTGAATGTTAGGAACTTTACCATTAGCCAGCACAAATTGAGCACTAATTCGGGAAACCAACTTGAGTTTGGCAAAATTTAAATTAAAGGGACTCTCCATACAAAATTAACGAAAAATTGAAAATTTTGATTTTTTATCAATTTGTGCTCGACGCTCCGACTACTTTGAATGTTAGGAACTTTACCATTAGCCAGCACAAATTGAGCACTAATTCGGGAAACCAATTTGAGTTCGGAGAAATTTCAATTAAAGGGACTCCCCACACAAAAATGACGAAAAATGGAAAATTCAATTTTCGATCGAGTCGTTTTCGGCTCCCAGAGCAGCACAAATTCTAGGACTGGTACCATTCGACAGCACAAATTCAGGCGCAAATTATAGACCCAATTTCCATGCTAGCACAAATTTGGGGGGTGCTGACGACATACACCTCATATTTTGCTCTACCAGACTGGACGCCTGACAAAGACATTTTATAGCCACCCACTACCTCCTCGCGCTCTCCCATAGTTCTAATGTCGCTTAACGCTAACATATCTACTCCATAATTCATCCAATTGAATCAACTCGTCCTTGCGACCCCGAAACGTTTAGACTTCCAATAAACAAACCTTCAACCCCTTTACATAGCTTGATCGTCAACGATCAACCTATTTTGTCACGTGCTTGTCGTATACTTCCACTTTGTCGTAAATTTTTTTTGACACTAGGCTTCCTTCCGTATTCCCGATTCTAGAACTCAAGGGAGCATTCGGGCGCCAAGAAAGAAAGTACTGTGTATTTGGCACACTTAGATTTTTGGCGTCATCGTCATTTGAATGACTGTCAGAATAAAGTAACCATAAGAATATGACCTTCGAAGGTTGTCTTTTCAATAAAACCGTAAGTTTTGTTGTTCGCAAGTAACAATATTTGAATCTTTTGCCTTCTTATTTCGGTCTTGCAAAATCTGAAAAGTTCTTGGGAACGTCGACCCGGAATGACAAATATCGAAAATCGAAGCCCTACCTCTGCAGCAAAATAACAAAAATTCACCTAATAATCACTTTAAGTGATACATTATGGGAGGTGATTCTAAGAATGAGTTAACTAAATGCAGTGACAATGTTATATTTCCTCACTTATTTATATGAAAATAAATATTTTAAAATTGACAGTTTTATTGAAATTGAAAGTAAATTTAATAGAACTGAAAGCCGCTTACCACATTTCAAGCAACATAGTTTTGAATTACCTTTGCATTGAGTGGAAGAACAAAAAAACTATTCCCAGCATTAATAAATAATTGACTTTGCTGTTAATTTTTTTTTTTTTTCATTTTACTTGTGGAATTAATATGCCACAGGATATAAACATTATTCTATGGTTAATTACTATTATATTACGATACCTATAGGAATATTTATGTTTTGCACAAAATGAAAAGAATAAGAAAAAATTTGCAAAAGAGGCATTGAAGGAGAATTAAGAATCTTTTAAAGAGTCACATGATGCACATTTTGTATATGCGATATAATGTTAAAAGAAAGAATTCCTAGCGAATGTTACAATGCGCTATGGCTGAGTATAATCTCTACTGTTAGATACTATCTTAAATGTTACCAACAGAATAAACAGAAAAAGCCATCGAAACGAGAATTACAGAAAGAAGAATAAGAGAAAGAAGATGTTTTATAAGATATAGACCATTTGATATGTCTTTAACAGTCAAGCCACATAAAATAAATGGATTATTTACACTATGTGATTGCATATTGGACTTTTCTGATTTGTCTATACAGGATGGCTCGTATGATAGGAATGAAGTTTTTGTTTTATAATAAAAATATTTTGATTGTAAGATTTTAATCTTTTTATTTTTTTATCAAACTGAATTCTTTTTCAACAATGGGGAGGTATTCAGATTTATGTAGTCGTTGTATGTTTCGTGTATGGTGTTTATATGGAGTGTTTTATTGTATTAATGTCATCGTATATAGCCAGCGAAACGAGGTAAATTTTGCATGTAATTTAAATTGTGTGTCTTTACCGTCAATTACGACTGATACGATTTGCATCCGTTTGAAGGATACGTTAAACATTGCACATGTTGCTGACAAGTTGAAACCCTTAGTGGCCCATCACAATAGCACGTACAGTACGCATAATATTTCCATTTCCAATGCTAGATTGCGATGTGAAATTGACAGATAAACCACCACTAAACATAAATAAATATTTTCAACACTTTTGTGATGAATATTTTTTTTGTAGATCCGTATCAGGGAATTGATAATCGAGAAGTCACATGTAAAATAGTCATTCTAGATTACGTCATTCTTGTTAACTTTTTTCGACGTATGTGAGAGAATTCGCAGAAGTCTAAACATTAATTTGCAAGCAACATCATATATTTATATCATCAAATTTTTGAATCCCTGTGAAACTTTAGTGATGTATGAAAAAGTGGCGCAGTATGGACCGTGTGTAGCATCAGATTTCATCAGGCAACATTACTGCCTTAGAGGAGTAGCGACGCCTACCTTTTTTCATCCATTCATACGGTTCAATACAAAAGCTGAGTCCAGTAGCGCTAGCATTGTTTCATTGATTTCATGTATATTTGTATATGTAAAGTCAAAAGAAAATGCAAAGTTTGACCACTTGAATCGATAAAACAGTAAACAGCAGAAAAATACCTAAATCACTGTAGTTATACAAGCCCCCGCGCCTCTAGCGATGAGATGTATTTTGAAAAAGCGAAAGCCGTGAGCATGAGCACATATCCACTTCATTTTTTTCACTTCTTGCTCAAAATTCTCAAATGACTCTCATTAGAACGAAATTTTTTGTATGCTGGCACTATTTGCAGGCGCCTGCCAATAAGGAGACTATTGTCAGGCGAAGATTATCGTACAGCTATGACGTCAATTGCTAACCTCAAATCTTTACATAAATCAAGGAGAAACCATTGTCATGGGTATAGAAAGTAGTGATAGAGTGTATTTAAAGACGTTTAAATCAGGATATCACCGTTGATCAACATTGGAATCACCGATGATTCACAGTGGAATCACCGATGACTCACAGTGGAATCACCGATGATTCACAGTGGAATCACTGATGACTCACAGTGGAATCACCGATGATTCACAGTGGAATCACCATTGATTCATAGTGGAATCACTGATGATTCACAGTGGAATCACCGATGATTCACAATGGAATCAGCGATGATTCACAGTGGAATCACCGATGATTCACAGTGGAATCACCGATGATTCACAGTGGAATCACCGATGATTCACAGTGGAATCACCGATGATTCACACTGGAATCACCGATGATTCACACTGGAATCACCGATGATTCACAGTGGAATCGCCGATGATTCACACTGGAATCACCGATAATTCACAGTGGAATCAGCGATGATTCACAGTGAAATCACCTATGATTCACAGTGTAATCAGCGATTATTCACAGTGAAATCACTGATGATTCACAGTGGAATCACATAATATTCACAGTGAAATCACTGATGATTCATAGTGTAATCACCGATGATTCATAGTGTAATCACCGATGATTCACAGTGGAATCATCAATGATTCGCAATGGAATCACCGATGATTCACAGTGGAATCACCGATGATTCACAGTGTAATCAACGATTATTCACAGTGGAATCATCCATTATTCAGAGTGAAATCATTGATGATTGACAGTGTAATCACCGATGATTCAAAGTGAAATCACCGGTGATTAAAAGTGAAATCATCGATGATTCACAGTGTAATCACCGATGATATACAGTGGAATCAACGATGATTCACAGTGGAATTAGCGATTATTCACAGTGAAATCACAGATGATTCACAATGGAATCACCAAAGATTCATTCCTTAGTGAATTATCTGTGATTCCCCGGTGAATCATCAGTGATTACAGTGGAATCACATAATATTCACAGTGAAATCACTGATGATTCATAGTGTAATCACCGATGATTCGTAGTGTAATCACCGATGATTCACAGTGCAATCATCAATGATTCGCAATGGAATCACCGATGATTCACAGTGGAATCACCGATGATTCACAGTGTAATCAACGATTATTCACAGTGGAATCATCCATTATTCACAGTGAAATCATTGATGATTGACAGTGTAATCACCGATGATTCAAAGTGAAATCACCGGTGATTAAAAGTGAAATCATCGATGATTCACAGTGTAATCACCGATGATATACAGTGGAATCAACGATGATTCACAGTGGAATTAGCGATTATTCACAGTGAAATCACAGATGATTCACAATGGAATCACCAAAGATTCATTCCTTAGTGAATTATCTGTGATTCCCCGGTGAATCATCAGTGATTACCCAGTGAATGTTGCAAAGATCGACGGAAACAATAGTGATGCCCAAAAGAGGCTATTGGCAGGCGCCAATAGCATCACAGTTTTGTGTATGAATACGTCAAAGAGCAACTAGCAATGTCTATATTTCTTGCTTTAGGAAAGAAAAAATTGAGGTGGATATGCACTGTCGACTTTTCCTATATAAGTTACATTACATTCGGACATCTGATTCGTTTATGTGCATGTTCAGTCTTACACATGGGGTGCAAATAAACCCACTTAGCTAAAAAATGAGGGTTTCGCATCTTCAGTGTTTACATTATTACCACGGTGTGTATGTGGTAGCTGCACGAAGATTTCGCTTCTGAGTGTCCTGGCAAGGTATATATTAGAACATTTCACTACTGTGAAGTTATTATTTATTTTAACGCTAGTATTTGTTTTCACAAAGTTTGACTATACAAAACCACAGTAGAATTACTTTCGTCCGAAAAATATATATCACAATAAGCATTACGCCACAGTTGTAAGTCAAGTCCCATTAACCAGTCTCTTGCTCCCACAGCCAATTCGTGTAGGACATTCGGTTGCAATATGTGTCATTGTCTGTATCTGTGCTCCACAGTCACATCCTGGATTGCCGGTCAATCTCTACAGGTGCGTACGGTATCCACACCTTCCATGCCCGGTTCGCATTCGGTTGAGCGTTACCCATTTTTTCTCGGTAACTCGAAACCGGGCACACACGCAGTTGGATCACCGATTATGTTGTTGTGATCAATATAACTACTGTGCCACTCTTCTTGCCACTGGTCCATTGCGTGGAAGCCATTAACTTGTAGTATGGCCGCTGTTTTCAGCAACGGTTTTCTGGACACTAATTCGTTTGTCTGCAGCAGTTCCATATCCTCATGAACGGGAAGCTGTTGATTTTCTTGAATTGTCCGATATTCTGTAATCAATCAATCTCATCTCCAATAATCGTTCCGAGAGTGTCGTTAAACTATGAAGTATATAACGAGTAAAATGTTTTACTATACACGCAAGAGTGTATTGGTGCAAACTTGACGTTAACATTCATGCTCAATTATGTGTGGTTGTCTCCCCTGCTGTAACTCACGAGAAATAAATTTTCACTCGAGAAGGAAAGTGATAAACACATTGTTCCTTGTTGAAAATAGCGACTGAGAGAGGTTTCAGGCCTTTGATTTATATATTAGAAGGCATTCGACCGGGAACCAAGATAAAAGTTATTCGGAGTGCACAGCGATTACGTGACCATTAAATAAAAACCTAAGCAAAGGGAGCAAAACTGTGGTCAAGATAAATTGCGAAATCAGCGATTCTTTCGAGGTGAATGTGGATGGTTGTAGTCTCTATTATTTTCTCTTTCGATGACAGTGGGTTCACACGGTCTGTGAAAAAGTAATAAATTAATTTGCAAATCATTACTAGGAAATTTAGCTTCTCCGAATGTTACACATGTACGTGCAATACGACAATACGAACACATAAACCTCCGTACCAAATTGAATCACTCAAAATAAGTGAATTCGATTTTACAATATTTGCATTTTATTCCAATCGATCGATCTGTTTTTGCTCGTGATTTGTTTTTTCAAATAAAAATTCAACACTAAAATCGTGCGATAATTTACTTACAATTTGATTCCAGATAAAGCATCGATGAATCTTCTACGTATAGACGTTTAATGGTCTTTTATAACCAACAAATCAACAAATCCTTTCCGAACAACAACAAGAAAAAAAAGACAATCTTAAATAATTATCATATGTGAATTGAATTGAAAAAAAAACTTCATTATTGCTGTGTGGCAAGCCAAGCGAATGATAGGCCACAAATATTAGTTTTTCCAGCGAGCATCGCGGTACCTTTATTTTTACATGCATGTGCATAAACATTTTCGTTGGTATACAAATGGAATATTATTTCTCCGGTTAAATGCAAATAAATTTCAACATTTATTTTGTATTGACACCAAATGTCACCATGGATTTCAATGTGGTTATAAACTATAAAATACACATCGCGTTGAGTGCAGATATAACCATAATAAAAGTAGATTGATGTGATAAGAAGGTTGATGATGCATTTTTTTTCTGCTGAATTTAATACTGCGATGTGGTAGAATTTTAAAAAGATTTCAACGATTGAAAGTCATAGAACTATATTTTTGCGTTGATATTCGATACTATCGTGGCTGTTATTTGGCTGATGATTTGAAAACTCGTTATTTTCCATATGCTGAAACTGAAAACTAGTTTTAGTTTCGATTCCATAATGACTTTAACATAATGCTCTAAAACACCAAATGAAACAACGAAAAAACTGAAACATTTTCATTAAAGAAATGTGTTACTTATGTTGGAAAAATTACGACATTCATTTGTGAAAACAGTGAGCAAGTGAATACCATAAAAATTCGAACAATTTTCGATGCGAAGTTACAGACAGCAATGTTGAAACTGTTGCAGACATTCTCATGTTCAACATTGTTTTATTGCACTAGAAATTATACGACCATAAACATTGAACATATTTGTAGCGAAATTATGCTTTTGTTTTATTAGGATCACACTTTTTATTAGAATTTGTAATTAACCTTTTCCCAATCATCTCTCATCATCTACAAGTTACGTGTGTACTGCACATTTCAAAAAGTATCGGTCATAAATTTCATATGATTTTTTTCGTTATAAAAGTTTTATGACCTAAAAGAATTGCTTTACAATTTCATTTCCAGTAAACTATTTGCTTGGTGCATGAAAACAACAATTATAGTTCTTTCTATAATTATTTTATGATGATAGTGGAAATATTGTGGAAACTTTTTTAGAATAAGTTTATTTCAGTATGGACTGTCAGCGAAGAATGTGGCGTAAGAGATGTTTGGAATGAGAGGATAAGTGTTGGCAAATCTTGGGAAGAATTCAATTTTTAAATGGGGAGCAGATGAAAGAAGTTTCTAAGATCAAATACTTGGGAAGCATTTTTCCGAAGATACCAGACAAGTTAGAGAATTGACGGAAATGATAATGCTGTTGCCAGTCAGTTCATAGGTTCACTTCAAGCCAACAGTAGGGTTTTTCTGTCTTATCAAAAGTTAATCGTTTTGAGCAAAAGGATAATCCCATTAGGGGCCATTCAAATAGTGCGCACGCATCTAAGGGCGAGGGGGGTTTTCGAAAAGCGTGCAATAGCGTGCGAGGAGGGAGGAGGTATCATCCGAAAACGTGCGCACTCTTGTGATATTTGCTCTGCTTAGGTTTATTTTCCTTTTCATTAGCAAAGGGACAAGATGGGATGATACATGTAAAGTGAAAAAAGCATTAACATAGCCGTTTTTCGCATTCGGATTGAATTCTAAGCCAAAAATGAGGTTCTTGGAAAGTTATGGTCCTAGAATATTGTCCACTTCTTTAATTGTGTCAATAATATACTTACGCTCGTCATTTTTCTCATCTCCATACTTTTAATGGGCACTAATGAGATCTTCCATCGTTTCGTCGACTACGTGAAATTTTAAAGGCTAACCACAACACATCGAAACATGCGAAGCAGCATGTACTGTGCCAATCCGGAATCGGTTGACAAGTAGCTGGGAGACGTTAGCTGCGGATAGGTTCTTTTGGAGCTGCGGATAGGTTCTTTTGGAGCTGCGGATAGGTCCTTTTGGAGCTGCGGATAGGTTCTTTTGGAGCTGCGGATAGGTTCTTTTGGAGATGCAGAAGACTTTCAACTGGTTGTAGTGCACTATATCCAATCTAATCCAGGCTTTCAGAGAGCAGCCGATTTAAAATAAATCTTTTGTTTAGGCACTGGCGTTTATATTTTCTTCCAATGCGTTTTCTATAGAAATTTTTTTGCAGTTTTCGCTCTGAAAACGTATATGATGTGGATTGTGAGTATAAATTTCGTGCACACTTTAGGGGGGGGGGGGGGTCTTTCGAAAAGCGTTCACAGGGAGGGGTAAAAAAAGGCCAATTTTCCGCGTGCGCACTATTTGAATGACCCCTTAGGTTCGAAGATGTTCACTTAGAAGCTTCATCTGTGGAAGAAGATCCGTAGCCATTGTTTCGAGCGCGTTAAAAGATGGGGCATAACAAGGTGCTGCTACAAATTTGTAGTCGTATATCCGGATTTTTATTTTATCTACACAAATAATTTGCCTCTGATTTGTCCTCTGCGTCGGAAACAAAAAAAAAAAATTGTCCTACCTTGGGGTGTACTAAAACACCGAAAAGCTCAAAATTGCTTTTTTGAAAACGATAAAAATTCGAGCAAAATTGGTGATGCCATTAATTTGTCCTCAATTTGTCCTAATTTCTTGACACTTTCAAATTAGTGTACTGACACTTCGATAGTGTAAAAGTGTGTTACTAGATTTTAAAGTGTTTTGTACTAAAAAGTTTGGTACAGTAAAAATTTGTCCAGAATTGTTTGTTGTTTGAATTTGTTCAGAATATACAGTCAAAATGTTCAAAACATTTCCTCAAAGAATTGTTTTCTTGGACTTGTACTAAAACCTCTACTTAATTATGACCGTAGGAACGTTCAGACTCTTGTACTTTCTAATTAAAAAATATGTCCTCAATTTGTCCTTTGCGTATGTGAAATCAGAAAATTGCATAATGGAGTAGATAACTAGAAAATAGAGTGTACTAAAAAATAATAAAAGCTCTTCGAAAGCTAGAAAATCGCTAAAAAGAAAATGTATTAACAAACATATTATTACAAAAATTAAAATATGTCCTTAATTTGTCCTTTCGATAAGACGAAGAAGTCGACCATAATTCGATTCTGATACAACTTTACATTATTGCTCCTCGAAGCCCCCTTTAAGCGATACCGATTCAAATCCGATCACCGAATTTTTTTTAATTGCTTTTGTCGATGGTCAAGAACGAACAAAATAAGGAAATAATTTTGCGGCCCATGTTCAGAGGAGAACTATAACTATAACTTCAACAGACCCCAAGGTAGGACATTTTTTTTTTGTGTCGGACGCATAGGACAAATTATTTGTAGATAAAATAAAATTCTGATTCTGGGTCGACGACTACACATTTGCAGCACCGCATAACAAGTTGTCAAAGAGGAACTTAAAAGGATCGCAAAAGTTCCGAGTGCTCAGCCTAGAAATGGACCAAATTTGAGGTCTCTATCTCTTTGGCGGGTGTTGGGTTACATGAAGGGAATATTTTATCAATAAATAATTGTGTCGGCAAGATCTTACACCGAAAGTATGATATTAATGATTTGGTCAACTGTTTTTTATTATGTTTTTCTAAACGAGAGATATGAAGTTTTGGATAGCAATATGGATAGAGATGATTGTAACGAGAGTGAGGCATGAAGGCAGAGTGTACCGAAGCAATTCACTTTCACTTACTTCACTTTAATTTCGGGTCACACAAATTCGAATGACCTCTCGGATGACAGTTCATTGTTTAGCTATTAACATTCGCTTTCCAAATCAATGCCCAACTTCATGCCAAGGCTGCCGCGCTATAGCGAAATAGCGCAAAATTTCGCTATCGCTATCGCTATTCGCTATAGCGATAGCGATAGCGTTTCCATTTGTCGAATAGCGACAGCTATAGCGACTTTTTCGTTAGTTTCACGCTATCGCTATCGCTATTTTTCATAGTTTGAATATTACAAATTTCTTCGTTCTGCTATTGAAAAATTATTAGGAAACATTCCCGGAAGACACTACCTGCGTGTTTATAAGCAAAGGTATATTAGAGTCAAAATTTAACGGAATTCTTGTCCATAAGCTAGAAAATGAACATGTGCCAATAGTTGCCCTTATTCTGTGGCTACTTGGTAAGATAGGCACAGCTATGTCACTATCTTCCAATCGGATACTATGGTTTCACATATTAGACATTTTAGAAAAACACTGGAGGCGGGTGATGAAGAAGAGCATTGAACTCTTTAGCTAGGATGACAAAAATTCCAGATTTTCAGATTTGACGTGGAGAGGTCTGCGTTTGTATTTGTATTTAAGAGACTCCACTAACAGCTTTTTGTAGCCAATAACAAGTGTTGTCTGGACAACCGGCTTAACGTGACTTCCGAACCACGTCTCAGAGTAATGCCAATGAAGCGTCTTATTCAATTACTCCAAGAATTGTGAGGGGCATGTTTATTATCTCGCCTAAATGTAAGCTGAGATATTTCGTACACAGATTCATCGTATATGGGTTACGTCATACGATTCATTCAGTGTGTACGTCGTTATGGGCACCAAACACATTACAACTGCCCAACTTTTGAAGCCTTGAGTGAACTTTAGGACGTTGTTAATTGTAGAATTTTTCCGACACGGGATTTGTACCCCTTGGAAGGCCAGTACGTTAACCACTGTGCCAACCCGTCCGTAACTGGGGTGGCAATACAGAAAGTTTTAACGGTCTTAACGGAATGTACTGATTATTTGTGTTTTCACCGTTTTCACCCTTAAACAGACATTCTGAACAAAACGTTTCTATTTACTCTGCACGCAGCCAATGTACCAAGTGAGCCTATTTGTTCGAGTGGCATTCAAAATTTCAAAATGCCACAAATGATGGAAGAATGATGTATAAATAATGTAAGAATGATAAAAGAATGAGGTAGAAATTATGTATGAATCGTGTAAAATTTATGTAGATAATGTAAAAAAGATGTAAGAAGTTTGAACCAAGCCCTGATGATGGGAACATAGTTCCTGAAACCGGTTGGTTAAGGAATAAAAAAATAAAAGGCATAATTCAAAATTGGAGAGTTTATTTCAAACAAACCCTGTTTTCGTAATATGTAAGAAGTAATGTAGCAAAATCCATCTTTCTTACATTAATTATCCATCTTTTCTACATTATCTACATAAATTTCACACGATTCAAACATAATTTCTACATCATTCTTTCATCATTATTCTTCCATAATTTGTGGCATTTTGACTTTTTGATGCCACTCATTTGTGCGAGGTATGTGCGGACAATCTTAAAAAAAGGTTTTATCAAAAATTCTGCACCGTAATGTTACGCATACAAAATCAATTTTGAAATACATTTTTACGCTTCACTTTCCTTTCAAGCATGGTACTTCCGATAATCAAATATTATTATCTAATATTGATAGTCAACCGAACGAAATAAATGAAAAATAATTAATAATGTTTTTAATTCATTTTTTTTGTGTAATTCATTCGGTATAATTGGCGAAAGTTTGCGATAAAACATGGAAAGTGTTGTATAAATAAATTAACATGAAAATTGTGATCACATCAAAATTTAATAACTTCAAATTGTTTTTTTCTCATATGTTATTGAATTGAAATACATCTCTTCTACGTTATCCATAGAGATGGTTGCGTCAATGTTGATTGCTTGTGTATACACACAAAAAACTGAAATTATAATTCCACCATTCACCTTACGTACATTTGACAAGTTCCATTAGATGCATTTGGACTTCCGCTCTACGCTAGCAATAGTGACTATACTACACAATATTTGCTAGAAACGATACAAGTTTCACTCAAATGATTGACACAAAGTCAAAAGAGTTCCGCAGTTTATCTCAAAGTTGTTAAACGATTCCGTTGGGCTCAAATTTGTTGCAAAGGGAAAATCGAGACAGAAATGAATTCTCAGTAAAAAATCTGGCTAAATTTTACTTTAGGTTACAAACTTGGATACAATTTTTTAGGTTGGAGAAGGTGGAGGAAGGTCCCCAGATGACAATACAACGAGAAATAGGGTGCGAAAAGCTTTCACCAAAGCTCCCAGGTGGTCGTCCAAAAAATGTTTTTGTATCTTCGTTAATATTTAAATTTTTTATGTAGGATAAGATGTGGGACGGTCACCAGATGAGACCAAAGTTCCCAGTCTTCAAAAAAAAATTGCATCTGTTTTTGGTAATAAATTTCATTTTTTTTTGTGTGGTCAGAGTCTTTCATAAGGATTTTGAACTATGGTGCACATTTTTTTCTAGAAAAGGGCGCATTTTTCTCCGTTTTCAAAAAAATACACAAAGCAAATGAAATCGAGAGGTGACATCATACTATATGGTTTTCAATACCAAGAACCACTCCACCAACTTACTGTAGTCAAATTCGTGTGTCGTGTTACTGTACTTATATTTGAATGATTGTTTTATGCCATTTTTTATTCGAAGTATTTGAATTGTAGCGGTTTAATTTACTGGGGTGCACCGCGTCGCGCTTTCAAAAAGTAGGTCGCACCGACAGGGGCGTAGGGTGCATTTTTTCCCCGAGCTTATTTGTTATAAAAGGCCCTGGGTGTGCTACAAATAATCGACAAGGCATTTTCTTTGAATACAGACGAAAGATTTTCCTTCTACAAAATACAGGCGAAAGATTTTCTTTGTACAAAATATCGGCGAAACATTTTCCTAGTACAAAATATGAGCGAAAGATTTTTCTTCCACAAATAATCGGCGAAATATTTTCCTTGTACAGAATAAACGCGAAAGATTTTCCTTATACAAAATATCGACGAATCATTTTCTTTCTACCGATGACTAAACCTTAAATAACTTAATTATCTTTGCCTGAAACGGCGAGGAGTGATCAAACACACTGTTTTTTTTTCAGAATTTTTTGTTTCATTTATAAGCTGACAAGGCGTTGTTCAAACTTGCGGATATCGCCATTGAGAAACTTTTCAAATTTTCGATGGAAATGACAAGAATAGAAGTCTCGTTTGTAGCGGGGTTTCTCAAAATCTTTGTAGAAATTGACCATTTTATATTGCGCTCGATTTGTTTCAGATCTTTCCATTGGCATAGTGGGAATTCTTGCTGAAAATGCAAGCCAAACGTTAATACGATTACTCTATTTTAATTTTCGCAGGACCCGAAAAAACATCGACAATTTATAGTTAATTAATATTTTGTTCGAGACTTCTGCGCCACCCACCACATTAAAAAAATGTAAATATTAACGACAATACAAAAACATAGCTAAAGACCCATACGTATCAGAATAGATGTGGCAAATAGAACAAATCTTGTAAAAAGACTCGAACGTATCTTAATAAGCAAACAATCCAACGTTTTACGTTCTTTTATAACTATAAGAATTTCAAAGATCCATAGAAATTACTCAAGGTAATGTCAAATGCCCTACCGAAGTACATCTCAGATCATTCAAATATAGAAATGGTTATATCCAAGGATTGGGCCATTCTTCCCTAAAACCCTGAAACACGTGTTCTCTAAATTTTTGTTATATACAACTTTGCCTTTGGAAGCAACGCTCTACCTCTTACAGTTGTAGAGATATGGGTCATCCCTCCTAATTCTAAAAGTGGTCGTATCCCAGGATTGTGGTATTTTTACCCAAAACCCTGAGATATGTGTTCGCTAAAATTTTATTCTCTACAACTTTGCTTTTGGAAGCAACTTTCTACCTCTTATAGTTCTAGAGATATGAATTATCCCTCCCAATTCTAGAAGTGATTATATCCCAGGATTGAGGCATTTTTACCCAAAACCCTGAAACACGTGTACCCTAAAATTTCATTCTCTGCAACTCTGCCTTTGACAGTGAATCTCCATATTGCATACTTAAGGAAATAAACATCTTCTGACCCTCCCCCACGTTCCCCAACCTAAAAAAGTTTAATCCAAGTTTGTGACCTAAAGTACAATTTTGCCAAAAATCTACTTCGGTTAGTAAAATCTGGTAAATTTCGAAATTATATTTGATGTAAATTGCGTGTATGTTTTGTGGAAAAATGGTGGAAAATTCATGCATAATTATGCAAAATTTATGTAGATCATGTTGGATAATTAATGTAACAACGATGTAACAAATATCGCGCAACAGATGTTTGAAAGCTCAACCTGATAAAATAATTTTTTTTGTCAAGTTGAGCTCTCAAACAACTCTTATTCAACATACCTTCCTTGGTATATGTTAAAGTGTCGAGCGATTATTCTCACACATTCAAACATTACGGAAGTGATTTTTTTGGAGCTGCCCTACGGAGCTAGATATAACGTTTCTGTTTAATTTTAGGTTCCTAGGAGGAACACATTTTCTGTCATTTCTTTTACGAAAGTATATATAGGCGAGGCAATCTAAAGTTTTTCCTCTTTTAAACCAAGAAAACAATGTTTTGAAATAACTAGCCACTGGTCTTTAACATCGACATACTTGAGAATATTAATTTTTCCATAAAAATGTTGCTTTAATTAAATTAATATCGCGTAGACGCGAGTCAGTTTGTCTACCTTGAACTATTGTTTAGGTATTTTATTAAAAGGAAAAAAAGTTGTGCAACATTTTCTCTATGCTACACTCACTTATCATAAAACTATGCTGATGGCGTTTTCGACAAGTTTAACTGACTTTTATTTGAGGATTTTAATCAATTTAATAACTTAATTAGGTTTGTCTATAAAATAGCAAGTTTTATAAATTACCTCACACATTTGACTCACATATGGGTGGGTCTCTGTGTTCAAAATCACTTTATATCTTTGATTTTAATCAATATTTTAATTGATTTCATTTTGATTTATTAAATTAATAAAATTTCTCGTTATATAGGTTTCAGCTAGTGACCCCGATTGCGGAGTGAACGCCATGGTAAACTATACGCTAGGTGAAGGATTCAAGAAGCTCAATGAATTTCAAGTCAAATACAATACGGGAGATGTATGCATCGTTGGTTCCTTGGATTATGAAAAACGTAACTCTTATGAATTTCCAATTATTGCAACAGATCGAGGTAAGTTTCTGCAATTTCTTGATTTATAGATTTCAATTTATTGAATTTACGACACAAGGGCAAAAGTTATAAATATAAAAGAAATCACATATCGCAATTTTGTAGCAATAGAGACAAAAATTTCTTCTTATCGCAGAAATTGAAAGAAGAAACTTTCGGTTTCACTTAAAAACTTTTCCAATGTAATTATGTCCGAATTCATGATGTCCTATAGGGATTATTCATTTATTCTTACCGCAAACAAATTTCGAGTTTGTTATAAAAAATCATTTTCATTGGCACTGCACAATGAAATATCGTTATTAAACGGTCCAAGAAATTCAAAAAGCATATGGCTCATTCCATCGACGTGGCTAGTTCCATTGGTACTGTAAATTGGGAATGTTCTTTCATCTTTTTCATTCTTTCATTGTCATTCATAATAAAATGAGACAAAAAATGCCGTTACCAATTTACAGATCATTTACTTTGTAAACTTACATAAATTGCTTGTGTTCACCATTGTTCTCAATGCAAAGTGGTATCTTTTTCAGAAAAGTGAACAAAAAACCATTTGCGTACACTCAGTTTCTATAGCATTTACGTTATTTACAACAGTAGAATGGCACGTGGAATGAGCCCGGTATTGCTACTTTGTAAATTATGTAAACGTTACAGAAACTGAGTGTTCAATAGCCAAATTCTTGTCAGACTAAGTTCTTATTTTCATCTTGAGGAGTCTTTTTTCCTATGGATAATTTGATGTAGAGCATGCAGAGTATGTGAAGAAAGCTTTTCAAAAAAATTGTGTCTAGATGCCCGGCGCTGGACTTTTGTTCTTCTCTGCTAAAGCGTTGGTTAGAAAGAGACCAACTAGAAGTGTCTCTTTGTAACCAACGCTCCAGCATAGGAGAACAAAAGTCGCGTCACGGACATCTGGACAAATTTTTTTTGAAAAACGACCTTCACAAACGTTGATCTACATCAAATTATCTACCGGAAAAAAACCTCCGGAAGTTAAAAAAAAGAAGTTGGTCTCAAATGAAAAACGCTAGTATCCTTGGTATTGAGGATACCGACTTAGTTAAAAAAATTTCGCTCGCTATAGTGCTATAGGTCCTCAAATCCCACTTATAATGAACCATACAATTGTCGCAAGCGATAATTAAGCAAAATGTTCGATTTACCTACAGAACAAAAATTTCGCCTGCGGCGTTGTGCTTGAAGAGCAAAATGAAAAAATATCAAAATTGTCAGTATCACAATTTTGGTAAATGTTTTCAATCCCCATCTGGGTCCAATTTCTCCCTGAAATCAACATTTTTTCACCGGGAAATTTTGCCAAAATTCACGGAAACCGGGAAATATGGCAAAATCGTATTTAGGATACCGGGAAGAAAACATTATTTGTACACGCGCTGAATGCCCGGCACGCGACTTTTCTTCTTCTGTTCTAAAGCGTTAGTTAGAAAGAGATCAACTACATCTGTCTCATTCTAACCAACGCTTTAGAATAGAAGAACAAAAGATCAATTTTTTTCGGAGAACGTTCTTCACGAACGTTGAAATACGTCAAATTATCTCCCAGAAAAACTACTCCCCAAGATGAAAAAGGCAAGTTGGTCTGACAAGAATTTGGCTAGTGTAAAGTGTACACAAATGTGCTTCCGTTCACGATGAAAAAGTTACCACTTTGCACAGAAAACAATGGTGAACACAAGCAATTTATTAAAGTTTACGAAATAGATGTCTTGTAATGTAAGGAACGAGATCTTATGTCTCAATTTTTAAAGACCATGAACTAAGAGAACTAAGATGCAGGAACGGTCCTTACATTGCATACCGTTGGAATGAGCCATATGATGACAATTCAACTTATCCCACTTCTTTCACATGCATTAATTTAGTCGTGAATTGGCCACTGTACGCTGGGTACACTGCATTTTGTTCAGGTTTATATGAAAAAGAAAACTTTTCACTTTTACAATAATGAAAATTTTCATTGACTTTCAATTAATTGTAATCTATAAGCTGTATGTTTTGTCTCAATTTATTATGGATCACGTGGAAAGAATGAACGAAATGAAAGAAAATATTGTAAACCTGGGTCACAGTGGGTTCCCACATTTGCTCGTACTGCGCATAGAGATTAAGAATGCTTTTGATTTCGTCGACATTTCGCCATTTGAATGTTAAGTTTGGAAATGGCTGATTCCATCGGTACCGCAAATTGGGAACGGTCTTTCATCTTTTTCATTCTTTCAAAGTGATTCATAATAAAATGAGACAAAAAATGCCGTTCCCAATTTATAGGTTACATTGTAAACTTTGTGAATTTTTTTTACGTTAACCATTGTTTTCCATACAAACTGGTATCTTTTTCGTAAAAGTGAACGAAAATATATTTGTGTACACTCAGATTTTGTAGAATTTACACTATTTCCAACGGTAGAATTGTACGTGGAATGAGCCAAATATATTTGTAAATTCTACAGAATCTGAGTGTACACAAATGTATTTTCGTTCACTTTTATAAAAAAGTTGCCAGTTTGTATGGAAAACAATGGTGAACGCAAGCAAATTCACAATGTTTACAAAGTAGATGTGGCTCATTCCAACGGTATGTAATGTTAGGAAAGTTATTTGCATCTTTTTTACTCTTACTACATGGTCTTTTAAAATGGAGACAAAACATACCGTTCCTAACATTACAACACATCTACTTTGTAAACATTGTGAATTTGCTTATGTTCACCATTGTTTTCCATACAAACTGGTAACTTTTTTATAAAAGTGAACGAAAATACATTTGTGTACACTCAGATTCTGTAGAATTTACACTATTTCCAACGGTAGAATTGTACGTGGAATGAGCCATGTGTTGTAATGTTAGGAACGGTATGTTTTGTCTCAATTTTAAACGACCATGTAGTAAGAGTAAAAAAGATGCAAATAACGTTCCTAACATTACATACCGTTGGAATGAGCCATATATATAATTAAATCTTAATTTTTCTCTTTCATTTTTTATAAGAACATCCGTTCTTCTAACGATTTATGCTTATGATGGTTGTGGATAAATTAGACTAAAGTGGAATGTATGATTTCTAAGTTACCGGCACTGCAAATAATATTTTCTCTGAGTCTCCATTTTCATTAAAACTTATCTTTGCACAGCCGTAATCAGTACCTTCTCTTGTAAATGTGGGCATCATCGGCCACATCACACACACATCAGTTTACAACTTCCCCAAAAAAATATTGAAAACTTCTCCGATACTTTTTTATTGATTTTGTTGATTGTCGGAAAGATTTTTTGCCTAAAAAAATAAAATTACAAGGTACTTTATGCACCTTATGTTTTTTAGACGAAATTTTACCATTTTTTATTTTGTCGGCAACTCAAATAAATCGAAACTTTTATCTATGTTTATACACATGTATCGATCGTCTCATTACCATATTTACAGTCCTTGTTGCGTAAATATTTATAGCTTTATTGCCAATAGAAAATGTTAAACGTTTCTCATGGGTTACGATCATAAAGTTTGAAACGAAAAAAAACCTTTTTTATTTTCAGATGGCCTGAGCTCAACAACAATGGTTAAAATTCAAGTAACCGACATTAACGATAACCGACCGATTTTCTATCCAAGCGAATACAACGTGTCCTTGCGCGAAGGGCCACCGACAATGAGCTCTTCCACTCCAATTATTGCAGTGGTTGCAACTGATCCGGATTCTGGTTCTTTTGGCGTCGTTTCATACCGCATTGTTGATGGAAATGATGCGGCAATATTTCGCATTGATCGATTGACTGGCGAAATTTTTATTGCTAAGCCAAGCATGTTATCTAGTCGTATACAGCCGTACCATAAGCTAAATATTTCCGCAACGGATGGTGGTGGATTGAAGGCACTCAAGAACGCTGAAGTGTTCATCAGTGTCATTGATTCGAAGCATCGACCGCCGATTTTTGAAAAGTCGCGTTACAATTTATACACCAAGGAAGATGCTGTTCATGGCTATATTGTTGGATCAGTTTCGGCTAGCAGTGATTCAGGTAAATGTTTCTCTTTTTTTAAATACTTTTGCTAAAAGGCTAATGGAAACTTGGAACAGTAAACGAATGTAACGGGTCAATTTTTTATTCTTGATTTCATTAATTCAGAAAATGCTCATAATAAAATAAAATAAAATAAAATTTTAGGTGTAAAAAACGAGTTAAAACATGCCTAAAGTTATACACATAAAATTATTTAACGAACATCAACGCAAGATAATATAATTTATAAAACCTTTGAACATGACCAACGAAGCCACTAAAAATATTTCGTTTTGTAAAAGAAACAATGGAAAATTATTGAAATTCTACCGAAAAAGAAATGACGCTGATTTATAACACCGAAAAGAAAACGTTCGCAAGAATCAAATCTATCAAACAATTAAAAGCCCACCGCCAATAAAACTAATTGCTGGTTTAATTCATATCGTCGTTTATATGGTCTTCAAGCAAGAGCAGTTTTATGTTCGGAGGATATATCAATTTCGTGCTATTTTTTGACGTCAATGACATTTCTTACGCAGTGTTTCGTGTAAAAATTGAGCACGTTTTGCAATATTTCAAATTTTTCATTTGCGCAACGGTTTGATGTTGTAATGTTCGACCATTGCATTACAGGCCTTTTCGATTTTATTTCAGTGGGAGTTGGGAGAACTTTCTTTTTGCAAAAAATTGGATTGGTCGCGTTATATACAATGGACCACTAGGTGAGGATTTTGACGAAAGTGAGCGCTACACATATTTTGATTTAAGTGTTCATACAGTTTTGCGTACGGAGGGGGTCTAAAATTCGTCCGTACGTACTTTAAGGATGACCCCTAAGAACATTAAATAATATTGGACGTAGTTGCAGGACAATTTTAACAAGCAAAATGTCCAAGTGGTCGCTTGAGAGAATTTTTTTAAACAAAACGCTAATTTTTCAAAAGATTTTCTTCTGATTGTTCTGATCGAACAAAATTGAATGTTAGATAGAACTTGACTTTTTAGAGGTGAGCGGGCCGCCCGAAAATTGGAAAAAAAATTTACCATGAGTTTGTCATGTATGACCACGGAAACAACCATGATTTTGGAGAATTTTAACATCTCCTATTATCGCTTTATTCTTATGTAATCTTCGTTTTTCTACATTGAGTTTTAACATTCCAATATTGAACCAATAAAATTCATCCTTAAAATCTATTTTCATGACCAAATTTTCGTATATTTTCTATTTTCTTAAACTGTTGCTAGACTGACAGAACTGTCATTAAGCTTTGAAGGTTTGAAGCTTTTAAGTTTTATTCAGGAGCTTTCGATTTTGTATGAAAATTCTCCATTATAGCCATGAAAATTTAACAATATTGTCACCGATTAGCCTGAGAAACCCGACGCGAACCCGAATCGATTTTCACTAGTTCCGGGTTCGGGTTTTCGGGTCTTGAAAATCCCGGGCGGGCGGGTATCGGGCGTACTTTTTATCGGGTTAAAGATTCGGGTACATAAAAAAACCGAAACCGATTTGTAAGAAAATCTAAAAATGATGCACCATATCCAAACCGAAAAGTTCAACAATAAAGAAATTATAGAAGTTGGAAGATTAATGCCAATATTTATACAAAAAATGAATTTAAATAATTGAGAAAAGTCAAAAATTTAATTTTTTTAAAAAAACGCCGCCGCCAGCTGAGAAGGTTTCAAAAATGTTCGCCGCCGCCGCCGAAAATAAGATTTAGTTGTTCTACCGCCGAGATCAGTATTTTTCTATTTTTTACTCTTCTATCTACTTTTGTTTGAATTTCTTCTGAAGTAATTACTAGAGCTAGCGCTGTAAACTAGTGGTAGCGGTAGCGCAAGTAAAATTGAAATAGCTAAATGCCTTTTTTTATTAAAACAATTCAACCCGAAATTCTTTCGGGTAATAGAACTCGAGCCGTAATTTTTTCGGGTAACAGAACTTGACCCGAATTTTTTTCGGGTAATAGAACTCGGCCCGAACTTCTTTCGGGCGGTCGGGTTTCGGGTTTGAATTTCGAGTTGGGTTCGGATCGGGTCGGGTCGAGCTACCAACAAGACGGGTCGGATCGGGTATCGGGTTAAAATTTTTGGTCGAGTTCGGGTCGGGTCGGACTACAAAAAAAGGCCGACCCGCTCACCTCTAGAACTTTTACACAGTGCTCGCCCTTCATTTATGAGAGCTGGAATTTTTTAGATCCTGGAAAATACGCGTCTTATGCGTTTACCACGAAGTTTGTAGCCAGACGAATTTGGACCCGAAAGTTAATGAGTTTTTCATTTTAAGATAAAAAAAATTTGACAATTTGTCTGTTTGTCAACACGATATTCGATTTTCGAAAAACTTTTTCTTTGAAAGATAGTCGAAAAAGGAAGGTTGGGATTGAATTTGGTCCTGTTACTGACTCTGTGTGGAAAGGCAAGAGTTAGATTTACTGACAGATCCAAGGCAGCCGAAGGGGCAGGACATGGTACATACGATCCGGATGCTGTGCAGAGTAATTGGGTGGAATCACAGGTGTTCTAATGGCTACTAATGGGAGCTAGATAGGCACTGCCAATGGGGACGCAGGGAGAGGACGTCCTTATCCTTTCGGAAGTGATTAGGCCACTCGCATCGCCCGTGATGACCCTTAGGCTGATCAAAGAGTTCAAGGAGTATCTGAACGAAATGGAATCGAGCAATCGGATCACGCTGGTGTGGGTACCTAGCTGCTCTGGTGTGGAGGGAAACGAAAGAGTGGATGAACTTGCGGAAATAGGCTCCACGATTATTTCAATTGGAGCCGAACCGCTCGCCGAACCCTGCCAATACCCAAGTCGTTGTGTGCGCAAGCGCTAAATGACTGAGTGCGGCGAGGACACGTGAAACGTTCGCACGAAGCGCTTTTTTCGGAGACCTGACGCGAAATGGGCTAATGATTTTCTAGGAATGGACCGGTGTCGCATCAGGAGTGTTGTGGAAGCGATCACTGGACATTGCAGGCTGAATCGGCAGATGAGCAAGTTGAGGCTTTCGAGAACTACCGATTGCCCTTGTGGATCGGGAGAAGAAATGGGTATACACTTGATTTGTGAATGCCCAAAGTTCCTTCAGTCGTAAAATCTTCGGGGAATACACCGTGGGACCATCCCAAATCGCTAGTCTGGCACCTGCTACACTTGACAGATTTCTGGTGGCGACCGGAAGGCTCGCGTGACGATTTAAATGATGAACGGGAAGCACACAAAGGATCCCAGGATCTGAGTTTCAAGATCGGCCCAAACTGACTCTCATAAAAAAACTTGAAAAGTAAAATTCACTAAATCTTGAAAAACTTCCGCGAATGACTATATACCCCGCCTTTATGGGTGTAGTTTCAAACCATACAACAGCAGCTTTTCAACGATACCCAAAACGCCCATTTCAGATACAATTGGAAAAGTTGAGATGTAATCTAGGAGGAACATGCCGGAAAAATAGAAATTTGTCCATTATTTTCTCAAGTTAATAATGAACTTGACCAACCTCCCATCCATTTCCACTCCTCGTCTTCTTCTAAAACGTTTTCGGAACATGAAGTCATTTTTCTTAGAGCCTGTTCCAAAAGAGTCAATCAAAATAGTTCACCAATATCTAGAATGTGGTACTGGGAATCGGCTTAGGTCTTTTAGCGGCTTCTTTTTGGATAAGAAGGAAATTATTGTAGGTTTACCTAACACTCAACATGGTTTCGGTTACCATATGGAAAAATCGCGCGAAGCCATAAATTTGTTGGAACTATATCGTATACTGCATTATCTCCCAGGCAAAATATCCCAAAAAAGGCAAATTACATTTTGAAAAAATCTCCCAGGCAGGCGGCTCGTTTTGCACTCACAGATTGGGGAGATTTCCTTGGGAGTTTTGTACAATTTGTCTAAGGAAAGAATATTTGTCTGAGAATATCGGTCAGTAGAGTTAGAATATATTAAAGAAAATTCGAATGAGTAGCCCTTATCGTCTCTTTCACAGACAAAACTTACAATAAGGCATGTTCAGAGCGCCATTGCATTTGTATTTCTTTTGTTTCTACTGTAAGACAAACAAACACTTTAATGTAGATGATACCATTACAACATTCACGTGACTATCGAGGTTATTTCACTTTACTAAATTTAAAAATGCTAAATTTTTCACTGCCTCTTTCCATCTGTCTTACACCTTTTTCCATTTATTTTCGTCATCGATCCATCTATTACCATCTGCGATCCATCTTTTGTGAATTGAAATACACGTGTACCAGAAT
Organism: Pseudolycoriella hygida; assembly: GCA_029228625.1. Lineage (NCBI taxonomy): Eukaryota > Metazoa > Arthropoda > Insecta > Diptera > Sciaridae > Pseudolycoriella > Pseudolycoriella hygida. The sequence continues at coordinate 136,664,751 of CM055403.1, read as the reverse complement.
GGTGTCCTTCATTAGACATATAAAAGTAAAAATAGGACAAATGTTGGTTTAAGCCCACTCGCACTCGTGTATTTCAATTCATATCATTCAATTCATAACAGATGGATCAAAGATGGAAATAGGTAGATGGAAGATGGAAATAGATGTAAAACAGATGGAAATTCGCAGCATTTTAAAATTTAGCGGAGTAAAATACATTCACAAAATGTTGTGCCTTACAGGAGAGAACACAACAGCTCTCTGCACATGCCTTATTCACCTATACCCCTCTGAGAAAGTCGGTACATGCACCTTGCTCGTGCTCCTCAGTCATCTCGTGTTGCATTAAAAAAATTCGAAAAACGAAAAACGTATTTTTATTTCCTTATCGAAATGTTGCTTAGCTTTTCGTCTTCATACCGAATTAGTTGTCTTTAGTTGCAAAGCATCTATCATCTTGTATTACAAATCTTGCCGGACGAAGGTCAATGTTGTGCTTTTCCAAAATTCGGTTACAACGATCTACCACCCATTTATCGGGAATGGGCTTTTCAGTAAGTACATACACGTAGGCTGAGATTGAGTGTTCGCTTTAACTTTTTCACTCGCTTGAAGGAGAAGAAAAATTACTTACTTTTACATTGATTCGGTCCGAGATCGACGCAACTCCATTCAACGGCGAAATTTCTGTAATCTGTTCCCAAAATTTTTATGTACTCGGGAACTATATTGTCTAGCAGTTGGAACCGAAAAGCAAAATTATTTATTGTTTCCTGTGGGGCTTCAGAATGATTTTTTGTTTGTCATTACCTAGTACTAAATCATACGTGTACTGGCCAATGAACTCCCTATCGAAATGCATTTTACTATCGAGTATCTTCGGCCTGAAATCACAAAATACAATTTGGGAACTTTTCCAAATATTTTTCTTGCAAACTGCACTTACTTTTGTGTAGCCAAATTTACCATAGTTTCAATGACCTTGGAGTGTTCAGATGTAATCTCTAAGTAATTCCACACAATACAATCCTGCTCGAGGGTTTTATCATAATCATACAACTGGTACACGTGCCACGATCTGGAGTACTGAAATATTTAAAAATTGTCCATTTTTCCTTCCGAATATCCTATTTTTAAATTTGTTTTTTTACTCTTGACTTAAAGAATGGAGTAATGGGATCCACACCGTAACTAGCACACGTACGGTTGAAGAATTGTTGTTGTTGACTCAAAGAAACGAAGCAAAGCAACGCCAATGCTCTAAAGTGTGATATTCGTTTCAAAATTCAATTACTTTAAGCAACAGTTTGCTTGCTACGTCCCACGGAAGTCACTCATTACATACTGACATGACACTCGAGTAAAACTCAGCTCCGCAGGACGAGTAAAGCTTGGAAATTTCTTTTTGACTTTCGTTGTTGCATCCCACGCCTCATTCAAACTAAACTCTCGTCAAAATTAAAACTTCCTTCTCCATTACATTATGTACTATAATACTTACCCGGCAACGAACTTCATTTCGATAAGCTCTACCCACTACTCACCACTTAAATGATACAGATCGGTTATTTGGTTCAGTTTTTTATACACATTGCTGTTTATTTTGCACATTGTAAATATGACAAAAATTACGATCAATATGAAACGCTTAAACTTTGGAAACCATTCATCAAAGTTTCGTGTGAGTAAATAGGAATGACTTTCAACTGTAAAAAAACAAAACTATATTTGTAACTGAATGATAGAGTACATTTCGATAAAATTGTGATCATGTGCTAGATACACTCAAACATTTCCGTTGCATTCGTTAAATTCAGGTGGTGTTTCTTAAAGTTCGAAGTTTGAGTCTGTATAGCTTAGAGAAAGTTCTAAGCTCATGTTCCGTGTCGTTAGCGACATATCACTGAAAAATCTGTTGTCATGCGTATTGCCGAACAATTCCCTATAAAACCTACATCCGTCGCAAGGGATGAAGATGAATGTAATGAAATTTCGCTAAATTAGTGATAAGTGAGGACTAAATTGTGTTGGAAATTACCCAAAAGGTAGATAATATTGAAAAACCAGTTCGAAGTAGCGGTGTAAAAAACCATATCCCAACCCATACTTTCATATTAAAAATGTTTCCCCAATTCTTGTCTATAACGTACTAAAAAACTTATTTTTTGGACTTGGACCGACCTTTCGGTCCCTTTGGAGATGAGTCAGACCCATACTTCTATGGACAAAATGTTTTCTCCGTAATATTAGCAAAAGAATTATTCGGGCTAGAGCCGACCGCAGGCCTACTTTCGGGTCATCTTCGTGCCCTAAAGACAGTCCTTGGACCCATACTTTTACATACAATATTTCAATTTACACCAATACACACAAGATGTGTACGTACGCGCGTGCAAAGCGCAAGCGAAAGTACACATCGAATGTGTAGTGGGTATCATTGAAAGATATATTTCTGTATATATGCGATTGTGTTGTGTTGTGAGGACAAAATTTTGTTATAAGAGCCAAACTCAGGAGTGTTTTTTTGAGCAACAAACATTATCTTGTAGAGTGTAGAGCCGAAGGCGAGGTATGCAACTTCACGAGTCCAAATATCAGTTTTCAAAGCGTGTTGCTCAAAGTAACACGAGTGAGTTTGCGAGTTCTCAAAATTGTGCCCGAAGTAGTGAATTATGCAGCAGGGTCCACTGTATAATATTTATTACGTATCCATCCGAAAGTTGATGTAATGCTTACCCCCTACGAAAACCACGCATTATAAAACAAACGTTTTACCTCACTGATGAAAACAATACTATATTTCAACATACCGCAACACACACGAGATGTGTACGTACGCGCGGGCGAAGCCCAAGGTAAAAGTACACATCGAGTGTGCATTAGGGTATTTTGAAAGATATTATTCTGTAATAGTGGGAGTGTGCACATACCGCGGAAAGCAACTTTTGGTCCCAAGTGATGGGAAATTATTTTCCATCACACCAATACACTCTCACGTATACAGAAAAATTTTTACCTCACTAGTGAAAAATTTTCGAGCTAGGGCTCACTTTGGGCCCAACTTTGGGTCTACCTGGGGCCCTAGGGACACGCAGGGCTCCAGTAAATGATTATTTTTAGGGAACTAGGTAGGTCCAAGCTCATCAAATTGTCTTATGTAAATTTTTGTGCTTTCAAAGACCTATCGACTAAAAAAGATTTATGAAAATTGGAAAAAATTTACTCGACTTAGATACAAAAGACCCAAAACCAATTAGGCGTCCCTAGCTCGGCGGAAAAATACCCAAATTCAATCCCATCATGACTTTCTCGAAAACACTAAAATAATGAAAATAGGCCAAATTTTCCTTGATCCGGCGTCACCTTCCTGTCCGGGGACGGATTAGCGAGTGGAGAACGCACTTTGGTCCTGGGGGTTTGGGGTTTGATCCCCGGGAGTTTCTGTAATATACTGGTCATTTGGAGCGTCCCTATGCTTACTCAAGCATCTAAAAACTGGGTAGTTGCTGTGGAGCAACGAAAATATCATCATATTTGACGTCACACGATATGATCAACATTCTGGTATACACAATCATGGCCAACGACGACTTGTCAGCATGTCAAGGAAAGGAATCGATGAAATCAAACCATAGATGGCGTTGTACTTGGAAATACATGCCATTCGAAATATGGCGGGCACTAAAACATGATGTGAATGATGATGGCCATTCAATGGATCGCACTTCACCTAGCTGCACTTCACTGCACCTAGCTGCACTTCACTGCACCTAGCTGCACTTCACTGTACCTAGCTGCACTTCACTGCACCTAGCTGCACTTCACTGCATCTAGCTGCACTTCACTGCACCTAGCTGCACTTCACTGCACCTAGCTGCACTTCACTGCACCTAGCTGCACTTCACTGCACCCAGCTGCACTTCACTGCACCCAGCTGCACTTCACTGCACCCAGCTGCACTTCACTGCACCTAGCTGCACTTCACTGCACCTAGCTGCACTTCACTGCACCAAGCTGCACTTCACTGCACCAAGCTGCACTTCACTGCACCAAGCTGCACTTCACTGCACCTAGCTGCACTTCACTGCACCTAGCTGCACTTCACTGCACCTGGCTGCACTTCACTGCACCTAGATGCACTTCACTGCACCTAGTTGCACCAGCTGCACTTCACTGCACCTAGGGAATCAATTTCTTCGGCTTCCCTATATCGTTATACTTTCCTATTTCAATGGTTCATTTATTTCTCAAAATGAAAATCCACCTGAAGATTTTTTCGCTTTTAATTGATTGAGAATTTTATGTAAGTTGTTGTTACTAGATCTAGTTAATTCGTCTAATTTTCACATAATCGAATTATTACCGCAAAAAAATCGTTCTAAAATTGAATTTTGAAATTTTCTGGCAATTGAAATGATTTCAAAATGTAGCGTTATGACTTATGTCAACGTATTCAAATTTGCATGACGAAATTCATCCATCAAGCACCGAAAGATAGTGCAGCTCATCAACTTTGTTATGAAATTATATGTATATTTTAACATTAGCCGACGACTGTGACATACAGTGGATGTTTATATGAAGTTCAATTTTGTGACTCCCTTGACCGGGAGATGAAATGTACGGTGGCCAGTTTGTCGACATTCGATATTAAAATCTTCAAGGACCAATCTGGTGGACACGAAAATCAACATCCTTCATATAAAGCCCAACAGTCGACCATTACAGCTGCGTTGGTGGTGGTTGAGGTTATGTACCCTCTTCTATTTATTGTGCTCGATTTACTAGTAAATTTGTCAAGCTAAACACTGAACGTCATCTGTTTAGCGTTGATGAACGTCTTACATTGATAATTAACTTCACTGACAGAAATACAGCGCGCAAGAACAAGACTTAAGAGAAGGCATGATAAAAACGATGTTTTCCAGCGAAGCTTTTGTTAAAAAATGTCAATTTCAAAACAGAAAACAGTATTTCAATAGCTAAATAAAGTCATTCTTTTTTCATCTAGTAGTTGAGCTACCTTTCTAAGATTGCTTGGTTTTTCCAACAAACTCCTCGTTAGAAGATGTAGACCTATCTTCAGCCAGGACACTTGGTGCCGAAAATTTGAAAAGCCAAAATTCATGAAGTAGCGAGTACATTACAATGTATAAGTTTATAATTCGACACCTGGTTGCGTACTTTGATTCCTTACCTGTGAATATAGGAGACAGCCTAGTGCTAAACATCTGTCTTCACTAAAGTGTGCATATTAGTGATATCTATACGTCACATAAGTTTCAACTCGGCACTAGGCTGCGTCCTCGAGTTAAGACTTTTTGAATGCAGAGGGCAGTATCAGCCTGGTGCCTAATTGAAACCTATGTGACCTATACAACTCACTATTGCCTCCAATCTGACGAAAACAGATTTCCAGCACCAGGCTGCCTTCTTTATTCCCAGCTTTAGGTTCCCAAGTACACAGTCTGGTGGCGATCCGATCGTGTTACTAACTAATAACCTTGCTCCTTCTTAAAGATACGCGTTGTCAGAATTGAAGCACCAGACTGCCTTGGCCTGACAAGGTCTTACATTTCGTCTTTAAAACCTTGTCAGACCAAGGCAGTCTGGTGCTAAAATGATTCGTGGAAATCGGTCGCTTTCATAGCAACGTAAGCGAAATGATAGCATTACGAAATTCTAATTTGTTTGTTCCGTTTAGCGCACTAAAATACTTTCCATTAGCCTCTCAAAATTCATTTTAGCGAGCACAATCTTGCTAACGTAAACGAGCGCTGCCAACGATTTCAAATTAATTTCCAATGATTTTTACAAAAAAAAAAGAAAAGAATTTACTCACAAACGAAAATATGTTACACAGGAAGCCGCGGCGTTGTTCGATATTCCATTAATTCTGGCGATCCAGATGGTTATTTCAGCATTGACCCTGTGACTGGAAATATTCGCGTTGCAAATCCATTGGATCACGAAACAAAATCCCAAGTACTATTAAACATACAAGCAACCAGCGGCGATCCGCCAGCGTACGGACATACACAGGTAATTATATACACGGTTTTTTTATTTTTCTTTCAATATGTATTTTAGGAACGTAAACAAAGTGAACATAAGATAAAAATTGTTGACAGTAAGTACAGTAAATACAGAAGACTATTGAAAAACATTCATAGCCTTGGCCACATATAGAAAATATACAAAAAAAGAAGAAGCTTCAATAAAACAAAAAAGAAATAGAAAAAAAAGAAAAAGAGAAAAGCAAACATACAAATATCTTTTGAAGAATGGTCGACTTAGTTGAGTACGAGGCAACAACAGCGAATGAAAAAAGGATTAAATGAAAAAGAATTGAATAAATTTCAATGTGACATTCGAATAAAACTTTTTAACAAAGGAGCTATTTACCAATTTACATGATTTTTTGTAGACTCTCGAGTCTTCTGTTATTTCATAAAACAATCTTCCTATCTCCTGCAATTTACTCTTAACATGCATATAAATTAACAAAAGAAAATGTTTATTTTATATAATTAAGACACTAAAGGTCTATGTTAATTAACGATTTATGCATCTTTAATTTAAATAAAACGAATCGCAATAAAACATCAAACTAAAAATTTTCCCTTCTGTCGTTACAAATAGTTTCGTTGCACAAATATTCGATATGGAAATAGCATTTTGTATTTTAAGTTCTCACATACATTGTTTGCATTCTTATCAGGTCAACATAGACATCGAAGACGTTAATGATAATTCGCCAGAATTTGAATCGAACACGGTGCGCATATCTGTCCCAGAGAATGTTGAATTGGACACACCATTATATGCAGCACATGCACGTGACAGAGACTCAGGAAAAAATGGTATTGTTACTTATCGTTTAGCCAACGTTGGCGACACCACATCTTATGCAGGTAATTATCACCACATGATTTTATTTTATTTTCCATACGTGGAAAACTTAAACAAAGCGACCGTAATATAAAAATTGTTTTCACTAAACTCTACGGCACGACTAATTGAATTATTATTTTCGATTTAAATAATTTCTTTTCAATAAATGAATGCGAAACGGTTAGTTTTTTACGTATTGTTTCACGAAAATGATCCTTTAAATTGTGGAAAACAAATCCAATTTTGGGCATTTTTACACGTATTTTTTCGTATCATTAGCGGAATTGTTATGAGAATAGTTGTTCATAAATCATGTCACGATGAATGGAGGGTTCTGCGTGACAACGTGTAACAGGGGGAAGGTCAGACTCAAACTCAGACTGCGCAATCCAAGCTTGGGATATACCCTAGAATCAGACAAAGCATTTTTAAAGTATTAGCCCTTACTTTTCCCACGTTTGACCACCCTGTGTGACGTACGTACTGAGCTCTTCAAGACCGTTATGTGCGCCTGTTGGCTAGCTCGTTCCGATATACCACAGTCAGCGTTGGACCGCTACTTGGAGATGCTGTACACTTATATGATTTATATACTCTCACATTACTGGAACAGTAACTAACAACGAACAATGTCGTTCGAGCATCAGACGGATTAATTACTAAATATTGTTTGAATCATTCATTTCAGTATAGTTTTATCAGTTACTTTTGTCAAACATAATGCCGCTTGCCGCAGAAATACTTTTATCAGAGATGGTGCTGCTCTGGAACCTTTTGGACTTTACCAAACTACCATTCCACTCTTTCCATTCCCTTCGTCAGCTATCCTGTTCCATTAATCACTGATCCTCCAAGCAGTTTGAGCCCATCCATTGACCCGGTAGAGCATGAACATAGAACTACTTACAGTAGTCGGTCCTGCTTTTGGCTCACAAGTTTCGCAATTAGGGATATTGATTTGCATCAGTTGCCCCACTGCGAAACAGTACTCAAGTTACGAGATGTGCTTACAGGCTAACAACAACCATCCTCGTTTGAATCATGGTCGGACTAGCTACTTTCTTTAAAATATTTTTATGGATTTGTACGTTACCTTACTAAAGGCTTCGTATTTGTACCAGAACAATGAATTACCTTGTACCTGTCCATGTCCACTTACCAACAAGTCGTCTATACAAATTACCTAGTTTATTTTGAAGCCACTACATTCAGACCAAACATTTTAGTCATTCGGTATTCGTTTGGTAAGAGTTTGCTTCGCATAATCTTAGTCCCCTACTCAGTGCATTACCGTTCCGCGATGCACATGATCCCGTTGTTTGTTCTACTATCCGCTGTCGTCAATTGTATTCATCTGTGCAAACTGCACCGAACACCAACACAAGTACAACTGTTAGGAACTGGTATTCCCTTCTAGCCCAGACAAATGATAAGTTGGTACACCTGTGCCGAGGTGAGCGCTTATGTGAAAGACAGCTTGACTGTATGGGAGAGAACCAGTCCAATTTTGTACGTAATTCTCTCCCATGGAACCCAGCTGTCATTCACATAAGCGTTCAGCGGCACAGGTGTACCAAGTTATCATTTCTCTGTTCTAGCTATGTATTACAAAATCCAGTCGCCTTGAAAATGAAACTCCCATGGCTGCACACTATGTTCCGTTGGTCAATTTCCATCACAAATGCAACCAATTTGGACCTAAGATCCCGTAGGCACAGTTAACTGTTTAGCAATCAGTCACCACACACCAAACCAAAAGTTGGGGCGCTGACCACCATTTGCACAAAATTGAATAACGCCAAACACACCATCGCGTCGTTTAAATTTAAAATTAGATTGAATTAAAGGTTTTTATTTTAATTTTTATTTCAATTCTACGCAACAAATATTTTTTTGCCCGCACAATTTCAAGTTTTCGTACGCTCTAAAGGGCCCACCCCCTTAAATAACGTTTGCGTTTACTAGGAAGTGAGTGTTTGGGGAAATAGACGGAATGTGACAAGGGTGAGGAGAATGTCTCTTTTGAAGAACAATTACACAGGTAAATTAAGATTCCAATTCCACTCATCTCGTAAACTCGACATCCACCTGTGAATGAACAGACGTCATATTTTGACCAAAAGACGGCAAAATCGTGTGGTGATGGCGGGTTGTATAAGTGTATGTTGATCGTTGTGATTAGAGTAGTAAACTCTAAACTTACCAGATAAAAATTTTTGTTGTTCAAAACAACCCAAATGACTACTGAAATACTTTATGAACGACCCCTTCTTTTTACTACAGAGCAAACAGAGCGCCCTTGATTTCTTGGTTTTTCTAAGGCTTTCCATTAGTTTTCCCTTCATTAAGTAGTGGTAGCTACTTTATGTTTTCACAAAAAATGACGTTATGAATACTATGTCACACGTGACGTAATTACAGTCAATTACAGTTAAACGTAATAAATGTAGTATGAGGGCGAAACATTATAAATTTTAATTTTAAAAAGCGGTGTCAGGGGGTAGTATTCCCCCTTGCGGGGTCTAAGGGACAGAGCCCCTAGGGGGTTTATGGCAAAGCCCCGTGAATGTAAGGCCGCCGGCAGGGCGTAATCCAGCCCCGCCGCAAGCGCGGGGTGAGGAGGCAGAGCCCCCCAAAACGATACAATGTCCTCTTAATGCAATAATAACTATAAAAGCCGGACAAAATAACCCCCTCGGGAATATTTCGTCCGGGGTTATTTTGTCCGGTTTTTTTTGTCCGGGTTTTTTTTTAGTCCGGGGTTATTTTGTCCGAAGATATTTTGTCCTAGAGTTATGACGTCATAATTGTTTCGTTTAATTCTTCAACAATACATTATCGCTATTTTTCTATACCAATGCCAATGGTTTAATAAGTAACTTTAGCTACTTTATGTTTTCACACTTCCTGTCCGTCCGTCTGGGCACTATATCTCCATACAGTTCACTAGACTTCAATACAGTACGCTACAGTTTGCTACACCTCACTACAATTCGTTACATTTCAATACAGTTTTCTACTCCTCCTTACAGTTTCTACATTTCACTACAGTTCGCTACCCGTTATTAAGCAGCGATAGCTACTTTATGTCCGTCTGTGCATCTTTCATCCTTGATTTGCCCTCGGTAATTGGAACTTGACTACACTCTATCGTTACTTTCCTATACCCATTTCAATAGCGATGGTTGCTGTATTTGCGGGTTGCGCGAAAATTTTTCTTTGTTCTCGTGTCGGTTCCCCAGTTTTTGACATTTTCGGCCGGGAAATTTTTGGCGCAAAGAGACGGGTTGGAAAGAATATCATTTGCACAACCCTAAGTCAAGTATCCTGACTCAATTGTTTAATCTCGGAAACAGAATCTGTTCGTCAAAGTTTGAGCTGATTTTTGTTAGGAGCTCTAATTTTTCTACTAGATTGTTTGAAGGGGAACGGAAAGCTCTCGTTATAAAATGCTTGTCTTGAGATTTAAATCAAATAAATTGTTAAACTCGACTTAGATAAATACATATACATATTCATTTATTTCTACATCATGAAATACATTTTGGGCAATTCCACAGTCCGCTACCGTTGGAACGGTCTCTGTTAGCTAAACTAGGCAAAAGATGAGAGTTATGTTGTTGTATGAAGGAGTTGCAGATACAACTAGTATCTAACTTTTCTGAATACAACACAACTCTCACCTTGCCTAGTTTAGACAACAGAGACCGTTCCAACGGTAACGGACTGTAGAAATTTATTTGATAAACTAATGATTGCTTGACATTATTGAGAAACTAATTGAAAAAATGGAATTCAAATTCTAAAATTCTAGAAATCTTTAAATCGCACTATTAAACACATTCCCATATTTCATATTGCCATATTGTTCTACTTGTGCTTTTTTGTTTGTTCGTTTCAATATCAATTCGTGAACTCGAAGAAACATCGAACACTGCAAGCATTGACCATCCATAATAACATTTCGTAGTTTTGTAAAACTTTGAATTCTCACTTCTATTTTCAGTGAATTCCACGTCATTGGCGACACGACACGACATGTCAATAAATCTTTTTTCAATTGATGCACGTTCGGGACATCTCACACTGTCACATCATTTGGATTACGAATCAACTCAGCAACATTCGTTAATAGTAACGGCTAGCGACGCGGGCGAACCGCCATTGTCTGCCAATTTAACTATTCTCATAGGTAAAGTTTAAATCTTTGAGTGCAAGATTTTGTTTGAGTGAAACCAAAACCTTAACTTTTTATTAAAATTTACCTGATGTTTCGTTTACAGATGTTCAGGATGTTAACGACAATCCACCGGTGTTTGAACAAAATGAATATGCAGTTAAAATCATAGAATCGTCCCCTATTAACTTACAGGTTTGTACAATTCTTTCATTTATTTCACTAAAACTTATAATTTAGTCAGTTTTGTAAAAAGGTGTAAAAACTTTTTCCTGCTTCGGGGTAAAATCGAGGGCAATTTTGAAATTTTTTTCTCGATTTTGGACTTCTTTATGAAAAACTTTTTGTGTATCTGTTTTGGACAACCGGTCTTAGCATTTTTGCATGTAGACCTCGCTTTACTCGGTCTACAACTCGCCAAATTGTCTAAAAACAATCGTCCAAAGCAGACACACAAATAACTATTAAAATGGTGAATTTTTTCTGTTGTTTTCCTCTTTGTCAAATCTTTTCACCCAGTTAGACAGTACAAGTTTTTCGATGTGGTGTTCGGAATCGGCTGCTATTGTGAAAATTGCACACAGTCTTCGACTGAAAAAATGCAAGATTAAGCTATAGATTAATGTCGTTGGCAAAAGATTAGAACAGCTTCGTTGCTTCTATTTACATTCGCGCGAACTTCATTGTTATTGACATAACATTGATAAAATATTAGTGAAGTTTGTAAGTTTGTTCCACTCGAAAAAAGTGCACATTTTACGGTGTACTAAAAGTCGATCGTAGCGCTATAGTGGCTAATGGTGGTCATGAATCAGCTACAACGCCAGTGGATGGTTTTTTTCTTTCACTGAAATTAAGACTTAGCTAAAACTGTTATTAATTATTGTCAGCAGTTTTCAAATGACAGTAGCAGACGGTTTCAATTGAAAAAAAAGTGAAAAACGTCCCGCTAGTGTGGACTTTTGTGCACAATAAATGAAAAACAACATCGAAAAACTTGTCTTACACTGTCTAGTTTTACTGAGGAAAATTAGACGTATTTCGGCCATTCCACTCAAAAGATGAAAATGAAAAGCTGATGACCTGGGAACCACGTTTTTCAGTGAAACCGTGCGTCTGACAATCTTTTTTTGTATGAGAGACTTATAGTGAAGGTTTCTCCTGAAAGTTGTTTCTTACATCACAACTCTCGCACCGTTGTACACTTCAGGAGATTGAAGCGGTTCCCAGGTCAAACACAAAATTAATTGGATGGAATGGCCCATTTACAAACGTGTGCGAATAGTCAAACTTTCTTGCTATTTGTAGACATCTAATCAATGTATGTGAAATTCACATTGTGAATAGTCCTTCGCACACACATTTATTCACATTTGTCACAACACAGTCACAACAAAAACCTCTTAAAAGGTAAAGTGTGACGCAGTCCCTAATGTCCACTTCCAAAATTAGTGATGTCGTTTTAGGTGACGCTTAATTGAACACAACGTAATTATGCTTTAAGAAAAAAGTGATGCAATTTTTTTCAAAGAATAAAACTTTGACCACAAACTAACATTTAATTAAAACAAATTTCTGCGTATAATCAGCGATAGCGTCACCTCAAACGATATCACTAATGTTGAAAGTGGACATTAGGGACTGCGTCAAACTTTACCTTTTAAAAGGTTTTTGTAGTGATATCAATAGTTTTGTAAGTAGGGACGAAATTTGGCGCTACGGCACTTCACACAGCTGCCATAGCTAGCGGCGGCGACCCCAACTTTCGTGATATGATAAAATCAATGAGTGTCAATCCATTTTGGAAGATAAAGGGAACAAATTTTGGAGAAATTCACCAATCTCTATAATTTTCCCGAAAGGAAATGGTTTAACTATTCGAATTCAGAAGATAGCAAAAAATCGAAGATGGCGTCACTTTAACAGCTGGAAGCCATTTTCGTAGGATCACAATTCTCTAAGTATTGTCGTTGCAAAGCTAAAATTCAAAAACCAAAAAAGCCTAATTTATTGCCTACGAAAACCCAGCTGGCAGACACTTTCTGAAGATCCCAAAAAATTCGCCTGAAGAAAAACTCTATAACTTTAAGAATAAACCAACTCTCTAAGTATTCTCATTCCGGAGCTAAAATTCGCAAGCCCAAAGAAGCATAATTTATTCCTCCCGATCAAACTCTATAACTTTGTAGAAGACACCAACTCTCTAAGTATTGTGATTGCGGAGTTATAATTCGAAAACTCCGAGCACTACGTGAAAAACCGTCAAAATTGACCACTTTTCCAGATGCCACGACTTTTCAAGAGTTTTCCCGGAAAAGTGGCCTATGAAATTTTTCATTTGGGGCCGTGGCTGAGAACAATAGAAAAATCGAAGATCCATAGAAAAATGTCATTTTCAAACCTCTATATCACAGCCAATTTCCAACTGATTTTGATGAGTCTGGGCTCGTTGGAAAGCTGCTAAGACGTAGTTTTTTTAATGTATAATTTGGAAGGGGAAAGGGGCGAGGGGAAAAACTCAGAAGTTTGCGTATATATGGCTCCTTGTCCCAAAGGTTGTGGACTTCTTTTTTGGGGTTGCGGGCTTGATCAGCGGGTCCTTTGATCCCTTTCCCATTCGTCGTAACAACATCAGCAGCGTCAATCGGTTTGTAGTTGTCAATCTTGTCTACCGCGGTTAGCCATAGCGTGCGTGCTATCTACTAATCACCACCGGTGTTCTCCGAACAAGTCACTTACTGTTAGCGACGACCGCGGTTTAAATCACCATGTAATGAAAATTATTCAAACCTGCTAGGATGTCTAAGACAAGTGGTCCTAGTTTGAATGAAAGGAACTATTGATATTCACAAATGATCTGCCGCCATAATCTGCCTGTAGAAAATCAGCGAAGATTTTCAACGAATCAAATTCGCGACAAAATTAAACAAAAGATTCTTGGAGATTGTTTTATTAAAATTTGTCGCTTATTTGATTCTTTTCGCCGAAATTAGTTAGAAATCTTCACTGATTTTCTCTAAGTTTATCTATCAAGCCACATGGGTAATAATAACAATAATCCGCCGTTACAGCTCGTCCGGGTCAGATGCTATATCATTTTTATTTACTAGTTCCACAATTTTTTGTGAGCTTTCGCTCATATGGATTCTTCTTGCAGATCCTTTCGTTACCGAAGTTTTTACTGTGTTAGTGGTAAATTACACACAAACCTAGTAGGTGCAGAAGCTAATAGGGCTGAGAATGCCGGTTCCCTTCCCTCCATCAATGTGTTCTACCGGCACATGGGTAATGATACCCATTTTTTCAAGAGCCGTTTCACTTCGCCTATTTTCATGAAATTTAGCGAAATTCACGAAAAAGTTCGTAACTTTCATGCAGTGCCTATTTTCAAGCGATTATTTCACGAAAACGAATTTTCTCCATGAATTTTTTATGAATTTCGTTAATTTTTCGTCAAAATTATTTCACGAAAATAGGCTCTGGCCCCGCAATGTTCGTCCCACTGCTCTCCTTTTGAAAGTGTTCAGGAGGTGGACTCTTTGGCGCACGGATTTTTCACACGTGCATAGCAACAACATGAGTCTTCAAATCTTCGAATTGAGTGTTTCGGCAACTCCCCACAATTAGCGAAGCTCGAGTAAATAATTCAAACAAACTATTTATCATTTTACGTTTATTTATGTTTATCATTCTTCAATTTTTTACGAACCATCGATATTGAATGTTGATAAGAAACGCTTTACTCATAAGCCGCCTTTTCCCATTCATTATCTGTCGTTTACAAATTTCTTCTTTCATATTTGTATAACAAAGAATGCAAAGTTTATTTATGTATAAGCAACAGATCAGCGTAAATATTTTATGACTTTATATTCAATTATTTAATTTTATTTGACTGAACATTGTCGGTACATTAATTGATGATCGAGAATACGCGCAAAGTAGAAAATCGAAAAAAAAAAAGATTTTTAAATTAAATGTTTTCCTACGTTTATGACGGCTCTCTGTCAGAAAGTTCTATGCCACAATACGATTTCCCGTTAGTTTTATGCAACTGCGTAAATTATTTGTCCGCATTTCGTTTCAACGTCTCATTATCGTTGCAGAAAATAGAGACGTTTGTTGCGATCTACAAGCTTGAATTTCATTTAACATTCCATTCCATTTTATTAACTCATCGACACATTGGATATGTACTTTATTAATTCGTTTCGTTAAAACCGACAGATTCTACAGGTGACTGCTGTTGACCTGGACACCGGCAACAACGCACGACTCACGTACCGCATAGTAGGAACCAATCAAAGTTCTCAACAACAAAAATCGTCAAGCAACCAAACGATAAAGCCAAACAATGCAGACGAAGCTTCCGAAGTCTTTGGTATATTTCCGAATAATGGATGGATATATTTGCGTGCATCGTTGGATCGTGAAACACGTGATCGATACGATATAACCGTGCTAGCTAGTGATAACGGTACACCGTCAGCTACCGCCACGACGCATGTTATTATTAATGTGGCCGATGCAAATGATAACGATCCGCAATTTGCTCGCGATTCGTATGAATTTAGTGTGGAAGAAAATCTACCGCGTGGTGCTATCATTGGAATTGTATCGGCTGCTGACGCTGATTTAGATATGAATGCAGCGATTCGGTACAATTTAATACCAAGCAATACCAGTTTTCAAATAAATTCTATGACAGGTAAGATTTTTGTTCTTGAAAGTTTACTTGGAACATTTTTCGATCGAAATCGATTTTACATTCAATTCAAACTGTAAGGTGCATTCGGTCACGATGTTGTTTTTGCGTTTATTTTATTAAACTTTTCATTTTCAACTGAAGCAAATATTTAAAACGTTCGTTTCTCTTTATTAGATTGTTTACAAAGTGATATTAAGTTTCGTCTGTAGCGATGGATTAAACTTTTAGCTCGAACATAAAATTCGTCTATTCAGGTTTTCCATTTTTTGACTGTTGACGAAAAAGTTGAAAATGTCCCTCAGAGTAAAAAGGCTGGACTCACTTGGGTAACGATTTTCATCTCTTTCACTCTTTCAATGTGATTTATGAGACAAAACACATTCGTTCGTAAGGTGAGATGGTAACGACCATACCATAAAACTTAAAATTTCTCATAATTCCGAATTAAAATTTTGAGAAATGTTAAAATCGTGAGGAAATCAGTTTTTCCAAAATTCCGATTTTTTTTTCACTTTTATGGAAGTTTTAATTTTTTAGTCATGACATTCTTTCCAAAGTTTTCAATTTTTTGAAAGGTTTCTACAATCTTAAATCCTTCAAAAATTTTCGGTTTTTTCAAAGATTTTCATTGTTTTTAGAATTTTCGATTTTCAAAACAATTTTAGTTTTAGTGCAACATCTGCTTCTGTCAAAGCTTAGCATATTTCATAACGAGATACGTAAACACCATACTGCCGTCGTCATATGGAAAAAAAGTTGGAGGAAATCGGCGAATATTTTAAACGAAATTCGCCGAAAAAATCAAATTAGCGACAAAATTAAACAAAAGGTTTTCCGCGATTGTTTTATCTAATTTTGTCGCTAATTTGATTTTTTTTTTCGACGACATTCGCTGAAAATCTTCGCAGACTTTCTGTAAGTTTTTTTTTGACGGCAGCATACCTGCAAAGTATTAATAAATCTAAGATTCTACCCCGAAAGCTACGCTGCTTTCAGCTTTTTCAAATGGAAGTTACGTCGGCGGCGTATATCATACGTCGGAGGCGTATATCATACGTCGGAGGCGTATATCATACGTCGGCGGCGTATATCATACGTCGGCGGCGTATATCATACGTCGGTGGCGTATATCATACGTCGGCGGCGAATATTATAAACACAGTTCTTATGTGGCTTGTAGATATTTTCCTCAATGCATTGAAAAAATTTGAAAACCGCAACCACCGTTTGAACCATTTTTTTTTTCGAATGTTGAGCTTTTGCAAAAAGCACTAGTCGTTAATGAGCTTGAACTTTTTTCAATGGAAAGTTCCGGCTTAAAAATTAAGCCTTTCCTCCTCATACGGAAACTTGGAATTTTTCGGTAAAGATTTTCACTGCCGTGCTAGCTCATATAAACGCAAGTCACAAAATTAATAATGTTTTGAAAAAGTTTATACTTCGTGTGAATTCTCGCAATTGAACATTTTACAATGAAATTCACTAAGTTTGACAGAAACCGATGTCTCTCTAAAATCATGAATTTTTCGTCTTCACTGCTTTCACTTTTTCGTTCCAATGACGGGAACAGAAATCTTAAAGCGAGAAGACCTTGTTATGTCGTACTAGGACAATACAACCGCTCGATTCGATAACTTAACCCCGGCTGAAGTTATTTGCAAGCGGTTGACAATAAAGCATTTTTCCCGAAAGAACAAACCGTCAGAACCCTTTCTGCTTAGAGAACTAAACCGGTTTTTTATGGAGCTGATTCGAGAAGGTATTTTTTACATTTTATCAGTTTGGGATGATCTTTTTGGTGATCTGGAACACAGATCTTAGACCCTTTGTTCCTTTTCCCGTTCATCATTTAAAATTCACGAAAAAGTTTGCGTGCCAACCAGGAACCTGTCTAATATGATAGGTCCTAGTTCGGCCAGTTTCGAAGGGTGCACGACATAGCCGCCTAGCGTCCTGTGTCTTAGCTGATGAAATTTAGGGCATTCACATATAACGTGAAAGCTCGTTTCATCTTCCAAGCCACAGGAACAGTCTGGGTCACCTGAAATTCTCATCTTCATCAGGTGCTTGTTGAGTCCGCAATGTCCGGTCGTCGCACTAACCACCCTTCTTATGCGATCCCGGCCCATCGTCAGGAGCTCTTTAGTCCCTCTCTCGTTCGGAGTGGGGAAGAAATGCTTGGTATGCATTCCTCCTTCGTACGCTGTCCAGCTTTTTCTATGCTCTGCCCTCACCTAGTCCTCCGCACAAAGCGAATTCGGGATGGGGGTGTGAGGTTCGGGATCATAGAGCCGGTTTTTGCCAGCTCATCAGCCTTCCATTACCGTCCACTCCGGAGTGCCCAGGCACCCAAACTAGTTTGACTCGATTTCTCAGCCCTATCTGGTTCAAGTAGCCTTTTTATTCTTCTACCAATTTAGAAGTCACAATGGGTGATATCAGCGCTTTTATTGCTGATTCACTATCGGTGCACATGATCACGTCTTCGCCATTCAGCCCTTCTGGCAGAATTTCTTGAGTTCCCGAAAGAGCTGCTGAAGTTTCCGCCTGGAAAACCAGATGATTCCCTCTCATCCCTGTTTCGGAACAGTACTTCAAAGTTTCTTTCGAAACATAGTTTCTGTGTAATAAAGTCCCGCGGTATGTCAAAAATCTGATCAGAGATCAACACCAACATTTTGGTTTGCATGCAACCAATATGTCCAATTTCAGGTATTGTTGAAAGAATTCTCTCCCATGAAAGATGTGTCTGTCGACATGCGCATTCTATCCAGGCACAGCATTTCTGTGGAAAATTACATATTACTCTTATCAAACTTATTCTTTTTGAAGAAGGCGCGGCTCATATCTCATCAACAAATTTTTAAACAGTGTTAACATCAGTACACTGTACGTTTTCGGTACTCCATTTGTTCTGTAGACATGCTAGAAGCGCTATGGCTGGAACATAAAAGAGGTTGCATTAAACATTTCGATTAACACAGAACTTCAACTTCAGGTTTTTTGAACTAATAAAATTCGACTCAAATTTCAAAAAGGTTCGGAATTTCGAATTTTTGAGAAAAAGTTTTTGATTTCGAATTTCTGAAAAAACTCTTAAATTTGAATTTCAGAAAAAGTTCCAAATTTCGAAGAACTTTTGTATTTTCGAATTCTCTACAACTTCGCCTTTGACAGTAAATCTCCATATTGCATAGTTGAGCAAATATAGACGAAAAACCATCTCCTTCCGTATATGGCAAAGAAACTCAATTTCGTCCATTCGATTGGTCCCAGTGCCCAGACCACTGATCCGATTTCCACAAAAAAAAAAACTTTTCCCAGTTTTGTGAGATCAAATGCTTTCATTTCAAACCAAAATGAACAACTTCCGTGCTATACCTAATGAGATATTTGCGAAAAAGTTTCGCCGACCCTCGAAAAACCATGTTTTTGGTCACTTTTTCGACCATATCTCTGGAACCACAACACCGATTTTGCTCATCTTTCAACTTGAATCATGGGACCTTTGTACCTTTTTAGGGAAAAAACTTTAGGATGGTTGGTGCAGCAATTCCGAAAAAATTAGGGACGGACATTTTTTGGCTGATTCGTAATTTCTAGACGATATTAATTGCATCCCCCTCACTCCCGCCTCGATCTGCCCCACTTTACAAAAAAATGTCTTGTAGTAAACGTGACCTTTGTACTTCGCACGGGTCCAATAAAACAAAACTTTTAGAGAAAATTAAGTTTCTGTCATTCGAGTCTCAAACAATCAGGTCTTTTAGACACCTAAAAATCTCTAGAAACCAAAAGGCTGTTATAAGATTGGTGGAGTTTAGATTTATCAGGGTGGGATGAACCATTTCTGGCTCGTAAAACACACTGGTGTAGTTTACCGAGAATGAGTTTTTGAAAAGTCTTGATAGTTGGGATTTTTACAAAAATTGAAATTTTGCAATTACGCCCTCTACTCTGTCCATGCATTGAAGAGTTTGTCCGTAACGACTTTGCCTTATTCATTTACACACCAAAATTTTTTTCAATGGTTTCGGGTTACATAACCGTAGTCGTTGTACTGTAGCATTGGTCGGTTTAGAGAAATTCTCTTATTTTTCGTAGTATTGCCTGATTAAAATCAACTTGGTTGGGCAATAGACAAACAGCAAAATAATCAAAATGACTAACGTAGTTCATTCCTTGTTCCCTGCTCATGCTCACACTTTCGAACAATTAAACTCTCAAAAATATTAACTGAAAGGTAGAACTGTGAATTCCATCGAAAAAGGAAGCTCTAAGTTTTCCATTGGAATTCCCATCAAGTGATAGCTATCCATCCCACTACCAAGAAACAAAGATTTGACAATTCGCTGCCTAGATTTCAAGAACATAATTTTCATTCCAATCTCATTTTAGCAGATGATGAACGAACGAGACATAAGTTTAATTTGTTTCTTCATTTGAACTTATCCGATAACCCACATCGTACTTGAATTCAAACTTCTTGAAAGCAGATTTTACGTTAGCATGTAAGGAATGGGATGGGCATATTACATAAATCGTTTATGAAAGAATGAGTTATAAAAACAAATGTAATGAAATTTCGAATTGCGATTGTATCTTTAGCTTGTGGTAACAGGAAATTATCGTTACTTGATTGCTGTAATTGCGACCAAGCATTTGATAAGAAATTCATATTTTTCCTGGCACCGCTGCACCATGAGATTCTTTTTTTTCGTTATTTTGTGACTACGCGTACTGTGAGCAAATAAATGATTTAAGCCGAAACTCCAAGGAAAACATATTTTTTTTAAATCATTGATTAGCAAGTTATTGATTTTCGTACGAAAGACTTTAATAATAAAAACAGTTATAAGACTCCCTTCGCACTGCCAAACTTGTTCTTTATTTTAATTTTCTTTTTGTTATACATCCAGCACCAGTTTCAGTGGTCGCCACAGATAGTGATACAAAATGTTAGCGTTCACCTTTGCTTTGCTACACAGCGAAGATACGAAAATTAATAATAATCGTACCAGACATAATTTCTTATGTGCATCATGTAGTACCAATGCTGTGTACGTTGAGTTTTAGTCGGTCGAGCCAATCAATGTTGTTATTATAATAATTTTTGCTGCAAAACTTTGCTCTCCGTGTAATAAACTGTAATGAGGTGTAGTTTGAGTTAGAACATTTCGTTACGATACTGTACGGTTGATTGAAAACTTTATTGAGCAATTTCGTTTTTCCTAATGCTGTTTTTAGATGAAGATTGGGTCAGGTGTATGACCTTCACGACTGTTAAATTTTTCAGTTTTTCGTTAGTAGAGCAATAGCATTTAGAAATTGTTTTATTAACACAATTTGTACTTGGAATCTCTTTTTTTCATAGGCGAAATAATAACACGAGAACCACTTGATCGTGAGCAACGTGCATCATATGACCTAGTTGCAGAAGCTCGCGATCTTGGTACACCATATCGCAGTTCCCGTGTTCCGTTGCATATTGTTGTAAACGATGTTAATGATAATGCACCTGAAATCGTTGATCCACAAGAAGATGTAGTAAGTGTACGAGAAGAACAACAACCCGGTACCGAAGTTGTAAAAATTCGTGCTGTTGATCGTGACAATGGTTACAATGCGACCATAAGCTACGCTTTAATAAAAGGCAGAGATTCAGATGGATATGATATGTTCTCAATCGATCCTGTTACTGGAGTAGTAAGGACGACAAAATCGTTGGATCACGAGGAAAAGAGCATTTATCGTTTAGCAGTTGCTGCTACTGATAGCGGACATCCACCGAAACAGACTATTCGACTTCTTCGTGTTGAAATACTTGATTTGAATGACAACCGTCCAACATTTACCAGTTCCAGTTTAGTATTTCAGGTAAGTTTATTTACGAAAATGAATTATTACTAAAGTAAGTTGCTGTTTGCAAAGTTAAGTTTTCTATTGTATCATATCAAAAACCTCTTTAAAGGTAAAAAGTGACGCAGTTCGTAAGTCCACTTCCAAAAGTAATAATATCGTTTGAGGTTACGCTATCGCTGATAATACGCAAGAATCAAACGAAATCATTAATTTCGAAAGGGGACTTACGGACTGCGCCACACTTTACCTTTTAAGAGGTTTTGGAAGTTCTTTAGTTCTTCATAACTAAAATTCATTTGACAAATTTTCTATTTTTCTAAAAAATTTTCCTCCAGCAAA
The DNA here is from genome assembly GCA_029228625.1 of Pseudolycoriella hygida. Classification (NCBI taxonomy): domain Eukaryota; kingdom Metazoa; phylum Arthropoda; class Insecta; order Diptera; family Sciaridae; genus Pseudolycoriella; species Pseudolycoriella hygida. The sequence continues at coordinate 136,642,792 of CM055403.1, read as the reverse complement.
TTTTTCTTTGAAAAAAACTTACTCCGGAAAATTTTTTTTCGAAAAAAGTTTTCCGCCAACAAATTTCCTAAAAAAAAATTTTTTTTCTTCTAAAAAAAATTTCTCAAAAGCTTGTTCAAAAAATTAATTCTTTCTTAAAAAAAAAATTCTTCTAAAAATTTTTTTTCAAAAAAAAAAAAATTCTCCGAAACAAAAATTTTTTCAAAAGAAAATTTTCTTAAAAAAAATTTTTCTGAAAAAATAATTTCTTTAAAAAAAAGTTTCTCAGAAAAAATATTTCTTTAAAAAAAAAATTTCACACTGAGTTGTCCCCTTCAGTTACCTTCAAAATACTTCGTATCACCTTCGGCTACCTTCGGAACACTTCGCGTCATCTTCGGAACACTTCGCGTCACCTTCGGAACACTTCGCGTCACCTTCGGAACACTTCGCGTCATCTTCGGAACACTTCGCGTCCCCTTCGGAACACTTCGCGTCACCTTCGGAACACTTCGCGTCACCTTCGACACACTTCGTGTAACCTTCGGCTACCTTCGAAACACTTCGTGACACCAATTCTCCTCACAAATTCCAATTCAGAATATAGCAAAAATCCAAGATGGCGTCACTTTTGACAGCTGTCAACCATTTTCTCTACATATCTCGAAGAAACCAACTGTCGAGGTACTCTAATTCAGAAGATAGTAAAAAATTCAAGATGGCGCTGCTTTGGCAGCCATTTTCTTAAGATCTCAAAACATTCTCTTTATCAAACTCTATAACTTTGTAGAAGACACCAACCCTCTAGGTATTGTCATTCCAGTGCTAAAATTCGAAAACCAAAAAAAAACTAATTTTTTGCTCACGAAAATCCAATATGGCGCCGCTTTGACAGCTGTAAGTCATCTTAAGACCTCAAAAAATTTTCATGGCCAAACTTTATAACTTTCCCGAAGAAACCAACTATCTAGCTATTGTCACTCCGGAACTAAAATTCGAAAACTCCGAAAACCCACAAAATTGACCACTTTTCCACATGCCACGACTTTTTCAGGATTTTCCTGGAAAAGCAACATATGAAATTTTTCATTTGGTGTCGAGACTGACGTTCCCTGAAAATTTCATGAAAATCGGCTGCATAGTTCTCGAGACAGAAAATTATTAATAGAACATAGTCACATACCGACAGATCAGAAAGAAAGTTATAGACAATAATGAGAACAGTAGAAAAATTGCAAATACATAAAAAAAGTAATTTTGAAACCTCGATATCTTAGCTCATTTCCAATCGATTTTGATGAGTATGGGCTCGTTGCTACGAGGTTTTTTTTTATAATTTGGAGGGGATGCGGGCAGGGGGAAAAACTTAAAATTTCGCGTATATATGGCTCCTTGTCTTAATGGTTTTATATGATGTTTTTTGAGTTTGTGAACTTCTTTTTTGGGGTATGGGGACTGCGTCACGCCCTGCGCTACCACTGCGGGCATGAAAAAGGTTCAATTCGTAAGCTCTAAAAACTCTAAACTCTTCCTAAAAAGGTGTAATTATGCGACTTCTTCGTCACATGTATCAGTGTTTCAATCAACATAGTGACTATCTTATTCGCTTTATAACTATTTCCGTTCAGATACGACGAAAAGAAAGCGTTTTGTTGAAGTTTGTCGAATGATAATTTACATTTTCTCAGCTCTTGTTCTCCCGTGGGGGCAAACTAAAAATTTTTTCGCCTTAACTGTCACTTTGTTTTTGAAGATACAGTTTCGTGGGTAAAAACGGCTATTCATATAACGCACACATATGGAAAATGTTTGCTACTCTCGGCGAAAATAGGAACTCGAGCGAATTGCAGCGCTTGCTTCGCAAAGCGTAGACATACGACTCAGTGGTCGTTTTTTCTATTCGTCTTCAAAAGTTAGAGAGGAGTAGACAATTATTTTTTGTGTTTTTCTTCTCTCATTTTGGAAAGATCATTTTCCTTTTATTTCTCTCATTTTGACAGCAGTCATAGTTAAAGGGGTCCGAAATCGCTCTATAGACCGAACATTTTGTTAGTTAGTCATCTACTCTCCCTACATGGAGTCCATCGTTTAATCCGATTACTATTTAATTAAATAAAAACTCTAGATGCCGCTACATTCTACTTTAACAAAACAAAATGTCCCCACGGCATATAAAATGTCTTAAAGAATCACAAGAAATAAAATAACTTCAGCCTAGTGCGTCTTTTCTGTGTTTTCCGAGGTACTTTTTGAGTAAATTCACATGACACTCACATCGATTTTTATGAGTAAAAAATGGAAATCCTAATGACCCATAGAGAAAGTCAATGTCCTAAAGCTTTTGACAAATCCAGCTTGCCTTCTTGCAGATGACGCGAACATGGTTAAAAAAAAGTTTTTCTACTTCAGAGGATCAAAAAGAAATTTCCTTCAGTTCTCTCATTACATTTCAAATTCGCTTTGAACACTTTACGTCCGGCATTTTTTTTTCCTTTGAATGTTTAATTCATCAGCAAGATGTTTTTACACAATATTATCATGAAAATTGATGTGATTAATGTCTTCGCACATTGCTTTAACTATGCGATAAAGCAGCAAAAGTTACAAAAGAAAAATTTATCATTCAATTGCATATAAAGTGAATCTAACTGATCTACAAGTACAGTAGTCATACAGCGTTGTATCAAATTTCCTTATAATTTGTCATATCGAACGAACAGTAAAAGAACTTTTTCCTATCTTACAACATCTCAAAAACAAACAATTAGCTAAGCAGGTTTATGCGTGTATTGTCGTTACATTCACCGGGTGGTCACCTCAATAATAAAATTCACCTAACGTTCGACTGCCAAAGCGCTAGTAGCGTCGATTGCTACTTTTCAAAATTTTCGCAATTTTTGCCAATATTTCCAATTAGCTGCTAAAAACTTTATTTTTGAACATCAAATGACATATGAAACTGCGAATATTTGACTGTCAACTAAAAAGAAAACAATTTTTAACCCGATGAGGTAACCAAAGACATGATATGACGGCTAGGTTCTCCACATAGACTATAAATCTGATGAAACAAACTTTAATATTTATGGAGAAATTTTTCTTTGCATTTGTATGGTGATGAAGTGTCATAAGATTGACTGGTGACAGATTTAATAGGGAAGAAGTAACAACATTTTTATCAGTAAAACTTATCGAACCGAAGCTGTACGCGCTCCAAGTAATGACATTTGGGTCGCGTACAGCAATTGTCCGATAAGTTTGACTGGTGAATCGTTATAAGATTAATGACAACTTTCACCGTATCTTTTAGTAATCTGCTTTCATTTTTGAAATTTTGACACGAAATTTTAAAAAATTCTTTTATGTTTTTCAACAATTTTTCCTAAAATAAACCGTTTTTTACTAATTTACTACATAAATGTTGATCACTGAAATAAATAATAAAACGGCTTTTATGCAATCATCAACGTACATATCGCTTATACTTCAAAGGAGTTTATAAATTTCTATGAACACATAAACAATATGTAAGATGTGCGATAACTCTCTATAAGTTTATAGCCCAGAGCAGTACTGTAACTGATCCAGACCAGTACTTATCAGTTCCAAAGTTGATCCGCATTAGAATTCATCATTTTCATAGTAGTTTTGAAACTGATCAGTACTGATCCATATCAGTTTTAAAACTGATCATTACTTATCCGCATCGGTTTTAAAACTGATCAGTACTGATTCGGATCAGTTTTAAAACTGATCAGTACTGATCTGTGTCAGTTACAATACTGATCTGGGCTATAAACTTATAACTTGTACCGTAAGCTTGTAACTTATAAATTATAGCTCATAGCTCGTAACGTAAACTTATAACTTATAACGTAACTTATAATTTTTAACGTAAACATATAACTTATTGCTTATAGCTATATGTATGTGTTATAAATTTGGCTATAAGTAGCTTTGCCCAAACTCTCTAATAACTTTGATTAAAAATTAAAATGTCAACCATCATGACAGCTCTCACAACTCTACCCATGAGTAGAAATGTGTAAACTTGAGTAGAAATTTGAAACTCTCATTGAACGTTGACAGCGCTCACTAAAGATTAACTAAACGAAGAATTAATTGCTGTACGCGCTCTTGTAGTATACATGGGGAACCCAGCCGTCATATCTGGTCTCTGAAGGTAGCTAATGCTTGTCGTGGTATATCGATATGGCCAATTGCATCGGTAACACATTATCACGAGGGGTGACGCACTTCTGCTGTTTATGGAATAAATGGAACAAATGGAATAAATACTGGAATAAATTATAATTTTTTCAAATTCGTCAAAACCTCAAATAGACTTGATTTTGATGGCAACGCACACAAAAAACCATACTAATGTGTCGAAAAGTGAAAAAACCCACTTTTGAAAACTTAAAAGAATTTTTGTTGAAAAATGGAATAATTAAATTTATTCCATTTATTTCATTTATTCCCAAAAAAATAAAATTTAATCTCAAGATGGTTTAAATGCTTAAATGGAAAAAATGAAGTGCGCCACCCCTCGCATTATCATGTAACTTGGGGAACGAATGTGTTTTGTCTCATGTAAATATAAATCACATTGAAAGAGTGAAGGAGATGAAATTCGTCACCCAGGTGATGGCATAAACCATAAAAAACCGAAAATGTTTTAAAAACTACTGAATAGATCGTTAGATTGATGTCCATCTCCCAATGGAATACACTCATCTGCTGAGACTTTAACTTTTGACGCTTTAAACCAAAAAAGTTTTAAGTTTTTTAACCTCAACTTTTTAGTGAAGATGTTTTCACAATTGTATCAAACTAGGTAGCGCAGCGCTGTTTTCTTAATTTTTAGCGCTACCATCTAGCGTACACCCCGACAAATATCAACTATGTAAAGAGAATAGGGCTGGTTCCACCGTTTACATTTTCTATGTCATCTCTTTCATTCTTTGCACGTGATCCATAATCAATTGCGACGAAACATACCGTTGCCAAGTTAAAATTAATTTACTTTCCAGACTGAACTTTTTTTCATAATTTTGAAAGTGAACAGTTTTCTTTGTCATATAAAACTGAGAAAAATGCATGAAGTTTTCACTCAGTGACATAGGACGTGTCAATTTTTTCAGCCATTTTTTCACGGGTTTTCAAGACTTTAGATTTGACCTGGTAATCCGTCACATGCATATCTTTTCCTCATCCTAAAATGGGAAAGTATCCATCATGTCTGTGACCAGAGACTTGATATAGCGACTGGATTCCCCGTATAGACTTTAAATGTGATTAAATGTCATCATCACTTGACATTTCATCACAATAAAAGAAAAATTTCACCATATGGCTAATTCCATCGGTTACCCATACATTGTCGCCTGGGAAACGAATGTGTTTTGTCTCATGTTAATATTAATCACATTGAAAGAGTGAAAGAGATGACATTCGTTACCCAGGTGACGGTACCGATGGAATTGGCCATATGACAATTTGTTCCATCAGACTTAGTCTATGTGGGAAACCCAGTCGCCATATTATGTCTCTATTTATGACATTCGTGAACATTTTTTTTCATGCAAATGAAAGACTTCGACATTTTTAGACATTTTCCATTGAGAGCTCCGAGAGCGCTTTCGGTGTGATGAGAAAGTTTATGGCCTAATTGTTGAACAAAATTTTTACTATTATTTACTCACAGTTGAAGTAAACAAAACATTTTCGCAATAACCATAGTGTCATGGTTACTACAAACATGTCACTTTAACACAAACTATAGAATCGAAATTTTCCATAGCCTTGATATGCTTGAGGTAAACTGTGCGTTTCACTCCTAAAGACTTTTTCGTTACCAGCTACGCATTTTAAAGTCTCTAAGTGTTGCGAGTAATATCCTACCGTGCGGCGCATAAAAACCTTGCGATGAAAGAGATAAAAGATTTCGTATGAAAAATCCATAAAAATTCTTTTTTCTCTTTCGCTACAAGATTTTTATGCGCTGCAAGACAGAATCGTTTTGTCGCTTGATTCGATCATGCAACCGGTTCCTACTACATTCTCAAAATCAAAAAACGCTTTCCTTAATTTCAACAGAAATTGAAGTGACATGAAAAAGTCAGCGTGGAGAGTATAAAGGAATTTTATAGTAAGAGACACCCGGTGGGTTGCATCGCACAACAAGTTTTATCTTTTCTATAAATTTATCAACAACCTGGGTGGGTTAAACTTTTTTCTCTTGTAATAAATGCGCACCTTGACAACTCCGCGCTAAAATTTCATATTTGCAAGAATAACGAAATCGAATGCAACTTGCGTTGCACTTTATCAATGCTCATAATGATGCACACAATGCATTGCGTTAATTAGTTTATTATCCTTGTAAAATGACCGAAAACAAATAATGTTAAGTCGCGCCTATACTCGTTTTTTTACCTCCTTTTGATTCGTCAAGTAAATTAATAAATTAATTCGTTTTGTTGTTTTAAAAATATTTTTATTTATTTATTTATTTTCTTTTTTCATTAAGTGCACAAAAAAATTTTACTCCTTGCTTTATAAACGTAACGGCATGCCAACAACGTTGCGAAAAACGTTTATTTTTTTTATTCGACTGTTGCAAGAATTCAGATCGAATTAAAATTCTCGAAATGATGTTATGTGTTGCATTTGTTACGTTAAGTTTTATTGTAAAATGAGATCGAATTCTCATTTGGAAAACAATTAAAAACCCAGCACAGACATTGCTAGAAGACGTATTCTAATTGGATGTAATATTTTTTTTAAATTTTTTTTCCTTTCTCTCAGATACGTGAAGATGTACCCGTTGGATATATCGTCGGCTCCGTGAGTGGATCGCAACGATCGATTGTAGATAATTTGATTGCGAGCAATAATGGGCTTCACATAACGTACACCCTAACATCATCACCAAATTCACATGAAGGAGTTTTCGAGATGGATCAAAATACGGGTTCACTTGTTGTAGCCCAACGGCTGGACCGTGAACAACAAAGTGAATATCGACTGGAAATTAGAGTATTGGACACAACTTCGTCAAACAATCCACAAAGTGCAGCTGTTACAATTAAGGTGGAAATTGCCGATGTAAATGATAATGCGCCAATGTGGCAAGAGGATCCAGTTGTCATCAATGTAGTGGAAAATACGCCAGTTCGTTCAGTGATTTATAATTTTAGTGCATTTGACGCAGATTCTGGTCCTAACGGTGACCTACGCTACAAGATAATAAAACAGAGTCCGTTCGAAAGTGAAACGTTTTCCATTGATCCTCTAACAGGGACGTTAACTTTAAAAAGTTCCATCGACTATGAAGAGCTCAACGAGTATCATGTAGTCATTGAAGCTACTGATCAAGCTGTTAATGTGTCGGAACGACTAAGCTCTGCTGTTACCGCTCGCATAATTGTAAACGATGCCAACGATAACAGTCCGGTTTTTGTAACACCTTGTTGCGACGATTTTACGCTTTACTTGAGCGATTCAACGTCGATAGGTGAAATCGTAATGCATGTCCTTGCGGTTGATAAAGATTCGGGTGCCAATGGACGTGTGATTTATAGTATAATCAGCGGTAATGAAGATGGGTATTTTACGATGGATCAAAACAGTGGTTTGATTGAACTGGCAAAGCCGTTGTCAGGTGTTAGCAGTGCGACACATCAACGTTATGTGAACAATGTGTTGACAAATGGCATATTCACATTCTTGATAAGTGCAAGTGATACCGGACTGCCAGCATCGAAAGAGACAAGGATTACCATTAAAGTGATAGTGCAGGGATCATCGAACAATCCGCCAAGATTTTTGGAGTCAGTGTACCATGCAAATTTGTCGGAGAATGTACCACCTGGTAACTTTGTGGTGCGTGTGACGGCTAAATCTTTTCAAAGTGACATTGGTAAGTGGCTTATAATTTTCTTAATTTATTTTAACTATTTTAACTCTACATAATTTATTATACGAATCATTTTTTCCCCTGTAAAGTGTTCTGCTTCTTCGTCCTTAGTGGACTGTAATTGACAACTCGGAGGTTAAGCGAACACTGATTTTATTGAATAAAGTAATTATAGATTTTGAGAGACGGCGCGGCTCGGCGCTTTCTCTATCGGATTTAGACGTAAACTTAAAGTTCGAAATTTGAGTTTGAATTAGTTCAATGTTCTTAACAGAACATCAATCCCCCATAATGGAAAGCTACGATGATTTTCTTCATATGCTACACATGCCTCATCTACAACCTTCACATTAGGCTCTCGGGAATCAGTTTCGAATTCTAAAATTTAATTTTTGGTCGTCCCTAAATTACCTAACGCTAATATGAGTCATCATCATCAAACTTTATAGACCATTAGTACCTTCCAGTGTGAGGTCTTTAAGCCGCAACTATTGCGGCAGTGAGTTGACTTGAGTTTTGGTGGGTCGGGCGTAGCCCAGCACCTAAGCCTCTAGTGGGCCTGTTGTGCATACTCACGGAGGACTAAGCAAATAAATATTACCCGATTGAAGATGCTATTGTCCGTAAGATGTT
>CM055403.1:136566357-136626348 GCA_029228625.1 Pseudolycoriella hygida | reverse complement strand
ACACAGCTGTAGTGTAGTGTCAAATTAAGACTGAAAATTGAATTAACAAATGTATGCGATAGTGATGTGGACTGAAAAACGGAAATTATTTGGCATTGTGTTGATTTTGCTATGTCATTGCGAGGGGGTGTGTGTGAGTGGTTTACATTTATCGGCATTGATTGAGCGAAGTAAAGCGCAATAAGCTGGTGATATTGATGCTCCTTCCTCTAATCTGAAGTTAATGGTGTTCTCGTTTCGAATGTGTAAATTTTCAAGAATCAGTCTCTTCTATTCTTTTTTCTCCGTCTCTAATATGGAAACAGCATTGAAGTCCATTCGATGTCGGTTGCCGTCTTGGTCAGGTTCGCAATGAGCGACGACTGCTGTGCGTGTGTAACTACTGCAATGCTCTTTTTTAGTGCTGTTTTTATGTGTACACACTCGATTGTTGAGGGGGTTCTTAGTGTTGCCAACGTAGCATTTCAAACATTTCCGTATCAGCTGATGATTTCTATCAAATAATCCAGCGCACGGTATCTTATATACAACATGTGTTTTATCCATCATTTTTATCGGGTTTTTCAGTTTGGTGAATGTTGTGGCGTTTTGCTGATTCATTGGTTTTAAAACCAATTGAATCTTAGTTGTGGCCTTAGAGATCACCCTTCTAATCGAGTGCGTTAAACCATCAACAAATGGCAAACATTTGATGACTTTCTTCTCATTTTCAACTGGTTCTACCACTTCATTCACCGCTGACTGTTTGAATTTGGCAATTGCTTTCTGCATTTGCTGTTGGACAAGCCTCTTTGGATATTTGTTTTCAAACAAAATCTTCTGAGCTTTTTCTACACATTGTCCATGGAACTCGTTGTCGACGAATGATAAAATGCGATGGAACATATTGAATGCGACGTTTGACTTTTGTTGAAGTGGATGTTGGGAGAAAAAGTGTAAGATTTTTTCGGCTGACGTTGGTTTTTGATACCAATCAATTGAAATTGTGCCGTTGTCTCTTCTAGACAGTAGCATGTCTAGATATGGAAGTGACCCATTTACCTCTTCTTCATATGTAAATTTCAAATGTGATGGCATGAAACCATTTAAGGCATTCAACATTCGTTTCACTTGACGTCTAGGTATCACTGCACCTAAATCGTCCACGAACTTCATCAATAGTTTTGGTTTAAAGTTCAATTGGGGCAGCACTATCTCAAGTAGTTTATTCATGACTATTGCTGCAATTGTTGGACCCGTGTTAATGCCCATAAACACTCCGTCTTTCTGTTCAATAAAACTATCTTTCCAACTAAAAACTGCTGATTCTCTCGTAACAAAATCGAAAATTTCTTCCAAAAGTTTCTTTGAGATTTTTGTTTGGTGGTATATATGGGGATAAAAATCCTCCATGATAACTTGTTTCGCAAACTCTAATGGAACTGAGGGAAATAGCGCCACCACATCAAAGGATAATAATGTGTCATTATTCGTCATTATCACCTTACGGATTCTTTGCGCAGCTTCGATACTATTTAGAACGTCGTTATTTACCTTTTGCAAATGGCTTAAGGAGAGTGTCGAGCCAGATTGCTAATTCTGACGATGGACTATCTACTGTGGAAACGACGTGCCGCAATGGAACGTTTTGTTTGTGGATTTTTGGCATACCATAAATTCGCGATATGTGTGTATTGTAGTGTGTCATGCGTTGACGTGTACGCTCATTAATGACTTCCTCATCTCGTAAACGTGAAACGAATTTATTTGCCTTTGTTTGCAATGCTACGCGAGGGTTCTTCTTTTTAACTATTTTAGTTACGTCGCTAAAAACGTCGACAACTATAATTTAGTAATAAAGACTTTGAAATACGGCCTATAGCCCATTAAAAATAAACCCTTGTTTATTTACCCATCGTTTAAAAAGAACATGTTTGGTAAAGTAGTTTTCACAGCGAGAGTACAGCGTATGTTAAACAATTAGGCTAGAAACTGCATTACCACACCGTTTATATCACTAGCTTACACCCTAATACAATAGAAAGAGCTTTCGGAGATTCCAATTTCAATGGCGAATGTCAGATTCTTTCATTTTCATGAAAAAAAAGGTTCATCATTTTTGTCTTAAAAATAGGGACACCTGTTACCCAGATTCAAATAAAGTAAAGATTTGTTTTTGACAGATTCCCATGTCAAATCTTTAGAAATTTTTAGAAAACCGGTCTTAGAATGTTCTCATCTTTGAGTAACCGCGAAACGGCTCACTGCACTCGACTCACATATCAAAATAATATAGTCGACAAACCCTTACAAAAGGTACTTTATTTGACAGCTGTCAAACCTATACTGCTGTTATAAGGTAAAAAAACTTAGAGAAAATCAGCGAAGATTTTCAACGAAATTCTCTAAAAAAAAATCAAATTTGCGATGAAATTCAACAAAAGATTCGCAGCGATTGTTTCTTTTATTTTTGTCGCTAATTTGATTTTTTTCGGCTAAATTCGTCGAAAATTTCGCTGATTTTCTCTAAGTTTTTTCCTTATGACGACAGCACTTACTACTCCAAATGCCATTTAAAAATTGCTTATAGAATTACTCCCAGTATTCCAACAAAAATGTAAAATTTTAATTTTACGTCTGCGACCTGTCATCGAAATGATACTCATTTCTCTAATTGACAGTAAATTTAAACGAAGATGTTGCAGACTCTACCTAAAAACGGATGGTTAGTGCAAACCTCCGAGACCTAGGTAAAGCCCGAGATACTATCACCTCTCTACTACTGTTTCCAAAACCTAGTCGCCTCAGTGGCGCAGTCACCCGAATTCAACACGTAAACTGCTTTAACTCAGTTTACCATCATTACTAGACACATCAAACCAAAAGTTGCACAATCTTATGATCCTCTACTGTACAAAAGTTTGAATGTCCTTACAACAAAATCAGTTTTGTTGGCTTGGGCTCGCTCCTATTACTCATCCGATTAAACAATCTAGCTGCCCCAATCCACGCATTTAGTGCGTCGTCGGCTTATGTCAAAGTATACGAAATTTCATGATGAGTCGCATACGCTGACAAGAATACAATTTTTCGTAGGTTCACTATTACGAATTTCGCCATTTGGTATACTTTGACCGACGCCGCACAAAAAGCGTGGATAGTCAGTGTCAGTGCCATCTGGTTATCAGACTATGATTTTGTCTAGAAAATCCTTCTCAACAAAGAACTTAATTTTCTGTTTTTCAACGACACATTTTATTCCACATCAAAATGCGCCTCATCTGAGTTTTTCCATTCCAATAGAATTTTCTAAAACATTTCTGCACTTCGATGGTAAAATGACTCTGGTGTATTAAAGTAACTAACATGAAAGTTTCAAAGTGAACGGATTTCCAGACAAAAAAACAATCTTAAGGCAGCATTAAAACAGCGATAAAGAAAAATTTGAAAAAAAAAATCGCATAACTTACAAAAAGATATTATTTGAAATAACAGAAAAAATATCGGAATTTGTACATGCTGTAGAAGACCTTGATAGTTTTATGTTACACATTTTTTTGTCCGTTGTTGCAGTAACTAGCTATATAGTCGAATGTGTATACAATATTTTATGTTATTAAAACCTCGATTAAAACACAGCCTACAAATAATAAAGTTTAAAAAAAAAACTCGAAAATAAACAGTAAAAGATATAAAATACACTGAACACTCGGCAAGTAAATAATATTTTCTCCGTATTTAAAATCATTTTATAAATAAAGTGCCGTGCCTTTCAATTCCCGCATGTGAATATGGAAAGCTATGCATATTTAATATTAAGATTTAATATTATTGAGATTTATTGGTGAAGAGTGAATATTAACATTGCATTTATAATTATTATCGTTCGATGGAACTGAATGGAAATTATTGAAAAAAAAGGCAAAGTAAAAAACATGATGAAAATATATTTCACATTGTGGTCGGTGGTTCAACTACTAACTCTGCTTGCTGGTCTCAATAAAAAAAAGTAAAATAAAACTTTTAATTTAATTTATTGATGGAATTGCAAGTTTTTATTTTATGGTATTATAAAATATACAAAAATTACCACAAAAAACTATGCAAAAACCTTGAACTGCAATTACTGCATGTTTTTTTGCAACGACATTGTTGGAGTTGTAACTTTTCTTGTTAATAAAAAAATGTCGCACCTTTGGAGTCCTTGTGGTAAACCGTTGGAAGAATTTCAAATCGTAACGCCAAATTAATGAGTTGTCAGATTCCGATCTCGATGTATATGGTTATAAAGATTCCGATCTTATTTGGTTTCGTGTGAGGAAAATTTGCATTTGAAAAACTCTGGATACAAGTCCTTTTAAGACAGACGTTTATTTTACAGAGTGACTAATCGCACGCGCGTGCGAATAGCCAGTCCTTGTAGGAGTAGACTAATCGCACGCACGTGCGAAAAGCCAGTCCTTGGAGGAGTAGACTAATCGCACGCGCCTACGAATAGCCAGTCCTTGTAGGAGCACACTATTCGCAAGCGAACTGTATTTTAAGCGCGCACAATAAATATTCGAAAGTACAGTTTGTTTATTTTACACTTAAACAAAATTGAGATATTTTTGGTTGGTTAAATCTGTCATTAATGTTACATTACATAAGATGCATGCGCTAGAAAGATAGCTCAACGTGGGTGGGCTGATTTATGAATCTTCATATGGAAAGCTATGTAATCTGACATTAGTGATATTTAAATTTGTTTAAGCGTAAAAGGAACGTATGTACTGTACCTAAAAGAAATTGGGATTGGGAATTACCAAAAGCTTGTTACACTTTACCAAAAGTTTAATCAACATTTACCTGAAAAAATCATTCTTATCAAAAACTAAATCAGCAACTGCAATTGAAAAATTAGTCAGTTACCAATATTTGCTTTTTTCAATAGATAAACGAATATTTTGCGAAATGTAACGAGCAACTAGGTTGATAAAAAACTAGGGAATTTTCTATTTGACGAAATGTCGCGAGAAACTAGGCTGCTAACAAAACTCGGGAGTTTTTACTTTTACGAAATGTCACGAAAACCTGCAGCATTTTCTTTTGTGTGCTATTTTGACTTTGCTTGTCAGTTCGAAATATTTTCACTCAATTTCTTCGTTCAGCTGGAAATTTAGATGGGGTCTAGACGGGATTTAGGCGGTGGTTTCGTACGGTATTTGGGACTGTAACCTAGGGAATTTTCCATATGGCTATATGTCACGAAACGTAGATCATTAACAAATCTATTGCAAATCACGAAAACTATGGAATTCTCCTTTTACGAAATGTCGCTAAAAATATTGGTAGATAACAAGACTAATAAATTTGCCTTTTTACCAAATGTCACGAAAACCTAGGTGAAAAACAAAATCGAGAATTTTCCATTTTACAAAATGTCACGAAAACCTAGGAAAAAAATAGTTATATGAATCACATGACAGTTTTATGCACGTCCCTGCTTATTACTTACGAATGCCCTCGCACCCACTCGATTATGACCATAAAAAAGTGAGGAAGAATTCTCCCTAAGGAGCTAACGAGATTTTTATAAGAAACTTTGTGACCAAAATGCACTAAAAAATAAAACTCAAACATTTCGAGCAAAATGCATCCTACAGTGACCTAATCCTTAAATTGTGCAACTTTTCATAAAAATTTGTTTCAGCTGGTACATAGTTTGCAGAGAAGAGTAAGAGGAAATCTACCTGTGTTGTATTCATGAATTTGGCATATATTGAATGTAATGGTACCATATTTGATAAACGAAATTTGACAGTTTTGTGGTAATTCTTGTTAAGATTCGTTCAAATAAGTTATATAAGCGTAATTTCTCCTTGCAAGGACTGACTGTTCGCACGCGGAAAATAATACATCAGTAAATTGGAATATGATTTTCGCGCGGCGCGAATTTACTGATATATTATTTTCCGCGTGCGAACAGTCAGTCCTTATAGGACGCGCGTGCGAATAGCATCAGCTTTTATTTTACATGGCGTTACGGTAGTAAAGCGCCGTGATGCAAGTATTAACGCCAAAAATGTACAAAAATTATTTTTCGTAGACTAAGGAACAATACACACAAGAAATTTTTGACCTCAACTGAAATTATTTCTTAGGATTCTACGCAAAATTCTAGTTCCAAATTGGTGTCACTCTTTAAAATCGATTTATTATTTAATTTTCCATACAAATAATTTTCCAACTGTTCGTTGTTGAAACGGCTCCGACGATTTCACAGACATTTTCAACGTACTTTAGGATCATTAGTTTTGTCGATACGCATTTTTTTTTCATTGATTACGGTGATGAGTTCGGGCAAAATCGGTCGAAAACTTTCGAAAACTTTCGAATTTACGGTCGAAAAAGTGGTAAAAACGTGACTTTTTGAAGGTTAGTGGAACTTTCTCATTTATATCTCAGCGAAATTTGAACGGAAATTGCTCTTCAAGGTTTTGAATGAATGATATAGACATCAGAAAGTCACGAAAATTAAATTAGTCAAAATATGTTGAGCGGTTCAGGCTGTAGAGTCCTCAGTGTGGGACCAATTCACGCTAAGCGATTCTACACGATATTTGTTTTTTTTTGTGAATATTCCTTTGATAATGAGGTTTTTTGTGCAGTGCTGTAGAGAAAAAGACGGCGAACTTTTTTGTCCATGTTGGTCTTGGTATGGGTCAGAGGCCTTTGCTAAGAGCTCTAGGTCAGTTCTAAATTTTGGACTTATTTTAAGGGCTTGGAGAGATTTTTTGCGTCGTTGCTTCGGACGGGTTTTTCAATATTACCCTTTTCGGCAATTTCCAATCCAATTTAATGAGGACGTACGTAATGCACAAAGAGTTGAGGCAATATTTACTTAGATACGTTCGAGCCTTTTCGTAACATCAATTCTGTTTGCCGCATCTATTCTGATACGTACGGGTCCCTTCATATGTTTCGGACCAATTTTTTTTTTACAAAATCACTGATATCGGCACAAGAACGCACTTAAAGTGAGGTTTGACGCAAGTCCTCTTTTGTCTGTCAAAAGTAACATCTGTGGGGTGACGCTTTCAGATTCTATCCGCAAAACATGTAAATCAAACTTACGCTGTCATTAAAAAACCGTTAAATGGCTAACCGTAAGTAGACAAAAAACGACTTACGTCGTCATAATGGGGAAAACTGCTACCTTTTTTTTCATAAATCTAGTACTGTTGAAACATTTTTGACATAAGTTGCAAAGTTTTGTTAAAATTACTTCATACTAATTAAACATGGATGGTAATAAACGACCGATAAAACAATTCAACTTTACCGATAAAAAATAATAAATGACCGATAATTATTTACCGATAAATTTTAAACGTATATTCAAAGCATGATTAAAGCGCGAATATTTGGGGTAGTGTCCGAAACACCTGATAACATTTTGTAAAAGGAAAAATTCCCAAGAGAAGTGACTGAAATGAAGGTATCGGTAAAAAGTTATCGATCATTTATTATTTTTTATCGGTAAAGTTGAATTATTTTATCGGTCGAATATAATATCCCATTAAACATTACAGGAAAATGTAAGAAAAAGTTTGACTTTTTGAAAAGTTCTCACTGACATATCACTTGTCATTTTCTCTGCCTAGATAAAGGTGTTACTTTGTGAGTTAAAGAGCGGGAGAATGTATGAAGAGTTGAAGTTTTAATTTAGTATATTTTTGAATCCTCACATTTTTACGTCTAGTAAAGTAATTTTAACGAGACTTTAGAACTCAAGTCAAAAACATACTAGATTTATGAACACAAATATACAGGTCGCGAAACCTTCACTTTAAATGAGTTTTTGTGCGGCTTCGACATTCTGAAAATCTTCACCGTGATTGTGTCATTAGTTCTACGTTTGTCCGTATTCAGCTTTGAAAGCATGGATGACGCCACTTGAGAAAAGGGAGTAGTTCTATGTTGAGACGTTAATTCAACTATGAAAAAAAACACAGATGTCACCACTTGAGGTTTTTGACTTTTACTGCCAGTCTGGACCACCTGTTTAAACTTACCTGCCTTGAGTCTTGGGCAAATTCCAGGATCCGGTAAGATACTAAGAAAAAATTTCACACATTTTTGTATTTTCATATTTCCCTTATATTAGAATTGCTAGACGATTGCGGTGCGATGAATTACAAGCGTACACTCTAAATAAAAGTCTTTATCGATTTTGAGACCAACTCTCACGAATGTAGACAAAACACTTGTTTATTTACACTTCCATTGTCATTTTAATTGCAAAGATTTGGGAACGAATCCAAAACAAACAGAATGCAATTTCATTGCGAATATACAACTTTTTGGTTGCGAAATGGGGGCATCTACGAAAACAGTTTTATATCACCATCGCAGAGTATCTTTTTTCGTGATTTTTGACATCTTGATTCAACGACGAAGTGATTTATTTTAGGGAACCCTTTTGCAATCCCCTGTTTTTAGAAGTTCCAGAATTTAGATTTAGTATGGTGGGAGAGAGGGCAGTTCAATTTCTTGTGCTTCTTTGCTAATTTATGTTTTCTTTAATCAATTACAGAACTCTTGATCGCGAACGTCAGCAAACCTACAATTTCATGGTAGTTGCTACTGACGGTGGTCGTTCCAATGCAAGATCGCAAACTGTTCCAGTGCAAATAATCATCGACGATGTAAATGACAATAAACCATTGTTTGCGAGTTATCCCTTCAAAGCGCAGGTAGCAGCCTACGTTCAGCCGGGTCACACATTACTCCATGTGAGTGCGATCGACCTAGATCAAGGCACAAATGGCGAAATATTCTACAACATCATCAACGATTCGACAAACGGAAAATTCCGCTTGAATCCGAACGCTGGTACATTGAGTGCAACGCAAAGTTTGGTGAGCGAAAACGGTCGTCTGTTGCACTTGGAAATAATGGCCCGCGACAAGGGAAATCCGCCACAGAGTGCTGTCGGTTTGATTGAATTACGTGTGGGTGAGGTACCGCAAGGGCTACCGGACTTGCGATTTCATAATGAAACGTATGTGGTTAATGTCATGGAAAATACTCCGACCGGATTTACTTTGCTAAAATTAAATGCCGTCAGAAGTGATGGCAGGCGACAGAAGATCACGTATTCGTTCGGTGCGGGCAATGAAGGCGATACATTCACGATTGATGCAAATTCCGGTGAGATAAAAGTGAAGAATTCAAATCGCTTGGACTATGAGTACAGCAAAGAGATGCAATTAATCGTTGTTGCAAAAACGGACGGTTCACCATTGTTATACGGTTATTGTGAGATAAAAGTAATTTTACAAGATGAAAATGATAATGCGCCACGATTCACACAACAACAATATACGGCTGCTGTGTGGGAAGGTAATAACAAAGGTACATTTGTAATGCAAGTGACAGCGTTTGATGCGGACCAAGGATCGAATTCGCGTGTTTTGTATCATATAGTTGATGGAAATCATGATAACGCATTCATAATAGAACCAGCTTTTAGTGGAATTGTGAAAACAAACATTGTTCTCGACAGGGAAATCAGAGACAAGTATAGATTGAAAATAATTGCAACTGATGAGGGAGTACCGCAAATGACTGGTACGGCTACAATTGGAGTGCAAATTGTTGATGTTAACGACAATCTACCGGTATTTCCTCCGCACAGTATCATCAATGTCAGTGAAGGTATGTAACGTAGAAATTAAACATTTAATCAACGAACTCTATTAATCACAACAATTTCAAGTGTATTCGTAAGATTTTATCATACAACAAACATCCAAAAAGCATCCAACTTATTAAAATTATTAAACGAACGTATATGTTTGAAGCTAGTGACGTCATATAGTTGAGTTCTGAAACTGCCAACAATCGTCAGAAACGGCTATCTTTCGTAACGTCTGGTGTTGCCAATGTCATAAGTTGACTGATGTAACATCGTTAGCATCTATGTCAGCAATGTCGTATATCGTCAGTGTAGAATCTTGGCAATGTCTAACGTCGGCAATGTTGAATGTCGGCAATGTTGAATGTCGGCAATGTTGAACATAGCCAATTTTTAACATTGCCAATGTCTAACGCCGGCAATATCTAACATTAACAATTTCCTTTTTTCTCAATATCTGACGCTGGCAATGTCGCAATAATGTTGGCAATATCTAATGTTGGCAATGTCTAATGTTGGCAATGTCTAACATTGACAATGTCTAACGTTGACAATGTCTAACGTTGGCAATGTCTAACGTTGGCAATGTCTAACGTTGGCAATGTCTAACGTTGGCAATGTCTAACGTTCGCAATGTCTAACGTTGGCAATGTCTAACGCTAGCAATGTCTAACGTTGGCCAATGTCTAACGTTGGCAATGTCTAACTTTGGCAATGTCGAAATTTGGATATGCCAAACGTTGGCAAGGCCAGACAATGTCTAACGCTAACGTTGGGAATGTCTAACTTTGACAATGTCTAACACTGCCAATGTCGAAAGTTGGCAATGCCAAACGTTGGCAATGTCTACCATTGGCAATGTCTATTGGCAATGTCTACCATTGGCAATGTCTACCATTGGCAATGTCTTCCATTGGCAATGTCTACCGTTGACAATGTCTTCCATTGGCAATGTCTTCCATTGGCAATGTCTACCATTGGCAATGTCTACCATTGGCAATGTCTACCATTGGCAATGTCTAACGTTGGTAATCTATAGAATTGGCAATGTTTAACGTTGACAATGCTGTTTGCCTTTCGTCGTAGACTTATGTTGCCAACGTTTCATTAGAGAAGAAAAAATTGTTGATGAGATGAAGAAAATAAAAAAAATTCAGACTTTTTGGTTGTTAGAAAGGGTTCGTGAGCATGGGCCTGGCGGCGCTAAAAAATATCGAGCACAAATATTTAAACCTCAAAATTAATAATTCCAGATACCGAACTGGGTACCATATTAACAACAGTATCTGCCAATGACGTGGACACCAGCCCGGCACTAACTTACAGGTTTGTGAATGAAGAGACGGACGACACATTTGCCATCGATCGTTTCAGTGGTCGAATAATTCTGAAGCGCCATCTTGATTTTGAATCGCAGCAGGAGTATGTGCTGAAAATAGCGGCCTCTGATAATTCTCATGTTGCGTATACCACACTGTCGATACGAGTTACCGATGTCAACGATAACCCACCGGTATTTCAGCAACCCGCTTACCACGTGTCTCTTCCAAGTAAGTCAATGGATTTTATCGAAAACTAGACAGTTGGTTCACTTAATCAAATTATTTTAGACAAAATTTCAAACTACAATATGGAGTTGTTGACGGTGAATGCAACTGACGTTGATACGGAAGAAAATGCGCAGATTCTTTATTCGATTGCGAGTCCGACAGCTGGATTTACAGTTGGTGAATCGAGCGGAGTTCTTTATGTCAACACCAGTCGAATTACACGACCTTTGAACAATGATATTCAAGTGACGATAATGGCATCCGATTCTGGTACACCATCGCTGAGCTCGATAGCCGTTGTACGCGTTCATGTCAATTCAAATGGATTCACCAAACCACAATTTCTACAGAACCAATTCAGGTAAAAAAAATGAAATGCCGAAATTTGACAAAGAATTATGAGTTCCAATTGAATTCTAGGTCATCAATTCGAGAAGATGTCCCTCTGGGAACAACCGTTCTAAAACTAACGCCAGACCTGATTGATGCTGACGTCGACCAAAATATTTCTTTTAACATCGTGTCTGGAAATGACGATGACATTTTCGACATTGTTCATCCGAGCAATGCGATTGTCATTCTACGCGAACTCGACAGAGAAACAACCGAAAACTATAATTTGCGACTGGTGATATCTGAAAAAGGTGTGCGTGCCAGTCATGATGACAATTCCACCGCAGTGAATGTTTATGTCATTGTGGACGATGCCAACGATAACCAACCCGTTTTCCAACCAGCTGAATATGAAGTAACAATCAGCGAATCAACACCTCTGAAGCAGAAAATCGCTCAAGTTATTGCCATCGATAAGGACCTTGAGAATTCGCCTAATTCAGAGGTGGTGTACGACATCACATCGGGCAACGTCGGTGGAGTGTTTTCCATAGATTTGATCTCCGGAATCATTTCAGTAAATAATGACTTGGACTATGATGGCAGCATGTCGGAATACAATTTGATCATTCGAGCGTGTGACAGTGCGGAGATACCGAAATGTAGCCTCCAGTCGTTCCGGATTTATTTGACTGATGAAAATGACAATGTCCCCAAGTTTCCGGTTGCTGAGTATTTAGAGTTCGTCGGCGAAAATGAACCGTTCGGCGCTAGCATCTTCACAGCACGAGCCACCGATTTGGACAAGGGAAAGTATGGCAATTTGACGTATTCTATATTGACATCAGCACCTGGCGCTTATTCCGACCATGACGAATCATGGAAGTGGTTCAAAGTTGATGAGACCAGTGGCATTGTGACAACGAATGCCGTTTTCGATTATGAGCAACGCAATCGCTACACATTTTCACTGAAGGCAACTGATTTTGGTGGGGAAAGTGCAACCGTTAAAGTCAGAGTTCTTGTGGATAGTCGAGATGAATTTAGTCCTCAATTCACGGAACGCACTTACCGCTTCTTATTGGCTACACCGTCGTCAGACAACCTACAAGTTGGTTATGTTATTGGACATGTTTCAGCTACTGACCGTGATAAAGGCCCTGATGGTCGCATTGTTTACCAGTTGACGACCCAACATCCATACTTTAAAGTCAATCGAACTACTGGGGCTATTATAGTCAAGAAAAAGTTAGGCAATTCTGCAGAAGGAATTGAGTCGGGTCGAGACATCAGTCTTGTGGTCACTGCCAGTTCCGGTCGTCAAGGTTCTTTGACTAATATGACCGTCGTGGAAATTGCTTTCGATCGCTTGGCAGATCCTGGTACAAACGAAGCCAGCACAGTAAATGGTTCAACGAGTGCGGGTCTTACTGATTGGGCTCTCGGATTATTGATTTCGTTGATTCTAATCATCCTATCATTTGCCGCTGTGTTCCTTTTCCTGCACATCAAAAACCGTCGCCACAAGCAAGTGTCTAAGCCGCGGTTGAATCAGGAAACTGTTGGCAATTCGAACAGTTACGTCGATTCATTCGACACAATTCAAATTCGCGGAAATCCCAACGTAGCAAATGCTGGACAGTTTGCTCCGCCAAAATATGACGAAATTCCACCATACGGACCACACGGTAGTAGTTCGAATTCGGGTGCGGCAACAACATCAGAGCTGTCCGGCTCTGAACAATCTGGTTCTAGTGGTCGAGGATCGGCTGAAGACGGAGATGACGGCGAAGATGAAGAGATTCGAATGATCAACGAGGGTAATTTGCAGAGAGATACCGCGCTGCATCGAAACAATGAAGACGGCAGATTATCTGATGTGTCGGTGCACAACACCCAGGAGTACTTAGCTCGTCTTGGTATCATTGATAATCCGAATACTACGGGAGGTGCGTCAACGTCGTCCAGGAGATGTTCGGAAAGTATCAATGGAAGCAACAAGGACGCCATGCTTCATGCAATGCCAATGGACTCGCTTCACATGTTCGATGAGGAGCCTGGGGAGAATGACATTACAAATTTAATTTATGCCAAATTGAATGACGTTACTGGTAGCGGCAGTGACAGAGCTAGTAGCATGGATGAAGCTGGTACTACAGTTGGAAGTATAGGAACGGCTGTGGATCATGTAATGGTAATGGGAGGTTTTGGTGATCATCCAGTTGTTGGTAACAGTGCAAACCATCCGGGACCATCAATGAATGGTTCGTTAAGTTCTATTGTGCATAGCGAAGAGGAGCTGACCGGTAGCTATAACTGGGACTATTTGCTGGACTGGGGTCCGCAGTACCAACCTTTGGCCCATGTCTTTTCCGAAATCGCTCGTCTAAAGGACGACACATTATCGGTGCACAGTAGCGGCGCATCTAGTGCTAAAAGCAAAATTTCATTACATCCAACGAAACACGTCCCACCGCCGATGTTAACGAATGTTGCTCCGCGGTCAGTGCCAGTACTATCAGCAAGAAATAACATGGGGCATCATTCGGCAAACGTAAATCAATATCATCTACCCCGATCGCCGATTAGTCACGATACGCCCGGTAGCTTCTGTACGTCATCCGCAATGTCACCAAGTTTTTCACCGTCACTATCGCCGTTAGCCACACGGTCGCCGTCGATATCGCCGCATGTTCCTGCTAGTCTTCATATGGTGTCATTACCACGACAGCATCCGATGCCAACGCAACGGAAAAAGGTGCAAGATCCTGAAATGAGAGTGAGAAATTAAGTTAATGTTTAGCCTTAGTGTGATAGCAAAAATCGAAGGCAATCGAAGCAGACATTGTTCGTTGTCTTTGAAGTGACTTGTGATTTTGTTTTAAAAAGATGCTTTTAGTTATGAAACATTTAGTACTTTATTGAAGATACACATAATGGTCTTGAATTGAAAGTGACAGAATACCGGGGTTCATCACAAATGCAATCCAGTGGAGTTAAGTCGATCGATCTTCAAAAATTTCCTCCTCGAGTTTCCCATCCGAGCCCTTTGAAGGATAATTGTGTTTTTCATTTCTAACTATTCGCGTCTTTAAAATCAGAGCGCACTCATAAAACAATCAAATGCAGAAAAGGCAAAGTGTCATTCGGCTCATTTCACGTAAACATCTACCGTTGTAAATCGCTTCGCAAGCATCAGATCTACGGATTTCATTAATAATAATTATCAAAAAAATAGGTTTTGACAGAGTTGTTTGGAATTTCAGAAAGTCAAGAAATTAACTTGTACGCACCGATCAACTTTTAACGTCGTCAAAATCTGTTGAGTGGCTCGAGCTTTGGTGGTTTTTTGTGAATATTTCTTGAAGAGGCTTTTTGTGAAGTGTTGCAGAGGCCTCTCCTAAGTGGTCTAGGTCGGTTCTATGATCGGGTCTGGTGCAATTTTTTTTTCAAATTTTTAATTTTTTTTTTTTTTGATTTTGGGCTTTTTAAGGATTGAAAATGTTTTTTGCACCGTTTCTTCAGTCGGATTTTTCAATATTGCCCTTTTCGCAATTTCCAATCCAATTTCGGCGCAATTTCATACACTTAAGAGTTAAGGCGACATTTACTTAGATACGTTCGAATCTTTTTGCAACATCTATTCTGTTTGGCACATCTATTCTGATACGTACGGGTCCTCTGCATATGTTTATCACCCAAATGAGTGATAAAAAGTTACTTTTTATCACTAGTTATAAAACGACCTTCCTAACGTCACCGAAACGATGCACGATCACTTTTCACAACGGCGTTGCATAAATAGACTTTTTAAGCAAGAGACGAATAACAAGGCAAAAGCTGATTTCAGCGCATCGCGACCGCTTCAGTACACCTATGTCTTGACAGGACTATGTGTAAATCAGCACAACGCATATTAGAATGAGCAATCATTCCATACATACATACATTCCACACTTACAAAACTAGATTTCTGGTTTGAGGCGGCCTTCTGGCTTTGGAACATAGATCTTTTTGACCCTTTGTTCCTTCTCCGTTACTTTTCTATCATTCCGCCTAGTCATGTATTCGACTTCTAGCTAGATTCCCACATTTACTCCTTTCCATTCTGATTGCACACATGTTAGACCCGTTAGCCAAATGAACCTCGTCGTGTGTGCACAGTGCACACACAACGATACATCTTCTGCTTATTCTATACGAGCACCGTGAATGCAGTGTATTCCACACAACTAAAATACCTTTTTCTAGGGTATTTGTATTAGCAACCATTAATCTGTTTGTTGGACCAGATGCTTAACGCCTATATTGTAGCTACATATAGGATTTTCTATCTGGTGTTAATTATATCTACGCCTTAAGATAGGCTCAGATATATGTACACAAAGTTCATCGTACATGGGTGAGGGGGGAGACGCCATGCACGTCGTTCTTCTGTATACGGTTCGTTGTGGACACCAAACACCACAACTACCCAGAATTTGAAGCTTGGATATGCTTAGGAACGATACTTTCATGCTATAAGTTGAAGAAAAATCCTTTGCAGAATTTCCTTCACTAGGATTGAACCCGGACATTCTTGGTGGAAGGCTAGTCCGTTACCCGGAGCTTACCCGTTCAAAATGCATGGACTTAAGAATAATGTTTCGAAATTTTTTGTAAGTTAACCGACTCCCAAATTGTTCTACTACCGGATATGACAATCTGTAAGTTGGTGGCTCTTGGCTCATTTCACATAAAAATCTATCGTCGTAAATAATGTATTTTCGTTCACTTTCATAAAAAAAATTTACCAGTTTGTATGGGGCTCATTCCAATGGTATTTAACGTACGGATCGTTATTTACATCTTTATTACTCTTACTGCATGGTCTTTTAAAATTTAATTTAATTTAATTTAAAATTTAAAATTTACATTACCACAAATCTTCTTTGTAAACTTTGTGAATTTGCTTGCGTTCACCATTGTTTTCCATACAAACTGGTAACTTTTTTGTAAAAGTGAACGAAAATACATTTGTGTTAACTATCCAAATTCTTGTAACACCAACTTGTCTTTTTCATCTTGTGGAGTAGTTGGCACATGATTTGACGTAGTTCAACGTTTGTGAAGAACGTTTCCCGAAACAATTGGGTCTTGATGCCCGGCACGCGAATTTTGTTTTTCTATTCCAAAGCGTTGGTTAGAGTGGAGCAGATTTAGTTTGTCTCTTTCTAATTACCGCTTTAGAAAAGAAGAACAAAACACGCGGCTTTCAGGCATCAAGACCCAAATTTTTCGGAAAACGTTCTTCATAAACGTTGAACTGCGTCAAATTATTTCCCAGAAAAACTACTCCCCAAGATGAAAAAGGCAAGTTGGTCTGACAAGAATTTGGCTAGTGTATAGTCAGTTTCTAAAGCATTTACATTATTTACAATGGTAGAATGGCACGTGGAACGAGCCAATATTTTTTCTGACTTTATGTCATTCAGATGTCGTTATTGTGTTATACGACAGGGGTCTCCACACATCATTCCCTCCATTTTCGGACCTTCCACACGTCCGAAATGTCCAAAATATTGCAAATTTGTCCCAAATGTTCGAAGTTTTTCGTGAAAAATGACCGAAATCTTTTTACTAATAGATTCGAAATGAAGATTTTTTTATCCGAAAAATCGCCTACAGCGCATTGACTTTTTCTAAATCCAGTTTTACCAGGACTCCTTCTTTAACATTCGAAATTCATTTCAACGAAGCGCCTAAAATTGCAAGATGGGCAATCCGCTCTACAGAGCGTGATGAATCGTAAAAAAGTAAATAAGAATACCGTTTTCAATGCATACGACTTAAAAGTTTAAAATTTCTCAATAAAACTATCACATAAATCAATCATGAAAATCCTGGCCTATGCGGGTGACTTGATTCTGTTAGCAGATAATACCATGGATTAACAGGGTGGGATTGACTGCCTGAATGCTGCATGTGAGGAGTATGGCATGAAGATAAGTTTAGGGAAGGAGATAGGGGAGGGGCTTTAGCAGGTTTCTGAATTCAAGTACTAAGGAACCGTTTTTTCAGGGGATGACAAGTTAGTTTGGGAGTTTTGAGGAAAATGGGAAATGCGGTGGCCAGTCAGTTGAGGTCACACGTGTTCAACAAAAGGGAATTGAGTTGCGAAACAAAGTTAGCTATCCACAGGTCAACTTTCAGGCCGACGTTTCTTTGTTTCTTCCGCAAAAGCGCGTCCAAAAATTCTGAAAAAAATAAGTTAACCTTTTCTCACCCATACGATATTTTGGGACTACAAATAAAACTTTTCGACAACTTGCAAAAAAAACACTCTATTCTGTACAGTACTGAGAGTTGGACTGCTGATATCTCGTGCATCACCTGGAGGTTTCTGATATGAACGTTCCTAGGAATATAGCGAAAGTTAATCGGAGGGAGGAGGGTGATAATCACGTTAGGAACGACGACTTTAGGGAAAATTTTGGGGTTTCATCAGTGGTACGGGAGGGAAGGGCCTGTCATCTGCGGTAGTTCGGGCACGTTCAAAGAATGGGTAATAACAGGCTACCGAAAAGGATCTTGGATGCATAGGAGAAGTTAGGGGAATTCCTCTGGGCGAGCAAACCATCTCCTTGACGGGCGATAGAAGGTCATGGAGGGCAATAGTTCACCACTCTGACGATGATGATGATGATGATGACTGTCAAGTTTAGTTGAAAACAACAAATACGCAATTTTAGAAAAAATGAAAAGAAAACAATTTCAGGTGTTAGGTGCATCCTAATTGTACTGTTGAATCCGTTCAAAAATTTGTCGTGCTTAGAGGAAGAGGGGAGAGTATACAAAAACGTGACGGACTAAACAAATTGGGGTCAACTTTGACGCTTTCTGCTTGACGGTGGGTCGAAAAATCGCTTTAAAAATTGGCAGAACTGTATAGAATGAATGTCCAAAATTGTCCGAAATTTTTTGATGAAAAATTTGCAATTTTGTAAATAAAATGTCCGAAATTTTGTATGTAAAATGTCAAAATGCCCGAAATTTTTAGATAAAATGTCCGAATTTCGGACACGGCGAAAATTAGTGTGAGGTCTGTCCATTTTGCAGGCGGTATTAGCATGTTTTATCAAGGGGATCTGCTCATCACACCTCCTCCCCCACTCTTAGACTTGATAACACCCTACAGGCAACTTAATAATATTTCATGTTAAAGGCTCTGCCCCTCGAGCTAGATTACGCCCTGCAGGCGATCAAACCTTCAGGCGAATAATAATGGCCTTGAAAAAATTCTTTTCTGCATTTGATGGGAATCATTGGATTCAAAATTTGAAGAAGCTTACGAGTATTTGATATTTTTTCATACCTTTGACTGACTTTTTCTTCAAAATTGTCCGGGGCGAAAAAAGGAGACTCGCAGTTTCGTCGCATCGATCGTCTTATCTTATTGCATGTGGTGAATCCCTCGATACTTTCCCTTTTGCAAAATACGTACATACATTCATAAGCTAACGCTTAGTAAATAGTTTTTATACCGAGTACATACACTTGTAAATAATAAACAGGTTTTTTAATTAATTATTTTAATCGAAAAGTGCCTCATGATTAATTGTAAATAATTAACATTGTAATAAAGATGTCAGGAACATTGGCGAATTTTATACTCGTTTTAAGTCTTCAACTAAAATGTTAAAAAAGTATTTTTTTTTAGAAAAAATATAAGACTGTTATTAGCGTTTACAATACGCCATCTAGTGTTTAAAAAAATTGTTTTAGGTTTTAGAATACAGTCGACACTAAAAAAATAGCTACTCTTTTTCCCAGTATACAATTTGTACAATTTTCAGTGAACATTTGTAGACATAAAATAGAGAAATTATTTATTTTAGATACCACGCGCAAGGTCATTTTATTGTATGTGATCGATCAGATTGTATAATTTTACCGTCGTCGCAAACGATAGAAATATTTTAAATATTTTGTACAAAAAAAATAATTGTTTTCGCTACTTTTAATAAAAGTTGGCAAACATTTTTTTAGTTGAATAAAAAACAAATGAAATTTTTATGAAGGACTTTTATTCAAATTTGGAGCTAGCCGGTCGCTTCAGTGCATTCGATTCAATCAGCGTATATCCCAATGATACACTATAAATATAGACTGGTAGTATTTCAAAAAAAAATTAACACAAATTGAAGCAGAAGTGGAATGCGAAATGTTTAGTAATAATATAATGATAATCTACCTTACAACCCATGAAGGGTTAGAGGCTAGATCATTATTTACTAGTTTCGCTGTTTGTGGTTCTACTTTTTTTAGATACTTTCATTTCCGGAAAGTTTTTACTGTGCCAGTGGTAAGCTGTGCGACAAACCCAGTGCCATCTATGAGATGTAACGAGGAGCGAAACTAGTAGGAGTAGAATACTGGTTCTCCCAACAATGCCTTTTCCGGTAAGCCGTACGATGGCACTACACTCAACTTCACTTGACTTGAACGATTCAATCAGCTTTGTTTTGTTTACAAATCTAACAATCGGTACAAATCCGTCTGCGGTTGAGTTTCGAACCAACGCACTGGCAACTCAATCTCGTAGTAGCAAGCAGACGTGTTAACCACTACGCTATCGAGTTGTTGCATGATTTAGATACAAGGTCTTAAATCGCTCAATTCAAGTAAATTTTCTGATGTCTGCCGGCACATGATTGTAATTAGAGACAGATCGTACAAAAAACGACCGGTTATTGAGACGAAGTGTTCCGCAGCAGAAGGAACTGACGGTAGCGCGTAGCCCGTCCCATACGTAGCTTCGAGTACAAATACTTAGGGGTCTTCGTAAGCGCGAGCTTGTGTACAAGAACGCACCGTCTGCATTTGAGATAATCTACAATCGAACAACCCAACAGACGATTTCTATAACCATAAATACTGTCATATCGCCTCAACCTATATACGAAGCGAACACATGCAGAAAACGCTTGGTCATATACACTCATCACCCATTCGCAGAGGTTCCCTATCAATTCGCCTTTGTTACATTTTGTAAAAGGATAAATCACTCGCTTTCGTACCATTTTGTAAAAGGATGAATCACTCGCTTTGGTTACATTAATCACATATAACCACATACACTGAGGAAAATATCTTTTCCTAGTTTTGTTAACCGCCAAATGTCTGCGGCCTAATGAATCTACGGCCAAATTAGTCCGCGGCTAAACGTTCCCGGCGGCAATATGGTCGGCGGCGAAACATACGCGGCGAAATGATGGGTCACCTCGCAGATTCGTGCAGTAAACAGCTTCAGCATAATATAAGTGAATACCGGAATAACTAACGCTGCTATTAACGCTAGTCTTGTTTTTAATGGGAAAATATGGCTGTTCGGCCACGGACTACGCAGGCCAAAAACATTAGAGCATAGGTTATTCAGATGGTTCCTAAATGACATCCCCTGGTCCATGGTAACACCGCACGCAGGTCTATATTTACACTTTGCACCGCAACATCATCATTCTCCGGTAGGAATGACTTAAGAAACTGAACGTCGTCTGCAACGTTGCAACGTGTTCTTCAAGCGACTCGGAAGATCATTGATATAAGAGATATGAGATATGAGAGAGATGTGATGAAAAGAGATATGAGAGAATAACAGTGGAACAAGTACTGAGCCTTGCGAAATGTCCAAAGTATTGGGTAGAGGTTCAGAGAGATAGTTGCCAATGGAAACACGTTGGAACCGCTCACATAGGTAGTTGCAAATAAGAGAAGTAGTGACGAGGAAAATCCAAAGAAGAAGGTCAATTTCGAAAGCACAGTACCATGCTCAAGCAGATCGAAAGCCTTCGTAAAGTCCAAAAGGACCAGAATAGTCAGAAGCTTTTTTTTGAAGGATTGCCTTATTTTATCCAAGACGTGAAGGAGAACGGCGGTGGTACTATGGTTTTTCCTAAATGCAGACTGGAACTAGTTGAGACAATTATTCTCATGAAGGTAAGCAACAATTTGCTCCTTTGCCAGAATCTTAAATACTTTAGACAAGCACAGTAGAATACAAATTGGACGGAAATCGTCCAATCCACGCAGTTTAGATTTCTTATGGACGGGTTACACTTTCGAGATTTTCCAGATTAGTGCGTTTTTGTTATTGATAGGTCTGTGTTCTATCCAGTCGTCCCTAGATGGGATAATTGTTTCGAAAGAGTTGTCATAGCAGTAAGTTGGAGCAACGACGTCGTAGGGCCAGGCTTCCGAACCGAACCGAACCCCTGAACCGCAGATAATTTGACAGAAAAAACCGAACCCAAAACTGAACCGTTTTTATTTTTGAAAACCCTTAACCCGAACCCAAACCGTTTTTTTCATTCGCGACAAGCCTGAACCCGAACCCGAACCGTTTTTTTCAATGGCGAAAACCCTGACCCAGAGACATAATATGGCGGCTGGGTTCCCCAGATATACTAAAAATCTGAGTGAAGCAAAATGTCATATGGATAATTTTTTCTTTGTATTTTATATGATGACGGATTTTTAGTCAATCTGAGGAATTCAGCCGCCACATCATGTATCTGCCTAAACCCGAACACGGACCGTTTTTCTAAAGGTCTTGAAGCTCTAAAAATTTTATACGACTATTACGAACACTTGCGTCACATTACATTTTGCTGTGCTATGTACTTCACTTTATTTATTATTGATGGGACTCCAAGAGTCAAATTCGGTCCGGGTATATATGCCGTCCCTGCTACTCAAGTAACAGTAGAAAGGGCGTTTTCAACCCTTCGTATTTACTAAACGTAGAGGGCGAACAAAAGGTGGAATTTTAGAGAAACAACTAATAGTTTGTTTAAACAGAAAATTTCTTGATGGATGATTTTCTTTTAATTCTCTTTCGTTTACATCTTCTTTGTAATATTTTTATTTAATACTACTACTTTAATACTAAAAACTCAACTTAACTTAAGGGACATTTTAAAATTAAAGTTTTGAATTAAGTCCAAAACCTTGTTTTTCTTGCGGAGCCGAACCTGAACCTTAGTTATTATTTTGAACCCGAACCCGAACCGCTTTTTTTATTTTTGAAAACCCTGAACCCGAACCCGAACCGTTTTTTTAATTTTCAAAAACCATGAACCGTAACCCGAACCGCTTTTCCAAAGGTTCGGAAGCCTGCGTAGGGCATTTCGATACTTGGAGATTCTGTGGTCATGATTCGCCACTGCTTAGCGTGTCCAACGTCACGTTTGATTAGAAGTGACGAGTGATGCAGTCTGAGGTATGTGGCTCTTGCAACGGCTTCCAAGTGTATGTAGAGTGGTGTAATATCAAGAAAGGCTTCATGCGCAGCTGTGGGGTAAGTTTTCGTTGCACCAGTAATGCTTAACAAGGCGAGTCTTTGTATTCTTGCTAGTCGCTTTTGGGTTGTACCAATGTGGCAGCGGGGCCACCAGACCACCGCTGCATATGATATCATTGGTCTGACTACGGCTATGTATATCCAAGTAAAAGCCTTTGGGCTTAGGCCCCAGTTTTTGCCGACGGCACTGCGGCACATCCATAATGTATTGAGTGCCTTACGTATGCGGTAATCAATATTCCAGCTTTGCGTCAAGAATAATTCCTAGTATTTTAACCCAAGGTGATGGTTGATGATTTCACCTAAAATAGTAGGTGCTTTGTGCCCACGATTTTGTTTTTGCATGTAAATAGAATGAGTTGTGTTTTTTCGGTATTAACCTCTTGATTGTGCTGATTGCACCAGTTCTCTACTAGTCGGAATGCCCTTTGCATTAGCTCGCAAAGGGTGTTAACGAACATTCCTATGAGTAGGATAGTTAAGTCTGCTGAGTTGAAATTGATGAAGAAGGATAATTGCAGATGATTACATAAATAATATTGTCTTTGTATAAATGTTTGTCTTCTAACTTTTGAATCAAATTCCTTCAATGATTGATATATCACTGGAATTGATTATTTAATATGTTCATAAAATTATAATTTGTTTAGTCTTTTTTCTTGTATAACGTAATGAACATTATGTATTGTTATTTGTGAATGAATTAAATTAAATTAAATTAAATTAAGTCATCCGCGAAGCATATAGAATAATAGCCGGATGCGTTTAGGATTTTTAGCAGACTATCTTTAACCATAATGTAGAGAAGTGGTTGGAACACGCCGCCTTGGGGGCATCCTTTGCTTGTACGTACAACAATTCTTACGCTGCCCATACTTGCTGAGGCAATTCTAGAGTTTAACATTTTAAAGAATCAGCTTGTGGTAGTGGTGTCGACACTATGGTCGCGGCATGAGTTTGTGATGGAAATGAATGTCTTGCTGAATGAATGTTGAATGAATTGCTGAACGCGTTGAAGAGGTCAACGAGGCTGTCGAGAGCGAATTGCTCTTGTTCCAGAGCGCCTTCTACTCTATTAATACGATGTAGTGCACTTTCAGCCGATTTTTGGGGCTGATAAGCGTGCTGGTTCATATGTATTTTGCATTCTTTGAGCGGTCCATCTCTGATGTACATGTCAACCAGTTTTTCTAGCGCTTTCTAGGAGAAATGAGGTGACACTTATTGGGCGGAAAGCCTTGGCAAAGGTGTACACTGACTGAGGGCCAAGATTTAATGTCAAAGGCAAAGTTGTAGAGAATAAAATTTTAGAGAACACGTGACAAATGACCCAATGCTGGAATATGGCCACTACTACAATTGGGAAGGCCAAAGGCAAACTTGGTGACAGTTACATTTTAGAGAAAATAGTTTCAGGATTTCTTGGTCCTCTTTGCGATATGATGCAGTGTAGAACATTTTGGTCATCAAAATCAATGGTGTCAGACGGTCTTCGGTAGGGCTTTTCACATTACCTTGGGTAATTTCGATGGATCTTTGAAATTCTTATAGTTATAAAAGAGCACAAAACGCTGTGTTTAATCTCCATGTATTATGCACAGTGTACTAAGATTGAATGAAACGAAAATAACGTTCCCTCTTAACATACCAATGAAGTTGACTCTATTGGCTCTATTCTATAATAAATTACCGATAAACATGCTACCGATAAAAGATAACATTTCCAAGTGGCGATAAATCTATTAAATTTACCGATAAAAAGCACTGAATTACCGATAAGCTGGTCATTTTATGGATTATTTATCATTTTCTACAACAACTCAATAGCACAGTGGTCAACTAGCCTGCTTTCCATTTTTCGATCGAGTTGCCAGTGTAAGTGCTAAAAACTCAAACGCAACAGATAAAAAATCGATTGACGAATGTGTATGCAAACACAGCCTGAAATTAAGATATGTACCAAAAAGCTTCAAGATAGCACAAATAATCATGATAAGTGAACCAGATAAGCACCAGAACAAATAACTTCGTAACAGGCCGATCTACCTACAAAGAATGATTGCAAAAAGAGACTAAAAGCTTTAGTGAACAAGCCAGATTATTAATTTGGTTTCAGAAACAAATACTCAACAAGAGGACAGGCCCATTTCGACGACTAGTTTGTTTATTTATATCATAATGGGAGTTCCGAACATTTGATCATGCAAATTCCGATTCAAACATATAATTAGTTTGTTTTAATCACTATCCTATATCCACTCTTTTAGTGTTGATTTGAATCGTATAGGGCTCATTCCACGAACCATTCTACCGTTGTAAATAATGTAAATGCTATAGAAACTGAGTGTACACAAATGTATTTTCGTTCACTTTTATAAAAAAAGTTACCAGTTTGTATGGAAAACAATGGTGAACGCAAGCGAATTCACAAAGTTTACAAAGTAGATGACCTGTAAATTGGGAACGGCATTTTTTGTCTCATTTCATTATGAATCACTTTGAAAGAATGAAAAAGATGAAAGACCGTTCCCAATTTACGGTACCGATGGAATCAGCCTTAGATGAAGACTCACACATCTCAGCCGGTAAAGCATTGTACATATTATGCTACCCGCTGTCGGTATCGCTCTCTCTCCCCTCTATGATACCTATGCTCATTACGCACGAATTCCACAGCGTTATGCGTTTTCTATTCAGAGCATTGTGAATGAAGCATCCTACGTTCAGCTGGTATAATCCACTGACATTTAAAATGTCTGGGCAGTGCTTACGGAACAGATCGACAGTAGGGTGAGACTGTTTTAGGGGTCGTGCACATATGACGTCACATTTACTATAAAAAATTAGTATCCATAAAAGAGTCATAACTCAGGGTCATTACATTTTTCTTTTCGTTCGGTCTACAACTCGCGAAATTGCCTAAAATTGACCGTCCAAAACAGGTACACAAATAACTATTCCACATTTCAAATTTCTTATTATACTTTTGAAAATTGTATGAAATGGCTCAAAGCGAAGTGTTGAAAGGTGATAAATTGGTCCGATTATTTCTATGATTGACGGATATTGGATTAAAGAAGTAATTTGGATCACAAGGGATCCGTGTCACGTATTGCATTTTACATGCTTTATGCGACAAAAGTGAATTTTGGTGTCGAAATATTCACTTTCGGGGCATGAAGCTTGTAATAGTAATTTCTGCAATTCAATGTTGAAATACGACAATTTTCAATACTGCTTTGAGTGCTGAAAAGGTCAACTTTTCCGCACTCAGATTTGAGTGAGTGCGGAAAAGTTTTTCAGCACTCAAATTTGAGTGCGGAAAATGAAAAGTTTTTCAGCACTCAAACTTGAGTGCGGAAAAGTTTTTCAGCACTCAATTTTAATTGAAATAAAAAATGCAATGTAAAGGAAATTGTGATCGAAATAGAAATTTTATTGTTTGCTTTTGTCTATTTCGGCATTGAATTGCAGAAAACGTTGTTCCTACCACGTTTTGATACTAGATTTTTTCAGCACACGTCCTAAATAGTGTCCACACTCGCCTCTGGCTCGTGCGACTAATGCTGAAAAAACTTTAGTTACAAAACTAGGTAGGAAATAGTAATTTTGGTCCTTCCCGACACGTCCTGACATAAATTACGTCTGAAAGATCTCTCCCATAAACCAGACAATGGTCAATCTGATTTCTGGTTTTTCCATCCGGTGACACAAAGGTGGCGAGATGTATCTTTTTGTGCATGAAGAGCGTGTTCCTAACCACCATGCCCTTTTCGGTTGCGAAATCTATCACACTCAGGCCGTTTTCATTCGTTTCTTTGTGCAGACTGTACTTGCCGATTGTTGGTCTAAACACATCCTCCCTCCCGATCTGGGCATTTAAATCTCCTAAAACAATTTTCATACTAAGCTGTTCATAGAACTCGTCTTTAACGTAATCGACACTCTCGTTCTGGATCCTAATAAATTGGGAATAAAATTAAAGGAAATTTATTATGTTGTCTAATTAATGCAACCTTCAATCTTGGATGCTCTCTCCCTCCCTCAATTTGAATTCCATTGGTTACAAAAGAAAAAACAGTAGCGAATACAACAATGCCAGCAAGCTAATTGCCTATTCCGCAAATTGGTAGGTGGCGCCTCACACAATGACAACTATGACATGCATATTACAGCTATAATATGCATATCACAGCTATAATGCATACATACTGCATAAATACGTGTAACAGCGCTTCAAAATAGTAATAAACATTAGTATGTTTCAGATTAGCAACATGTGTGGAGTCGTTGGCAGTCGAAAACTGAAGTTAAGCATCAATCGGCGCAGTTAGTACTTTGAATTGGGTGACCGGAAAAAAGGTATCAACAAAATATAAAAATTTTTCTGATAAAAAATTAATAATAACTTTTTAAACACTATTAATAAACACACTGCCATTAATCATAGGCGCGCGGTAGCGATGCGCCCGTGAGGTAAGTCCCCATACGAACAAAAAATTCGGAAAATTTTTTTTCGTAGACTTCGGAACCATATATATAGCTAAGTTTTGACTTCCCCCCCTTGCGACGTACCCCCCCCCCCCACCCCCCACCCCCCACCCCCCCCCCCGAAATATTTACTGGATTCTACGGAAAATTCTAAGGCCAAGTGTCTTTTCACTCATTAAAATCGGTTCGGTTGATCCGAAGATACGACCTTTAGAAAATGATCATTTCCTATACAAAAAGTGCTGTTTCATAGAAGCCAAAGTTAATGCAAACATCCTACGTTAGTTAGTGGGCTAGTTAGTTAGTGGGTTAGTTCCAGAGCCATTTGTATGAAAAACTACTTTTTTGGCTCGTGCTCGAAAACGGCTCGATAACTTTTCTTGAAATTTTGCAGGGACCTTGCAGGGTGGGCATTCTACGTCATATGAGATTTTAAAAAAGGGGGGGTACCGGCCTCGTTTGGGCGCCAGGGCTCTTAGAAGGCGCCATATAAAGCCCATATGTATGTGTTTGTGTGTGTAGTTTGTATGATAGCACATTTTGTATGAGGCAATGGTTGTGTGTTCGAGATAGAGGTTTGGTGTCAAAGGGAAAGTTGTTGGGTTGGGTGTGTAGTGTATCAGGGTGACCGCCAAAATGGCGGAAAATAGGCGGAAACTCAAAAAAAAACTTTTGATATGTTGTAGAGGAAGTTGAGGGGATCATTTTCGCCCATGGGAGTAGTAGCCGCCGTGCTTCGGTTTGGCGGCGGCGGCGGCTCAAAAAAAAACTTTTGATATGTTTTAGAGGAAGTTGAGGGGATCATTTTCGCCCATGGAAGTAGTAGCCGCCGCGCTTCGGTTTGGCGGCGGCTCAAAAAAAACTATTGATATGTCCTCGTCCGTTCTTCCAAAACAACTGATATCACAAAAAAAATCCTTTTAAAAGGGAAACGTGACGCAAGTCCTCGTCCCTTCTTCCAAAACAACTGATATCAATTTGGGTGACGCTTGCAGAATCGGAACGCACAAAACTCTTTTGAAATATTTTCACTTTTGATTAAAAAAATGCGTCACAAATGCCGGACCCCCCAGTGTTATAGTTTTTCTGTTCTTTCAGCTTTCACAATGCAAAAATTTGACTTTATGGGATGTATGGCGTATTTTTGTACATGAAATCAAATTTCTGCGTATGAAAGCTGAGAAAGCGTAGAAAAGTTATTACATTGGCATTGACACAATCCAGGATCTGGTACGTTTTTTAAGAGTTTTTCAAGAAGCTGTCTGTATGTTCTCGTTTGAAAAAAATCCCACTCTTTTAAACGCATTGCTATTTCGCATAGAGATTGTAAATAAATTCATTGCAATCCAAGCGAAAAGAAAGTGAATTAATAGCGTTATTGAAAGCAAGGATGGCAGCAAACCTTGATTACAGATTTCCGATTACACAAGATATATTGGTAGCAACAATGCTGGATCCGCGGCTGCAAAATTTACCGAAATTGCTGTGTGAGCTACAGAAAAGGAAAATGTCTAAATTCGAATTTCTCAAGTCAGAATGTTTGAAAA
This sequence comes from Pseudolycoriella hygida, assembly GCA_029228625.1. NCBI lineage: Eukaryota > Metazoa > Arthropoda > Insecta > Diptera > Sciaridae > Pseudolycoriella > Pseudolycoriella hygida. The sequence goes on along the minus strand of CM055403.1, from coordinate 136,597,425 downwards.
TTGATAAATTCAGTTTCAGTATTACTCAAGAAAAGACTACGCCGCAAAGCTCTGTAAAGTCAAAAAAGGATCCAAAGAATAAGCAATCTACTGTTGCTGAACTAATTGTCAGACATGCATATTCTTCTTTTGAATTTGGATCACAAGCGATGAAGAAATTCATAAATATTTCTTAACTGTCATCCCGAAAGACGACATAGACCGATTTGACTTTTTTAAAATTTTGGAAGAACCATAGCAAGTCCCTAGGCATCTCAAAAGCTAGCAAAAAAATATCTTTGTATTCCGGCCACGAGCACATCTAGCGAACGAGCATTCTTGTACACGGGACTAGTCGTTAATGCGAAACGCAGTACTTTGAGGCCGAACGTTATAGAAAAAACGTTATTTATTCACGACAGCTATTCTCTGATTAAAAAAATTGTTTTCGCTCACACGAATGCTTAACACTTCCGGGGGATGTTAATTTTTCATTCATTTTTTCCATCGAATAGAATAATTTGACTTCCGACTGAATCGAAATTTGAGATTTTTCTGTCATGTTGAGCCTTGAGCTTTGATAGTTTAATGAACTATGTTTAAGAGGAAAATTAGTTCAAAGACTTGACGTTCGAACGAATCGAATTCTGAAATTTTTCTGTAGTGTTAAGTTTTGAAAAATGGAAATTTATTTGAATGAAAAAATAGATTAAACAAAATTTGCGATGAAATTGTTTTTATGAAAAAAAATGCGCCGGAATTATTAGTCGGCGGCTGGCGGCGGCGTGACGTCTTTTTATGTTCGGCGGCGGCGCACGGCTTAGCCGAACTTTTTTTTTCTTCGGCGGCGGCGCACTTTTTGGGCACTTTTTTCGGCGGCGTACGCCGGCGCAAACCTCTAGAAGGGACGAGGACTTGCGTCACGTTTCCCTTTTAAAAAGGGTTTTTGTTGTGATAAAACCAACAGAAAAAATACAAAAAAAAATTGAAATATTTATCTTTGAAAAAAAATACACAATTTATGTCTTCGCATATTTCGATATGCAATATACAACTATTTTATAGTTACATGCTGCATATTAATTACTTGTATTGTAAATACTCGTAATAATGTGCACCACATGCTAGTTATGTTGTGCATATCAATATGCAGCATATCGCCTTTATGGACATTTCAAGCCAATATGCAGCATACCGCTATTGTGATTTAAAGATTCTGCAGGATCCATTTCTTCATGTGGTACGCATATTGAAATTTTCAGTTGCTTGAGTTATAAGCTAACGGAAAATTTAGAGTGAAAGAAGAAGAAACCTTACTCAAACATTTATCCAATTTTAGCATTAGTACCAGAACCTCTATTGTACATATTATACGCTGCTGGAATACCAGCTACAAAAAATTCATTTATTGGAACCTTCTCCGAATGAATCATCGACACTTCGATAAGCCAAGTTTCAATAAAACGAACCCAGACTGTAATCTCGACTTAAAAATTTGCGTATGTAAATATTGCGTAAGTGTTTAGATGTACCAACCAACAATGCGTTTCGTTGGTTCTATCGAAAACAGTTATTTGGTTATCTGTAGAGCAATAAATCGAATCCCAAATCATGTTCCATTGCGAAAGATGAAAAAAATACAAACAATAATGATAATTAGTAAATGGCTACTGATAACAACTTTGTCGCCAAAAAAAGCACAACAGTGTTCATTACTTTCAATTATACCCACTTTTATCAGCAACCACCATAGAAAAAAAAACGATATTAACATTTTATTGATTAATTTCGTTATTTAGTTCTCATCTTACCGTGGGATTAGTAGCATCAATACGAAGCGGTTCACATCATTAAGAAGAAGTGATTTTGACTCATTTTTATTGAATTAAAATCTATCGAGTAATGTTGGTCAAATTACTCGTGGGAGTTTTACTTTTGGGACTCGGTGAACTAGTTCCAAACGGTACAAGAGATTTTTTGATTTTATATCCCGGTATAAAGGAAACATTTCGTTTCAGTATATTCATTGCAATGCATATCCTGTTCGTCGGCTAATACAGCAGCATGTGCTACAACAAGTGGTACACTACCTAGCATTGATTGTGCCGAGGGATCGACTTCATGTTACACTTATGTGGAAGGTGTGTACGACTCTAGTTTTAAGGAAGCTAAAGAAGTGTATAGCATAGTGATTATGTCTATAATTACACGCTATCAGTGAACGCTTAATACCATCAATTAGACCGATAATACAAATCAATCAATTAGAAACAATGGATAATACTTTGTGTCATAGACTTATAATTTTTTTTATCTTAAATGACTTGACAAAAGGATTTTAGTGACACGTGAAAAAACACAGTTCCCTTCAAAATTTCTGAGGAAGAAGAAATGATTCGATGAAAGTGATTATAAAAAGAGTTAATTAACCTGATTTCCATTAATGCAAATATTTTACACATTTTGATTCTTATCTCGTGCTTTAATGGGGAGCGGGATATTTTCACCAAAGCATATGGTGACGAGTACAAGTACAAGTTTATCAGTTCAGTGCAAATGTTAACAACGAGATATTAAAACTAAAGAACGGAATGTGGTTTTTGTTGTCGGAGTCTTGTTTTGCTAATGCCTCATGCAAAGACGACCCAGTGCGGCTGAAAAAATTTTTTTTTAAAGTTCGTGCACATGAGATTTCTGTGCGGAAAATTGTTTTTAGGGCTCAAACATAAATTTTTTGTTCTGACTCAACATCTTTTGTCGAGAACTTTTTGGAAAAACTGATCAAAGCAATTTTTTCCCATACATTTTCACAGTATAACAGAAAATGAATTCTTGCAAATTGTCTTTTTCATATTTTTTTATCGACATACAACATTATACTAAGCAAAATATTGGTCTACGGTATGCTTCCAAATATTTTAGTTTTTTTTATAAATCTTCTTTAGTTTTCGTTTTGGGATAAATTTTTCTGCAAGTACAAAAAATCGGAAATACCAAAAAAAGCAACAATTGATCGACGAGAAAAAAAATTAATGAAATTTAATCAAATGTTAATGACGGTGAAGTTAGCCTAAAAGTTGTCTCAATATTTTTGTTGAAGCGCTAACTCCTATATAAAGCGCTATCTTATTGAGGGAACCGCTAACTCTACATAAATATGTCGTTAACGCGTTTAGTAATTCTTAATTGACTTTGAGAAATCTTTATTCTTGTGATATCTATTTAAAATTTCGTAATTTTGGGAAATCTCTCGTATGATGGTTAAGTTAGTCAGAGATTTTCCCCAAGATATCTTCCCACGATAACTATGGTAATTCGATATTTTGAGAAATCTTTTGGGAATTCTCTGTCTACTTGTTATTTTGAGAAATCTTCCATCTTGGGGGATATTTTTTAGATTTAGATTTATCAGGGTGGCTCCTAAAACATAGATCTGTTGATCCTTTGCTTTCTTCCCGTTCATCATGTAAATCCTTTAAAGCCTTCCGGTTCTTACCAAGAACCTATCTAGAGCGATAGGTCCTAGGTCTAAGATATCGGAGGGTCGAATCGCATAACCACCTAATGTCATGCTCTTTAGTAGGTGGAACTTCGGTCATTCACATATTACGTGGACGCACGTTTCCTCCTCCACGCTGCAGGCACATCTTGGATCAGCCAAAATGGTCATTTTGGCCAAGTGCTTGTTCAACCCACAGTGGCCCGTAATATATCCCACTACTCTCCTAATGCCACTAGGGTCCATTCTGAGGAGCTCCTTGGCCCAATTCTCGTCGGGCGTCGTCGGGAAGAAGAGCTTCGTGTGCTTTTCTCCGCCGTACGCGCGTAAACTCTTTGCGGACTCAGCCCGCACTCAGTATTCCACCGCCCTTTCACACAGAGAGTGTGGTATTGCAGATGCTGAATCCTGTCTGGCTAGCTCGTCTGCTCTCTCATTACCGTCTACACCAGTGTGCGATCGCGATCGTGATCTGATTTCTCAGTCCCAATCGGTTTAGGGTCCCTTTCAGCTCTTTTACCAGTTTTGACGTTGTCACAATAGGGCGTAGCGTTTTTACAAAAGTATGCCCATGCTGGATCTCCCATAGGGGGAGGCCTTCTGAAAAAAATACTTTTGCAAAAACGCTACACCCTATTGTCACAGGCGATGCAAGTGCCTTTATCATCGACTCACTGTCTGAGCAGATGGTCACTCTGTCCCTCGTCATTCTTTCTGGAACTAAATTCGTCACTCCCATCAACGTCGCAAAGGTCTCCGTTTGGAGGACGCTCGCTAACTTTCCCAAATAGAGACTGTCGCAGTTCGCCGGTTCCGGCGAATAGATCCCGGCTTCCGCTCCTTCCTCAGTTTTCGACACATCCTTAAAGCTCACCAGTCCATCGGCCGGTATAGTTGTCATAGTTATCCCAAGATGGAAGATTTATCGAAATAGAGAGCTGACAAAGAATTCCCAAAGATTTCTCAAAAAAACGAGCAGGCAGTTATTCCCAAAAGATTTCCCAAAATACCGTAGAACAGAGAATTCCCAAAAGACTTTCAAAGTTGAATATTTCTCAAAATAAATTAGCGCTTGCCTTTAGCGGAGCATATAGAAGTTAGCGGAAGAGAAAACTTACCTAACTTAACCTTCATCAATTTTACCTGAAAGAGGTGAACGAAATAAAATTCGAAACTTCTTGCTGTTAAGTTCACTGACCGGAAAAATACCTCTCTGTAACAAAACTACGATATTTTCAGAGAACTTGTGAGTAAACCCAACTATGAAAAGTCATTCGACACTTTTCAAATCTCTACGGATTAAAGCCCGCAAGCTTGGAATCAATCGTAGGATACATATTACTTTTATTATGAACGTGTAAGCTCTTATTTGAACGGTATTTTCCATCTACGAAATGTGTCATTCAAACCTAGGTGGGTTACAAAATTTTCCCTTCTACAAAATGTCACGAAATCCTTTGCGGATAACAAAACTGGGGAATTTTTTTACAAAATGTCACAAAAGACTAGGTGAATAGCAAAACTAGGAAATATTTCCTTTCACAAAATGTCTCGAAAAGCTAGTCGGACAAAAAATCTAGGAAATTCCCCCTTTTACGAAATGTCAAGAAAACGTAGGATAGCATAGCTAGGAAATTTTCCCTTTTACAAAATTTCATGAAAATCTGGGTGGATAACACAACTTGTTCTATCACTTTATTTCGGTCAAAAAAGAAATTTTTTCCTGATCAATTTTGGTCGATCGAAAACATTTTTAGTCAATTGAATTTTTATTAGATCGTTCATTATAACGACAGGTACTTTCGAATTTTATTTCGATCACTTTTTTCCGGTAAAATTTAATTTAATTCCGGTAATTTTTTTTCGGTTCGGTGAAAATGAATAATTGGCTAATTCCATCGGTAACTCATACATTTTCGCTACCACGTCACCTGGGGAACGAGCTCATGTTGTCTCATGTTAATATAAATCACATTGAAGGAGTGAAAACGATAAAATTTCGTTACCCAGGTGACGGTACCGATGGAATTAGCCAATTGTTCTATCAGTTTATTACCACCTATTCGTTTTTAGTTAAATTTGGTACTTCGAATTGTAAAAAAAAAAAAATTAGAGGCATACCGCAGAACAATATTTTGCTTAGGTTGTATATTGATAAAAATTATGAAAAAGACGATTTGCAAAGATTTATTTTCATCATTTTTTGTTAAACTGTAAAAATGTATGGGGAAAAGTTGTTTTGTTCAGTGTTTCCAAAAAGTACTCGACAAAAGATTTTGAATCAGAACAAAAAGTTTTTGTTTTATCCCTAAAAACAATTTTCCGCACAGAAATCACCTTTTCCCGAACCTTTCAAAAAACACTTGTTCAGCCGCACCGTGACGAATAACCTTCGACTCGAGGGGTGGATAAATAAAAAAAATGTTGAAAGAAAACCCGTATGGGTCTTGGAAATTCTTGAAACTTTATATATAACGAAGCGTAATTTTCCTCAGTTGCTATTAGCAACTCTTGGGTGATGGATCTGGGAGTGGTGTAAAGTAGTAGAAAGTTCAAGAAAATTCTAGAAATCTCTGGACAGTTCTAGAAAGTTCCAGAAATTTCTAGAGAGTTCCAGAAAGTTATCGAAAGTTCTAAAAAGTACCAGAACGTTCTAGAAAGTTCCATAAAGTTCTAGAAAGTTTTCGAAAGTTCTCGAAAGTTATGGAAAGTTTTGGAATTTTCTGGAAGATTTTAGAAAGCTCTAGAGTTTTCCAGACACTCGTAGAAAAATCTGGAAAGGTCTATGGAGAGTTGTAAAAAGTTCAGCAAAGTTCAAGAAATTTTCTGGGGATTTCGACATTTGCTCAATGCAAATCATCACCCAAACCTCCAAACCCCTACCTCCCCCATACGACTCCTTTCTTCCCCCACCGAACCCTCCCTTTTGTCCGCCCTATAGCCCTCCAATTACAATTTCTTCTCCAACACCACCCCTCATACGACCACTGCACACCGACCCCTCCACCTTTGTGCAAATCTAGAGTCTTAGAGCTTTCGAATGGCACAAGTTTGAGCTCTTTGGAAGTTCTAGGAACCGAGATATGCGTGATACGGACAGACAGACTACAGACGGAAATACGAGCATATAAGCATTGCCCACATGTGGGTTACTCTAAAAAATAGTATTTCGGAGCGAAACGAATTTAAAAAAACTAAAAAATAAACTTAAAAAAAGCTTCCAAAGGCATTCGCGTTTATCTACCGATCCAGATAAGCTACGGCTAGTAGGAGGTTCTCGAAACCGAAAACATGCACTTTTCACAAAACAATTTTCTGTGGCTGCTGATAGTCCCAAGTCCCCAATGACAACAAACCTTGTGTAGGTAGTGTTCCGATGGATCTACCTTTGAAGTGTGAATTTGAGACCTAATTCTTCTACTTGTATGTACGACCTTGTACGTTTCGTGTACACTCAGAAATTTCCATAAGAAAAAGAATCGTTTTCGGTTTTCGAGGACCTTCCACTAGCCGTAGCCACACGAGCTACGATGAATTTTTTAAAAAAGCAGGCTATTTTTCAAAAGAGTCCCTCATTTATGGAAATGCAGACTTTAGTTTTCTTGTAAATCACTAGCACATTTTTGACACAATGTTCTGGTCCTACTTTACAGCCTAATCACTTGGAAAACGCATTATTGATGCCTGATTTTGTCACCCTAATTTTCGTATAACTTCAAAATACGGATGGAACTATAAATTCCTTTGCATTAAACTATATGATGACAGCGTGTTTTTCTGTGCGACTTGTACGAAAAGGCGTCACTTTTTATCCAAGTACACTATTTTTCGTCTCTTGACGTAAATAAATTTCGTCATGAAATTTTGTATTTTTTGACATAAGCCGACGTCACACTAAAAGCGTAGGTTATAAATAATATGGGAACAATAGGAAATAATATTCTTTGTATCGAATTTGATTGTCGTTGATTTGTACGACGAAAATATTGCACAATTTGTTCTACCACTTCATTGGAAATCTGTCCTCGTGGTTGAGATTGTTGTTTTAAAATTACAAAGAATCTTATCCGATAGACACATGGAAATAAAGTTTTTCGCATACGATGTGCCACAGAATTCACTCACCGGCAATCTATCGTACCGTGTGAAAAACACTTCGTTATTAGTATCAAATATATTTAGCATCACTAAACACAAAACGTTCCATTTGAATTTGCGTTTATTGTGTTTTCGCATCCCATACAAACTTTATATAAAATCAGGTTTTGTATCTCTTTGTGTGAATGATTCCTAAATCACCGAGGAAATATACAAAACGACTGATAACACAGCAAAAACCGCTTTAAAAATGGACTGTTTGGACAGTCCATTTTTTAAGCTGTTTTGCCGAGTTATCAGCTGCAAAGTAAGAAGAAACATTTATATACTTTCTCAGAAATGAGTTCTGACCACTGATCTTCTAAAAATCACGTTTTCGGACACTTAATCTGTACATATGGACCGATTTTGTTGATCTTTGAACTTAGGTCAGGGCATCCGTGTGTCTTTCAGTGTGGAAAGTGGGTTGTTAACAACCTCCCAACTTTACTATTTGTTTCATAATTATTTTCATATTTAATTCTACAATTGTAGGCGAAGTCACAATCCGAAGTTGTGCATTACCTGAAGTCAACCCGCCGTCAACGTATTCCACCTGTTCGGGAGACAACTGCAATTCAAATATTTATCCCGAAAATCGTTTATCTTGTCACAAGTGCGTTGGTGTGGGCTGTTTAGTAAGTAATGACTTACCGACACCAACGCCATGTCAACGATACAAAGAGGACGATGAATGTTTCACATATTTGTACAATGGTGTGGCCACACGTGGCTGCTTATCGGAGAGCGAAGCTATGGTCACCAATTGCTTAAATGAACATATTTGCTCAAAGTGCACAAGTGGTGGCTGTAATGGAAAGTCAATCGAAGATGAAGAGTGTGTCGTATGTGACAGTGAAATTGACATCAATTGTGTGTCTAACTTGAACGAAACGATGCAAAAGGTTTGTCCAGCCACTGCTGCTGGAATGGGATGCTATAGATTCGATGATGGAGGTAAGTGTTTGTTGTTTATTCTACTAAAAGAAAACGGATTTTGTTTGGTTGAGGCAAAGTCTCTGTGTCAGGAGCATCAACATGCTGTGATGTCCGTGCTTAGCTTTGTTATACCCTGCAACTAGCTTAATATCACCGATTCATCCTTCAGTAAAATTTAACTCATTTTCTCAGCGGTCTGACACCTGTCCTAGTCTGTCACACGCCGCAAAGATTAGATTAGATTTGGTGGGTGGAGTCCCTTGGAGCTCCAGCACCTAGGCCACCAGTGGACTTGTTGTGTTTACCCACGAGTGATTTACACTATTTTAGAATTCTTTTTCTCAGTTTCAAGAGACATTACGAGCAGTCATAGCCTCTTATTAGCATAGAGAGAGTAGCAGTAGAGATATACGCTTCATGTGCTCATACAGGAAAACCTCTCTACAATGAATTCAGATTTTCCAGACGCTTCTTCGGATATCTCCGGCACCAGATAAGCTAGAACAATAATACTATATGCTTCGGAAAGCTGTACATTAGGGAGGTCCAAAAATGTATGGGGAAATAAAAGTATCGAAAATTTTGGGACACCAACCGAAAAACACTTCACACACACGACACTTTTGTATTTTGGACAACCCTACTGTACATGTTCTCTTTCTGAATCACATAATACTATTGTTCTAGCTTTCCTGATGTCGGAGGAGTCTGAAAAAACAGAGTTCGTTATAGAGAGATTTTACTGTACTTGACAGTGTATGAGCCAAAATATCTGACTCTCTTCATGATGTGTAAGCCAGGTATTTACAAAGAAAGTGCCAAGCAGTTTCAGTTTCACTGCATTGGTCTGCGATTCCCATAACTTGGAGGTGAGCCTAAGTTAACAATGTCCTATTAGAACCCCTACAATTCGTTTCAAGTCCCGCTTACTTAGAGATCGCGTATCCTATCGACCTCCAATGATTCGCGATGGAGGGGTCTTTGAAACGTTGCGATAGAAACCCAATCCCTCGGTTCGGACCTTCTAGACCATTGACTCTGACGCCTGGTGAGCCAGTCTATCTGCAATTTCGTTGCCTATAAAGCCGCTCCAGATCAAGTTCACCTGGTTCCAGACACGCCGACTTCACCTCTTCCCGTGGGGGGCAAACAGGGCCGCATCTAGAGTCCAATATCAGACCGAGCCCAAGCCCATGGAACTAATTCCAGCCCATCACGAATGGGAAGTATGGAATTGTAGTCAGTTCAGATAAAGCAACATTACGAGAGCTTTAAGTACTATGATACTATGTTTCTTCGAAAACAAAAAAAACTCGTACAGATTCAAAACAATCGAAGGCCGCTAACTTTTCGTTCAGTGCCTTTATCGGCTGCTAGAGAGAAAATCGGTCATCAGCGGGGTGAGAAGCCGAAAATCAAGTTTGTCTGCCGATACAAAAAATTTTTTTTTTTTTTTTAGTTTTCAATGTTTTTATTTAAGCGAAAAAAAAGACTGCTCACGTGTCACTCTGCGAAAATGATTTTCTCACCGCATGAAAATGTAGCCGTATCCTTATTCCTTTTCAAAAATAAAATATTTTTGATTGATCTTACACTACGGAATCAACTTAAATACGTTTTTCCACTTCTTTTTTTAAATTCCCGAGAAATGTTCGGACATTAGAGCCTTGCACAAAGGTTCTTTCTATGTAAAATTAACACCATAATCAAGGGCAGTTTCAAATCTATGACTTTATAGGATTTTTTTTGGCAAATTTACTTTAATATTTGAGATGGTTACTTAGTGTCCCGGCTTCCCGTGGGGGGCGTCGCCCCCTACGAATTTTGCCGTTGGGGGCGACGGCCCCAGCTAACCGTGGAAGTCGGCGTGTATGCCTGGTTCGGAGCAACAATGAGCTGGAGAGAATCTCTACACTTCAGCGCTAATGTGGATGTAAATCTATGGCTACCCAGTATTTTAATCACTGATCGGCTGTCCATGTCCATGTAGATATTTATTGTACCCACACTTTGTCCTTCTGAGAAAATTGCTTCACAACATTCTTGAATGCCCGTTATTTCTGTAAGGAACACAGTTGTTCATTTTCCCAATGACAAAGAGTTTTCTATACCCATCTGTGGGCAGCAGTTCCCCGCATCTGAGCCGCCACCTAGGCGAGAGCCGTCGGAATACCAATTCATTGCACCTTCCTGTGGGCTTTTTTGACCCTGCTCCCAATCGTGCCTTAATGGGATGCTAACTTTAAAAGCTTTATCAAATTTGTACACCGGTTTCATCGAATCACTAGGCATTTCAAACCGCCACATAAGACGGAAAACGAACCATTTGACTTGCCACGGCAAATAAACAAAAAAACCCGTGTGGAATTATCTTATCTGTAATCTGATAACTTTCAGTGTTTTCTTGAATCTCAATCAATGCAAATGTAAATGAAAGTTAGGTTACTAACTCGCCACGCGACACTACTAACTTTATTCGACTTCACAATCTGACTTAACCTAAATGTTGCAATGCTCCAAAATGTATCGACTAATTTAGAAGTCTCTAAAAATTTTCACTTGACAGAGGACGGCTACAAGATGAGCTCTCAAGTTTAATCGTCGTCTAATTGTCTGCGTTTGCAAACATAATGTGTTAAGAATAAGAATTCCAAAATGCTTGTCGTGAACTTACTTTCGACTGTTCAGTTAATTGAAATTAACATCGATTTTAGGAGGAGATAAAACTATGTGCTTTGTAAACTAAAGTGGCGATAAGATAATGTGTTGTACAACATTTGTATTAGCTACTTAATCTGCTAATCCCAATTCGCTTCAAATTAGTGCCTATAGATTGTAACTTTAAAATTAATTTATCAAAAATTTACACTCGTACGCTGTATAGAAAAATTCTAAAGTAAATTTATCAAAATCATATTGTTACGAAATTCATGTACAAAGAAATAATCAGCGAACAGTAGTCAAACTTTTGATTGATAAAGCTGTGATTGGACACGGACATACTCAATACAATATTGATTGAACAGAGTGGATAGGATATCAATAAACCCATTCAAAGAATTACATAAATTATACTTTCCAATAATTGTTTCTTGGAAAATCTGTTTTGAAGCTATAATCAGCGCATTCGATAAAAAAAAATTGGAGCAACATGGTGCGTTTTGAATTCGACTCATTTTAAGAGTGACTTTGCAGAAACTTCGAACAGTTTCATTTTCAAGTGTAGATCCACGCGCCTGGTGCGAGGTCGCCTTATGTCAAAGCGTACGAAATTCCATGATGAAGTGCATAAGCTGGCAATCGCAACATTTTTTCCCACTTTATTATACAGTACACTTGTACTATGCCTCGCCGGGCTTTATCCGGATTGTACTGATAACATGAAATTATTTGTCTCACAACTTTATGAGGTTCCGTTGAAGACTTTTCAGTAATCATTATCCGAAATGCATCAATGTCCGGGTGGTACGGGTTACACGGAATAATTTAGTTTCACAAAAATATTAGATAAAAATAGAATTTTTATATTGTCCAAAACACTCAAAAACGTTTGATAAAGCTTACGTAATCTTTTTTGAGCTCTCTTCTAATTTTTTTTTTGTTACTTTGTCCTGAAGTTTAGCCTTATTTTAATATTCCTTTTTAATTTTCTATTGCTCAAATCCTAACTTTTAACCAAAAAATATTCATGTTCAATAAAACAAAACAGGTTAACCGAGCTAGGTGCATCAAGGTGTACCTAGGTGCATCAAGGTGTACCTAGGTGCATCAAGGTGTACCTAGGTGCATCAAATGATGGGAAAGCTGCAAAGTGCGTGGAGAGACGATCAAAGAAGACTGCCAGTTGATCTGAAAGAGTAAGTGCGAAAGCACAGCCCCTCCCCGAAGTAATGTTGCGAGGCGGTTCCGGGGTGGAGAGAGCATGAAGAGTGAGAAAGGGGGTTTTAGTTGGTAGTTCATTGAAGAATGGAATCTAATACTACCTTGTTCCAGGAGGACCGGATGACTATAAAGATTTCTTCTCCCTTATAAAAAAAAGATGAGGCAAACTACCATAGATACCCGGTCCTCCTGGACTAAGGTAATGTTGGATTTCATTCTTCAATGATCTACCAACTAAAACCTCCTTTCTTACTCTCCATGCCCTCTTCTCCCCGGAACCACCTCACAGGGGCTGTGCTTTCGCACCTACTCTATCAGACCAACAGTCTTCCTTGATCGTTATTCTCGCTACTTTCCGAACCTCTTCATCGCGGCACATCTCCGATATTATGTTTTCGGCATTTACTTCTGACCTGCTCACCGACATCATCTCACCTCGCTCTTGTTCGAAGCGGAAGCAGACAAACACTACGTGCAGAAAGGTGACTCTGTGAATCCAAACCTGTAGGCATTTCCTGAAGCACCGTGACTCGACAGAAAGTGTCAGTTGGAAGTTAATCTCTCCATGTTTCCTTTGTACCCATGTCGTTATAGTTCGTATGAGTCTATGGGTCCACCTTCCCTTGTCCCACTCTTGCTGCCACTGTCTCAGTGATTCGGCTCTCAATTGCGTCCTTCTTTCTATGACATTCGTTATCTTCCGTCAGCGTTACGCGTATGGGCGTCTTCCCGGCTACGACACATACCGCTTCTAGAGATTTCGTTTGGTATGCGCTTGCTACTCTTATACTTGCCAGCCTTTGGGTTCTATTCAGCCTCCTCCGATTCCTCTTCGTATCTAGCGTCTGTATCCATGTATCCCGTAGCGCAATAACAATAGGGTGACGCTTGCCAGGAGCCTCCTTTTGCTGCTGCGCTGTTCAAAGTCGTTTGGCATTATTCTGGGCTGTGCTGCAGTGGCTTTCATTTCCTTTTCGCACGTGTACTCCACATGACTATTAAAATTTCTGCGGTCGTCCAGCATAACTCCAAGGTACATTAATTGGCGAATGGATGCGATTTCTTCCACGTCAATGTTGATTACGATCCGTTCAGTTTTTTGCAGTTACTCACTGGCATAATCTCAGTTTTCTGGTACGCTGGCAGTTTTGCCGTTGTCATCCAGTTTTCGAAAGATTCTAGCGCCTCAATCGTAACTACCTCCACCTTCATCTTTGACGTTCCGGACACGTGAGGATCAAGTCTTCGGCTAAAGCAATGATCGTAGCGCATCTTGGGAGTTTCAGCCGCAGCACTGTGTTGTACTACATTCCACAGCGTTGGTCCTAAGTTGTATCCCTGTGGTACTCCAGCTGTGATTTCTACTGTCTTTTTTCCTTCAGTAGTCACATGACATGTAATGACATGCAACACCATCGCTACGAGGGGCACCCTAAAAGTTTCGGGAATCGGCTATAAAACGATTTTATTGCTTCTCAAAATAATCACCATTGCAATCTATACACTTTTTCATCCTTAAAAACCAGTTTTCGAAACATCGAGTCCATTCGGAAGTTGGGATTTGGGCCACTTCTTGTTCATATGCCTCGACAGCAGCTTCCGCAGATAAAAATCGCTTCCCACGCAACTTATTCTTGACACTCGGAAACAAATAAAAGTCGCACGGTGCCAAGTCGGGACTGTAGGGTGGATGCAGCATCAAATTGATTTTTTCCTTCTCCAAGAACGTCGTGGTCAGAGCACTTGTGTGGGAGCTTGCATTATCATGGTGGAGGACGATCTTGCGATTTCGACTCTTTCCACGTAGTTCTTCAAATACTTTTGGCAAACAAATCGTAGTATACCACTCTGAATTGATTGTTTTACGATCCTCAAGTGGTACAGTAGCCACATGACCACATTTCCTGAAGAAAGTAGCGACCATTTTCTTGGCGACGCTTCGAGCGCGAATTACCTTTGTTGGTAAATCTTCATTTTGAAACACCCAAACGGTGGATTGCTGTTTTGTTTGGGGATCATAGCTGTAAATCCAACTTTCGTCACCTGTTACGATGCTATATACTGAATCAGAAGCCCCATTGTCGAGTTTTTTGAGAGAATCTCGGCACCATTTCACACGAGCCTCCTTTTGGTCGTCTGTCAATTTGTGTGGGATCCACCGAGAACAAAGCTTCCGTGTGCGTAAATGTTCGTGTAAAATTGTTTGTATTTGACTTTTCCCGATCCTAAGGGATGCAGCTATCTCAGCATAGGTCACATGTCGATCAGCTTCAATCATGTTCCGGACATGGTCAATGTTTCCATCGGTGATGGTTGTGGGAGGTCGACCTTCACGAAAGTCGTCACTGAGGTAAGTGCGTCCCGATTCAAACTCAGCGAACCACCGATAAACAGTGGTCTTGGATGGGGCCTCATCTCCAAATGCTTTTTGCAAACGATCAATACACATCACAACTTGGGAGTCAAGCCAGACTTAAAGTCGTAGAAAATCGTGGCTCTAAAATTTTCAAGTGATAAATCCATTTTTTCTCTGCAATGACTTTTTGGAATTGTTGTATCTTTTGACTACTACGATCGATTTTCATTTTGATCATCATTTTTAAATCAGGAAAGACCAATTTAATTTTTGTGTAAATTGGCGAAAAGTTTACACGAGCCGATATAGCCGATTCCCGAAACTTTTAGGGTGCCCTTCTATCTCCATTCACCATTCACCCGTCTGAAAGTCCGTGCTCGTCCTCTGTGTGTTTTCTTAGTCTATTTAGGATCGCGGCTTTGGAAGCTAGTCACTTTTCCCAATCCATCCAACAAACATACAGGTCTATATGATGATGGCTTGTCTGGCGGTTTCCCTGGTTTCGCTATTAGCACCAGCTTCTATTTCTTCCATATTTCAGGAAAATATCCGTCGTCGAGGCACTTCTGCATTGTCAATCTTTGCGCGCAGGGTGGACACCTCTGCGTAACGTTTCTGAGGCAATCCAGGGCAATCCCAGAAAGACCATTGGGGAGTGGCGACCCCACGCACCCGAGCAGGTCTAGCAGTGCCGGGAATGTAAGTTCTCAGCTGTACTAGCCACTTGTGGCTACGAGCCCTACCCGAAGGTCTAATATCGGTACCACGGTGTTGGGGAACCATCAAGTGTCAAAAACATCAATGCTTGACCCCAACAATTCTTTTACTTTTTTGCAGCCATCTGCATCTCTTCTGCAGTGATTGACCGTTCATGTCTGTCTTCAGTTTCATGGTCATAAGGGGCTTGCGGCCATGTGATCTATTCTTGCTGTGGGAAGAGCTCTCTCACTATGGCACCTAACTTCTCCGGGCCCGGATGTACCTTTCATCATCGTCATTGCTATTCTGAATACTTTGCCTCATGGGTTCGCGTCTGCCTCCTGGTACAGTTTCTTCCAGCAATCAAGGATTCCTAGGTAAAGCTAGGTGCACCGAGGTGAAGCTAGGGGTATTAAGGTGTAGCTAGGCGCACCAAGGTGGAACGAGGTGCAGTAAGTTGCTGTTTTATATTACAGATTTCGTCATGAAATTTTGCATACTTAAGAAGTTGTTTTATTATCCGAATAAACCGCATAAGGTTTATTTGAAAACTCAATATTACAAAATTATTTTTATTTCTGTCGAGTTGAACTTTCAAACAAACCTTAAGCGATTTATTCGCATCATATAACTACTCCTTCAGCTCGACGCGGCTCTAAAAGCGGGGATTTCAGTTTTAGATTGTTTGATTATCCAATTTTTACTTCGGCGTTGGCTTATGCCAAATCATACGAAGTGTGTCCGCGTCAGGTAATGCACTTCACAAGGTTCTCCTCAACGAAAAAGAAGGTTTTCCTAGTGTACCAAAAAGTTTACGTTGCGGTGGACTCTAGGGCCCCAGGGAAACTCGACACAGGCTACCACTACTATTTCATTTTTTCACCATTTCATAAAAAGTCCCTTTTCCCAGTCCAGGCGTCATTTTCGGTTAAAGATAATCAAAAAATGATGAAAATTCGATTCCTTTCATAGAACATGCTCTTTATAGCATTAAACGAAGAATGTTTTCGCACAGTCTAGTAGTAAGAAGATACAGTTAGTCATTAGGTCAGGGCTGCTACAAGCAACTCAGAAATTTTAATCTAAAATTACCCATAACTTTGGAAGGAGGCATGTCTTAGATGAGTTCAATGATGAAAAAACTTCGTGCGAAATGTGAAAAAAATGAACAAAAAACTTTTTTCTTACGATCAAACAAATCGAATGACTGTACCTCTGCAGAAAATTTGACATTCGAAGATATCACAAAATCACTCTTAAGTAAAACAAAAGTGCACGATTTTCCTATCACTCAACCTTGTTTTTTATCGAATTTTTATTGCAATCGATCGTATACTTTATTACCTAAATTATCTTAATTATTGAAAAAAGTTGCTCAAGATTTAATCTTTTATTGGCACCATGCCTAGAAAGAACGAACGACGATATCTTTCTTTTATTGCTACTCAATAATGAAAAATTCCTTAACCTATTTAGAGGAATGAACTGGTTTTCACCGGTTCCATTCCCTACAGAAAATGTCAGAAGTTTCAAGCTTTCTCAAGCATTTCCATAATGTCGTATGGAAAATCGATTTGGCAATTTTTCGAAATTGTTTTCCCGGCCCTCCATAAGACAAATTCATATTCATTTCGGAATTAAGTATACGCATATCAATACAAAATTGAGTATGCCTAATGCCTCGGTATCCACCTTTTAGTGCGTCATGTCGAATCATAGTGATTTGCATGACGATGTGCTTAAGCTGTTGAACAAGTAATGTCATTAGTTTGACAGCTTGAGCAACGTGTCATGAAAATCACCACAGTTTGACATAAGCCGTTGACGCACTATAAGAGCAGATTTGACCCCTGTGATGACTTTTTGATGGCTTTTATATGAATCAGTTTGATGTGGTGCTGTATGAGTATAGGCCATTCTCAACGAAAATTGCGGCATCTATTATCCTCCTAGCGTCGATACACTTACGGAAATATATTTTTGCATCAAATAGAATTTTGTACTTCTGCGCAGCTTTTTAACACTGCAAAAACTTGCGCAGAAGTACAAAATTCTATTTGATGCAAAAATATATTTCCGTAAGTGTATCATGAACTAAAAATAGTCTGCTCCAAATGTCGAAATTCTCGTGTAAGTTAGTCTGCTTTAAATGTCAAGTGTATAGGATGTACTGTCATTATATTTTCATTAGGAACTGCCTTATACACGTCACAGTATTACTCGCAGAGGATGTGTTAAATGTGACATCAGCATCTGTCAAAGTAAGGCGCATTTATTGAAGAAATGGAGTTTATGGAGTTTATGGAGTCAATATACTTTCGCACAGTGAGACGTCATATTCACTTAAATTGAACTACAGAACCCTTTGAACATTCTTTGGATTTATAGGGGTAACATAGTCGGTCATAAGGGTCATAAGGTAATATAAATCTTTCAATACAGTGGACTTCTTCATGACATTGACTCTTAGAGCTCACTTAAATTAAGTTTTTGGGACAAACAATGTACGAGAAACTGTTCGTGGCTTCAAATTCTTCTTTTTTTAAATTTTTAGCTTATCTTTGTCCCCATTTCCAATATATTCATGTATTCATATACTCAGAAATTCATGAAATTTAACAATGAATGTTTCGCAAAATAAGAAAAAAAAACGTTAGAAATCCTTAGTTAGAATTAAAATTTAATAAAACGTTGTATGCGACTCTAGGTGGCATGGTTAAAAGAGGATGTCTCAGCAGTCTTCTTACATACGAAGTTGATGAATGCCGTCGTGAAGGAGAAACATGTAAAACGTGCGTCGGTAATAATTGTAACGCAAAAGTAAACTTCGAAAAATGTCGAGTTTGCAACTCAAGTACCAATGTTAATTGCATCCGATCACCGACTTCCGTGACCACATCGACATGTCGAAACTATCTGGACACATGCTTTTCACATGTGGAAAATAATGTTGTTACGAGAGGGTGCGTTTTAGATCAACCGACTGCTGTTCAAACAGAATGCGCTCGAACGAGCAGCGACCTCTGCGAAACTTGCACGGGAACAAGTAATTGCAATAACAAAATAATCGACGGTGAATTTTGCATGGATTGCGACTCTCAAGAGGATCCCAATTGCAGAACGAGTTTGAATCATACGATGAGAGTTCAATGTAATCTAGCGATTAAACAACTCGGTTGTTATCTATATGATGACGGAGGTATATTCGAAAATAAAAATTTCGTTTAAATTGCATGTAACGAAAATTTCAATGTAGGTGACATAGTAAAAAGGGGTTGCATAAACAACGACTTGCATCCTGGGGAGGTGTCTATGTGCCGTCAACAGGGTCAATTTTGTAAGACTTGCATAGGAAATGATTGCAATACAAAATTGACGTTCCAGCGGTGTCAGAGTTGTGACTCTACGACAAACGTCAACTGCATCCGATCTGCAGGTTCCGTTGGTGAAATTACTTGCAGAGATTACATGGACACGTGCTACGTTCACGTGAGAGATGACATCGTTATGAGAGGCTGTGTTTCTCAATCATCTACTTCCATTCAAACGGAATGCCGACGAAATAACAGCGATTTCTGCGAAACGTGCAATGAAAACAATTGCAACAATTTGCTGATTGATGGAGAATTTTGCTTGACATGCGACTCTCAAGTAGATCCTTTGTGTGTAGACACCTTGAATCACACAATGAGAACGCAGTGTAACTTAGGTGTAAGGAGACTCGGATGTTACAGATACGACGATGGAGGCGACATAATCAAGAGAGGTTGTCTCAGCCATCTAATTCCTGAGGAAATAACTTACTGCCGAAACCAAGGACAATTTTGCAAGACCTGTATTGGTGATGTAAGTGTAATTTGTAAGAATCAGTTGTTAAGGTCACGTCAAAATAGCATTTTTTGCGGTTCAATGCGGCTCCTTTCTCTCTCATCATTCAAATAATGATTTCCCAAGTTTATTAGTCGAATAAGCTAAATATAACGTGCAATTTACAGAAAATCTATAAAAAATCGTAAAAGTTTCTTAAAGAATCACAAAAATTATGTGAATTCTTAATTTTACTTTTATTAAGAAGCGATAGTTACTTTATGTTTTCACCCTTCCTGTCCGTCCGTCAGGGTATAACTGATGATTTGCTGGGGAATCACCGATAATAATAATACAGATAATTCACATGGAAATCACAAATGATTCACATAATAATAACTGATGATTCATCAGGGTATCACAGACGATTCACATGGGAATCGCCGCTGATTCTCATATGAATTACCAATGATTCGCCAGGCAATCACAAGTGATTCATCGGGTAATCACCGATTATTCACAAATGAATCACTGGTGATTCACATGGGAATCATTTATGATTGACCAGGGTATCACTGATGATTCGCTGCGGAATCACCAATCTTTCACATGGGAATTACAGATGATTCACATGGAAATCACAAATGATTCATCAGGGTATCACAGATGATTCACATGGGAATCGCCGATGATTAACATAGGAATCGCCGATAATTAACAACCGGTGAATCACCTATGATTGTCAGTGGCATCACCAATGATTCACATTGGAATCACTTATTATTCACATGCTGAATAATCACAGATGATTCACATGTGAATCACAGATAATTCACATGTGGATCACTGACGATTCACATGAAAATCTACGACGATTCACATGGGAATCACCGATGATTCACATGGAAATCACCAATGATTCACATGATAATAACTGATGATTCATCAGGGAATCACAGATGATTCACATGGGAATCGCCGATGATTCACATATGAATTATCAATGATTCGGCACGAAATCACAGGTGATTCATCGGGTTATCACCGATTACTCACAAATTAATCACCGATGATTCACATGGGAATAATTTATGATTGACCAGTGATAAACTGATAGACTGATGATTTGCTGGGGAAGCACCGATGATTCACATGGAAATTACAGTTGATTCACACCGAAATCACCAATGATGAGAATAACAGATGATTCACCAGAGAATCACCGATGATTCACCAGAGAATCACCGATGATTCACCAGGTAATCACCGATGATTCACCGATTCATCAATTATTCATCAGTGAATCACCGATGATTCAATGGGGAATTACTGATGATTCACTGAGGAATCGTCGATGATTCACCGGGAATTGACCTATGATTCACTGTTGAATCACCTATGATTCACAGGGAAGTCACCGATGATTCACTGCGGAATCATCGATGATTCGCCGCGGAATCACCCATGATTCAGCGGAGAGTCACAGATGATTCACCGGTGAATCACCTATGATTGACAGTGGAATCACTAATGATTCACATGGAAATCACTTGTTATTCACATGCTGAATCACAGATGACTCACATGTGAATCACAGATGCTTCACATGGGAATCACTGACGATTCAAATGAAAATCTACGACGATTCAGATGGGAATCACCGATGATTCACATGGGAATCACCGATGATTCACATGGAAATCACTGATGAATTCATATAAGAATAATCGATGACTCACATGGGTATCACCGATGATTCACGTGGGAATCACCCCTGATTGGGTCATAGGTGATTTTTCATTGGTGATTGGAATTCGAGTACACTCTATTCCTACTTTCCTATTCCCATCTCAATCGTGACGGGAATGATTACTGCTAACGTGTCTGTTGACATATGTACTAAACAATTCTTACTCTATCCCTAAGAGTATTGTCTCCAAAGTTAAATCAAGAGCTTATCACGTTCACCAAAGCCTACGCGGTCTTTTTTCGTGGCAGATGCCTACTTGTTGTATTATGGAATGTGAAGTTTCAGTTCGATTTTAAACTGTTGCACATATCAATCCAACTGTTCTTTCTGTTCTGTGATTTTGAAAAATTCTGTCCGGGATTTTGAGTCTCTCTTTCCTGAGACTCCCCACTCCCTATCCTGGATACTGGGGTGGTCCAGAATAAGTATCGTGTGGAGCCACAGAACTAGAATGATTCCGTATGTGTTTCTGATAAAAAGTTTGTATGTTATCGACTTGATCAGAGCGAAATATTGAAAACCTAGCGAAAGCGAGAAGAAATACTCCTCCCCGCTTCACACAATGCACCAAGTTATCGCATTTTTAACTGATAACGTACCACACACATTTATTTTGGCGACCATTTGAGTGAGATACAAGATTGAAGAGTTTTTTGACGAATAAAATTGTCGATAATGACTCAATATTATCTCAAATACTTCATATAGTGCAGAGGCCGCTTTCGAATGGAATAATTTCCGCAATAATTTCGTGGAATGTATGAAGCGTGGAGCTGAAAAATTTCTTCCATCTCCATATACCCTTTTCGTCAGGTACCCATTTCGAATCCTTTCAGCGCACCAAACCTTATGTCTTCCACCTCCAATAAATTTCATAATCAAATGTTTCAGGATTGCAATGCAAAAATAGACTTCCAAGAATGCAAAGTTTGCAACTCAACTCAAAATGTGGACTGCATCCGATCAACTCACTACATTGGTTCCACTGTGTGTCGCAATTATTTAGACGAGTGTTTCGTTCATGTTGATGACAATAATGTGATCCTGCGAGGATGTCTACAACAAAATCCGACTCTGGAAAGTGATTGCCGTGATCCGGACATTTGTGAAAGTTGTGACGATAGAGCAAATTGTAACGACAAAATCGTGGACGGTGAATTCTGTATGACTTGCGATTCGACAGTCGATCCAAATTGCGTTTCCAATTTGAATGTGTCGATGCGAACCCAATGTAATTTAGCGGTCACTAGAATGGGTTGTTACCTTTTCGACGACGGAGGGGAAATTATCAAACGAGGATGCCTGAGCGACATTCATCCGGATGAGGTTTGTCATTTCCTTCAAAATATTCGACCAGAGAAAATATCACAACGTTTTTTGCAGGTAACAATGTGTCGTCAGGAAGGACAATTCTGTAAGACGTGTATGGGCAATGACTGTAACACGAAACCAGCGTTCCAAGAATGCAAAGTGTGCAATTCTTCACAAAATGTCGATTGCATACGATCGACTCATTACATTAACTCGGTCACCTGTCGCGATTATTTAGACGAATGTTTCGTTCATGTTCAAGGTAACATTACAACGAGAGGATGTCTGAAGCAGACGCCTAGTCTTACAACAGAATGTCAGAACCGGGACATTTGTCAAGTGTGTGACGATCGTGATGATTGTAACGATAAAATTGTTGATGGTGAATTCTGCATAACATGCGACTCTCAGGTCGATCCCAACTGCAGAAATAATTTGAATGTGACGATGCGAACACAGTGTAGTCTGTCTGTAGAACCAATGGGTTGTTATCTATACGACGATGGCGGTGATATTATCAAACGAGGATGTCTCAGCGATCTGATTGCCTATGAAGTGGCCATGTGTCGTCAACAGGGCCAATTTTGCAAAACTTGTTTGGGAAATGATTGCAACACAAAATTAACATTCCAGCGATGCCAAAGTTGTAACTCCTCGTCGAATGTCAATTGCATCCGTTCTGGTGGTACCGTTGGTGAAATCACATGCAGAGATTACATGGACACGTGCTACGTCCATGTGAGAAATGACATCGTCACACGGGGCTGTGTCGCTCAACCATCTACTCCCACTGAGGTTCAAACGGAATGCCGACGTACAAACAGCGATTTCTGCGAAACTTGCATCGCAAACAATTGCAACGATTTGCTGATTGATGGAGAATTTTGCTTGACATGCGACTCTCAAGTAAATCCATTGTGTCGAGACACTTTGAATCACACAATGAGAACGCAGTGCAACTTGGGTGTAAGGAGACTCGGATGTTACAGATACGACGATGGAGGCGACATAATCATAAGAGGTTGTCTCAGCCATCTCATTCCTGAAGAAATAACGTACTGCCGAAACCAAGGACAATTTTGCAAGACCTGTATTGGTGATGTAAGTGTAAACAGATGAACAAAGTCTTCATCTTGACATTTCTTTGAATTTATTTCAGGACTGTAACGCTAAAATTGACTTCCAAGCGTGCAGAGTGTGTAACTCATCACAAGGTGTAGAGTGCATCCGTTCAGCGACGGGTGTCAGTTCTCAAGTTTGTCGAAATTATTTGGATGAATGCTTCACTCATGTACAGAACAACATTACTGTTCGAGGTTGTCTCCAACAAAATCCGAGTTTAGCTGGTGATTGTCAGAACAGAGACATTTGCGAATCTTGCGATCACAGGGGCAATTGTAATGATCAAATTGTGGATGGTGAATTTTGCATAACATGCGACTCACAGCTCGATCCCAACTGCATCGATAATGTTAATTTTACGATGAGAACCCAATGCAGTCTAACGGTTAATGGTATGGGATGTTATCTCTTCGACGATGGCGGTGATATCATAAAGCGGGGTTGTCTCAGTGACCTCATCCCTTATGAGGTTAGTATGTGTCGTCAGGAAGGAACTTTCTGTAAGACTTGCCAAGGGAACGATTGTAACAGCCAATTGCGATTCCAACGATGTTTGTCGTGTGACTCAATGACCAATCCAGATTGCTTGTTGCCCAATGAAAATGTTCCGTCCGCCTTGTGTAGAAATTATAAAGATTCGTGCATGACGCACTTTGAAAACAATCGCGTTATAAGAGGCTGCGCGTCGCAA
The DNA here is from genome assembly GCA_029228625.1 of Pseudolycoriella hygida. Lineage (NCBI taxonomy): Eukaryota > Metazoa > Arthropoda > Insecta > Diptera > Sciaridae > Pseudolycoriella > Pseudolycoriella hygida. The sequence goes on along the minus strand of CM055403.1, from coordinate 136,573,253 downwards.
CGAAGTGACCTTCAGTTGTCTTGTTTGAACAATTCCTCTCTTTGCATCACATGCAACAGTGGAGCCAATTGTAACACAGATCCGGTTGAAGAAGAGTTTTGTATCACCTGTGACTCGGAAAATGATGTAAACTGCCGAACCAGCCCCAACATAACAATGATCCAACAGTGCGGCGCAGACGTGAAATTGAACAAGATGGGATGTTATCGGTTCGATGATTCAGGTGAGAATAAGGAATTTGTTGGAACGGATTTAACGTTTGTTTTCCACGTCAGGTGACATAGTGAAACGAGGTTGTCTTGAGGATCTGGTGGCCGGTGAAATACAAATGTGCAGACGAGAGGGAAGCGAGTGCAAAACCTGCATGGGGAACAATTGCAATTTGAAAGCGAAATTCCAGAGCTGCCATACTTGCAACTCAGAGACAAACATAAATTGTGTGAGCTTAAAGGAAGCACCACCGACGACAGTCTGTCGCAACTACTTAGATGAATGTAAAACGGTGACACTAGTCGGAGGTCGAACGGAACGTGGATGTTCCAGTCAGTTGAATGTGATCGGAAATATTATATCATACGAATGTGCAGACGAAAATTGCAATTCCAACATTTTCCCACCGAGACGTATCGCATGTCACCAATGCTCTGGGTCTCAATGCAGTGGAGACCTTTCAACAAATGCTGCGTTTGCAAGCGTATGTCGCAACTATGACGCCAACGATCGATGCTTCGCTTTTGTCGATGGTAAGGATACAAGCGAAATGATTGCATTGAAGACTGACTGAATACTTTGGTTTCTTGTAGAATCGCGAGAAATGCGTCGAGGTTGTGAGTCGGATATTACAGAAGATCGAAGCGCATGTAACGATGCAAATGAACGATGCGTTTTATGTAACGGTTCGAATTGCAACACAGCACCTGCCATAACCCAGAGTTCGTTATCGTGCATTAAATGTAGCAACAGTAACCAAGGATGTGCTTGGGGTCATGCTTCAACTGACGCGATCAGTTGCTCTCCGTCTGTCGTTTTCCCGAATGTTGAAAGCTGTTTCACATATGAACATGGAAACAGAACCGTCACGCGTGGATGTTCTCTTGATGATCCACTATGTGCTGATGATGCGGCAGGTTGTCGATCCTGTTCAGGAAATGGTTGCAATATCCAAAATGTGATAACGCAATCTTGCAAAGTTTGCCGTAGCGACCAACAAGCTCAGTGTGGATCAGAAGCATTTACCGGATTAGAAGAGCTGTGTGGCGCCATTGTTACGTATGAAAAAAGAGGATGTTATTCAAAGAGAGAAGGTAAGATATTTTGAGTTCATTAGTCGCTTCCACTTCACGTGCAATTGCTTACGGGAACTTACTTATTTAAACGTGAGCAATTGAACTGAAGCATCAAGAAGTCCGTTTAGGCAAGAAGATGCACGTTTCTACGTAACTTTTTACTAATTCTGTATTTGTTTGGCAGATGGTGTCATCATTCGAGGCTGTGCCGCATCTTTGTCTTCCAACGAAATAACAGAGTGCGCTGATGAAGGAAACGATCAATGCATCTACTGTGACGTTGATAATTGCAATATTCAGGCACTGAGTCATGCTACATCTTTGAAATCAATACTTTCGGTTGTTTTGGCAATTTTCGTAGCCAATTTGATTATTCGATAAGATGCTTGAGGTGACATCGATTGCATCTCCGAACTTTTTATATTTGTGATATTAAAACCACTAACAAATTGAATTTTGTGTATTTTTCGTAAAGACTGCTGGAGTACTTCAGGTCAATCTTGAATCTCGTCTACGTCGGATGGTACTTTAGTGTACACTTTTCGCAGACGATGCGACTTCACTTCATTTGGACCATGTTCATCAGCTTTTTGTTTTCAAATCTGACGATCAAGACCAAATCTGTCTATCTGAACCTGCGGAGTGATAGCTCAGGCTAATTGTAGCAAGCAGACGTGTGTCAACCATTACAGTCGAGAGTAATTTCTGCTCTCCTTCAGCTTGTTTGTCATATATCAACTTATTCCACTTTCTCTATTTTTTTCCTCAATCCGTTACCCTTGATTTGCACTTAAAAAAGTATACTCCATTATGAGCGCCGCGACGATTAGAATTTTGATTGGTTGAAAAAGTCTTAAATATCAACCAATCAAACATCGCTCTCAACGGAGTACACATTTTATAAGTGCAAATCAAGCCTCAGAGTGTTTTTTGTAAATAGACTCTCTCTTTAATAAGTAGCGATAGCTACTTTATGTTTTCACCCTTCCTGTCCGTCCGTCTGTCTGTGGACGTCCACCGTGGAACAACCGATGATTCACCGGAGAATCACAGATGATTCACATGGAAATCCTTTATGATTCACATGGGAATCCTTTATGATTCACATAGGAATCCTTTATGATTCACATGGGAATCCTTTATGATTCACATGGGAATCCTTTATGATTCACATGGGAATCCTTTATGATTCACATGGGAATCCTTTATGATTCACATGGGCATCCTTTATGATTCACATGGGAATCCTTTATGATTCACATAGGGAATCACCGATGATTCAGATGTTAATCACCGACGATTCACATGAAAATCACCGACGATTCATATTGGAATCACTGACAATTCACATGGGAATAACCGATGATTCACATGGGGATCACCGATGATTCACATGGGTATCACCGATGATTCACATGGGAATAACGCGTGATTCGGTCATAGATGATTTGTCATTGGTGATTGGAATTTGAGGACACTCTATTCCTACTTTCCTACACCCATTTCAATCGTGACGGAAATGATTACTGCTAACGTGTCTGTTGAAATATGTACTAAACAATTCTTACTCTAACCCTAAGAGTATTGTCTCCAAAGTTAACTCAAGAGCTTATCACGTTCATCAAAGTCTATGCGGTCTTTTTTCGTGGCAGATGCCTAGTCATTGTATTATGGAATGTGAGGTTTCAGTTCGATTTTTAACTGTTGCACATATCAATCCAACTGTTCTCTCTGTTCTGTGATTTTAAAAAATTCGGTCCGGGATTTTGAGTCTCTCTTTCCTGAGACTATTTTATCTAGTGCTTTTTAAGAGATTATGCTCCGCATACTTCCGGGCATTAAAGTTCTTGATGACTCATCATTCAAGCTTCTGGGTGCTCCAATCGTCGAAGCGGGTATCAGCAATTCTCTGAACAATTGCTTAGAGACTGTGAAAACACTGTGCAGGCGTCTTCCACAGTTAGACATTCACCCGTCCTTGCGAATATTGCGAAGCTCCCAGGCGTCTCCGAGATTTCAATATCTACTGCGTTCAACACCAGCTTTTTTACACTCCGAGAAATTGACCGAGATCGACGATTTTTACACTCTCCGACTACAGTCGGAACAACTTTCAAACCAAATTTTAGCTGGCACAAAGCTCCGCATATTCGACCGTTTTGTATTGTCGTTGCTCAGTGAATATCCTGCGGAAGTTACCCCTCCGAAAGAAGAGCTGAAAAGGTATCAAAGTTCATGGGACGAGTTACGGTCCAAGTCAATTTTCGACGAGCTTTTGTCCTCGAGTTGTCCTACTGATCGGGCTCGCCTGCTGGCGTCATCCACAAAATCATCATCAAAGTGGCTCCAAACAGTTCCGTCCCATCAATTAGTACTCCTACTGGACAACGGCTCAGCGAGGATTGCTGTGGCTCTCCGATTAGGAAACAAAATTTGTGAGCGAAACGGTTGATCCCAAAGGACACCACGGCCTGTCGTGCAATAAGATAAAGGGAAACTATCCACGGCACGGTGAGATCAACAAGATTTTTTCGATGGCATTTAGTTCGGCGGGCTTTCCTAACGATACCGAGCCCTTTGGCATATCTCGAAGAGATGGTAAACGTCCGGACGGTGTGACTAGCTACCCTTGGAGTCGTGGAAAACCTTTACTCTGGGATGTCACGGTGGTAAATTCGATTGCGGCGTCTTACTTAAACGCTACTTCACGTGCTAGTGGGTCAGCAGCAGATGATGGTGCTATTGAACCTGAAACATCGATCTTCCTGAAGAAGCTGGGCAAACTAATGAGGAAAAACACGGGCGAAACTCGATCTCTGGAATTTCTCCTTCAGCGTGTTTCCATAGCTATTCAAAGGGGCAATGCTATATGTATCCGAGATACTTATGACGACCAAGATTTTAATGTTTTCACGTAATCTGATTTGTAAAAAAAGCAGAGGACAATATCCATGCACGTATTGTAGAGCAAAGTTCCTACTAAATTACTCAAAAAGATTGTTTTTGTTGGGGCAGGAGACACGAAAAAAATGCAAAAAATGAATTCTATCGAAAATGTTTCACCAAATTTTCAATATCGTAAAACGTTTGACTAAATTTTGTGAAAAGTCCCCACTCCCTCTCTTGGGCACTGAAGTGGTCCAGAATAAGTTTCGTGTGGAGCCACAGAACTAGAATGATTCCAAATATGTTTCTGATAAAAAATTTGTATGTGATCGAGTTGATCAGAAGAGAGTATTCCATAGAGCAAAATATTGAAAACTTAGCGAAACTTAGAGAAGAAATGCTGCAGCTCCACACTTCACACAATGCACCAAATCAGCGTGTTTCTATCTGAAAACGTACCACACGCATTTATTTTGGCGACCATTTGAGTGAGATACAATCAAAGATTGAAGAGTTTTTCAACGACTAAAATTGTCGCCAATGACTCAAAATGTTATCTCAAATACATCATGTAGTGCACCGTTGGTAACGTTTTAGAGGCCGCTTTCGAATGGAATAATTTCCGCAATAATTTCGTGGAATGTATGAAGCGTGGAGCTGAAGCATTTCTTCTGATTTCAGCAAATTCGCTCCAGTGAACTCCTGATAAAGTCTACTCCATCTCCATATACCCTTTTCGTCAGGTAGCCATTTCGCGAGGGGTGACGCACTTCTCCGGTTTATGGAATAAATGGGAATAAATGGGAATAAATGGAATAAATGGAATAAATGGGAGTAAATGGAATAAATGGTAATAAATGGAATAAATGGGAACAAATGGAATAAACATTGGAATAAATGGAATAAATGATAATTTTTTCAAATTCGTCAAAACCTCAAATAGACTTGATTTTGATGGCAACGCACACAACAAACCATACTAATGTGTCAAAAAGTGAAAAAACCCTCTTTTGAAAACTTAAAAGAATTTTTGTTGAAAAATGGAATAAATGGAATAAATAAATTTATTCCATTTATTCCATTTATTCCCAAAAAAATAAAATTTAATCTCAAGATGGTTTAAATGCTTTACAATTTGTGCAAATCTTTTTTTGAACTTATATGTCTAACTTGTGATATGTTTGGTTCAGATATTTCGCAAAAACAACAACAAAAATTTTGGGAATAAATGGAATAAAAGAATAAATGGAATAAATGGAATAAATGAAGTGCGCCACCCCTCGCCATTTCGAATCGACCTTATGTCTTCCACGTTCCGGACAGAAATTACTCTTCCTACTTACTACTTACTTAACCGACACTACAACCCATTAAGGGTCTTGGCCTTCTGCAACATGCTTCTCCAACCGGACCTATCCGCAGCTAACGTCTCCCAGCTGGATACTCCAACAGTTTTTAGGTCGGCAAGAGCTGCATCATACTATCTGGATTTTTGACGTCCTGCACCTCTCTTGCCCTCCGGTCTGGTTTAAAGGATTTTTTTCGGAATACGATGATCTCCTATTCGTTGTACATGACCGAGCCATCGCAGTCGGTTTATTTTGGTAGTTCTGACTATGTCCGGCTCTCCATAAAGCTGACTAAGCTCATGATTGAATCGTCTGCGCCATCGATTCTGCCTTTGATCGAATACCGGTCCAAACATTGTCCGCAGTACTTTTCTTTCGAACGTGTGCAGCGATTGTTCTTCTTTCTCTGTGTCAAACAGATTTGTGATTACAGATTTGTATATTGCGCATTTGGAATCTCGGCTTACTGACTTGGACTTTAAGATTTTCAGAAGGCTGTAATAACTCCGGTTGCCCAGAATTACTCGTCTCTTAATTTCGTCCGCGATGTCGTTATTAGTGTTCAGCTCTGATCCAAGGTATACGAATTGGTTGACCATTTTAAATGTGTGTGTGTCGATCGTTACGGGTTCCTCCTGGTGTCGATTCGAAGGCGGGATGATCATATATTTCGTTTTTTCGTCATTAATTTTCAACCCAAAGTCGGTCTTCTCCATGACCATAAATTTGTCTTTAACAACTTCCATACTTCGTCCAAGTATGTCCAGGTCATCTGCGAAACCTAGCAACAGACTGGACTTGGTGAAAATGCTGCCGCTAGATTTTATGTCAATGGTGCGCACAGCTGCTTCAAGTGTCAGATTTAAAAGCACCGTCGCTAGAGGATCTCCCCGACGGACGTAGGCCTTCCTCTATGTCGAAAATCTCTGACAGTTGATTACTCCTTACTCCTTACTCGGCTATTAGCTCCGTTAAGTGTTAACTTGGTTAGCGAGATCAGTTTGTTGGGGTTTCCAAATTCCTCCATTACTCTCCATAGCTTACTTCTTCAAATGGTGTGTTTCAATGTTGTACTCCTTGCACTTCTGCAAGATCTGTCTGATATTAAACAGCTGGTCCGATGTTGAACGACCTTGGTATTCACCTACAGAATTTTCCATGTATGGATGAAGGCGCTGGTAAAGAATATTTGCAAATATCTTGTAAGCAATATTCAGCAGAGCGATTCCTCGAAAATTGCCACACTCCATTTTATCACCTTTTTTGTATACGGGACAAAGTATGCTGGTCTTCCACTCTTTCGGTAACTCCTCGACATTCCATATACGCGTGATGAGCTCGTGCATCTCCATATATAGCGCGTTGCCGCCGTTCT
>CM055403.1:136516629-136557376 GCA_029228625.1 Pseudolycoriella hygida | reverse complement strand
CTTCGGAACGACTGAACCGATTTTAATGAGTGAAAAGGCACTTCGGCCTAAAATTTTCCGTAGAATCCGGGAAAAATATTTTCCGGGGGGTACGTCGCCCGGGGTGGAAGTCAAAAAGTTCCTGTATATATGTTCCTTAGTCTACGAAACAATTTCTTGTGAATTTTTTGGCGTGTAAGACTTGCGTCACGGACGCATTGCTACCGCGCGCCCATGATACTTACCAACAAACTGAATCGCTTGTGTCACGTTAACGAAGTCACATTTATTCAACACATTAATATCGCTTGCGTGAGATAGCACTAATTAGATGGATTCCACACAAGCCAACTCTTTCTACTGAAATTCCGTATAAGGAAAATATTCCGCTTAGTCAACTCCTTCTAGTCATGCCATTTTGTAGCGTTCATCCAACTAAGTAGCTGGGCGTTATAACCGCCCGGCGGGCGTGCGGACGGTAATAACACCCCTGGCGTTATTAGCGCCCGGAGTGCTGGTGTTATTAACTTCCCGAGATGTTATTAGCGCCCGGGGTGCGGGTGTTATTAACGCCCCGGGGGTTATTTGCGGCGGAGAAATGTCCTGCCACAAACATATCATTTGTGAGCAACTAATTATTTGAATGAAACTAAATTTTATCAATTTTCGATGCTTCACAAAATAAAACTGATTGTATACGACGACCGCCACTTTAGGTACAATGAAATACTCAGCGACTTTAGACAAAAATGTTAATAAAAGAGACGCCTAATTATATCGGGGTCAGTTATGGAAAATTCACCTTCATAATTGCATTAATATAAACATAACATGGTTGCTATGGTTACTGCAATCAAATGTTATGTTTACTAAAATTATGAAGTGGAAATTTTTCATAATTGGCCCCGATATGATTGCGGTAAACGAAAGCTTTTTCTGTTTGTGGAAAAGGCGGTGTTAGTGTCTTGTCTACTATAGGGCACTAACTACCTTCACTGCCTATCTTCTAGAAAGATTTCGTGAAATTTTCAAGTTTTTCTTGAATTTTTCGAAATTAATGGAATTTCATCGAATTTTCAGCAAAAAAATTTTTCGCGAAAATTCGAGAAAAATAACGAAAATTTTCTAAAAGATAGGCAGTGACTACCTTGGCTCACTGGTTGTGGAAAAAATACTCGCCCTACACTTTTACAGTCCTGTCCTCAAAACTCATTAGGGGACATTCAAATAATGCGCACGCTAAAAAGACGGATTTTAACCTCCCCCCCCCCTCACAAAAACGTGCGTATTATTTGAATGGCCCTTTATTAGTTGTCTGAAATAGGTTTGAATCACTAAAGTCTATTGGACGTATTTTTTAGTTGAAAATTACTGAAATCAGACTAACTTGTGCTGAAGAAGAAGTGACAGAAGAGAATCAAACCGCTTCATTGCCGCTGACGGATGTCGGAGCAAGACGCATTCATGAGTAACAAAAAATTACTTCCATAAATCAATTTTACTTACGAACTCTTTTCCGTAGCATACTAAAGATTATTCCATTGCCCTGGTACGAGCCAAATGATGACGTCAAAGAACTATGCGTGGCCTCATTCCAATCGCCTTCATCGAAATTTCATCCATTTCTACCTCACAACTCAGCTTTCAATTTAATTAAGTAAAGCTTATTGTTTCCTTCTTTCGTTTTCATGATAAATTAATGTTTCTAAAAAAAAATACATTGACAGTGAGTTCAAGGGACTATCATCAGCTAACTACGTCGAAATTCTTTCACATGTTATACAAATTGAAGATTTCACAGCTCGGCTAGCAATAATGAATAGCGCTAAACACAATCGAGAGTTGGAGAAAAGAGGACCTGGAGAATATGCACTGAAAGTAAGCTTTGAAACGAGAGTATTTTCACATATCTTTTGTCAGTTTGAAAATTGTATGAAAACTTCACTTGATAAAAGTAAAGAAAATTTTATCGAGTTGAGCTTTCAAACAAACCTTTATGCTATTTATTCGCACCGCACTTAACATAACTAAAGCTTTGATTAAGGTGCCATTATGTTGAGCGCGATGCGAAAAAATGTTCTGCCCAGTTTAGTTTTCACGCAAACCTTACGCGATGCGATTCGCATCGCGCTCAACATAATGACCCCTTTATAACTATTTTGTCTTTGATCTGACATATATAATCGACACGTGATTGTGTCGGTTTCGTCGGTCTTTATACAACTGTCAACACTCTAATGAAATCAGACGTCATTAATTAAGGGGGGGGGGGGAGGGTTCAGGAAAACCGGACGAATTAGGACAGGGGGTAGGGGGGGTCCAAAAACTGTCAAAATAACCGGACGTCATTTATGGATGGTCTCTTAGCTACAATTTTGAATCGTTTTTATAATCGCAAACACCCCAAAAAAAGATAATGTTTTACGACATTTCTCACTTTGACATAAAAATAAAAATTAAATACCTAGGGAGGAAGTTATTCAACAAAATTGTATTAATTAAAGGTTTAAGGAGTAGAAACTACTTTGAGAGCAAAAATGAAACCCGATTGTATATTCTCATATTTTCGAGAAACTTTTGAAAGAAAATCAAGAAAATTTCTAGAAAATGGAGAAAACTTCAAAAAAAATTCAATAAAATCAAGAAAATCGAGAAAATTTCAAGAAAGTCGAGGAAATCTCAAGATATTCGAGAAATTTTCAAGAAAGTCGACCAAACGCTAGGATTCAAAAATATCCTACATTGTCCAGAACTGAAATTGAGGAAGAAAAACGTAATTGTAGAAGTGGAAGATTAATTGAAGAAATTAATTGTTTGTAATAAATATGAAATTTGCCCTAAATCCAAGCGATATTTTAGGGCTTATAAGAAACGATTTCTTCGATAACTGGGATTCCAGCTGGGATTCCAGTGTTAGTTCGCAATGTCCTTTTAATTAATGACACCGACAGACCGATTATCAGCATTGTGGAAGGATGTTATACTAATCCTTCTAGTAATCATCCTAGCTGTAAAGTGCAATTTCAAACTTAAAGAGTTTTTATTGATTCACCCATTTTTTTTAGATTTATCAGGGTGGTATGGGCCATTTCTGGCTCCTAAAACACAGATCTATTGATCCTTTGTTTTCTTCCCGTTCATCATGTAAATCATTTAAAACCTTCCGGTTCTCACCGAGAACCTATCTAGGGCGATAGGTCCTAGGTCTAAGATGTCGAAGGGTCGAATCACATAACCACCTAATGTCATGCTCCTTAGCAAGTGGAACTTCGGGCATTCGCATATTACGTGCTTGTTCAACCCACAGTGACCCGTAATAGCTCCCACTACTCTCCTAATGCCGATACGGTCCATTCTGAGAAGCTCTTTGGCCCACTTCTCGTCAGGCGCCGGGCTGGATGGGCGATAGCGCAATGAGCGCTTCCATGGCTGCTGTGGTCGTTGTCTTCATACCTCCCGTGACACAAATGCACACGAGCCTCTGAATTTCATTCAGCTTCTTCCTCGCGCACTCCACCTTGAGTCTTGGCCACCAAACTACGTAGCCATGGCTCAACATCGGTCTCACCACCGTCTCATAGATCCACAATATGGCTCTAGACGGTATTCCCCAGTCCCTTCCAAAAGCCTTTCGACAGATCCAGAAAGCGGCCACCGCTTTCTGTGCTTTGTATTTAACATGCTCGATCCAGTTGAGGTCGAGAATAACCCCCAGATATTTTACTTTTGGGCTGGGACCAACAACCTTTCCGAAAACCCTGAAGTTCCCCGCTAAGTTGTGTCCTAATTTTACTAAAAAGCACAATGTACGTTTTATCGGGGTTGACCTTCAAGCCCCTCTCCAGGCACCATTTCTCCACTAACCTCAGCGTACTCCTCAGGTGACTTCCCAGGGTGATTGATTGATTTATTACGAAAACCATTTCAGTCGTAAATACAAAAAAAAATTTTTAGAACTAAAATAAGCACTTAGGCCATCCTTATTGGGTCCATTGTACTGCGTCTTCTGTTTTTTGGTTTATGACGTTGTTGTGAATCGTGTGGCGAATTATCTGGTTCTATTGCGTTGTGGGTGAGGTGTTGTATTTGTTTTGTGTTTCCATCTATCACTGACGCTGTTGCTGCGTCGTCGTTGGTGGGTTCAGGCAGCCGCTTTCTGTGATAAAAGGTAAAACAGTGGAACTCTTCTAAACTCTTCTATGGTGAGATAAAAGTCCCCTAAATGTTTCGTCCTCAGGCTTGCCAAAAATCGGGCAATGGCATAGGAAATGCTTCGACGTTTCAGGTACGTCGCCACACCTTCTGCAGTTTGGATCATCATTAAGTCCCATCTTGTTGAGATGGTATCCTAATGAGTTGTGCCCTGTCAGCATTCCTATCAATCGCCTGATTCCGCCTTTATTCAGGCTTAGCAGGAATCTGGTGGTCCTCAAGTTGCGGCCCAACAAAAATTCCTTTACCTGCCTGCAATTGTGCAGCCTTTCCCATCTACGTTGGTGCATTTCTTCGGCTTCTCTTTTGAGCAGCTCTTTAACGCATCCAGCATAAAAACCTAGTGTCAGCTCGGCGCCAATAAGTCGGTAGCTGCTTCCCTGTCTTGCCAATTCGTCGGCTCTCTCGTTCCCCAATACGCCTGAGTGACCGGAACCCAGATCAAGGAGATAAGATTATCTCTTGATAAGGTTTCCAGGCTCTCTCGACTGTCGAGTACCGTTTTTGCTGAAAATTTGCAAGAGGAGACAGCTTTGATCGCCGACTCACTGTCCGAGCAAATATTTATTCTTTTATCTCTCACCTGCTTTTCTGTCAGTATGCGACAACTTTCACTTATGGCTAGAGTTTCTGACTGAAACACAGATGCATAGATTCCTAGAGCGATTGATATACTGATTTATATTCAATTCCTCACAGTATATCCCTGCTCCCGCGCCTTCGTCACTCCTCGACCCATCAGTGTACATCGTCAGGTCTCCCTACTGGAAATTTTCCTTCTACCCATTCTTGCCTGCTCGGCAGAACTACCTCAAAACCTGCGGCTTCGATCTGGTTACTTGGCATCTCAACTTCCCCGAATTGATTCTTCGGTCCGCTAAGATTCCCGCGTGTCTCATCTTTCTGCCTGATGCTATCCAATGGCCCTGCCTGTACAGTCTCGCCACTGTCGACCTGGCTTCTCTTCTCACAAACAAGTCGATAGGGTCTAAAGACAAAAGCAACTCCAACGCCGCTGTTGGAGTCGACGTCATAACCCCAGTGATACTTAGACATGTCAGTCTTTGTACCTGGGTGAGGTTTTTCCCGATCACTTGTACTTCTGCTACGTGAGACCAGAGCATACTTCCGTAACTCAATATTGGCCTCACTATCGCCACATACATCCAGTATAACACTGATGGTATAAGACCCCAGCTTTTCCCGAATGCTCTTCGGCAATGCCAGAATACTTTGATCGCCTTACCTATCCTTTCTTCAATGTGCTCCTTCCAAGTCAGTCGCTCATGTAAAATCACTCCAAGGTATTTCACCTTGTTTGATAATATCAGTTGAGTTCCAAAGAGCCTTGGGGCTTGAATTATCTTCCGACTTTTGGAAAACAGTACGAGACCGGTTTTATCTGCATTGACTGATAGCCCGGTTTTCTCGCACCACCTTTCCACCACTTGAAAGGCCCTTTGCATCAACGGTCCCAAGACTTCTTCGAATCGACCTGACACGAGAAACGCTAAATCGTCAGCAAATCCTACCGTCATGTGGCCTGCTCCGTTCAAATCAGTTAAAAGGTCATCGACGGTCATGTTCCACAAAATCGGTGGCAAAACAGCACCCTGTGTCCCTGTGGGCAACCTCTGTCAACAAAACCTGTCCTGCAAATTCCCAACATATTTCCTCCCACTGAGTATCGCCATTGTCCATCTTATCAGCGTCCTGTCGAGGTTAAATCTTCTCATCGCTGCGTCTATAGCCGTAAAGGTTACTTTGTTGAAAGCGCCCTCTAAATCTACAATTGCCGCTAGAGTAAGAGTCCCCTGCGCCATGTTCTTTTCCAGATTGTGAACAACCTGATGAAGAGCAGTGTCTACTGATTTTCCAGATTGGTAAGCGTGCTGATTTCTTCCCAGGGTACTTCGAACTTGCCTTTAACTAGAATAGTCAGGTCGTCCGAATAACTCTGCGCATGAACGCCTGTATCATTCAACCTCTTGATCAGGGAGTCCACGACCATGCACGATAGCAACGGTGAGAGTATCCTATCCCCCCTTGCGGACAGTCTTTCGATACCCATAAGCTGGACTTGTGGCCGCATACGCTGGCCTCCATGGTCCTGCTTCTGTACTAATACACCCATAATAGAATGTAGTCATGAGAAAAGAAGGCTTTATTCAATATGATTTCAACGTTGATATGGTTCATCAAAGCCAATCAATCAATCAGTATTTGGGAAAATCTAGAAAGAATCAAGGAAAGTTTGTAATTTCGGTGGGTCTCAAATTACTTATAAACTTAGTGGTAGAGACATGTCAAAAGCTCGCTCCTACATCTTCGGTTGCTCCACAAGTTCTTCAGCACGCGATAACAGTTTGAAATCAAAGCAGAAATTGCTTGGCCTGCTTTCTCGATCGCTATGTTTGTACCTATTTCCTGTACAAAAACATTTCTTGATGAATTTTCTCCTATGACTCAATCAAAGTGAGGAAGTATCAGACGCAGCAGTCGTACAGTAGAGGAGCACATCAGACCCAGCACAAACCTCTCCTGCTTTACAGGAAATACCACACCCAGCGCAAACATCTTCCGATGTACAAGAAAGCTTAAACCAAGACGAAATCGCTTCTGTCGTACAACAATTAAGACCAAAAAATTTTAAAAGTAAACGAAGCAGTTCTACAATTACATTTTTCTCCCTCAATTCAGTAAATTTTCTCTCTTATGCAGGAATTTTTTAAATTCTAGCGTTTTGTCAATTTCTTGATAATTTCTCGATTTTCTCGAAATTTTCTTGAAATTTTCTCGATTTTCTCGAGAAATTTTTTCAAAGATAGGCTCTGCCTTAGACAGTTCATGATCCTCAAACTTGACTAATTTCTTGTAATCGCAAAAAATTGGCACGAAAAAATTTCGCAGCTTTTTTTTCACAAATGAAAGGCTAAGTCGATAGCCTTCACATACCTTCCGAATGTTTGCGAAAAGTCACGTTACTTTCAGAAAACTCATGTTTTCAAAGTTGTTTTTAATGAATATGGAGGGAAGTTTCGTTTTTACAAGCAAATTTCACTACGTAGTTGTGAAAAACTCTTATTTCTCTAATCTAATCAATTTCTTGAGTAGCTTACCCCACAAGAAGGTCGTCCACTTTTCCTGATAAAAGGTGACACTTTTTGGCTGGGAACGCAGGACTCAGATACTCGACTTCGTGGATACGTAAAAAAGGTGTCGTCTGTGGAGATTTTATTAAAATTGCGATTCAATGGCGTCCTACAAGCTTTACCTATTTATTCGATTCATTTCGAAGTAAATCGACTGACATTCCAAATGGAAAGAAAAGCTTTGGATGATGCCAAGGACTTGAATGTAATTCCTCTTCTATTCCCTTCGGAACATCACAAACTCAGAAACGAAGAGTTGACGCTACCTAAGTATGTTGCAGACGCGTTGCGAAACCAAATCAGAATTCAATTTGTTTTTTTGTAGATTACAGTTTTTCGATCCGAAGATAAAAAGCGATGTTAACCAAATAGCAGCGGTGAAACACATCGTAGAAGGTACGGCTTATCCGTTACCGTACTTGCTACTCGGTTTTCCAGGTATTCGATCGAACAAAAATATACCTCTGAAAGAACGGTGAATAAGAGACAACATTTTTACAGGAACCGGTAAAACGAAAGTCATAGTCGAAAGCATTTGTCAGCTGTTCTCATTTCCGAAAAATAGAATTTTGGTTTGCTCCAGTTCAAATAACGTTTGTGATGAAATAGCTCAGAAGCTTATACCTTTGCTGAAAAGCACAACGCAACATCAGACTTCATTAACACAACAGTACAACATTTTAAGATTGTAAGTTTGTCTAACTAATGAGCCGATGATTTTTCTTAGAACGACGTACTCATTTTTCGTTCCGGGAAAAATCTGGTCGTGAAAGTGTGTCTCACAAAATGTAATTCCAGATACGCAACGTCTGTTCGTCGTTCGTGTAAAAATTATGAGCTTTTGGACAATTCGAATTTCGATGAAAAGTCCATTCCTTGCTTGGCCGAAATTTACAAATATCGCATTGTGGTGTGTACACTAACGGTAGCTGGACGCTTAGCACAGGGAAACATTAGCAAAGACCATTTCACTCACCTATTTATCGATGAATGCGAAAGTGCCGCCGAAACGTACACATTGATACCAATCGTTGGTATTTGTAGCTCGTCGAATTCGATAAATGCAAATATCATTTTGTCGGGAGATCCTCTACAGCTCGGCCCGATCGTCAGATCGAATATTTCGAAAAACATGCAATTGAGTGAGGAGATTGATGACGATGTAGTGTCTTTGTATAAATTGACTTGTTTTCTGCTTGCAGGTGTGTCAATGTTTCAGCGATTGTACCGCAGCGATCCTTACCGGAAAGATAGTAGGACTAAGGAGTACAATCAGCGATATATTTCAAAATTGAAGAATAACTATCGCTCCCATCCGAAACTTGTCGCTTTGCCAAACAAGTTGTTCTACAATCATGAGATACGGAGTTCGGCTAACCCAGGTTATTGGATAATAGTCGAGACTGTGTCTATCTATAATTTCGCGTCAATAATTTTTATTTTTCAGTGCATTTCAAGTGGTACTCCGAACTGCAGTTTTTAAAGTATCCCGGTTTCCCAATAGTTTTTGAAAATATTGATGGAGCTCCCAACCGAAAAATGAATTGCGTTAGGTGAGTGCATTACATTGAATTAACAAAATTAATTTTCTAATTTAAAATTCATCTACCGATGAAAGCTTTATCGACTCGTCTCTTTCCAAAATTATCTTAAGAACGCATCGGCATCGGCTATTGAGCCGATCTGAAACCGAAGAAAAGTTGCAACGGTTCCTCTTTTATGTCACTTGACCCTATGTAAGGAGACACGGTTGGGATCACGCATTAAAAAAGTGGGTGTGCGTGCTCTTTAAGAGTTTATTACTTTTCTCGATTCATAGCTCATTGTCCTAGCTCCATACGAAGCATGAAGAGTGTTAATTTTCTCTTATTTATTTATTTAGGGTATGGTAACAATCTCATATAAGGAACGGGTTAGCTCAGTGGTAACGTACTGGCTTTCCACCAAGAATATCCGGGTTCAATCCTAGTGGGGACAAATTCTGTATGGGATTTTTCTTCAATGTATAGCATGAAAGTAACGTTCCTAGGCACACCCAGGCTTCATAATATGGGTAGTTGTGAATTTGGTGCCGCAACGAATCATACACAGAAGAATGACAAATATGACATCACCCATATTCGATAAATTCCAAAGCCTAAAGTAATCAATTTTCACTGGGTAGCACATTAGAAAGGGCGCAATTTTCAAGACCAAAACGTGTGAATTTATTAAAACATAGGGCCCTCTTCCCTTCATACTCTTGTTTCGCTTCTATTTTTCTTAACATATATATTTGTATATTCACCGTTGATTCACAATGGAATCACCGATGATTCATCGTGGAGTCAGCGATGATTCACAGTGGAATCAGAGACGTTTCACAGTTGAATCACCTATGATTCACAGTGAAATCAGGGACGTTTCACAGTGGAACCGCTTCCCAAGTAACAATTTAAAAACCAAGGCTGCCGCGCTATAGCGAAATAGCGCAAAATTTCGCTATCGCTATCGCTATAGCGATAGCGATAGCGTTTCCATTTGTCAAATAGTGACAGCGATAGCGACTTTTTCGTTAGTTTCACGCTATCGCTATCGCTATTTTTCATATGTTTGAATATTACAAATTTCTTCGTTCTGCTATTGAAAAATCATTAGGAAACATTCCCGTCATCATCATCATCACCAAACTTTATAGACCAATATTACCCTTCGGTGTGAGGTCTTTATGCCACAACCCCAGAATGGTGAACTATCGTCCTCCATGCCCTCCTATCGCCTGCCAAGGAGATGGTTTGCTCGCTCAGAGAAAGTCCCCTAACCTCTTAATCCGATTTAATTGAATCTATAAACCTTCTCCTTGGTCTACCCCTTGGCCTAACACCCGGGACCTGTGCATCCAAGATCCTTTTCGGTAACCTGTTATTACCCATCCTTTGAACGTGCCCGACCAACGCAGACGAAATCCCTAAATTTTCCCTGATGTCGTCGTTCCTGATATGATTATCCCACCGCTCCCTCCTATTAACTTTCGCTATATTCCTGAGAACCCTCATATCAGAAACCTCCAGGTCATGCACTAGATATCCGCAGTCCACCCAACTCTCACTACCATACAGAATCGTTTGACGGAATATTGACCCGTGAATAGCTAACTTCGTTTCGCTACTTAATTCCCTTTTGTTGAACACGTGGGACATCAACTGACTGGCCACCGCGTTTCCCATTTTCCTCCTTTCCTCAAATTCCCTAACTAACTTACCATCCTCTGAAAAAATGGTTCCTAAGTACTTGAATTCAGAAACCTGCTCCAGACACTACCTGCGTGTTTATTGCTAAGGTATATTGCTATATAAGGTATATTGCTTATATCGAAATGAGACCTTTCGAAGGTCCTCATCTGTCTCATTAATTTCCACAGTGAGCATTCTCTATTTTAAGTGAACACTTAATCACCAAAGAACTTGAAATGAGATTCAACAGTCCTCATCGGTCTCAGTAATAGTTTTTTAAATTAAAATCTAAAAATATGAGAAGAAAAGAGGTGACCTCAAAAGTCTCAACACTTTCAATGCATCAAAATTATCTAAAATGAGAAGTCCTCAACGTGTACTTTAACTGAACTTAATTTTTTAATGGATCAAAATAAGGATTTTTTTAGACCAAGTAATACTTAAACTTGAGACCAATGCGAGGTCTTTTTTTAGTTTCAGTTGAGACTTTTTTTTATTTGGGTGGTAATAAGCTTAATTATTCTAAAATATGTAATTGGTTTATACGAACCTCGAAACGTTTTTTTTATTTCTATATTTCAACTTATTATATTATTTAAACCAAACATCCATCTTAACAAAGTGTAACATCGAGTCCTAAGTCAATAAAATGAAGTATTTTTATTCAGATACCTTGACTCAACATACAATAGCGAAATAGCGCGAATTTCGCTATCGCTGTCGCTATAGCGATAGCGACGCTATCGCTATTGAATTTTGAATAGCGATAGCGATAGCGACGCTATTTTTTTTTCAATAGCGCGGCAGCCTTGTTAAAAACCAATAACTTATTGCTTAAAATAACGTCATTATAACGTTGCCAGGACCGTTATTTAACCGTCATTGCCCAGTTATAAAGAGACCTAAGTTATTTAACTGTCAGCAGACCGTTATTTGACCAATAAGTTTCCTTTGAAAAACTTTTTTGTTAAATAGCCGTTATTTTACGGTTAAATAACTTAGGTCTTTTTATAACTGGGCAATGACGGTTAAATAACGGTCCTGGCAACGTTATAACATACACGCCGACTTCCACGGTTAGCTGGGGCCGTCGCCCCCAACGGCAAAATTCGTAGGGGGCGACGCCCCCCACGGGAAGCCGGGACACTAAGTAACCATCTCAAATTTAAGAGTAAATTTGCCAAAAAAATCCTATAAAGTCACAGATTTGAAACTGCCCTTGATTATGGTGTTAATTTTACATAGAAAGAACCTTTGTGCAAGGCTCTAATGTCAGAACATTTCTCGGGAATTTAAAAAAAAGAAGTGGAAAAACGTATTTATTTAAGTTGATTCCGTAGTGTAAGATCAAATCAAAAAGGAATAAGGATACGGCTACATTTTCATGCGGTGAGAAAATCATTTTCGCAGAGTGACACGTAAAAGAATTTTTTGTATCGGCAGACAAACTTGATTTTCGGCCCGTTTCTCACCCCGCTGATGACCGATTTTGTCTCTAGCAGCCGATAAAGGCACTGAACCTAAAGTTAGCGGCCTTCGATTGTTTTGAATCTGTACGAGTTTTTTTTGTTTTCGAAGAAACATAGTATGAAAAATTTCGCTCGCTTCGCTCGCAATTTTTAATCTTTGGTCAAAGTACTTAAAGCTCTCGTAATGTTGCTTTATCTGAACTGGCTACAATTCCATACTTCCCATTCGTGATGGTCTGGAATTAGTTCCATGGTCTGATATTGGACTCTAGATACGGCCCTGTTTGCCCCCCACGGGAAGAGGTGAAGTCGGCGTGTCTGACCAATAAGTTGTTGGTTTTCAAATTGTTACTTGGGTTATGATTCACGTGGAATCACTTATGATTCACAGTGAAATCCCTATGATTCACAGTGGAATCACTTATGATTCACAGTGTATTTACCGACGATTCACAGTGTATTCACCGATGATTCACAGTGGAATCACAGATGATTCACATGGGAATTATCGGTAATTACACGGTAAATCATCGGTGATTGCTGGAGAAGCCTGCACAGACGAACGGATAGGAAGGGTGAAAGCATTAAGTAGCTATCGCTACCTAATAACTAATCGTCGCTGTACAATTTTCAGGTTTCTTGTTCTACGATGTAGGAAACCCACCCTATTGGTGTCGCGATTTTTGTATTCTTCATCGATATCTGTTAGAATTTGTAAAAAGGGGCTCAAGAGGACGGAAAGGGCGTTGGAGGACTTCAGTGGGCGTCCGGTGCCATTTTCCTCCTTCAATATATGTTATTTTAGGCTCTGATGAATTTTGTGTACAAATATCTGAGTCTGACTTTGGACGGAGATATAATTAGCACCAGAAGAAATCCTAATGGTAAAATGCTAGCTACCGTTAGGCGTGGTTAAGCATGTGGTCCAAAAATTGCCTGCCGGTAAAACACAGTGATGGGGCAAACCAGCATTCTAAACCCTATTAGTTTCCGCCCTAGTACATCATAGATGGCACTAGGTTTGTGTGTAATTTACCACTGACACAGTAAAAATGTTAGTAACGAAAGGATCTCTAAGAGAGAATCCATGTGAGCGAAAGCTCACAAAAAAAAAATTGCGGAACTAGAAATAAAACGATCTAATTATTTTTGAGAATATCTTATATATTACTCGAGCTTTGCTTGATCGTGGAACAACTAAACTGAAACATGGAAATTTTTACTTTAATTTTCAATCACATAGACAAGTAACAGAAGGTAACATTTTGAGAATTTTTATTTTGAATTATTTTGTCATTGCATAGTATAAAAAAAATTCAATGTTTCAGTTTAAAATGATCTAGCCTCTGACCCGGACGGGTTGTAACGGCGGATTATTATTATTTAACAATCTCATATAAGTCTTATATTACATTATCAATTCTTACTCTCATACTGGTTTTCCATATTGAAACTGTTCGTTCTTATACTTGATGCAAACTGCCAGGAGGATCGCAATGACCAACTGATTCGGCAACCGAAATTAATGACACTTTCGTCTTGTGCAGACATCGTGAAGACCACTTTAGTGGCTGTCATCTGTTCGCGATCAATTTGTTCACAGTCGTAGGTTGTATCAGTGTTAACTAGTGTTAACTAGTGTTGACAGGTTCCGTCGCTGGAGAAGTCGGTATCGAACACATGAAAACACAAATTCAGTTGAGAATGTCTGACACACATTTCCAAATGCTATGTAGGTGGCGCTCTTCTTCTGATGAAAGAACACGAAATGCGCCTTATTTCATCATGTTAGTGACGTCACAAATTTTTTCGTAACCTGTATCACAACAAAAACCCTTTTTAAAAGGAAAACGTGACGCAAGTCTCTTTGTTTCTTCTTCCAAAACGACTGATATCAATTGGGGCGACGCTCGAAGATTCGATACGCAATTCCAATCAAATGTAAAAGTTTTTCAAAAGATTTTTGCGTATCGAATCTTTAAGCGTCATCCCAATTGATATCAGTCGTTTTGGAAGAAGAAACAAGGAGACTTGCGTCACGTTTCGCTTTTAAAATGGGTTTTTGTTGTGGTATCAGTAGTTTTGGAAGTAGAGTCACTTCCCCTACAACCCTCATTCATAACATTTTTTTGGCGCCATGGCCCTTCGCGCGGCTGCCACCGCTGACCATTTATCCATCACTGCCGCCTCAGGTCACCTTCTAAAAATTTTGCTCATGTTTGACTCATACCTTGAATACACATACAAAATATGCTTTTATATGGGATTTGTATGGGAGCTTCCATGAGCGCTGGCGACCAAACGAGGCCGACCCCCCATTTTTTAAAACTCATATGGCGTAGAATGCCCAGCAGAAGGTAAGATCAAATCAAAAAGGAATAAGGATACGGCTACATTTTCATGCAGTGAGAAAATCATTTTCGCAGAGTGACACGTAAAAGAATTTTTTGTATCGGCAGACAAACTTGATTTTCGGCCCGTTTCTCACCCCGCTGATGACCGATTTTGTCTCTAGCAGCCGATAAAGGCACTGAACAAAAAGTTAGCGGCCTTCGATTGTTTTGAATCTGTACGAGTTTTTTTTGTTTTCGAAGAAACATAGTATGAAAAATTTCGCTCGCTTCGCTCGCAATTTTTAATCTTTGGTCAAAGTACTTAAAGCTCTCGTAATGTTGCTTTATCTGAACTGGCTACAATTCCATACTTCCCATTCGTGATGGTCTGGAATTAGTTCCATGGTCTGATATTGGACTCTAGATACGGCCCTGTTTGCCCCCCACGGGAAGAGGTGAAGTCGGCGTGTCTGACCAATAAGTTGTTGGTTTTCAAATTGTTACTTGGGTTATGATTCACGTGGAATCACTTATGATTCACAGTGAAATCCCTATGATTCACAGTGGAATCACTTATGATTCACAGTGTATTTACCGACGATTCACAGTGTATTCACCTGCAAATTTTCAAGAAAAGTTATCGGACCCTTTTCGAGCCGCAGCCAAAAAAGTGAATTTCACGGTTTTCATACAAATGGCCCAGGAATTAACTAACTAACGTAAGATATTTACATTTATTTTGGCTTCTATGGAAGGAACATTTAGTACCGGAAGTTGCAATTTTCAAAAGTTCATATATCCGGAACCAATGGACCGATTTTAATGAGTAAAATGTCGATTTCGATCAAAATTTTACGTAGAATCCGAAAAACTAGGTCTCAAGGGGGTACGACGACGCGAAGGAAAGAAGTCAAAACTTAGCTGTATATATATTTCCGAAGTCTACGAAAAAAAAAATTCTGAATTTTTTGTTCGTATGGGGACTTGCGTTACGGGCGCAATGCTACTGCGCGCCCATAATTGTGCGCTTCGGGAGTCGAGCCACGAAACTACCCAAATTGGGTGAACTTAGGGACCATTCTTATAATTGTTAATCGTAGAAAAATCCTATACATCCCGGAGATCAAACCCGGGTTTTCTGCGTGCAAGGCAAGCACGTACACTACTACGCCGTACGTCCCCGTTTTAATTTTCTCTACAGTTTGTAATACTGCTTTAGATCAAAGTTGAAGACAAGCAAGCTCGATAAAATCGTTCCGGAGATGTGGCTGTACGTGGATGAATTTTGAGCCCCACAGTACCCACTTTAACCACCAGTACGTAAAACTACCTTTCCAACGACACCTAACAAGACCTTGTACGTTTCGTGTAACCCGAGAAATATGCGCAAGGAGTGTGCATGTTTTCGGTTGCTTCGGACGGGTTTTTCAATATTGTCCTCTCGGCAGGTGACGGGCATTTTCCTCCAAGAAATTATCCCCCAGACTGAAAAATATTGGAAATATCAAACGGAATTATCGCCCAGACAAAAAGGAATTATCACTCAGGAATTGTCGCCCAGGCAAAAAAGAATTGTCACCGAGCGAATTATCGCCCAGATAAAAAGGAATTATCACTGTGGAATCATCGCCCAGACAAAAAGGAATTACCACCCGGAGAATTATTGCCCAGTAATTATAACCTGGTAGAAAGCCACTATTGCTAAAATGAAGGCGTTGCTAACACTCCCTTATCCAATCAAATGGCACTGCCAGCGGAAGGGAGTGCCAAAGGCACTCGCCGATAATGCGGGAGACCGCACGAAAATTTTCAAGAAATTTTACTTCCTTCCTGCTAAGAAGAAGACGTTGATAACACTCTCCTATCCAATCAAATGCCGCTTCCAGCGGAGGGGAGTGCCGAAGGCACTCGCCGATTGTGTGGGAGACCGCACGAAAATTTTCGAAAAAGTTTTAACTCTTTCCCCTACTGCTAAGAAGAAGGCGTGGCTGACACTCCCCTATCCAATCAAATGGCGCTGCCAGCCAGCGGCCGCCAATAGTTTGTGATTTGGTCATTGGACATTGCTTGCGGTCGATCCGCACGAAGATTTTTTAAAAAGTTTTATCAAAAAAATTAAAAAAAAAAACATCCACTTGGGGGTCTGCGCGATAAATCCTGGGCGATGATTCCCGGGTGATAATTCCTTTTTGTCTGAGCGATAATTCCCCGGGTGATCATTCCTTTTTGTCTGGGCGACATCTCCTGGGTGATAATTCCTTGCCTGGGCGATAACTCCTGGGCGATATTTCCTGGGCGATAATTCCAAGGCTATAATTCCTGGGCGATAATTCCTGGGCGATAATTCCTGGGCGATAATTCCCTGGGTGATAATTCCCATTAATCTCAGTCTGGGGGATGACTCCCTGGGGGATAATGCATGTCGCCTGAACATTTTTGTCCATTTTTTGTGCTTTCGGAAGCGTTTTTTACACTGTTGCTTCGGACGGGTTTTTCAATATTGCCCTCACGGCAATTTCGAATACAATTTAATGTGGACGTAATTACGGCTGTACACAATAAGAAAGACCCGCTATTTGGAATGTCACGGTGTTCTATATTTCTATGATTCTCTGACTTCTCTCATTTCGTATGCTATTTCAAATGGCGAAATGAGAGAAGTCAGAGAATCATTAAAATAGAGAACACTGTTTGTCATATCTGTTCTGATACGTACGAGTTTTCCTTGCATATGTTTTCTTTTATCATCGACACGATAAGAAACTTCAGATCTGATGAGATTGTTTCATAAAAATTCTTGCAGTAAAATAAATTACCATTTGAATGAACACTGAGTTAAATTTACAGCTGGTATAATCATGAAGAAGCGAACTGCATTATGAAATTCATTAAACAACTACTAGAGAACAGGCCGAAAAGAATTTACGAAACAGACATTGGGGTGATTTCACCATACAAAAGACAGGTAACTACAACAATACCATTGGAAATGCTGAGCCGTTGAAAAATTTATTTGCTCAAAAATACATTTTCCATTGAAACCAAACAATTTCCAATTGCAGTGCATTGACATTGAAGACAGGCTTGAAGCTGAGAATTATAACGAAATTGAGGTTGGATCGGTGGAACAATTCCAAGGAAAAGAGAAGCCTATCATCATCATATCAACGGTTAGGAAGGAAGGCATGGGATTCATGCAAGAACGTGAGGTAAAAGCCACCAACCACATTTTCAATTCTTAAATAAACTTCTCCGCTTTCGTATTTTTACTATCCGTCAGAGAATTAACGTTATGATTACAAGAGCCATTGGACTTTTAATTATAATTGGTCACAGAGAAACGTTACTCAAGAATCCCGATTGGAGAAAAATTATCGACTACGCTGAAGCGAACTGTGATATAGAAGAACAAAATGGTCAAAATGAGGTACAAGAGGAACTCAGCCAATAACTACATTTTCCTAAATTGTTAATGTTATAAATTTGTTAAATGGACGTAACTTGAATCAGTCAGTGATTCGGTCAAACTAGAACTAATGTTTTATCTAGAATTTTAGGAATCTTATTGATTAAACATACCTTCAAGGTAAAGTTGAAATTAATGTATATTGCCTTGGGACAGAATTACGAAGTTTCCCAACACTCGAGCCAGCGAATCTAACTCGTCTGAATTATTCTTTTGTTCTAATGCCAAAAAATAAAAACTTTGCATCTGTCACTTTCTCTTATAAAGGGAGTTTTAGAGAGGGATCTCGGACCTCTTTAACTAAATTTTTCTCGGAGACTGCTGTCAAAATGAGCTCCCATATGAGCATTTTACCTCAGCCATTGATACTTGTCTCGCGGAAATCTTTTGTGTTTGTTTCAAAGTTCAGTTTGCGTCGAATAATCGTGGCCCCGCGGTAGTAAGGGGCCGTCACGCAAGTCTTACACGCCAAAAAATTCACACGTTTTTTCGTAAACTAAGGAACTATACAGGAACTTCCCTCCCTTCTACGCAAGATTTTAAGCCGAAATGCCTTTTTAACCATTAAAATCCGAATAAAAGAAGTTTTGAAGTTTCCACTTCCATTTTTCCATAAAAAAATTCTCCGTTGAGCATTTTTAACTGGTCGATTTCGTCAACCTTTGTTACTTTGCTGGGATCTTGAAAACGGCTCGATCGATTTCGCTAAAATTTTTAGGGCAGCTCAAGATCATTATTTTAGTCGACACGTATTTTTGTTTTCCTTAAAAAAACTGACCATTCTTGGGATTTAATCGCTTCCAAACTCAGTCAGCAAGACTCAATAACTCTAAAACTATAAGAGTTAGAAAGCTGCTTGAAAAAACAAAGATGTAGAGGGAGAATGTAAAGAGTGAGAAAAGTATTGCCTAATCGTAAGATATGGCCACTTATAGAATTTGGAGGAATGATCCACACCTCTAGAACTAAGAGAGTTAGAATGTTGCTTTCCAAGGCGAAGTTGTAGAGAATTAAATTTTAGCCAACACGTGTTTCAGGGTTTTGGGATAATATCACTCAATCCTTCGAACATGGCCACTTTTAGAATTCGGAGGTTTTTCAATATTTTTCGGTTGTTCCCGACGTGAGTGAGATCATCCAATGGGGCTTCCTAGGTTTGTAGGATTATTGTGGATTTCTATAGCACTTTTGAACTTACATCACGTTTTTTGATCTTTATTATAAACAAATTTATTGTAACATGGAGTAGATCAAAGTGGGAGTGTCTCTATTTTTTTTTCTAGACGGCTTAACCAATAGAGTGTGGTTCGCATCACTTTTCATCAGACAATGCTAGCCGCCTGTCGGTGGCGTCATCCGCTTATTTTCACAGCTGAATACGGATCAATATAAAACTAGAGTACCCCTGTCGGTGGCGCCATCCTTTTTTTTCGTAGCTGAATAGGATTCGACACACAACTGAATCCTCACTCTATCACCATAAACGTTTGGGACAAGGAAAAATCGCCCACTGTATTTTCGCCTGGAACGATAATATCATCCCTGGCACGATATTATCACCCAGTGGTATGATAATATTGTTCCTGGCACGACATTATCGCCCGGTGGTATGATAATATCGTTCCTGGCATGATATTATCGCCCGGTGGTACGATAATATCGTCCGTTTAGTCCAGCGCAGTCGTGCTCAAGAAAAATTTCGAAAGTGTGAGGATATGCCAAAATGTTTTTTTTGTTCTGAATGTTGTGTTGATTGAAGTAGTCAATAGAGAAGTCAGCGAAGTGTCTGTAAAAGGAATTGTGGCGTTCATCAAATATGGCTTCTTGTTATAGAAGCTTCTTTTAAAGCATAAGGGGGGTTTGCGAGCGCTTCATAATATTGATCCCCCGCGGCGGGTATTTAATACGCCGTGCAAGCAGCCATACCCTTACTGATACTTACACGGGACTCTGCTCCAAACACCCCCAGGGGCTCTCACTCTTAGATCCCGCAAGGAGGCTATGCCCCCTTGAATCCCATTGCGGGGCTGCCGCCCAACAACCCTGCTTTTCCTTTACGCATTTATGATTGAGACCTGCGGCACATTCTTAACAGACTTTATGTTTCAATATAGTTAACTATCGACTAGAAAACATACTAAACTTTTGATTTTTCACACTTTCGAAGTATTTTCTTTTGTTCTGAACGTTGTGTTGGCTGAAGTAGTCGAAGGAGAGAAGTACGAATAGAATTATACAAGAAATTCTCTTGCGTATTCCGCAACAGTCTTTGTTACTTTTCTCAACATAATAAAATATAATCAATTCACTAGACTATGTTCCGATATTATCGCCCGCTGGTACGTTCTTGGAATGATATTATCGCCCAGTGGTATGATAGCATCATTCCTGGCACGATATTATCGCCCAGTGGTATAATAATATCATTCCTGACACGATTTTATTGCCCAGCGGTATGATAATATCGTTCCTATGACGATATCATCGCCCGGTGGTATGATAATATCGTAATTGGAACGATATTATCGCCCCGTGGTATGATATTATCGTCTTGTGACGAAAATACAGTGGGCGATTTTGCCCGCTCCCTAAACGTTTTTCCCCTGAAAGGTACATATGTCCCATGATTCAAGTTCGAAGATGGAAATGGTCGAAGAGGTGACCAAAAACATCGTTTTTCGTGGGTCCGGTCGTTGAAACTTTTTCGCAAATATCTCAGCAAGTGAAGCACGGAATTTGTTCATTTAGGATTCACATGAAAGGATTTGACTTTGCAAAGCTGGTAAATCGGTTGAGTGTAGAGACCCGGACCGAACACGACCCGATAAAATTTTTCGAAACCCGAAACCCATGAACCCGAAAAAAACAATTCGGGTTCGGGTTCGGGTCGGGTTTTTCGAAGTTTCGGGCAACCCGCTCATCTCTAGTTGAGTGGTTTGGTCAGTGGAACCCATGGAACGGACTAAATTCAGTTTCTCGGCCTAACACGATAGGAGATGGGTTTTCGACAACATTTAGTTAAGTATGAAAGATAGGGATTAGTTCCAAAGACAAAGTTGTGGAGAATTAAATTTTAGGGAACACATGCAGGATTTTTCGGAAACATGACCCAATCCGGGGATATAGCTACCTCTAGAATTTGGAGGAATGACCCATATTTCTAGAACGGTGAGAGTTAGATAGTTGCTTCCAGAGGCAAAGTTGTAGAGAATAAAATTGTAGCGAACACGTGTCTAAGGGTTTTAGCAAATGGGCCATTCCACGAAAACTCCGTTCCCACGCTCGAAATGCTCTTTTTTTTTTTTTTTTAGATTCATCAGTTTGGGCGGGTCCATTGCTGGTCCATGAAACACAGATCCGGTGATCCTTTTTTTCGTCACCCTCTCATCATATAAATCTCGGAAACCGCCCGGTCCCAACCAGAAACCTGTCCAGAGCCGCAGGTCCCACGCTCGATACCGTTGCGGGTTGAACCACATGACCTCCCAAGGTTCTAAGCCTCAGTGAGGAGAACTTCGGGCATTCACATATTATGTGTACCCCCGTCTCCTCACCTAGGCCACAGGAGCAATTGGGATCATTGGAGAGCCCCATTCTAGCCAGATGCTTGCCCAGCCCACAGTGCCCGGTGATCGCACCCACCACCCGCCTGATGCGGCACCTGTCCATGTCTAGCAGCTCTCTGGCCCACCTACCATTGGGCACCGGGAAGAAGCGCTTTGTGTGTACTCCTCCCTCATAGGCGCTCCAGTGATCGACGAACTCCGACCACACCCAACACTTTATCGCTTTCACACACGCTGAGTGTGGGATGGGTATGAGTGGCTCTGGGCCGCAACTCTGAGTTGCCGAGCCCTTCCTCGCCAGTTCGTCCGCCTTCTCGTTACCCTCCACGCCCGAGTGGCCGGGGACCCAGATCATTCTCACCTGGTTCCTCCGCCCCACCCGGTTCAGGGCCTCCCTCAACTCCTTCATCAACCTGGACGCCACTACAGACGACTCAAGCGCCCTGATCAAAGCCTCGCTGTCTGTATAGATTGTCACATCTATCCCACAGGCCTCAGTGGGGACTGCCTCCTGCACTCCCATCAGTGCAGCGTATGCTTCAGCCTGTGCGACATCGGCAAACCTACCCAGGTGATACCACGCCTCCACACCATGCCCCGGGGAAAACACCCCGGCCCCCGCGCTTCCTGAAGCCTCAGAGCCATCAGTGAATATCACCGCTCCCTCATTCGACTCCCGGATCGGCCAGCCTTCCAACCACTCCGACCTGCTGGGCACAACGGTTACGAAATGCTTCAAGAAGTCCGTCTCCGGCCTCATTCGGTCTCTGGGTATCGCAAAGACTTCATCAATGATAGCCTCCTTGATTTTCCCATGGCCCGAAGTGAAGTTCGGAGTCCACAGACCATTCTGCGACAGCCTATCCGCCGCGGCAAAGGCTTTCGCCTTCAGTTCCACGTGGACCGGTGGCAGGTCGATCAGCACCTCAATAGCCGCCGTCGCCGTCGACTTCATGGCTCCGGTAACACAAATGCATACCAGCCTCTGAACGTCGTTCAGCTCTCTCCTTCCACTCCCGACGTCGAGTCTCGGCCACCATACCACACAGCCGTGACTCAACATGGGCCTTATAACCGCCTCATAAATCCACAGCACGGCTTTGGACGGCAGGCCCCAGTTCCTTCCGAACGACTTCCTGCAGATCCAAAACGCTGCTATAGCCTTCTGTACCTTGTGCTGGACATGCTCGATCCAACTCAGCTTACGATCCAGAATAACTCCCAGATACTTAACCTTTGCCCCGGGCACTATGTCCTTACCAAACAGCCTAAGCTTTCCCACAAGCTCTTGACCAGACACTCTCCTGCTAAAGAGAACTATGTCCGTCTTACCCGGGTTAACCTTTAGGCCGTTGTCTTGGCACCACCTCTCCACAACCTTCAGCGCGTACCTCATCCTGTCACCCAACGTACTCTCGAATTTACCTCTGATCAGAATTGTCAAATCATCCGAGTAACCTTGGGCGAAGGTTCCCTCTTCGTTCAGCCTCCTGATAAGGGAGTCCACGACCATGCACCACAACAGAGGAGATAATATTCCCCCCTGAGGGCAGCCTCTGGCTGCCCAAAAACTGGACTTGTGGCCACACACAGTTGCCTCAACTGCCCTGTTCCTGAGCATACCAGAGATCCACCTCGTCACCATTGACCCTACTCCCCTGCTCTCCAGGGCCTGGCGGATGACTCCAAAGTTGGTATTGTCGAAAGCGCCTTGAATGTCCATGAAACATCCAAGCGCTATCTCCCCCCCTTCGAAGGATCTCTCCACTTTAGCCACCAGACTATGCAGAGCGGAGTCGGTAGACTTACCCACCTGGTATGCATGCTGGTTTACATGCAGCGGGTACCTCGGAAGGATTTCATCCCTGATGTAGAAATCTATCAGTCTTTCTAACGTCTTCTGCACGAAAGATGTAAGACTAATAGGCCTGAAGTCCTTGGCCTCACAATGGGAAGGCTTACCTGGTTTTGGTATGAATGTTACCTTAACCGTCTCCCACGCCATAGGTATATGACCAAGAGCCAACGAGCTACGCAGGGCTCCACACAACGGTTCCAACAGAATCTCTCTGCTCTCTTTCAGAAGAGCAGGGAATATCCCGTCGCTCCCCGCCGACTTAAATGGCCTGAATCTCCCAATGGCCCATCTCACCCTATCTACAGTGACAATTCGGCTGGCCAGAGCCCAATCCTCCTCTGTTGGTGAGTAGGGCACTTGCTCTCCGGCTTTGCTTTTCTCGTCACTGCAGTCCGGGAAATGGGTCTCCAAAAGATGAACGGCCGTCTCCTTACCACAAGTCGTGAATTCCCCATTCGGTCTTAGCAACGATCCCGGCTGGAGGTTCGAGTCCTTCGCAAGGATCCTGTGAATTCTGGCATAGTCCGGAACTTGTTCCATTTCTGCACAGAAATTCTTCCATACCTCCCTCGCCTTCCACCGGACCGCCTTCCTGAACATCTTCTGTGATATTCTGTAGGCGTTCCAGTCCTCATCCCGGGAGGTTCTCCTTGCCTTGTTCCAGGCTTTCCGAGCTGCATCCCGCATTTCCCCGATCGCTCGGCTCCATAACTTGTTTCTCCTTCTCCCATCAGACTTCAGTTCGGGGCACGAGCTCTCGTACGCTACGGTCAGCAGCGAAGTGATGCTGTTCACGGCTTCTTCCAACTCCTCAGAGGATCTCGGAAGGACCGTGGCCAGCTTCTCTTCAACGTGATCCCTCAGGAAATTCCTGTATTGTTCCCAGTTCGTCCTCCTCGGATTCCTGTACTTGGTCACTTTTGGCACATAGCCCCTCAGATTAAAGTGTATACACCTATGGTCCGAGAAGCTAGGCGTAAGCGATACTTTCCATGAATCAACCTGGTCCACCAGAGAGTCTGACACCAAAGTGATATCCAACACCTCATTCCTATTTCTAGCAACGAAGGTTGGCACTCTGCCCCTGTTCAAAATGTTCAGCCCTGCATCAGCTATAAACTGAAGCAGCTTAGAACCCCTCGGGTTGATGTCCGTGCTGCCCCAGACCGTGTGGTGAGCGTTGGCATCACAGCCTAGAATAATTGGGACATCATTTGCCCTCGAGAAGTTTATCACCTCGACCAGCAAATCCGTGTACGGACAGACCGCTGTATCTGGCATGTAGCAGGATACTAGTAGCAGATCACCTCCGGCCTCAGCCTTTCTTGTAATCCTAACCACAGTCGTGTCTCTATCTGAGAATTGATGGAGTATCGACGCTCGAAATGCTCAGTTGTTACGAAAAAATATTCATAGAAAATGGTGCATCAGACGTATTGATCCCTTAACTAGAGATTAGTAACTTTTCTATTGCTTTCATTTTGTAACTACTGAGAATTTCAAGCGTGGGAACGAAGCGGACCGTGGAATTGCCCAAATATGAGCCAATCCTTGGGATATGGCCACCTCTAGAATTGGGAGGGATGACGCATATCTCTAAAGCTATGCCAGTTAGAAATTTGCTATTAGAGGCAAACTTGGTGAGGATTAGATTTTAGAAAAAAAAGTTTCAGGATTTCTTGGAGAAACTACGATGATACTCTTTGGGATAAGGTGCAGAGGAGAAATTTCGGTCATCAAAATCAATATTCTCAAACGCACTTCGGTAGGGGCTTTGACATTACCTTAGGTAAGGAAAGCTATGAATTGTTTGCTCATTTCTATATTTAGATACGTTCGCGTCTTTTTGCAACATCTATTCTGTTTGCCACATCTGTTCTGGCATTTGTGACGCAATTTTTCAAAAACACAACATAACTTTGCTTTAAATTTCACTCTCCTCTGATTTCAGAACTTTTGTAACTGGAAGAAAATCTTTTTTTGTTAGAAGCTTAATGCGTCACCCTTCACTGATTTCAGAACTTTTGTAAGTAAACAAAAATACTTGCGACACACCTCATCTGTATGAAAATAAAATTGAACTTTCCCTAAGACAAAAAAGTTCTCTCATTGTAACTCTCTATACTGTGAATCAGCAGTTATAATTTTTTTGACAAGTATAAAGATTGCAGAGCCTGGACTGAGCAGTTACTAAAACTTTTATAAAATAAAAGTAAACCCGGAGACGAGAGAAAAATTGTCTAAATCAAGTTTTCACCCTACAATTAACATAATTTGTACATTTATCTCTTTTACATGCGACCTGGCCGAAAATGAGGGCATTTTTTGAATTATTTTGGGATTTCGCCCCTTTGCATGTAAAGTTGTAGGTGAACCTGTTTTGCACGATTGTTTTTAGGTACGTGCCGCAATATTCTCTTAGGTTAATGAAAGCTGATGTTGTGACGAAATGACGAATCAATGTGGTTATGAATTAGTTTGTAGAGTGTTATTTCATTCTTTCCAGACGCCGGGTTTCCAAGGATCTCATTTTTAAGTGCCTTAAGCGTTCGTCATAAGGAGGACGAGGGTCAGCGATACGAAATTTAAAATGCAACATAACAACATTCTGGTGAATTTCTTTTGGACCCTTTCAATTTGTTCGATAGCATTTGAATAGTAAGGACAACTGGACAATATTCAAGCCGACTCCTGACCAGCGATAAATATAGCACCTGCATGCTAGACTGACTTACGAAATGTCTTCCACAACGACATATGAATCCAAGCATTTTGTAAACTTTACGGGTCATATAGTCCATATGTTCATTGATAGACAATTTTTCATCTACAGTTACCCCAAGATCAGATTTGACTGAGACCCTTTTTAGTAAATCTTCACCGACAGCAAATGGGAATAACACTTTGTCTCGACTATGAGTGGATGACATCACTGCACATTTATTCACATTTAATGACATGTAGTTTTTTATGCACCAGTCGATAACCTTCATTATGTCATCTTGTAGCAGCTCACAGTCGTAGATGCTACTAATTGTTTTGTACTATTTGAGGTCATCAGCGAAACCAGAGCAAGATGATAATGATTCCAGTAAATCATTTATAAATATGATGAACAATAAAGGACCGAGAATCGATCCTTGTGGAACTCCTGACGTAGGTACAACGCAATCAGATTTAGATCCTCCGATGACGATGAACTGAGATCTATGACGTAAGTACGTTGAAAACCATCTAACGAGGTTTTTTGAGCAACCTAAGGATCTCAATTTGAACAGTAGCTTACCATGGATCACTTTGTCGAATGCCTTTGCAAAGTCAGTGTAGACTGTGTCTACTTGACCGCCGGTCACCATGGCATCCGCATATTCCATGAGATTTGTCTGAGTTGACCTCTTTTTGAAGAACCCATATTGAGAGTGATGAATGCCTCGTTTTAACTTCTGAAAGAGTTCAATAAAAACAAGTCTTTCAAATATTTTAGATATGGCACACAAAATACTGACGGGTCTGTAATTGGAAACTGTATTCTTATCTTCCTCTTTGAAAATATGTGAGACACAACTAGTTTTCCACTCAGAAGGGAATTTATGATCAGACATAGATTTGTTAAAAAGAATGCTCAACGGTAGGCTCAGTGATAGTGACAAGTTTATGAAAAACATCATCGGAATATTGTCAAGACTAGCAACTTTGTTCCTATCAAACCCCTTCATCGCAACCTCAACTTGAGCCGGTGTAAACGACATA
Organism: Pseudolycoriella hygida; assembly: GCA_029228625.1. Lineage (NCBI taxonomy): Eukaryota > Metazoa > Arthropoda > Insecta > Diptera > Sciaridae > Pseudolycoriella > Pseudolycoriella hygida. The sequence goes on along the minus strand of CM055403.1, from coordinate 136,530,379 downwards.
TCCACTGACTCGGTTTGGTGAACAAATGACTCGCTGATAAACTCACTTCGTTCGGTCTACAAATCCATCGTCCAAAACACGTACACAATAACTATTTCATTACTCAAACAACGAAAATTGTAATTTTCGGACCCATTTGAGAACCGAAAATAAAACATAACCAAAGACCCGTACGCATCAGAATAGATGTTGCAAACAGAATCGATGTGGCAAACGGAATAGATGTTGCAAAAAGACTCGAACGTATCTAAAACATAACCAAAGACCCGTACGTATCAGAATAGATGTGACAAACAGAATAGATGTGGCAAAGTGACTCGAACGTACCTAAATATACAAATAAGCAAACAATCCAACGTTTTCTGTTCTTTTATAATGTAAGAATTTCAAAGATCCAATAGAAATTACCCAAGGTAATGTCAAAGTCCCTACCGAAGTACGTCTCTAGAAAATCTAGAAAAGCTTATATCCAAGGACTACATCGTTTTTCCCTAAAACCCAGAAACAAGTGTTCTCTCAAATTTTATTCTCTACAACTTTGTCTTTGGAAGCAACTTTCTACCTCTCATAGTTCTGGAGATTCGGGTCATCCTGCCCAATTATGGAAGTGGCCATATACCAGGATTGGGCCATATTTCCCCAAAACCCTGAAGCACGTGTTCGCTTAAATTTAATTCTCTATAACTTCGCCTTTGGAACCAACTTTGTAACTCTCATAGTTCTGGAGATCTATGTCATTCTGCCCAATTATGGAAGTGGCCATATACCAGGATTGGGCCATATTTCAACAAAACCCTGAAACACGTGTTCGCTTAAATTTAATTCTCTATAACTTCGCCTTTTGAACCAACTTTCTAACTCGTATAGATCTGGGTCATTCTGCCCAATTATGGAAGTGGCCATATACCAGGATTGGGCCATATTTCCTCAAAACACTGAAACACGTGTTCGCTTAAATTTAATTCTCAACAACTTTGCCTTTGGAACCAACTTTCTAACTCTCACAGTTCTGGAGATCTGGGTCATCTTGCCCAATTGTGGAAGTGGCCATATACCAGGATTGGGCCATATTTCCACAAAACCCTGAAACACCTGTTCGCTTAAATTTAATTCTCTACAACTTTGCCTTTGACAGTAAATCTCCATATTGCATAGTTAAGGAAATATAGACGAACGAAAAACTGTTTTCGTACATGACCAAGAATCTCAATTTCGTCCATTCCATTGGTCCCAGTGCCCAGTTTTGTGACATCAAATGGAATTTCCGTGCTATACTTGCTGAGATATTTGCGAAAAAGCTTCACCGACCCTCGAAAAACCATGATTTTGGTCACTTCCTCGACCATATCTCCGGAACTACTCGATCGATTTTGCTCATTTTCGAACTTGAATCATGGGAGACATGTACCTTTCAGGGAAAAAAAAAGTTTAGGCTGATCGGTTCAGCCGTTTAGAAAGAAAAGTGGAGACGGACAGACGGACATTTTCTTTATTGCTGATTCGTCATCTCTAGACGATAATAGATGCATCCCCCCCCCCACCTCGATCTACCCCATGTTACAATAAAATTGTTTGTAGTAAACGTATAGGGCCATTGTACTTCGTACGGGTCCAAAAAGCTGCTGGTGTTTCACTAAATTTACGTTGACGCCCATTGTAACAATAACAATGACAAAAGCGATGACACGTCTCAAAGTTAAGATTATGTATATCATAAATTTGTTCATTGTAGTAAGATGCAAATTCCTTAGTGTGTGAATGGTTTGTAAATTGTGTTTCTCACAAAGTAAATGCTTTTACCCCTAAGAAACTAATAAATCAACTTTTTGTTACAAATCAAAAGATTTGAATCATTCAGAGAAGCTAATACGTTGTGTACTAATTGCGTCCGAGTGCAAAAGCTTCTACACAATAATACTACTGCTACCTGGGAGATTCCATTTTCAGATGTGTTTACATCTGCTCGGTCTACAACACGCAAAATTGCCTAAAATCAGTCGTCAAAAACAGACACACAAATAACTATTTGAAATATTGTAGGACGTCAGGAAGCTGAAAACCGAAAAGCTTGGTTACTATGTTACACTTTTTTCACAGATGGACAGAAATGTGCTCATCAACTGTCTCTAAAACTTTTTTAACTATACACTGAGGAAAAGGCTACCATAAATAACAAACTCATGTTTTTAATGCGGCGTCGGCTTATGTCAAAGAATGCAAAATTTCACGATGAAATTCATAAAGTGTGAAGCGGCAAGAAATAGTTAGCTTATGATAATAGCTTATGAACTTAATCATAAAATTTCGTTTCCTTATTTGAATTTTCGACCAGACCAAAGGAAAAAATATAATAAAATAGACCGTTTTCCCCTAAAAAATTGAATTGTATAATATAATTGCCCCGTGTAACGACCGATAATAAAGTCGCCTGTGAGTGGAAGATGCTACGCATGAGAAGCCTTTAAAAATTTCTGGTTTCAATCACCAGCCCAGCTCAATATCTATAGAGCGATAACTACTGAAATAACTAGTCTAGCGCTGCGAACTTACCTTTCTATCCAACACACCTCTAGACTTCATTTCGAAAAAAAAATACACAAAAATTGGGATCTAAGAAGAAATTTTTATTATTTCTTCCTAATGTCAGCTTAAACGTCTAACATCGTAGTTTAGGATTGTAAATTTTCTGGTAGCTCATATTTTCGACAGAAGCGTTGATGTTCGTTAAAGTCTTCTTGCTGATGATCGAGGCTACAATACCAAGCCCCCTTGCATTTGAAACAATTGATTTTTCCCTCTGAAAAACAAATTTCGCAGGGTTGATCAAGTGATCTCATCATATCAAATGTTTCTTCCAAAAAAGCCGGTAGGTTTTCCGCAATTTTAAAGGCAGCGGCTAGCCGAACCATTTGTTGGAAGGAACAACCGAACGCGCAATTACCACGAAGAAGTAGACGACAATTGTCGTCAATCTTACTGTGTGGTCTCAAATAATTGATGTCGAATTGCAAGTGACGTTCTTTGACAGTGTTTCCGTTTTCAAACAGCAATGGCATAAAGTCATTTGAAAAAATCTCGCGAGCCATTTGCTGCTTAGAGTACCCTTGAGAAGGCATCATTTTCATTGGTGATATGGGAATGGTAATCAAGCCGGTACCCTTGTCTACAAAAACCTGACCATGGGATGATTCGAGTAGGATTCTAGTGCCATCTATATGCGTGGCATGTTCTTTATAAGCTTCATTGAGAAAATCTGTTACGTTTTGCATGAAACCATCATAGGATAATAACGCTAGGGTATGGTTAATCTGCCAATGCAAATATCCGCGCAGGACAGCAACATCGATAGGATTCCATTGGCTGTTGTTTTGTTCCTCATTTTTCGCCACCACCCAGTCGAAAATTGGCTGAAGTATTTGTTTCACATTCATACGGTACGTTGTATTAATCAGAACTGTTCGCTTCAACCTCGCACAGTGTGCAATAATAACTACACCAGAAAAGACTCCAATTGCGCACATCCCGTTACGTGTAGACGTATCGTCTATGCGCCCATATCCACTCCGTGTTATAACTGCATAACACTCAGTATTTCTTTTGAAACAAGTTACAGTTTTTAACGACATCTCAAAACACCAACTACGAATTTACAAAATCCACAAATAATATTTATAACAATTGTCAAAATGGCTGGTGAAGCGAATTTAGTTTCGATGCAACGAAATGTCCCCAATTCACACCTCCACACAGATTTGTGACGACTGTGTGATTTTTTTACCGTTTGTTGAGAAACAGTGCGACACGTTAACCACTTCTTACCGCTCTTTTCGGAGAAAAATTCATTTGTAAATTCACACTGCGCTGATCAAATTTAACTATTTCTTCAGTTTACAGACTGAAGTGAATTTAGAACATTAAATTGAGTTTAAATTACGACGTAAATAATTCTGATAGAAAAATTCTACCACGCCTGGCACCCGAACCCAGAAGTTACACTTTTTGCTGGGATAGTGCTTAGCTGGTGCGTTTTACCGCATCGTGGGCGCGCGGTAGCATTGCACCCGTGACGCAAGTCCCCATACGATCAAACAAATAAAAAAAATCAGCTAAGTTTTGACCTTTTTCCACCCCCTTGAGGCCCAGTTCTTCCGATTCTTAAATTCATCGATCATTAAAATTCAGTAGACCGATCCGGAGATATGACCTTCAAAAAATTGTCATTTTCAGTTCAAAATGAGCTCTTTCATAGAAGCCGAAGTAAATGGCAATCACAACAAAAACCCTTTTTAAAAGGGAAACGTGACGCAAGTCCTCGTCCCTTCTTCCGAAACAACTGATATCAATTTGGGTGACGCTTGCAGCTTCGGAACGCATATTCATTGAAATATTTTCACTTTTGATTAAAAAAATGCTTCACAAAAGCCGGACCCGCCAATCTAATAATTTTTCTTCGCTTTCAGCTATCATACGCAAAAATTTGATTGACGAAGTCAAATTTTTGCGTTGTCAAAGCTGAAAAAACAGAAAAACTGTCATTTGTGACGCATTTTTTTGATCAAAAGTGAAAATATTTCAAAAGAATTTTGTACGTTTCGAACCTGCAAGCGTCACCCAAATTGATAGCAGTTGTTTTGGAAGAAGGGACGAGGACCTTTTAAAAAGGGTTTTCGTTGTGATTGTACGGCTACTACTTAAAAAGTGATCCCATTAACTGCATATACAACATATCAAAAGTTTTTTTTTTGAGTCCCCGGTTATTTTCCGCCATTTTGGCGGTCACCCTAATACACTACACACCCAACCCAACAACTTTCCCTTTGACACCAAACCTCTATCTCGAACACACAACCATCACCTCATAAGAAATGCGCCATCATACGCACTACACACACAAACACATACATATGGGCTTTATATGGCGCCTTCTAAGAGCCCTGGCGCCCAAACGAGGCCGATACCCCCCCTTTTTAAAATCTCATATAGCGTAGAATGCCCACCCGAAGGTCCCTGCAAAATTTCAAGAAAAGTTATCGAGCCGTTTTCGAGCACGAGCCAAAAATGTCGGTTTTCATACAAATGGCTCTGGAACAAACTAACCCACTAACTAACTAACGTAGGATGTTTGCATTAACTTTGGCTTCTATGAAACAGCACTTTTTGTATAGGAAATGATCATTTTCTAAAGGTCGTATCTTCGGATCCACAGAACCGATTTTAATGAGTGAAAAGACACTTCGCCTTAGAATTTTCCGTAGAATCCAGGAAAAATATTCGACGTACAAGGGGGGGAAGTCAAAACTTAGCTGTATATATGGTTCCGAAGTCTACGAAAAACATTTTTCTGAATTTTTTGTTCGTATGGGGACTTGCGTCACGGGCGCATCGCTACCGCGCGCCCATGATATCCCACGTTAGTTAGTTAGTAGTTCAAGAGCCATTTGTATGAAAAACAACTTTTTTGGCGATTCTTCGAAAACTGGCGGTCAGATCTTATTTAAATTTTGCAGGGATGTTCGGATGGACATTCTACGCCATTTAAGATTTTTAGATATTTTTTGGTTGTTCTCGACATGAGTGAGGTCATCCAATGAGGCTTCCTATGTTTATGGGTTTCTTGTGGATTCTTGTGAATTTCTCTAGCACTTTTCAACTTCCATCAGGTTTTTTTATATTTTTCGGTTGTTCTCGACATGAGTGAGGTCATCCCATGGGGCTTCCTAGGTTTATAAGATTTTTCGGTAATTCTCCTCATGATTTTCAGATCAAGCTTTTCTTCTTCCAAAACTACTGATATCACAAGAACAACCCTTTTAAAAGGGAAATATGACGCAAGGCCTTGCTCCTGCTCCATCTTCCAAAACAACTGATTTCAATTTGGGTGACGCTTGACGCTTCGAAACGCAACGTTATAGTTTTTCTGTCTTTCAGCTTTCACAGCGCAAAAATTTGAATTTATGGGATGTATGACGTATTTTTGTGCAGGAAGCCACATTTTTGCATATGAAAACTGAAAGCGTATTAAAATTATTACGTTGGTGGGACTGGCATTTGTGACGCATTTTTTTAATCGAATGTGAAAATATATAAAAAAATGTTGTTCATTTCGAAGCTTTAAGCGTCACCCCAATTGATATCATTTGTTTTGGAAGAAATAACAAGGACTTGCGTCATATTTCCCTTTTAAAAGGGTTTTTGTTGTGATCATTTGTACAGTAAATATACCAAATCTTGTCCATATCGGTGAAGGCGGCTCAACTAAAGAAAATTCGCTTGAGATATATGATCTCAAGATTTTCTTGATATATCTCAAGGTCTCGTACACTACACTGAAGTTAATTGCGCATCCGGGGACCAAATCTTTTCAAAATCTCAGATGTCGTAGAATCCCCAGCTGAATATATATATTTTATAATTCGTCGTTACAACCGGGTCCGGGTCAGAGACTAGTTCATTTCTTATTTACTAGTCCCGGAATTTTTATGAGCTTTTTGCTCAGATGGATTCTTCTGAAAGATTCTTTCGTTACCGAAGTTTTTACTGTGTCAGTGGTAAATTGCATACAAACCTAGTGCCATCTATGATGAATTACAGGGCCGGACTGATGACCCAAAGGCCCATCGGGCTCAATTTTGATAAGGCCCACGAAATGAGTTTTATGAGGCCCGAATCGGGGCATGGTTTTTGATCGGGCCCACGTTTGAAAGTCATGAAGCCTTGTAGTAGAAGAAAAATAACAATTTTTAAAAATTCTACTGTCAAACAAAACCGTACATAGAAAACCTGGGCCAGGGCGATATTTTTTTTGTTATGCTTCTTATTTGTATAGTCGTAAGATCGCGAGCGGAGCGAGCGAAGCTTTTATACGCTTCATTTACAAATTTCGTATTTTTAAAGCGTTTTTCGAAGCTTATATTACACATTTTAAGAAAAGTACAAGATGTTTAAAGACATCAAGTGAAAGAACAAATAAAATCAATTAAATACACAGGGCACAATTTCAATCACTCTCACTGTCGACGTTTATACAAAAAAAAGTTACATGTCTCGGCTCTCGCTTCAAATGACCCAACAGGCAACAAAAAGCTTTAATTCGAATCGCAAAAATTTATTCTAATTACATGAGTCTCATTTTTTGCTCTCAAAAAGTTGGTTATAGCGCAAACGGATCGTGTCGCTGAAGATTGACGATCGAATTCCTACGTGGCCAATATAAATATCTCTAGGGTGCCTTATCGCATCGGCTACCATCAGGCACCTCATAGTTTTCGCAAAACGACGGTTGATGTTCAGCTTTTTAATGACTTTCTCGTTCAAGGGATCTTACGCCTTAAGTGATCCAACTATGAACGTTTTCACTTCCCAACCGTAAGCCTGACCTCTGAAGTCGTGTATCAAAAAAATGTAGTAGAGACCAAGGTTGGAAGAATCGGAAACGTGATGTATGTGAGATTCATACAAATCGTTCGAAGATTTCATGAAATCACTCTTTAAGTTTTTTGTTTGCATTCTAAGAAATGTTGCAAGAATTAAAAAAGAGCCATCTGCCCGAACGAAATTTCGACTGGTCGAAAAATGCAAAATGCCCATCGGGGAATGCTTCGACCGCCCATTAGGATCAGTCCGGGCCTGATGAATTAGGGCGGAAAATAGTAGGGCTTAGAATGCCGGTTCGCCATATCAATGTGTTTTACCGGCAGGCATTTTTTGGACCACATGCTTAATGTGAATTCCGAACCACGCCTAACGGTAGCTAGCATTTACCATTAGGATTTCTTCTGGTGCTAATTACACCTCCGCCTAACGTTTGACTTAAGGAGTGCAAAACCGGTATCATAAGGGTACGTCAGGCAAAAAATTCGTTCGGGGAAACAGAGTTGAGAATTACATCTCAGATGTGTAACTGTACGCAGTAGAAAATGTCATATCGCCTGGTGTGTCTAGTGTCTTTCGATTCAAAATATATGCAAAATCTCATAACATCTGAGATGTAACATCCCAGAACTGCCGTACAACGCATAAAAAACCTAGCGACGAGAATTTATTGAGAGAAAATATATGAAAATTTCTCATCTGATAACGTCGCTAGGTTTTTTATGTGTTGTAGGGCAGAAAACGATCCACCATCTCAACTAGTCTGAGATGTGTCTCTCCCAAAGCATGCAACATCTCAGATTTCCTTTTCAACTCAGTTTCCGGTTTGCTAAAGTTCTCTATTAACCGGTTAGTTGAAAACTAAAAACAAATTTATTACTGACGATTCTCACGTTCGTACCCCTTTCGATTTCACTGGGGTATTTAAATTCTTAAAAATTCCTAATGCAGTGAACTCTCTCTATAATGAAAAATCTCTATAATGAAATAATGGAATAATGGAATAATAATGGAATAATGGAATAATGATAGTTCTGGGCGAGTTGTCCTGACCTCAATCTCAAAATTTCCTATTTTTAAATACTTCAAATTGAATCTAAAATATTCAGCTTATACATCCTTTTGAAATAAAGGGTTTTTTGAGGTGCTGATGTACGAAATGAACTTAATTTATGTTGTCTGAAGATTTCGGTGAAGTCTTTAGATTTAGAATGTTTCAGCCGCTATTGAGGTGAAGATAGATTTATCAAACAATGAAACACTTAATGTCTGTTTGTATGGTAGCCCTTACTGCTCAGTGGTCTGCTTAGTGTTGTCACCTAGATCGAGAACATTCAAATAATTTATTGTACTGCAATCTACTAATTTTGTTCTGGTAATATCACCAATCGGTTTATTTATTAATAAGGGATGAGATAAATTATGTAACGCAAGAGTTGGAGTATGCGGGTTTAAGTCTAGTGTTACACTTTTTAACAGTGGGTGGGGTAGTAGAAACCCAGTTTTAGGGCCGTCACTGAGTACAACGACTCGAAATCAAAATGTTCTTCTATAAATTGTCGGGCTTGCCCAGACCTTTAGAACAAAAAAATATGAAAATCGGAAAAGATCTACAAAAGACCGAAAGCCACTTAGGCGGCCCTAGCTCAGCGACCCTTCGTCCAAAAATGCCGATCTGCAATACCAAACCCGCATTTAGTACTACCTTTCCAAAAAAGATTTTTAAAATCTGTCAAGTTTTACTCGAACTATCGTTATCGACAAATTTTCTTATGCTGATTTAGCATCTAGAGGCCATGATCGATGCTTCCCCTACTCCCTCCCCTTCGAATCGACTGGTTACAAACGTAGTGGTAAATGCATGGGACTCGTACCTCGTAAGGGTGTAAATATATGAAATCTGAATCTCTGTATATTTAAAAAAGCCTTCAAATATTAAGTTTGTCAAACGTTCATCCACGCTTGAAACCAGTGCCACGAACTGGCTCGTCAAGCTAGTCATTTCATTTGTATGAGAAGACAATTTTTTAAATGCGTTTTTCTACTGTCGCTGTCTCAAGCCGTGAACGTCGTTTTCATATTTCGTCACACATTATATCGTCGAAAAATAATTAGAAACATAGAGTTGAAAATACATCGAATATACATCTATAATATAAAACACAACATCACTGCACCTTACTACACTACATATCACCACGCCTCACTACATCTCACTGCACCTCACTACACCTACTGAGAGACATTTCACTACACTACACCTCACTACATCGTACTACACTACACTGCATCTCACTACACCTTAGTACATCTCACTACACTACACTACATATCACTACACCTTAGTACATTTCACTACATCTTACTACGTCTCAGTCAAATGGTGTGTTACGCGCAATATAGTACTCCTTATGTACCTTAGCCTCTGTCCACCTACTCCTACATCCTACCTACCCGTGGTGACACCTGTTATAGTGAGCAACCCCATGAACGATCAGGTAACCAACCCTGGTATAGTAGTGTGGGTCACTTAGCTGAAGGATGAGGGGGGCTGTCTTCGGGTAGTACCTAGACGCTACGTTTAGGGAGGGTCGAAGACAGCTAGGCGCTATTAAGATGGGATGGCGACTTAGCATGGTGGCGGAGGATCTCAACGGTAAGAGACAACGGCAGCATGCAAAGTCCTAGTCAGATGGACTACCATCAACCAACAAACACGAATGGAGTGCTACGGGCCTTAATGTGCCAGTGAGGCCTTAATTATGGCATACTGGCAAAGCATCGAACACGGACAATGAATTTGGTTAAATGGTTGTGATGAGTAGGCAAGGGCTGACAACTATTGTATTCCACTACCTTACTAAGGAAGGGTGACACTTTCACGAAACGGCTAGCGGGCTAATACCATGGTTGCCCCCGTCCCGGTAAAACCTTGGCAGGCCTCCAAGTACGTTCGAAAGCTCGTCCTGTGAAAATAGGAGGTGTAGGCTCAGATGAACATTCCTGACTAATACCGATCTGGCTCTAAATACGGTGCCCCATGAAGGATCGTATCAACCCTAGCATGGCCTCACTGCTTGCATAGGTAACCATGGGATCATGAAGGTAACTACACTACGAGATGGAGATAGCGGTTTTGAGGGGGGACTCAACAAAATGGAAGAAATGAATAAGAATGACAGCAAAAATCAACAGACAAAATCAGAGGATCAGCGGATAAATCAATCGGAGGTTAAGATATACGACGTGTTCGCAAGAAGCGCGAAGATAACGAGGTCGCCCGTGAGAACAAGCGAGGAAAGAACAAATGCGCTTCAGACCAGCGATACGGCGAATCGAAGATGACAAAATTGGAGCAAGCCAAAATAATGGTGAAAGAGTTGCATGAATTTATTCAAGATAAGAATAACGTGCATAAGGACATAAAGAGGATGGTGGTCAATATTAGGGCCTGCTTAAATGATGTGAAACGGGAAACAGCTGACAAGAAGGAGAAAACAGACGGATATGCCGAAGTGCTAGCTACCCCACTCTCCTCAAAGAGAAAACAAACGCCGGAGGTTACGCCCACAGCAACAAACGCGGCGAAAAGGAGCAAAAAAGACAAGAAAAATAACGAAAGGACCACAAGGAGACCAGATACACAAACACCGAAGCCTAGTCTTACTGAGTGGAGAGAGGTGAGAAACAAAAAGAAGGAGAAAAAAAAGAGAAGCCGAAGCTTAAAAGGCTGAGACCGAAGGCTGATGCTCTGATAGTGGCGGCGGAAGAAGGAACAACGTACGCTGAAATCCTCAAAAAAATAAAGGACGACCAAACTCTCAAGGACCTGGGCGAAAACGTCTCGAGAATAAGACGAACGCAGAAGGGTGAAATGTTGTTTGAACTTAAGAAGGGCCCAGAGATTAAAAGTGCAGATTATAAAGATCTAGTCAAGAGCTCACTGGGCGAGTCAGCAAAAGTGAGAGCGGTGTCCCACATGGCCACGATCGAATGTAGATATATGGACGAGATCACGACAAGCGAAGACCTTCGAAAAGCTCTGAAAGAGCAAGGTAATATAAATGACGAGATAGAGTCAATGATGATCCGTATGAGGAAAGCGGGAGACGAACTCCAAACGGCGGAAATAAAACTCCCGGTGGACGCAGCGATAAAGATTTTGAAAATCGGAAAGGTAAAGGGAGGCTGGACCATATGCCCGATAAGGGTAACCCAGCAGTTAGAAAGGTGCTTCAAGTGCATGAATTTTGGACACCAGGCAAGGAATTGTAGGGGAGAGGATAGATCCAACCTGTGCAGGAGATGTGGGGGAGAGAACCACCTAGCCAAAGATTGCACGAATCCGCCGAAATGTCTGCTGTGTACGTCAGAAAATGACCACGTGACTGGTGGAGCGAGATGTCCAGTCTTTAAACAGGCGCTTAAATCTAAAACAGGACAAGAATGGAAGTGATACAAATAAATCTAAATCATTGTGACATGGTACAACAACTTCTGTGGCAAGCCTCAGCGGAACAAAAATGTGACGTAGCGATTATTTCAGAACCGTACCGTGTATATAGAAACAACGGTAAATGGGCTGCTGCCAGAGCCGAGATGGCCGCAATATTGACAACGGGCAAGTACCCCATACAAGAAGTTGTATCAGACGCTCACGAAGGATTCGTGATAGCGAAAATTGATGGAGTGTATATTGCCAGCTGCTATGCACCACCAAGATGGACGATTCTGCAGTTTGGACGAATGTTAGATTTACTCACAGGAGAACTGACGGGACTCAACCCAGTTCATATTGGAGGTGATTTTAACGCATGGGCAGTTGAGTGGGGTAGTAGATTCACAAATGATAGAGGCTTCAGTCTGCAAGAAGCGCTAGCTAGATTAAATGTGGTTCTGGCAAACGTGGGAAATGCAACTACATTCCGCAAGAATGGGCGAGAGTCGATTATTGACGTGACATTCTGCAGCCCAGTACTAGTTCCAAGTCTGAACTGGAGAGTCGACGAAAGTTACACACACAGCGATCACCAGGCATTGAGGTACACCGTGAAAAAGTGTACAGAGGCAACAAGACAGATGACTCATAGAAGAGAGCGAAGATGGAGAACCGAAAATTTCGATCAAGAAGTTTTTAAGGAATATCTCCAATCAAAGACGATCACGAAGAGAAATCTGCAGAAGAATTGACGAAAGAAATGGTGAATGCATGTGACGCGGCGATGCCAAGAAGGATGGAACCGAGGAATGGGCGAAAACCGGCATTTTGGTGGAACGACGAAATAAGACTTTTGCGAACAACTTGTTTTAAGACAAGAAGGCGGATGCAAAGGGCCAGAAACGAGAATGTTAGAATAGAGAGGTCCGAAGAACATCGTAATGCAAAACTAGCACTGAAGCGAGCAATCCGGGCGAGTAAGAGGGATTGTTGGAAGAAACTGTGCCAAGAGGCAGACACGAACCCGTGGGGCAAAGTGTTCAGAACAGTAATGACGATGATGAAAGGTACATTGGGGCCAAAAGAAAAGTGCCCGGATAGGCTAGGGGTCATAGTGAGAGAGCTCTTCCCACAGTACGAACAGATCACATGGCCGCAAACTCCTTATGACGATGAAGCGGAAGACAGACTTGAACGGTCGATCACTGTAGAAGAGATCCAGATGGCTGCACAAAAGCCAAAAAATAACAAAGCGCCAGGACCAGATGGAATCCTCAATATAGCTCTGAAGACAGCAGCATGCGCAAAGCCTAACATGCTCAGATTGACAATGCAGAAGTGCCTCGACGACGGATATTTTCCTCAAATATGGAAGAAACAGAAGCTGGTCTTAATACCAAAACCAGGGAACCGCCAGACAAGCCATCATCATATAGACCTATATGCTTGTTGGATGGGTTGGGAAAAATGCTGGAAACCGCGATCCTGAATAGACTAAGAAAACACACGGAAGGCGAGCACGGACTGTCAGACGAACAATTCGGATTTCGAAAAGGGAGATCGGCGATTGAGGCCATTAAAAAAGTCATAGAGACCACCGACAAGGCGCGGAAGCAAAAAATACGGGGTAACCGCTTCTGTGCTATAACGACGATAGACGTTAGAAATGCCTTTAATAGCGCAAGCTGGATAGAGATAGCCAAGCGCTACATGTCATGAGAGTCCCCGATTACCTCTGTAGGATACTGAAAAGCTATTTCGAGCGACGAGTACTAACGTACGATACTAATGAAGGGAAAAAGACAGTCGACATCACAGCTGGAGTACCACAGGGATCCATATTAGGACCAACGCTGTGGAATGTTATGTATGACACAGCGCTGAGGCTGACACTGCCAAGATGTGCTAAGACGATTGCTTTTGCCGACGACTTGATCCTCA
>CM055403.1:136451452-136512599 GCA_029228625.1 Pseudolycoriella hygida | reverse complement strand
GTTCGACATTACCTTAGGTAATTTCTGTGGGTCGTTCGAATTCTGACAGTTTCAAAAACTTTGCAACAATTTGAAATTCTGATAATTTCGCACCTATTTATTTGCAAAATCTGTTTAGTTTGCCACATCTATTCTTTTTGCCACATACATTCTCATACGTACGGCTCTTCGGTTATGTTTCATTTTTTAATTCATATGCAGCATTGACTCTTGACATTGGGAATTGGGTAGTTAGACAGGGTAGCGCCTGATTGCATATGAGCGGAGTGTGGTAGTCCGGGTCATGTGTCAGGCGTAAAACCGTCTAACTATCAAGTGCTCTTTTTACGTCCACGTCGTAGTCTCCGGGACCTCATTCTCTTCGGAGTTTTGTGTTAAACTTAAGAGTGCTACCTTATGGTTTCCCTAGGGGTCATCGGAGAAACGGAAATAGGTTGGGCGTTTGGTTAACCTCCAAACAACAGAAAAAATGGATATGTTATGAACTAAACAACACAGCCTCGGATCGCACAGGATAAACGGCAACGACTCAAGCAACGGAAAAAGGACAACGATTTAAAACTATGAACATGGAATGTAAGATCTTTGTTGCGGCCAGGAGGATTGAGATCTCTCACAAGTGCGTTAAGAGCGGAAAAAATTGACATTACAGCAGTGCAAGGAACCAGATTGCCTGGAAAGGACACCATGCCCAGTAGCGACTATAAGTTCTACTACAGTGGGAAGAGTAACGACAGTCCAAGATAGTATGGAACAGGTTTCATGTTTTTGACGAAAATTATTCGACTATACTCTGACTAGTCGAAATCCCCGCCCCTAGGGGCTACGCAGGCTTTATCATTTTCACTAGTTGTCTATTCAGAGAGACAAAGCAAATAATTTTTCGTTTTAATAATGATGCGTAATGTTGAAGGTCGTTACATCACTTCGTTGATATTACCGCTAATAATACTAAAATCGAAGTGGACGAGAAAGGCACTATAAATCAAAATACTTTCTTTGCCGCAAAATAACTCCACTTTCACCGTATTCCATCTCCCCCATATATGGTCTATTTCTTATATCTTCCCGAACTTCTAAAACCATCAAAATTGACCTCATATCCAACTGTCCGACATTTTCGGAACATGTTTTCTAGACGTTTTGCACCATCCCCGACAACATATCAAAAATTAATTTTTCAGTAATTTTCGGGCAGCGGAGCAAATTTTTGTCCATTTTTGCCTCCTATGAGCGACCCTGGACACCGAGCCGCTCGCTGTTAAAATTGGTTCCGCTACCTTCACACTGTCGAAACCTTTCATTTGACACATCAGTGGCCTCATTCCGGCAACTACCGGCCGAGATATAGGTTAATAAGTGCTCCCTTTCAGGACAAAATCGCTGAAAAATGGCCTATATCTCCGGAGTGGGCAACTTTTTCACCTAAGATTGTTCAGCAATTTCGTTGCCCCAAGCCTCCACTAACGATTGGCACTCAAAAATTATCTCTACTTTGTCCAACAGCAAAAGTTCCCTAACAACAGTGTGAGTAAACCCCGAAATTTGAACGGTTTTTGCTGCCTAGCTCCTCCGCATGAAGTCGCATCAAAAAGTTTTTTTGTACAAAGTTGTAGGTCATCAAAAACTCTAAGACTTTACCTCGCCGACCAAATCTCTAACATAACATCTTGACTGACTTTAGGCCGATTTTCAATTTTGACCCGTTTTTTACACATAACTCCCTCATTTCAGAACAATATCCCACCCCGGAACATGTCTTCTCGACGTTTTGGACTATCCCCGACAACATATCAAAAAGTATTTTTCTACTCCTCAGTTTAAACGCAATAATAACGGGATTGTGACCGACAGACAAATAAATAAATAGACACATAAATAGACAAACAGACGAATAAGCAGACAAACTTTAGAGGTTTATAATTAGTAATTAACGCCTACGCAAACACGAAGGAAAAAGACAACGAAACGAAGGAGCTATTTTCGCGGCTTCTGCTATAAGTTCTATGGGACGAAAATAACATCCTTCCATCAGACGGCAGTTTGTGAATGAATTTCTTTCATACTGACATACATACTTTCATCTAACATACTGACATTATTACACAAGCGATTCTTTATGTAGCTACGTATTTTTTTTTTGTTGAAAACAGACGTCTGTGACTTCATTGAACATTAAAATATATCGGGTGAATGAGTCAATATTTCGAGTAAATGAATAAATACCTAGGTAAATCTCTCTCATTTTAGGTAAATAGTGCACAATTTTCTCTACTACATCGAACGAAAAAAAGGGATTTGGACATTTTTTGCAAAATGAACAATTTGAAGAACGTTGTAAAGCATCCATACTCCCTCTGGGTAAAAGCACCGATATTATTGCACACATAGTGTGATTTGCATATATTGTGTAAGTTGAGATTTGTGTGCTAAAAGTTCACACAACTTCCTCACATGATATATACCTGCGCAACATTGTGTCACAATTTGTGTGTGCCGAAAATCACCGCACACATTCTGCGTATATTATGTGCACTTTCTGAGCTTCACAAAATTTTACACAAATATCAACCTTCATACTATGAGAGACTGTTTTTGGTTTGGTTTGGTTTATTTATGAGGTAACAAAGGTAATTAAATCCATACAATTGAATATAAATGCCGCTTGGCTAAATTATATAAAATAAAAGATGAAAACTACTTTCGAAAAACACTCAGGCCGTCCTTGTTGGGCCCATTGTGCTACGCCTCATTGTGAATTTTCCCTCTCGGGTCCGATGAGCCACTTGCTACCTATAATAAAATTTAGAACATTAGGCACACTCAGTTTCAACTGTTCTTCAGGAGTGAAGTACCTCGTCCTGATAGCTTTAAGCGCCGGGCAAGCGCATATAATACGGAGTGGCTATTGGCCCTCGAGGGCAAATAGCTATTCCACATTAGAGCTGCTATTGGCCCGCGAGGGCAAATAGCCATTCCACACTGGAACTGCTATTGGCCCGCGAGGGTAAACAGCCATTCCACACTGGAGCTGCTATTGGCCCGCGAGGGCAAATAGCCATTCCACACTGGAGCTGCTATTTGCCCGCAATTTGTGACTTAAATCAAAATTTATAAAATAAATTTTCATTACCTATTATAAAAACGCATTGGCTGCTTGCCTGTTTGTGGGTATTTCAATTTGGGGTTTTGGGAAAGGTGTGTCAATTAATGGTTATTGAAATTATAGGAGGTGTTTAGAGTTCTTTGTTCCTTCGGAAAAATCTTACATTTTTTGAGTAGGAGCGACGGGAGTGAAAAATGTGGGAAGTTTGAAAATTTATCAATTTTTAATGTTTAAGAATTATGAGTGATGTTATGGGAGTAAGAGCATTGGTTTCTTAGTAATGTTTTAGAGTTTTGTGAGTAGAAGAAGAGGCCGGCATTTATGAAAAATGTCAAAAAGTTGTAAAGGTGGTTAAGTTTTAGAGTTTTTGAATTTATGTTGAAGTTATTGGAGATAGAGAATTGGTTTTGGGATTGTTCCAGGAGTGCTGCGGGTGGCGTTTCGGTGTTGTTCAAATGTGCTGTGGAGTTTCATGTTTCCAGGAGTTTCCATGAGTGATCCTGCAGTGTATCGGGGTTGTTACCGGACAAGAAAAGCGCCTCAGCTATGAAAAGGACTGCAGCCATGGAAATCGGCGTAGGCATTGGAACAACACACGCATACCGAAAGCAGCAGGCAGGGCTGCCCCTTTTATAAGAATTAATTCTTTAAATCGATTCACAGCTTCTCGCTTATTACCCGCGAGGTGAAACATACTCCAAGGTTTAAATTCTTCATTATTCGCATTCGTTCGCCAACTTTCGGAAAAGTCTTCTACAACAACAGCTTATTAATTATTAAAAGTGTGGTAATCTGTGATTTCAAACAAACTTTAAAAAAAATTTAATTCACATAAAAAAGTAGGTATACTATATTCTTTATAATAACGAAAAAAGTTCAACGAATTTGAAAAGTAAAAAATATAAAAAGGATCTTCACAATGAACACAAAAAAAGTATATCTTACGAATTTGCTTTACCGACAAATTTTAAATGATGCCAATCTAGGCATTTTATGTACAAGACTGTTAAGCCAGTCAATGTGTTGTAGCAAGTTCCACAGGGTCAAGATGAATTCGATTGCTTAGATCTGCATTTGTCCGTCAAGCCAAATGTGAGCTGGACAATCACTTGAAGTGCATTAACATCCCCTAACGTAACGAGTTGCGTACAAGTTTTAATTCAATTTATGATACTTATAATAGTTATTATGATCATCATTACAATTATAAAACTCATTCAAATTTTTATGTTATTTTACCTCCAGTGATACAAAAAAGGAAAATGTAAGTTTTTTAACTAAATTACATAAAAATACATTCAAACACTAAATTCTATTGAATAATATTGTCCAAGCAGATCCAGTGTGGGCTGACTACTGGCCCGCAAAAAATAGGCCACTAGAAAAGGCTGGTGCAATTTTCGCGCGGCGCGAAAATTACACCAGCCTTTTCTAGTGGCCTTTTTTTTTGCTAGCCAATAGCAAGTCCACACTGGAGCTGCTATTGGCCCGCGCGGGCAAATAGCAGCTCCAGTCTGGACTGGCTATTTGCACGCGAGGGCCAATAGCAGCTCCAGTGTGGAATGGCTATTTGCACGCGAGGGCCAATAGCAGCTCCAGTGTGGAATGGCTATTTGCCCTCGCGGGCCAATAGCATCGTCCCATATAATATGTATGGCGGTCTCTGGTTGAAGACCGCACCCCTTACACGTTGAAGTATTCACAACCCCTATCTTATTAAGGTGGTAGTTCAACTTGGTGTGTCCTGTAAGCACACCTACCAACCCCCGCAGCTTAACCCGGCTCAGTCCAAGCAGGAATTTTGTGGTCTTTGCATTACAGCCAACCAAAAATTCCTTTGCCTGCCTGCACTTGGTTAACGCCTCCCATCTTGCTTGGTGTTTCCTCTCCGTTTGATCCTTTACAAGGGATCTAATCAATCCTGCATATTTTCCGACAGCAGGCTCTGGCTCTGCCTTCTCTGGCTAACTCGTCTGCTCTTTCGTTTCCCCGTATTCCAGAATGTCCTGGCACCCAAGTCAAGGTAACGTCATTATCCCTTGCCAAAGTTTCCAGTGTCTCGAAACCCTGAAATACTACTTTCGACGAAACCTTGACCGAGGACGGCGCCTCAATGGATGATTCGCTGTCCGTACAGATCAAAATCTTTTCATCTCTTATGCCGACGCGCAGCATTTCTTGATAGCTCTCGTTAATTGCAATAACTTCAGACTGGAATACAGTGGTATACGCCCCCAGAGGGATAGATATATTGCAATCCCAATCCGCCGATTCCCGCTCCTGTTCCGTTATCAGTTTTCGATCCGTCCGTGCAGATCGTCACGTCTGCCTCTATAGGAGGTTAACCCTCGCCCCAGCTAGAACTTTCAGGCACACAAGCTCCGAAATTTCTTTCGAAGCAGAATACCGCTGGAAGGCTGTCTTCGGGCATTCAATGAGGGACTGTTAAAAACAACTTAAAGAAACCTGTTTTTAATAACGAAACAACTAAAAAAGTTACATGTCATCACTTGTCTTATAATCCAAATTCTCTTTGTGCTTTAATTCACTACTACATGGGGTGAAAAGTCCGCGGCCTAGCAATGAAAGAACTAATTTTTACATATGAAATAAATTTTATTCTTCAACGTAGTCTGCCTGAAGGGAAATGCAGTTTGTCCAACAGTCCTGCAGCATTTGGATACCTTTGGTATAATAGGATTTCTCCAACCTTGCAAAATAGGCCTCTGTTTCAGATATCACCTCATCATTAGTGTAAAATCTTTTTCCCTGTAGTTTGGGAACAAATAGTAGTCGCTGGGGGCCAGACCTGGAGAGTAAGGTGGGTGGTGGAGTAATTCATAGCCCAAAGAGTCCAGTTTCACAGTTGCTTTTATGGATGAATGCGCTGGTGCATTGTCATGATGAAACAATACCTTTTTCTTCTGCATATTGATTGATAGTAATTTTATTGTCTACTATTTTCTAGATGACATGGAAAAAGAGTGACTATGGCTGCTGTCATAGCCCTCATTAAGAAACCATGAAAAACGTTACAATATGACATTAATAACATTAACGCGGATACCAACTAACAAACAAACAAAATAAGGGGACTGCAACAAGCAAAAGGACAATACATATTTAAGATCTGATAAATCTAAGTCAAACATAAATATAAAGCCAAAATGGGAGACCATATAATCATTAGTTCGTTGCCAAGCAAAAAAAAAAAAAAAGCCAGGCATCATCAGATGCGTTGTCAAATAAATTAAAAATCGGAAATGGAAAACAATGTGCCAAGAAAGCAACAAAACACAAACACTTTATCCAACCATGCCGAAGCTACCGAACACTGAGTCATCAAGTTTGTGTAATTCTTTTTTAAATTGGTGGGACGGAAGGGTTGGATCAACGTGGTTTGCAGCAAGATTAAATAGCCGGCAAGCGAAATTGAATGTTGAGAATTGTGAATATTGGTGGACACTACCAGTTAATTTAATGAATGAAGATCTTCGCAGAGTTCGTGTACCATCATTCAGTACAATTTTGTTTCGGATGAACTGACAGTTTATCTTCCCAATGAGGACATCATGAATGAAGAGGACTGCTGCGTTAGTCCGACGTCTCAGTAGCGATTTCAAATTAAGCTCATCAGATCTATCAGCATATGGACGAATCCGATATGAGTCAGTCTCTAATTCGATACGACGATCACGTTGGCATATAAAACGAACTGTCTCTGGACAATTTCTAACGATTGAATATGCACTGCATGATGAGGTGACCAGATAGTGCTGGAAAATTCGAGATGGGACCGAACTACTGTTGAGTAAAGCATCTTATATGTTTCAACATTATATTTTGCATAGCATTGTCGTCTTACAAACGACAGCATTGACATTGCTTTCTTAATTGTAATTTCCCAATGTTCGTTGAAGGAATAGTTGTCGTTATAAGTGACACCGATATCTTTTGTGCTGTTTACGGGCTTGATCAATTTGCCCTCAATGTAATAATCTGCCAAGATTGGAGATCGCTTTCTGGATAATGAGATTACTTTACATTTGTCATCATTGAGTACAAAGTTATTGTCAGAGCACAATTTCATGAAACTGTCTATGGAGTCTTGCATGTACTGTGTGTCGTCGATGGTCGAAATTCTGTTGTGAACTATCTTTTTGTCATCTGCGGAGTTGATGTCTTTTGTGGACCTATTGAGACATCCGAATCATTGAAATAGAGAAGGAACAATAAAGCAGCTAATATTGATTCTTGGCCAATTCCAGAGAGAACATCGATTATATCAGACTTACAAGAATTTATCTTAACTCCATTATCTTAGTTCCATTAAGTTGTCTGGATGATGAAGTCGGGAGGACATTGTATTTTAGCTGATCAACTATTATCATCTCAAAGGCTTTAGCAAAGTTGGGTACGAGGCAAACACCACGGTAGTTTGTAACGTCAGATTTCTTACCGGATTTAAATACTGGAATCAAATGACTTGTTTTCCATAAATCGGGATAGTAGCAGTCCGACAATGATTTTGAGTAAATCATTGAGAGCGGTTGAGAAAGCTCGTTAGCACATTCGCGAAGGAACAACGGCGCCATTTTATCGGGACTAATTCCTTTGCTTAGGTCCATATTTAGAAGAGTTTTCTTCACGATGTCACTGGTGATAATAATGTTTGAGAATCCGGCATCGTCCCTAGATTTGATAAAATTTATTATATCAGCCATGTTCTTGTCGTCAATAGGAAACTTTTATCGCGAATATGTTGGCCTTTTTAACATCGTTTGTTGCTACTTCGTCGCCGTAGGACATTTTACCAGGAAGGCAGCTTTTCTTAAATTTGGAGTTAATGTAATTCCAAAACTTCTTTTGTTGTTTCTTGTAGTTGGATGCAAGATCACGCAAGAAGCTATTATACAGAGCATCGTGGTAAGTATCGAATGCAGTTTTAGCAGCTATGAATGGTGAAATATCTGAATTGTTGGTAGTTTTGGATCGGTTGAGGTACGCGGTCGTTTTCTCTTGATCTCGTTGTCGAGCTGTTTCAATAATGTGACATAGTACTCGCCAGTTATTGTTTTGCCTTTCTCCAAATAGTCGATAAATATTATGCCATGCGCATCCCAAAAAATCGTGGCTATAACCTTGCCTGCAGAACGCTGTGCCTTTGAGCGTTTCGGTCGGCTCTGACCAAATTCTAACTACTCTACAGACTGTCTATTGGACTCTGGTGTATAGTACGAGGGGCACCCTGAAAGTTTCGGGAATCGGCTATTTCTGACGCGTAAAAGCATTTGGCATGAATTTTATTGGAAAGTTTCAACATTTTTAAGATAGATTGATCGGTTAGATCTAATAAAAAGGATACCCAAGTATTAGGGTGTACCGTTTTAGCGTTAGTCAGCAATATCACGTTTTTAGCCGTTCTACCAAAGTTTACTACTATTTGGATGTGCTCCATTTCATAAACACAAATATATGTCCACAAAAAATCCAAACTCAATTCATTACCTATATCGGGAGAAATCGAAGGAATTAGAGTCACATGAAATTTTACAAGGACACACACTCAGAGATCAATGATTTTATCTGTGAATTGACAATTATTTTAAAAAAATTTGAACTATTCGGGTAGTTGAGAGTCCAACGTAATGCCAACAATGATTTATTGATAAAAATATATTTTCAGATAGGTCTTAGGAACGTTTGATCCGTCAGAGGTCGATATTTTTGAGCTGACTCATTACCAAGATATGTCAAAATTTAAAGTTCGCGTGTATAACTTAAAAATATCTAGATTGATCATACTTTCCACGTACATACATAAAATACTTCTATGAAAATTAAACTTCAGAAAAAAAATCGAAAACTAGCAGAAGTTCAAAAAAATTTTTTTTCCATTTTCAAAAATGGCCGACGCCTTTTTTTGGATAAATTTATCCACTTACAACGAATAATTTCTTCATGATGTTAAGTGTGCAATATACTTAGAAATGATGAAATTTTCCAACAAAATTCATAACAAATGCTTTTACGTGTCAGAAATAGTCGATTCCCGAAACTTTCAGGGTACCCCTCGTAATGAGTCCATGTTTCATCAATCGTGACAAATCTACGCAAAAACTCCGTTGGATTACGCTCGAACAAAGCTAAATTACGCTCTCAATGGTCAAGACGGTGCAGCTTTTGATCAATTGTTAGAAAACGCGGCACCCATAGCACAGAAAGTGTAAAATAAGTATGTCGCACCCGTTCTGTTGATATTTTGAGGATGTCAGCTTTTACTTTTTCATCAGCCAAAAGAATAAGATGTATTCTTTTGATGTTTTCTTCGGTAACTGCTTCACTTGGACGTCCTGAACGTTTGGCATCATCGGTGCTTGTTTAAATTCAGCAAGCCACTTCTTGACCATTGTATACGACGGAGAAGATGTGCCGTAATACTTAGCCAGCCATTCTTTGCTTTACACCGTATTTTTTCCCATTAAGAAACAATGTTTAATCAACACACAAAATTCATTATCTTCCATTTTTTACGAACAATAAAAATTTTGAAGTAATGACGCCATCTCTATATGAAGTCGTGGACTTTTCACCCCATGTAGTATTTTCAAAACGAAGAAAAGAAAACAACTTTAACCACTGTTACTATATATCTATCCTTATCTATCTATCTCAAATTGAAAAAAAAAATACAAACAAAACTGAACGCCTCCTTCTCCGCCCCGTCACACAGATACACTAACACCTTTTAGCACCAAAACTTTATCTCGAGCACCCAACCTTTTTCCTCGCAAAATTTTAAGAAAATTTATAGTGCCGTTTTCGATCTAACTAACGTAGGATATTTCCATTAACTTTGGCTTCTGTGAAAATGCACATTTGTGCTGAAAATGACCGCTACCACGGGCCCATGATCAAATGGAAAAATATAACAAAAAACGAAAAGACTCCTTGCACATTGTGCAAATAGTCTCATCTATAATGTTGGCTATTTGCACATTTCACTATGGTACCGAATTTTGAAATTTTCTCATTTTTGTATGGATTTTTGAGAAAATTTAGAAATTTAGTACCATAGTGCATTGTGCAAATAGTGTGCAAATAGCCGAAGGTATATAGAAGAGACTATTTGCACAATGTGCAAATAGCCAACAATATATAGAAGACACTATTTGCACATGGAAAGACGTAACATTCAACCAAAACTCTTTCACAAAGAAGAAAGTTTTCAATGTAATTTTTCATCAACTTTATAATATGTACATGATTGATATGTATATGTATTTGTACATGTATATGGAAAAGTTTTCCTTTTAGGAAATGTCACGAAAACTAGGTGGCCTACGAAACTATAGAATTTGCGCTTTAATGAAACGTCACGAAAAGCTAGTTGGCTAACGAAGCTAGGGAACTTTTACTTTTACAAAATATCACAAAAACTAGATGGCTAACAAAGTTGGGAAACTTTTCCTTTTACGAAATGTCACGAAAACTAGGTGGCCTACGAAACAAGGAAATTTGCGCTCTAATGAAACGTCACAAAAAGCTAGTTGGCTAACGAAGCTGGGGAACTTTTACTTTTATATAATATCACAAAAACTATAGGTGGCTAACAAAGTTGGGAAACTTTTAATTTTACGAAATGTCACGAAAACTAGATGGCCTACGAAACTAGGGAATTTGCGCTTTAATGAAACGTCACAAAAAGCTAGTTGGCTAACGAAGCTAGGGAACTTTTACTTTTACAAAATATCACAAAAACTAGGTGGCTAACAAAGTTGGGAAACTTTTCCTTTTACGAAATGTCACGAAAACTAGGTGGCCTATGAAACTAGGGAATTTGCGTTTTAATGAAACGTCACGAAAAGCTAGTTGGCTAACGAAGCTAGGGAACTTTTACTTTTACAAAATATCACGAAAAAGTGCTATAAAAGCTAGGTAGGTAACGAAGGTAAGGAAGTTTTCCTTTCACAAAATGTCACAAAAAGTTTTTGGGTGAGGAAACTAGAATTAATACTACGTCTAAGTGTGCAAATAGTCTCTTCTATATATTGTTGGCTATTTGCACATTGTGCAAATAGTCACTTCTATATAACTTCGGCTATTTGCACACTGTGTAAATAGCCAACAATATATAGAAGAGACTATTTGAGACAATGTGCAAATAGTCTCTTTCATAGAAAAAATCGGTTTATCTCTAAAAAATGAATTGCATAATTAATGTTGCACCGTGTACGACCGATAGTAAAGTGGAATGGAAGACCCTACGCATGAGAAGCCTTTAAACATTTCAACAAACAAAATCCCGCTAGACGCCCAGTTCACTATCTATGGAGCGAAAATTCCTGAATGAACTGCAAACTTACCTTTTGATCCAATTTTTATTTCGAAAAAAATTACACGATGTAAGAAAATTTTTTTGTTATTTCTTGCTAATGTCTGTCAGTTTAAAACGTCTAACATCGTAGTTTAAATTTGTATATCATCAGGCAGCGCAAATATTCGGCAGAAACGGTGATGTTCCTTAAAGTCTTCTTGCTGATGAACGACACTACAATACCAAGCCCCCTTGCAGTTGAAACAATTGAGTTTTCCCTCTGAGGGACAAATTTCGCAGGGTAGATTAATTGTTCTTAGCGCCTTAAATGTTGTTTCCAAAAAAGCCGGCAGGTTTTCCGAAATTTTTAAGGCAGAGGCTAGCCGAACCATTCGTCGGAAAGAATAATCGAGAGCGCAATTAGCACGAAGAAGTAGACGACAATTGTCACCAATCTTACTGTGTGGTGTGAAATGATTGACGTCGAATTGCAAGTGACGTGCTCTGACAGTCTTTCGCTTTTCAGACAGCAACGGCATAAAGTCATTTACAAAAATCTCACGGGCAATTTGTTGCTTCGTGTATACTTGGGAAGGCACTAACTTAATTGGTGATGTAAGAATGGTAATCAAGGCGGTACCCTTGTCTACCAAAACTTGACCATTGGATGATTCGAGTAGGATTCTACTGCCATCTATATGCTTGGAATGTTCTTTATAATCTTCATTGAGAAAGTTTTTTAGGTCTTGCATGAAACAATCATAGGATATTGGCGCTAGTGGATGATGATTCTTTTCATGCAAATATCCACGCAGGACAGCAACTTCGATAGTATTCCATTGGCTGTTTTGTTCCTCATTTTTCGCCACCACCCAGTCGAAAATTGGATGGAGTGTTTCTTTCACATTCATACGATACGATGTGTTAATGAGAACTGTTCGCTTCAACGTCAAACAGTGTGCAACAATAGCTACACCAGAAGTGACTCCAATTGCGGACATCCCGTTAAGTGCAGACGTTTCGTCTATGCGCCCATATCCACTCCGTGATATAGCTGCATACCACTCAGTATTTATTTTCGTACCAATTTCATATTTTATCGACATTACGAAACACCAACTACGAATTTACAAAATCCACAAAATAATATTTGTAATCGTCAAAATAGTTAGCCACGCGAATTAGTTTCGATGCTATGAAAACGTCCCCACTTCACACCTCCACACAGATTTGTGACGATTGTGTGATTTTTACCGCTTGTGAAGAAACAGAGCAACATGTTAGCCGCTCCTTTTTGCCTCCCTTTGTCGTTAAACATTTAACCGCTTTATACTAGAGGTACTAGAGGTATATTGGAGGCCCGAAATCCGGAAAAAAGTCCGCCCAAACCCGGCCTGGCCCGAGCCCGACCCGAATTCGAACTAATTTTCACGGATTTGGGTTAAGGGCTTAAAAAATCTTGGTTGGTCGAGTTTCGGCTAGCAAAATTTCCGGTCGGCCGGGTTTCGAGTTATCAGGTTTACGATTCAAGTTCAAATATATTGCTACAAAAAGAAATTTTGAAAACGATGCATCCTAAACTATCCAAATCACATCGACTATGAAACAATGATGTGTTGCAATGTAACAGTTATCAATGTGATTGTAATAAGTATATTTTGGTAATGATTTTACATAAAAGAACATTACACGTTTGAGAGCCGTATGACGAGCAAACATTTAAAGAGTTATTTTGTGTAAAATGTGTAATTTAAATTTAAGCAATGATCACTTTGTGATAACACGCAACAAAGCGTGTGAGGAAAGATGGATTCTTTTGTGATCATTTACTAGCTGAATCTAGTTGAATGTTTTATTTTGCTTTTCGGGCTAATCCGACAATAAATAATTCGAAAAATATATTTAGTTGCACGGAAAAAAACAAGTGAGAATTTAGTTGAATGACTTTCGAAACGAGAACACACATCCTGTGCAAAGAATGAAAAAAAGACAAACATTTTTTGTCGGTTTTTCACTGTATTTTCTCCTTTCATGCTTGAGTTTAACTCAATCGAACTAGATTTCGGGTAACAAAATTCGACCCAAATCACTTTCGGTCGGTCGGGTTTCAATTTCGGATCGGGTTGCCAAAGTTTTCCGGGCAGTCGGGCTTCGGGTTCTAATTTCGAATCGGGCTCGGTTCGGGTCGGGCCGAGCTGCCACCGTTTTCCGGATGGTCGAGCTTCGGATTTAAATTTCGAATCGGGTACGGGTGGGGTCGGGCTGAGCTGCCAGCGGTTTCCGGGCGGTCGGGCTTCGGGTTTCAATTTCGGATCGGGTTCGGTTCGGGTCCGGCTTCCAAAAAAGGTCGGCCCGCACACCCCTACTGTATACATATACATCAAAACTGAAATTGGTTTGGCAATGTCTGAATCACGTATTGTCAAAATTATACGGAGGTGATATTTCCGCATCATGAGCATTTTCATTTTTTGAACCACCTTAGCCCACGTTTTACATAAATAGGAATTGGTCCTACAGAAATAAAAATGAAGACTCTTTTTGTTATTGGCAATAAAATTTGAGAAAAGTTGCTTACAAGGTCACACAACACGAGAATAGTGCTTTTAAATTTTCTCGTACCTATGAGTTTTTTCACACTAATAAGTACAGACCTCCGAAACACGAGTAAAAAAAACCATGCGATTTGAGACTGAAATTGAGACTGTTTTTGTGTATGGCACTGAGTACTGTATTTTCGAACGTTTTAGACTGTTTTGAGACCGTCATCATCATTAAAAATGATGAGTATGCTCATTTTTGCCTCAATTAATAGACATTTTCTGGTGTTTGAGACTGTTGAGACTGATGAGTATGCTCATTTTGAGACTATTTGAGACTGTTGAGTATGTTCAATTTGATGCATTTGAGATTCTTGAGTATGCTAATTTTGAATTGCAGTTTGAGACGCTTTTTTGCCGCCAATGATACTGAAACTTTTTCATTTTGTTCGTAGATGCCGCCACGTACGATTTTCTTCACAATTCGCGAGTAATCTGAAAGTTTATTATATTGAGTTTATTTCAGCATTCGTACATATTGACAAATTTACAAACAAGAAAGATTATAAAAAAAAAATATCGAATTTATAAATAAAAAATCTCCTCCATTTTCTCAGACTCTTGAAACGTACCCATGACTGATGCAGCGTTGCCTCTCTGTATCGCCATACTGATTCTTTGGTTTAAAAAGGACTTTGACCTCGGTTCATGTGTCTTCAACGAAATTTGTTTAGACGATTTCTATCAATTTTTTATGAAAACATTGATGGAATATCCAGCCGGAAATGTCCACATTTGATTGCTTCTTCCACCACTGCTGACTACGACGTAATTGTTTACACGGAGACATGGCTTAAGGATGACATGAATGATTTGGAATATATGAGTGACCGCTATGTTGTATTTCGGAAAGATCGATCCTCTTCGATGATTGACGCTACTCTAGGTGGCGGCGTGCTGATCGCTGTTCGTAACAGTGTACAATGCATAGAATTTTCATGTCCGGAGATGAACGGTTTAGAAGCTATTTGTGTCCGCATATCATTGACTTCGAGCTGCCTATTCATTTATGCATTATACATTCAAGGAACTGCAGATATATCTATCTACCGAGCACATGTAGCTGCCATTGACGCCGTAAAGAGGAACCTAGCTTGCTCTGACACGTTTCAAGTTATGGGTGATTTCAATTTGTATAATGTTGAATGGTACGAAAATGATGGTGGATTCGACTACATTCCGATCATCGGCGAATGTATGTGCGCGAGATCAATTATTGCTCGTGAGGTGTCGTCAGCGATGTCATCTTTTGCTAATGTTAGCGGCAACGTACTCGACCTCATTTACACCGACAACCCTGAATTGTGTGTGGTCAACCAAGCTGAATTCCGAATGGTTCCTGCCTCGATGAGTGACGTTGATCACGTACCGCTATCATGTACAATAGAATGCTGTCCGATTGTTGCTCCAACTGCCTCCGATGATTCACACTCGGTGTTCTGTTTCAAGAAGGCGAACTATGATGCCATAAATACACATTTGTCAGATGTCGCTATATTACAAGAATGCGCTTCAGACATAAATGACTCGGTAACCACTTTGTATGATAACATCTATGATACTTTCGCTAAATTTGTTCCCCGCGCCACAATTCGTTCAACTAATAATCCTAAATGGTACACGAAAGAACTATTGCATCTCAAGAATGTTCGTAATAAGAAATTCAAGAGACTACGTATACAACGTCAACTTCAATTATTGAACGGTATTCCTTCTGTGTTGGACGATCGGGAATTCCTAAAGGCGAGAGATAACTACGAAGCGCTTAGAACGGAACTGCACAGCAATTTTATACGTGAAAAGGGTCATTGCATCAAAACAGACTCGAAGTCATTCTGGCGTCATATCATAGCAAAACGTAAATCGAGCAGTTTACCAGGTGTTATTGAAATGGACGGTAAAAAAGCAACCACGGACGCCGAAAAGTCGGATATATTCGCCGAATACTTCCAGAGCGTCTACGTTGACCACCCAAATGATCCATCTTTGTTAGATTTTATCAACGAACGAATTGACGACGATTGTTATCACATCACATCGCCACCAGAACTCGTTCATTTTGTGCTTCGTGGATTAGATTTAAACAAAGGCAGCGGACATGACGGAGTCTCATCGCTCTTTCTCCGTGAATGTGCCGATAATTTGGCCGGACCGCTAAGCATGGTCTATACTCAATCTTTAACAGAAAAGCGCTATCCCGACGCGTTCAAAATTGGTCAGCTTACGCCGGTATATAAATCAGGACGTAAAACCGATGTCAAGAACTACAGAGGAGTCAACGTGATGCCGAATCTTGCCAAAGTGTTCGAACGAGTAGTCTACATGCAGCTGAAACTTATCATTCCTCGCGACATCAGAGTATCTCAGCATGCATTCATTGCCGATCGGAACGTTGAATCGAATTTGATGGAGCTTAGCGTTATTGCCCATGACGCTTTTCAACAAAACGCTCAACTAGACACATACATGGTCGATATCACCAAAGCTTTTGACAAGGTTGAAGCGAATAAGCTAATCCGTAAAATGGCCACATTCCGGCTATCGAATGCTGTTCTGCTTTGGTTTGTATCGTACTTGACATCCAGAGTTCAGTACGTAATTATTGGAAAAGATAAATCAAAAACTTTCATTGTTCTTTCCGGTGTTGGCCAAGGATCCATTTTGGGCGTTTTCATGTTCCTAATGTTCTTTAACGACTCAGACGTGTGTATGACAGGTATCCATTGCCTCAATTTTGCCGATGACAAGAAAATCGCAGCAATTGTCAAGTCGAATGAAGATGCGCTAAACCTCCAAAATCAACATCTTCTACAAATGGTGTTGCGACAATGGCCTGGAAATCCACCGAACAAAGTCCAAAATCATCACGTACACACTGAAGACGAAGCCGATACTTTTTAATTACGCTTTGGATGGTGAAGCGATTCAGCGAACAGATAGCACATTTGATCTTGGGATTTTGATGAACAGTAAAATGAACTTTAATTCCCACTACGAATACGTGAGCAACAAATCCAAGTCTATTTTGAACTTCGTGAAACGCCAACGACGATATCTTGACAACGATGCTATCAAGATTATTTACAAAGCCTTGGTCCGATCGAATTTGGAGTACGCGGCTTGTATCTGGTCACCACACTATATGACGCACCGAAGCACAATCGAAAGTACACAAAAACAATTTGTTATGTTCCTGAATGATGACTACCTCAACCGATCCGACAACAATTATGTACTTAGTCCTTACGTGGAAAGGTGTGCCAAGTTCGAGTTACAAACTCTGATCCGGCGTAGAGTGAATGCATGCATTCTCTTCATTCACTCTCTTCTTATTGGCAAGATTAATTCACCGTCACTTCGTTCACTCATCACCTTCAATTCAAGACCATTAAGGAGCAATGGCATGATCTCTTTGAAAGCATGTAGGACAAGCCGGTCTCAATATTCGCCATTTAACAACGCTTGCCGGATGTTCAATGCTGTATCATACATTATCGACCCCACGCTACCACGTAACCAGTTTCGCAATGCCTTGAATCGAATTCTTGACTCTGATTTGAATCAATTTCTACAGCTGTGACATCCACTACTCTACTATAAATCTGTGATATCTTATTTTAATATTGTATTGTTATATATGATTTGACCAATTAACATAGAATACTTTGACGGGCTCGAGTAACTCGAGTAACTCGAATGACTTGATTAATCAGAATTACTTTCTATTGACATTATGTGATATTTTAATTTATTTTTGCTCTATCTTAATTTTTATGTTGTTTGTGATACTTTAATTTATTTTGTAGCTTTGTTTTTATATCTAATGTCTGTGAACTTACCTTCTTCACTACGATTTGTATAGTCCGCTTGTATTAAGAAGACTTAAAATGAAAATAAATGAATGAATGAATGAATAGTTGATTGATAAAATCTTTGGCATTTTTGCTCCAAGGGCCCATAGTCTCAACCGCAAACGGAACGAAATGATAGTTTTGGCTGAGTAATTGCGCGTATTTGTGTTCTTTTACTCTAACCATGTTCAATGCTGCTTGTCCAGCTTCTTTACAGATGAGTCTCAAGATGCTAGGTGCAAAGGTGTCAGCGCATGTGGCGTCCCATATGAGAGTTTTTCCTTTTGACCACGGAACTAAGCTCATCCCATCCACTCTCTTTCCATCGGTGCGAATTAGACCCACTGGCTCCAATTTAGCAGGTACGTCTGCTGACGCTAGAGCTCTTTGGATTATTTGGTTCAACTCCGCGTGTCTAGACCACCGACCAGCACTGTAACGGCAATGTAAGCCATGTCGACCTTTTCTATCCACGAGAGCTCCACAAACACAGGTGTGAGGTTTGCAAATGTCACTTCCAAGTCTCAGTCCGACGCTTATTCGAAAAACGTTGTTGTCTAAAAGCGTACCGATTGCTCTGGATGGTAGTGCATGTAGCCATGTCCCGGATTCGGGTTCGCAGATTGCCAACCTTCTGGATTTATCGGCGGTCAAGTCATCGTCATTTTGCAGGCACTGCATCAACCTTTGTACGTTTATTGCATCCCAATCTTTTTGTGATGACGGCGTGGCTGGTTGGTTGGAATGAGGATTTATGCAATTCCAAGCGGTTAAACCATCTGCGTAATCAGCTATGTCCATAATATCGAGCGTGGGTGATTGTAACATGATACTCATTAATGGAAAAAGACTGTTTACTGATGATAAAAATGCAGGTAATGCAATGTCCTGAATTCTCCTTAAGCCAAGACCTCCCAGTCGAACTGGCAATGATGACGGAATGTACGTGTCGTTGTCCAAGTGTGTGTTCGTTAATGTTTCGACCGTTGTTCGAATGCTGTCGTCGATTTCTTGTATAACTTCGGCTACTTGCCAACATGGTGTTGTTCGAAGCAGAAAGACCAACTTTGGGATTGACAAACAGTTTCTCAAGATGTAGTACGCGATGTGGTAGTTGTCCAGTTCTGTTAGGCGATTGAAAAATGTTCTGAGCTCGAGGACCTTTTTCTTGAACACTATATCGAAGGACTGGCTGGTTATTGGTGCTCCAAGCAGGGTTAGATTGTTGACGATGATGATGCCTGGTGACATATCATCGAAACGGCGAACCGTATCCGGGTCGATTTGTGAACAAAAATACAATTCACACTTCATTGGGTTGATTTCCAGGCCGACTTTTTTGCATTCTTCGATTACAAATGCGAAATCGCGAAGAACGGTGTCGGGATCGCCGGCGACAGTTCCATCATCCAGGTAAAATATCACAAATTCTGAGATTAGCGACATTATCACAGATTGAATTGCCAGGCAAAAAAGAAGAGGCCCACACGGATCTCCCTGTTGGGCTCTGTTCTGCGACAAAATTATGTTATCACCATAGAATAAAAATGATGTCGTAGAGTAACATTGCCAGAGGAACGGGTATATCGATGGGTGGTTGACTTTGATCTCATTTAGGAACTTCGCCCTTTGAACCTCGTTGAATGCATTCCTGAAGTCTATCTTAAGGACGACATATTTACTGTGCCTATGTTTCTTAATGAAAGTTCTGCTCGCGTGTACAGATGCCTCACAGCCACCCTGTACTCCGAAACCGACCTGGCGGGGCGCGAACCTTTTCGATGATTCACTCCGTGTAGAACCACAAGCCAACTTGGCAGTTAGACGTCGGAAAGTTGTTATTTTTTTTATTTTTACTTACCTTTTCTGGTCACCCATCTAAGTACCTAACCACGCCGAATGATGCTTAACTTTGCTTGTGGACCGCCAACGACGTAACTCATGTTGCTAAATTGCACATGTGTATTTGTAGTCATATTTTGAACCGTTGTTACAAAAGGATATGAGACTGTTAAGTGTACTCATTTTCGACAAAAATATTTTTCACAATCTTATTGAGGCTTTTGAGACTGTTGAGCATGCTCAAATGTGAAAAAAAAAATTTTTAGCCAATGAGACTGTTGAGTGTACTCATTTTCGACAAACATATTTTTGTTGAGCATGCTCAACAGTCTCAAAAGCCTCAATAAAATTGTAAAAAATATTTTTGTCGAAAATGAGTACAATCAACAGTCTCATTGGCTAAAAAAATATTTTTCACAATTGAGCATGCTTAACAGCCTAAAAAAGTCTCGAAATGAGCATACTCAGCGATCTCAAATAGTCTAAGTGAGTGTGCTCAATGCCCTTAGTCAGTCTAAATCTAAAAAAAAATTTAAAATGAGTGTACTCACTGGTCTCATTAATGATGATTTGATAAAAAAAGCGAAATTGAGTACTTCTGATTTTTTTTTCAAAAATTGAGACTGATTTGAGGCTGTGAGTACACTCAATTTTAGTACTCACAGAGACTCCCATTTTCACTCGGTAAACTGAACCGATTTTCAAGAACTTTTTTCCTGGATTGAATTCTACGTTATTTGAGCTATCGACACGATTTTTCCGAGTTCAGAGCTCCGAAATGAACCTATATTTTTAGAAAGCTCATACATGACAATGTTCCCAGATAACGCAGATCACACTTTTCAATTTGGTTGCCCACTGAATGTACATTAAATGTGGGAAATTCAATGTTGTTGAGAATATGTACATAAAATGTACAAAAAATGTGGTACATATTTCGATGTACATAAAAAGCACATTTTTTGTGCTATTAAAACTCGAAATTATTGCACTAGATCACAAGTACATTTTTCGCACATTTTATGTGCGTGATAAGGTGTACACTATTCCTATCACATTAGATGTGCTTGTGATGTAGTACATTTTTCGATGTAAATAAAAGGCACATTTTTTGTGCTATTAAAACTCGAAATTATTGCAATAGATCACAAGTACATTTTTCGCACATTTTATGTTGGGTAACATTAAAAAAAACTATCGAATTTTAAAAGAAAGAAAAATGTGTTCAAAGAAAAAAGCTAACGGGGAATAGATTTTTTATTGTTTCGCATAAAATCAATTTCAAATAACAGTTAAACAATGAAGATGATACAATAATTTGAATGCAGCATTAACGTGTGCAGGTATGAAAAACCTTTTTGTAAATGTACAACCGCTGCAGTGTGTTCGATCAAATAAATTTAAACAACACTCTGTGGAGTTTGTTTAATTTTCATTTACTAACTCAGTACAAAAAAAGTTCTTTTAATGTACTTTCTATAATTTAACACTTTATACAAATTTAACACACCAACACATAAGTATCCGGTGGAACAATTGGTAAAGCACTCGACTCATAATCCCGAGCGTCTTGAGTTCAAGCCCCGCAAATGGCAGAAATTTTTCTAATAAAAAAAATGAGAACTTGGCATAAAAAAATGTAGATGGAGGACGTAGCTGATCATGCCGCAATGGCCGAGTTGGTTAGTGCATTGGGGTTTTCGAGTAGACTCCTTTGGGCTAAGCGATTTCGAACATTGTGGCAACTGGGGCGTACATAGATTTCACAATATGAGATTCATCTCATAGAAGGTTATGTATGTGCGTCCTGGGTAGGTAAAGCTAGGTATTTACATTCTAAATGGCCACTATTCGCCACTGAATTTAGAGTGCCTTAATGTGCCCTAGAATTACCAAAAAATCAAAATCATCAGAATAAGAAAAACCGAAATAGAAAAGTCGGAAAACTAAATTACATTATCCTTTATTTTCTTACATAACATATGTACATGAAACGTGCTAGTAATTCACACTAAAAAGTACATTAAAGATACATTAGTTGTGTATTCAAAGTGCTTTAAATGTACATTAGATGTGCATGTAATTCACATTTAATGTACATTAAATGCACTTCACGTTCCAAAGAAATGGTATCTAACGGTAAGGGCGCTTTTTAATATACATAATATGTCCTGGAACTGGAGCACATTAAATGGGATCAGCACATTTTCCGATGGCACTTTATGTACATTTCGTGGGGTCAATTGTTATCTGGGATTGACACGTTGACACTCCAAGACAAATTGGTTTTTATGCTACCCAACTATTACTGAAGAAATTTACACCCCTATAGTGTCGAACAAACCCAAATTCATTTTTCCTGTGGTCGATAGCTTGTCATGAAAATACGTCAAAGCTAAATTTAATTTTTTTTTGTTACCATTTATCAAATACATAGTTTTTTGAGTCAAAGATTTTTTCTGGAGGTGAAGGTTTGATTCCGAAAAATTTTTGGATTTGAGAAACGGAAAAAACTTTTTTCAGAAATTATTCGTGCATAGTAACGTTACTTTCATGCTATACGCTGATAAAAAATCTGATATACAGAATTTTTCCCCACTCGGATATTTCTGGTTGAAAGCCAGTACGTTACCACCGAGCTAACCCGTTGCTTATCCCTAGGTTAAACTCCCTGCATCATTTGAAGACAAGTTAACCCGCCGGTTTCGGGCGCGAGCCAAAAAATTCGTTTTTCATAGAAATGCCAATGGAAACCAAAAACTAACTAACCTAAGATGTTTTCATTCACTTTGGCTTTTACGAAAATGCACATTTGTTGTTGTGTAGCGCCCTAACTCTCCCAACACTGATCTACAATAAGTTAATTCAGCGTGAAATTACCTGATGTAATGTAAGGATGACTTTTGAGTTCCCGGAAAAGGTTGTTATTATTCACCTGTAAAGCAGTTGTCGTAGAAGCAATTTATGAATTTATCTAATTCATTTACCAAATTAGTTGATAAAATAGTTACAAATTAATAAAAATATTAATTAAAAGTTGTGTGTGTTGCGGGATTAAGTTTATTTTCAAGAAATTAGTAAAGAAGGTAAATAAAAGTGAAGATTCATTATGTGCCATGTGGGTATCTACAACCTTATAAGTTATTACAATTTCTCTTTGAGTTGCTTACTAGTTGAGCTAGAACGTTAAGTACGTTGTGGAGAAACAAGAGTAAGATTTAATTAATGTTTAATAGTTTCTCGAATTATGATAGTCTTGTTTAAGAAACAGTTATAGATTGCTGGCAACACACGCAAGCTAAGATATGTAAGATATCTAATAAAATTAAGTTTCGCCAGGGAAATACTAAACGTAAGATTAAGCTTAAAATTGTTTGTTGTTAGTAATTAATTGATTGATTATTATTACAGAAATATTACAGAACTGTTTTCAACATTTGTACTGAACAGAGGACCGATTTTAATGACCAAAATCGATTTCAAATTTTACAACAAGAGTAGCATAGGACATTTTATCGGTAGTTCGACTATTATGGATTTGTAAGTCGAGGTTATTGTGAATAGCGAAAATAAATTTCCTGTGTCACCCTTAATGAAATCACCATGGAAACATGAATGAGAATCATTCAAATGTTTGTTTTGATTATCACTCACAGTCTCACATGTTCGGGAATGATCACAAAATGTTTTCTGTACGCAACAAATGGATGACAATGTAGTGACCCGTAACAAGCAGAGTTACCCTACTACCCTATGTCACAATGTGTCACAGGAACATCGCATATCAGTCTCTCGATCTCTTCGCTCTCGCTTTATTATTCAACCGATTAAGATATAGCGAGAGTGAAGAACGACCAACGAGATAGAGACATTCATCGCTTAGCTATCATAAACGTAACATCTAAAATAATTAATAAATTGTAATTGGCAATCGAAACTAGCGGTCTATTAATTTGAATATCATAAAGGCATAGCTTTTAAATTGGTGACCCCGACGTTTCTCTCCATTTTTCTAAAATCAGACAATAAAATATTTCCAAAAAAGCAGTTTTCTGAACCCTCGGAATGAAAAATATTGTACGAAACATTTTTTTTTGTTTGAAAGGCCTGGGCATAGCCGACAATTTATGGAAGAAACTTTTTTGAATTTGAGTCCTTTGACTTAGCTGGGGCACTAAAAACGAGTCTTTGTTGGTGTTCTATGTGTTTTTTGTACATAACTCGAGTAAAATTTTTCCGATTTTCGAAATTTTTTATTGTTTATTAAAGAAACTTTTGCCTATGCTTAGGGCTCAAGTGGTCCATGTCAGTCCTAAGGTCGGCCCTAACCAAAAAAAAATTGTTTTTGCTATGTTGCAGAGGAAATTGAGGGAAATATTTTTGGCTATGGAATTGTGTGTTCGAGGTCTCTACTTAGGGCCTTAGGTCGGTACTAAGGTCGTCCCTAGCCCAAAAAATGGTTTTTCTATGTTGTAGAGCAAATTGAGTAGAACAATTTTCTATATTTGGTGGTCATTTCAGTGCTTTCCGAAAGGGACCCGCACGTATCAGAATAGATGCGGCAAACAGAGTTGATGTTACGAAAAGACTCGTACGTATTTAATTAAATATTGCGTTCACATTAAATTGTATTGGAAATTGCCGATAGGGCAATATTGAAAAACCCGTCCGAAGAAACGGTGTAAAAAAATTCTCCGAAAAATTTTCTCCTCAATTTTGCCTACAACATAGCAAAAAACCATTTTTTGGGCTAGGGCCGATCTTAGTACTGACCTAGGGCCCTAAGTAGAGGCCTCGGACACATACTTCCATAGACAAAAATGCTTCCCTCAATTTGCTCTGCAACATAGCAAAAAATATTTTTTTTTGGTTAGGGCCGACCTTAGGACCGACATTAGGCCCACTTGAGCCCTAAGAACAGGCAAAAGTTCTTCCGTAAATTGTCGGCAGTGGCGGGATCTTTCAAACAAAAAAAAGTTTTTGAAAATCGGAAGAGATTTACTCGAGTTACGAACAAAAAATAGGGCCCTAACAAAGACTCGTTTGTAGTGCCTTGCTAAGTCCAAAGACTCAAATCAAAAAATGTTTCTCGAGTTATGTACAAAAAACACGTAGAGCCCTAGCAGAGACTCGTTTTTAGTGCCCTAGCTAAGTCCAAGGACTCAAATTCAAAAAACTTTCGGTCGGCTATGCCAAGGTCTTTTAAACAAAATTTTTTTTTGAAAATCGGAACAGATTTACTCGAGTTATGTACAAAAGACCAAAAACCACTTAAACGGCCCTAGTTCGGCGGCCCTTGGACCAACAGTGCCCAGATTCAATCCCAAAAAAGATTTTTCGATCACCTTTTAGGGAAAAAAAAAGTTTTTGAAAATCAGTTGAGTTTTACTCAAGTTATCGTGTTGACAGACGGACGGACGGACGGACATTTTTAGACCCGTACGAAGAACGAAGTTCTTCGAAAAGGGGTCTTATGCGTTTACCACGACGTTTGTTACCAGTCGAATTTCGAGCAGGAGTTAAAGGAGTTAAGGTTGAAAATCGTTAAAACTGTCACAACTCCTGCTGATGACAATATATAAAGTCGACATTAGTACCGTTGCATAGGTAATAACAGAACCTTTCCGACGATGCCCATATCGCCCATATCGAGCAGAAAGTAGAGGAATGGGAAGCAAAAAAATGAAAATTAATTTTTCAGTTTTTCACTAACCATCCAGTCTACATTGTCGACAGCCAAGATTTTATGCTTGATTATGAAAGAGGGTGAGGTCCTGCATCCAACGCCGTATCACACACATCTGTCTGCTACTGTGACCTAAAGTAAAATTTCACCGAATTTCGAACTGTTCAAAAAAGGGTAATTTTTTGGCATAAATTCTGTCGCCACGTCCACGTCCATGACAAAGGCCAGACCGAAGTACGTTTCAGACCATTTAAACCTAGAAATGCTTATATCCAAGGACTAAGTCGTTTTTCCCTAAAACCCAGAAACACGTGTTATCTAAAATTTTATTGTCCTTGGAAGCAACTTTCTACCTCTCATAGTTCTGGACCATATCTCCCCAAAATCCTGAAACACGTGTTCGCTGAAATTTAATTCTCTACATCTTTGCCTCTGACAGCAAATCTCCATATTGCATAGTTAGGGAAATATAGACAAAAAGTTGTTTTCGTATATGGCCAAGAAGCTCCATTTCGTCCATTCCATTGGTCCCAGTGCCTAGACCCCTGACCCGATTCCCACAAAAATTTTTTTCTAGTTTCGTGACATCAAATGCTTTCATTTGACACTAAAATAAGGAATGTCCGTGCTATACTTGCTGAGATATTTGCGAAAAAGCTTCACCGACCTTCGAAAAACCATGTTTTTGGTCACTTCCTCGACCATATCTCCGGAACCACTTCATCGATTTTGCTCATCTTCGAACTTGAATAATGGGAGGCATGTACCTTTCAGGGAAAAAAATGTTTAGGCTGATCGGTTGAGCAGTTTGGAAAAAAAGTGGAGACGGACGGACGGAAATTTTTTTTATTGCTGATTCGTCATCTTTAGACGATAATAGATGCATCCCCCCCCCCTCCCACCTCGATCTACCCCATGTTACAATAAAATTGTTTGTAGTAAACGTATACGACCTTTGTACTTCGTTCGGGTCCAAAAATGTCTCTTTACATTACTACAACAGGCTACAACATTGACTATTATGTCAGTTGCGTTAGTATGAGATAGGACAGCAGAACTGGAAAGATGTCATTAATACAAAGCGGAGAAGCGGTACTGAAAATGCTTTTCACCGATCTGAGAGCGAAAAATCGTTGGTTTTCGTACGTATATTAGCTCTGTCGTTATTTTACTGCAAGCGAGTGAGAAAATACAAGTTTTTTTTTAAATTACATGAAAATTCAAGCAACTTTCTTCAGAATTTTGACGAAAACCGGAAACTGGTTTTGAAAACCGGTTTTGTGATTTCAAAACCGATAACCGGTTTCTAATAACCGGTCCGGTTTTGCATTCCCTACTACGTCCCCCCTACCTCAAATTGTTGTAGCAAATAGTCAATAACTTGACCTATCATATTTACATCTATGCATCTTATGATGAAACTCGGTATACTTTGACCGATGTCGATGACGTTCTAATTGCGTGGATTTATTTTAGTACCGCCTACCCCCTAGAACGACAGCTCCTCAGTGAACTTTACCTGACTGTTTTTAAGGACAGCTCCTTAGTGAGTTTTATCTGACTGTTTCAAATTTCGTGTGCAATTGTTTGGGTAAATCATCTTTCAACCTCACAATTTCCAATACAATTTAATGTCAACGATTTATTCAACATAAAATGCTACTCGAGTCAATTGTCAACGATTTCATAAAGCAAAACTTATTGAGATTTAGTTCGAGCCTTTTTGTAACATCTGCTCTCTTTGCCACATCTATTCTGATGCGTACGTGTTTCTTGCATATGTTTTGGATTTTCGAGCAGACAATGTAATCTGTTAGGAAACTGGTTCGAGGCCTTCAAACATATACTGTGTCACACGTCAAATTACAAACAAATTCCTGTGGGAAGTTCAGCTCAATATCTAAAGCGATAAGTGCTCAATGAACACGACTAGCGCTGCAAACTTACCTTTTTATCCAAACCACATCCTACACTTAATTTCGAAAAAAAACACACAAAATAAGGATCGCTAACGACTTTTTTTTCTTCCTAATGTCTGCTTCACAATTCGAACATCGTATTTTCAGTTTCTAAAATATTAGGCATAGGATATGATTGACAGAATCGTACATGTTCGTTAAAGTCTTTTTGCTGATGTTCCAAATCACAATACCAGGCTCCCTTGCAGTTGGAACAATTGATTTTCCCCACTGCAGGACAAATTTCGCAGGGTAGTTTAACTGATTTTAGCACATTAAATGTTGCTTCCAAAGAAGCAAATTGGTTTATTGCAATGTTTAATTTGACGGCAAGCTGAAATACTTGTTGGGTGGAATAACCAAGAGCACAATTAGCACGAAGAAGTAAACGACAAAGGTCACCGATCTTACTGTGTGGTGTGAAATGATTGACGTCGAATTGCAAGTGACGTTCTTTGACAATGTTTCGTTTATCAAATAGCAACGGCATAAGGTCATTTGCAAAAATCTCACGAGCTACTTGCTGTTTAGAGTATATTCGGGAAGGTGGTATTTCCATCGGTGATGTAAGAATGGTTATCAGGGCGGTACCCTTGTCTACCAAAACAGCACCTTGGGATGACGAATATAGGATACAACTGCTATCTATATACTTGGAATATTCTTTATAAGCTTCGTTGAGAAAACCATTTAGCTCTTGCATGAAACAATCATACACTAATGACGCTAGTGGATGGAGAGGCTCTCTATGCAAATATCCGCGCAGGACAGCAACTTCGATAGAATTCCATTGGCTGTTTTGTTCCTCATTTTTCGCAACCAGCCAGTCGAAAATTGGCTGAAGTATTTGTTTCACATTCATACGATACGTTGTATTAATGAGAACTGTTCGCTTCAATTCTGCACAGTGTCCAACAATAGCCACACAAGAAGTGATTCCAGCCGCGGAGATCCCTTCAAAGGAAGACGTTTCGTCTATGCGCCCATATCCACTTCGTGTTATGGCTGCATACGACTTAATATCCTTCTTAGATGCATAAACGTAGTCAAACGGCATTTCAAAACACAATTTTTCACAAAACACAAACTATATCTACGAATTTATAAAATCTGCAAATATTTATAATCGTCAAAATGGCTGATGGTTCTAAGCGCATTCTTTGGTCTTTTGACTTTTTACAGTTGTGAGAAACAGATTAACACCTAAACCGCTTCTTTCCCGCTCTCTGGAGAAAATTCATGCGTATTTGTGAATTTATTTCGTTTTTACATCCGTGTGAC
Organism: Pseudolycoriella hygida; assembly: GCA_029228625.1. Classification (NCBI taxonomy): domain Eukaryota; kingdom Metazoa; phylum Arthropoda; class Insecta; order Diptera; family Sciaridae; genus Pseudolycoriella; species Pseudolycoriella hygida. The sequence continues at coordinate 136,483,958 of CM055403.1, read as the reverse complement.
GAAGCATACTGATATACAGGGCCGCACTGATCTAATGGGCGATCGGTGCATTCACCGATGGGCCTTCTGCCTTTTTCGACCAGTCAAAATTTCGTTCGGGAAGATGGCCTTTTTTTAAAGAAAAATATCGCCCAGGCTCAGATGCTCTATGTTTTGTTTGAGAATAGAATTTTGACAATTATCATTAGTCGATGGCGCTAGTTCACACATTCGAAAAGACTTTAATTTTTGTGAAGGATCTCGAAGTCGGAAATAGCTGAGGATAACAAAGTAGAATATATGGGGAGGTTTTACGATTTTTTTTCACTGCAAGACTCCATGACTTTCAAATAAAACTCATGTCATGCGCCTTATCAAAATTTAGCCCGATGAGCCTTCGGTCATCAGTGCGGTCCTGCTGACATGTTTGCATAGGAAAATGCTAAGTTGGCACCGCTGTGCACAGTGGTGCCAACGTAGCATTTCTCTATGTTTACCGCATCTAAATCTTGTCCACCTCATTTTTAAAATATCCTGAAACATAACCAAAGACCCGTACGTATCAGAATAGATGTGACAAACAGAATAGATGTGGCAAAGTGACTCGACTAAATATACAAATAAGCAAACAATTCAACGTTTTCTGTTCTTTTATAACTGTGAGAATTTCAAAGATCCATAGAAATTACCCAAGGTAATGTCAAATGCCGTACCGAAACTGAAGTACGTCTCAGACCACTCAAATCTAGAAAAGCTTATATCCAAGGACTAAGTCATTTTTCCCTAAAGCCCTGAAACACGTGTTATCTAAAATTTTATTCTCTACAACTTTGCCTTTGGAAGCAACTTTCTACCTCTCATAGTTTTTGAGATTCGGGTCATTTTGCCCAATTATGGAAGTGGCCATATACCAGGATTGTACCATATCTCCCCAAAACCCTGAAACACGTGTTCGCTTAAATTTATTTCTCCATAACTTCGCCTTTGGAACCAACTTTCTAACTCTCATAGTTCTGGAGATCTGGGTCATCCTGCCCAATTATGGAGGTGGTCATATACCAGGATTGGACCATATCTCCCCAAAACTCTGAAACACGTGTTCGCTTAAATTTAATTCACTATAACTTCGCCTTTGACTGTAAATCTCCGTATTGCATAGTTAAGGAAATATAGACGAAAAGCTGTCATCGTATATGGCCAAGAATCTCAATTTCGTCCATTCCATTGGTCCCAGTGCCCAGACACCTGTACCGATTCCCACAAAAAATTTTTCCCAGTTTTGTGACATCAAATGCTTTCATTTGACACCAAAATGAGGAATTTCCATGCTATACTTGCTGAGATATTTGCGAAAAAGCTTCACCGACCCTCGAAAAACTATGTTTTTGGTCACTTCCTCGACCATATCTCCGGAACCACTTGATCGATTTTGCTCATCTTCGAACTTGAATCATGGGAGGCATGTATCTTTCAGGGAAAAAAAGTTTAGGCCGATCGGTTGAGCGGTTTGGAAAAAAAAGTGGAGACGGACGGACATTTTTTTTATTGTTGATTCGTCATATTTAGATGATAATCAATGCATCCCCCCAACTCCCATCTCGATCTACCCCATGTTACAATAAAATTGTTTGTAGTAAACGTATAGGACCTTTGTACTTCGTACGGGTCCAAAGATATTCAAAACATTAGCTGTTCAGACTCGAACGAATCTCAATGAACGTCAAATTAACGGTCTAAGTATTACTTTCGTTCGATGTATGCAATAATGAAAACGCTTGTACAGCGTCATAATTGAATAGAAAAATCCGTCTTTCCAAACTTTCATCCATTCGGCTCGAAGGATCGATGTTAATTATCCGATGTAAATAAATTTAACAAAAAATATTCTTTCTTTTAACCAAAATGTTCTCTCCTCGCTAACATTGAAATACAATACGTACATAGAAATTATTCAATAAGTCACAATGACTCAATCATTTCGTTAAAGCCACACTTGCTCCTTCTCGCAATCGCCCGCCTAATCTCCCTCTTGGTTCCCAGCCTAAAACTCTTACCAACCCGCAACCTTATTTCTCTTTCAAACATACTGTCAACCCCACGCCTTAGTTTAGTTTGGTTTTATTTTTACATCTTGAAATTTATACAACAATGAAATAATTTTTAACTCCACTGTGAATACAAAGTGTATTAAGGAGTTCGAAAAAAAAAGTTAAAATGAACTGTTTCTTGAAATAACATTGAATTTTGATTAATCAAATTCACAATAAAAATGACAATAAAATTGTCCTTAAAAAATTGACTTTGCAAAGGCGATCAGTCCACATTAATTTAAACTTGTTAGATACAGCCTGAACCACTCAACAGATTTTGACTAATTTTATTTTCGCGATTTTCTGATATCCATATCTTTTATTTCCCTTCAAGACCGTTTCAATTTCGCAGAGATAAATTTGAAAAAGTTCCACCAACCTTCAAAAAACCACGTTTTTCACGGGGAACTATATTAACCCCCAAAATTATTTTCCCCCAATTTAGGCAAATGCACAAAATTTATTTTCCCCCAATTTCATTTTTGAAATATTAGGAAAATTGACATTTTGTACTGGTGGCAAAATATATTTAGGTGCTGAGCCTTTTTATATTATCCCCCAATTATTTTCCATACATTTGTTCTGGGGGATAATAATTCTCGACACATGACCTTGACCGTTCAAAAAAAAAATTTATGAAAATCGGAGGAGATTTATTCGAGGTACATACAAAAGACCAAAAGCCACTTAAACTTTCGGCTTTTGGGCCGACAGTGCCCAGATTCAATAAAAAAAAAAAATTTCGATTACCTTTCAGGGAAAAAAAAGTTTTTGAAAATCGTTAGAATTGTACTCGAGTTATCGTGTTGACGAACGGACGGACGGACATTTTTTTTGCTGATTAGTCATCTAAGAACCATGATCGAAGCTCCCCCCTACTCCCGGGTCGAAATTGGGGTCGTTACAAACGTCGTGGCAAACGCATAAGACCACTTTTCGAAGAACTTCGTTCTTCGTACAGGTCTAATTATGGTCAATAAATCAATTATGATCAATATATTGTAGTCTTATTGACATCTTTAGACAATGATTGTGTATTTAACTTATTAAGTTTAAACTTAAAAACAGACAAAACAAACTCTACCGGTAATAGTGCGCTAAATTTTGGGTCGTTTTTCGTTGCTAGTGGTTCCATTATTTCCCACATTGCATTATGGAAGGCACCGTTAATTTTTTTGAAGATAATTGTCTATCCTATGAGCGGTTCGGTTCCCAGGGTCGGTCAAAGGAGGCAAAAATTTGCTCCGCTGCGCTGCCCGAAAATTAATGAAAAATGAATTTTTGATATGTTGTCGGGGATGGCCCAAAACGTCGAGAAAACATGTTCCGGGGTGAAATATTGTTCTGAAATAAGAAAGTTATTGGTTAAACACGGGTCAAAATTGAAAAGCGGCCAAAAGTCAGTCAAGATGTTGTGTTAGAGTTTTGGTCGGCGAAGAAAAGTCTTAGAGTTTTGGATGACCTACAACTTTGCAGAAGAAAACTTTTTGATCCGAGTTCATGCGGAGGAGGTAGGCAGCGAAAACTGTTAAAATTTTGGGGTTTCCTCACTTCCTGAACAATTTTGGGTGAAAAAGTTTCATACTCCCGAGCTATTGGTCATTATTTGGCGATTTTGTCCAGAGCTGGGGCACTTATTAACATATATCTCGGCCAGTAGTTGCCGGAATGAGGCCAGTAAGGTGTAAAATGAAAGGTTTCGACAGTGTGAAGGTAGCGGGAACCGAATTCGTTTGAGCGGTTCGGCGTCCAGGATCGTTCAAAGGAGGCAAAAATGGACAAAAATTTGCTCCGTTGCCCGAAAATTACTGAAAAATTAATTTTTGATATGTTGTCGGGTATGGTTCAAAACGTGTAGAAAACGTGTTCCGGGGAGGGATATTGTTCTGAAATAAGGGAGTTATGGGTAAAAAACGGGTCAAAATTGAAAATCGTCCAAAATGTAGTCAAGATGTCGTCTTAGAGATTTGGTCGGGGAAGTGTCAGAGTAGAATACGTAGCAAGTGCAACGCTGAATACGGGGAACTTGAAATACGAGGAACGTTGAATACGGGGGAAGTGGAATACGGGGAACGTTGCATACGGTAAACGTGGAATACGGGGGAAGTGGAATACGGGGAACTTGGAATACAGTGAACGTTGAATCCGGAGAAGTGTAATACGAGATAAGTGGAATACGGGGAACGTTCAATACGGTGAACGTGGAATACGGGGGAAGTGGAATACGGGGAACTCGGAATACGGGGAACTTGGAATACAGGGAAAGTTGAATACGGTGAACTTTGCATACGCTGAACGTGAAACACGGTGGAAGTGAAAAACGGTGAATGTTGAATAAGGGGGAAGTGGAATACGGGGAAAGTGGAATACGGCGGAGGTGGAATACGGGGGAAGTGGAATACGGGGGAGTGGAATACGGGGGAGTGGAATACGGGGAACTTGGAATACGGTGCACGTTGATTACGGTGAACGTTGAATTCGGTGAACGTGGAATACGGTGAACGTGGAATATGGTGAACGTGGAATTTTGCGGCAAAGAAAGTATTTTGATTTATGGTGCCTTTCTCGCCCACTTCGATTTTAGTATTATTAGCGGTAATATCAACGAAGTGATATAACGACATGAAACATTACGCATCATTATTTAAAACGAAAAAATATTTGCTTTAGTTCTCTGAATTGACAACAAGCGAAAATGATAAAGCCTGCGTAGCCCCTAGGGGCGGGGGTTTCGACTAGTTTTTTTATTTATTTATTTATCAATGGCTATCTAAAGCTAACTGATAACAATTAAATTTAGCATACAAATACAATATTACAATCTAAATCGATTTATGTCACAAAAAAAAAATAATAATAATCTACCAATGGACCAGGCGCCTATTTCATATATTGGCCACAAAACGGCTGAGGGCGCCCCGAGTTTTAACTGTACCGTCGCGTCGGTGACAAAACATCAAATTTGTATGGAAGAAATTCGTTTTTTGTGATTTATTCTTTTTGTGTTTTCTATAAAGCAGACCAAGTGAGTTATTTTAAAGTCACATTAAATGAATTTCCATCGCCATTCATTTGATCCGCTTAATTACATACAGAAAATTATTAATTCGCAAAAAACGATGCTTCCCCATACAAATGTAATGTTTTGTCCCCGACGAAACAGTTGAAACTTATAGTATTGCCTGATCAGATGTGAGGCAAGACTTGATCTATTAAACAATTTAAAAAAAAAACTTGGTGATGTTACAAAAGTCAGGTCGTGGTCTGGTAAAATGTTGATGAGCTCAGAATCAAATGTCCTCATTATGTCCTTGGTGTCCGTCTTGTCAGAAAAATTCTAGCAAAACGAAGTTTTTTTGAAAAATGAATGATGCCAAAAAATGTCCTTTTATATTCACACTGTAGTATATTGGTAGCGGCACTTCCGTAGCACAAATACTATAATACTACTATTTTCATGGCCGTGGAAATAAATGTAAAGTATGCCAAAAATATGTCCTCAATTCGTCCTTTCAGAATATACCATTAAAATTTTCATAAAATGTCCCAGGACAGGACTGTAAAATATAATTTTCTCAGTCAAAAATATTATTAGTACTAAAAACTAGATTTTAATATGAACATGGGAACGTCCATTTCATTTCTCTTTTGAAATAATAAATATGTTCTCAATTTGTCCTTTCCATATGAGCAATCAGAAATATGTGTAAGATAGTCAGCTAGAAAATGTACTGTATTAAAAAAAAATGTGAAAGCTCCACCGAATTTTAGAAGTTGTTTTGTTGTGAAGGACAACTTCCAGGACTACTCTGGAATTTTGATTCCCAACAGAAAAATATCCTCATTTTGTCCTTTTCGAATAATAAATAAATCTAAAGAAAAAAATAGGTCAATGACGGGATTTGAACCGGTGACACAAGGGAGTTTTGTTACATATTTCAGTGAAGGACAACTTCCAGGACTACTATGGAATTTTGAATCGCAACAGAAAAATGTCCTCCTTTCGTCCTTTTCGAATAATAAATAAATGCAAAGAAAAAAAAAATAGTCCATGACGGGTGAACCGGATGAACCGGCGACACTAGGTAGCTTTGTTACATATTTCAGTGAAGGACAATTTCCAAGGACAACTTTCAGGATTACTCTGGAATTTAGAATCGCAACAAAAAATGACCTCGTTTTGTCCTTTTTGAATAATAAATAAATGTAAAGAAAAATAAATGGTCCATGACGGGATTTGAACCGGTGACACTAGGGAGCTTTGTTACATATTTCAGTGAAAGACAACTCCCAGGACTACTCTGGAATTTTTACTCACAACAGAAAAATGTCCTCATTTTGTCCTTTTCGAATAATAAATAAATTTAAAGAAAAAAATGGTCCATGACGGGATTTGAACCGGTGACACTAGGTACTCGTACTTATTGAGGAGGCCCATTATTCATTCCAGTTATGGTAAAAGATGCCTGCTCTATTCTGGGGCTGTTCTTTTTAATGCATTGCCTGCGCTCATTCGTAACCAAAGCCAATTAAAACAATTTCATCATTCGTTGAAGGGTCATCTTCTTCTATCGAATCGTTCGAATTAAATTTTACGATCTATCTGGATAAGCTATTTACTTTTATTATAACTGAAATTAGTTTTTGTTTTTTTATAAAGTTTTCAAGTGGTTCCCGCCACTCCTTCTTCTCATTTTCCCCCTTGGTACTATTTTTTAGTTTTGATTTTCAAATATTGGTTTCCTTTTCAAACCACAAAGAAATCCTTTTGAACGCCATTGCCCTCTGTTTTGTTTTTATTTTTTTCTTTCTGATTTTTTTCTATTAATATTGTTTCATTTGTAATTTGAATTATCTAGTTCTACGTTATTGGACCCGTACGAAGTACAAGAGGTCCTATACATTTACTACAAACAATTTTATTGTAACATGGGGTAGATCGAGGTGGGAGTGGGGGGGATCTATTATCGTCTAGAGGTGACGAATCAGCAATAAAAAAAATGTCCGTCCGTCCGTCCGTTCGTCCGTCCGTCCGTCCGTCCGTCTCCACTTTTTTTTCCAAACGGCTCAACTGATCAGCCTAATCTTTTTTTCCCTGAAAGGTACATGCCTCCCATGATTTAAGTTCGAAGATGAGCAAAATCGATCAAGTGGTTCCGGAGATATGGTCGAGGAAGTGACCAAAAATCATGGTTTTTCGAGGGTCGGTGAAACTTTTTCGCAAATATCTCAGCCAGTATAGCACGGAAATTCCTCATTTTGGTGTCAAATGAAAGCATTTGATGTTACAAAATTGGGAAAAATTTTTTATGGGAATCGGGTCAGGGGTATGGGCACTGGGACCAATGGAATGGACGAAATTGAGATTCTTGGCCATATACGAAAACAGTTTTTCGTCTATATTTCCTTAACTATGCTATATGGAGATTTACTGTCGAAGGCAAAGTTGTAGGAATTTAATTTAAGCGAACACGTGTTTCAGGGTTTTGGGGAAATATGGTCCAATACTGATATATGGCCACTTCCATAATTGGGCAGGATGACCCAGATCTCCAGAACTATGAGAGTTAGAAAGTTGGTTCCAAAGGCGAAGTTATAGAGAATTAAATTTAAGCGAACACGTTTTTCTGGGTTTTAGGGAAAAACGACTTAGTCCTTGGATATAAGCTTTTCTAGATTTGAATGGTCTGAGACGTACTTCGGTAGGGCCTTTGACATTACCTTGGGTAATTTCTATGGATGTTTGAAATTCTTACAGTTATAATAGAACAGAAAACGTTGGATTGTTTGCTTATTTGTATATTTAGGTACGTTCGAGTCACTTTGCGACATCTATTCTGTTTGTCACATCTATTCTGATACGTACGGGTCTTTGGTTATGTTTTTAAATATTAATTTATCTTAATTTTTTCTTTAGTAGCTCCTTCGAATTGTCGAATTGAACCTTAAAAATAATTTAGAAATAAATAAATGAAATGAAATGAAAAAATGAAAGGGAGCTTTGTTGCATATTTCAGTGAAGAACAACTTCCAGGACTACTTGGAATTTTGAATCGCAACAAAAAAATGTCCTCATTTTGTCCTTTTCGAATAATCAATAAATGTAAAGAAAAAAATGGTCGATGACGGAATTTGAACCGGTGACACCCCCCCCCCCCCCATGGGAAAGACACAAGTCGGCGCCTCTGTGTTTAAAAACAGGTTACTCCACAAGAAACAAAAAGACATCGTTTTAAATTTTTAACCAATAAAATATTTATTTTATTTCTTTAATTAAATATGAATAACATAATCCAAAAATTACAATAACAACTTCATCAATTTGCTTAACCAATCTTACAAAAGATTTTGTTTTTCTTAAATATTCAATTTTCCATCATTTTCATTACATTTTTCATTCAAAGAATAAGGAATTCTCGTTATGATTAATTTTTTTTTCTGTCGACATTAAAACTTCTACTTACAATCATCGTAATATAAACATTAATTTTATTCATTAATGAATGCAACAAACAGACCTTTATTTACAAAAAAAAAAAAAAGAAAAAACAAATAAAATTGAAAACTACATAACAAACAAAATTGTTATGGGAATTTTTAGGGTTTCAATAAATACTTTTTGTACATTTTATTCTCTCATTTTTTTCTCATAAAATTTGCAAATATGTTTTTGAATTTTTTGTCATTTTTTTATAATTTTTTACTTATAAATATTGCAATTTTTACCAAGTTACATCTGCTTTATAATGTAAATATATTTTATGTTTAGCATTACATTTTATTTAAAATTGTGGCGTTTATTTGATCATTTGTATAAATATTTCATTTAAAATTTTTAAGTTCTTTTCCATTTTCCTCATTTTCCATTAAAAAAAAAATGATTCTTGAACCACACGTAGAGATTTATACCTTAATATTGCTAAAAATGTCCTTTGAAAAGATCATTGTGTTTATGTACATTGAATTGTTTTTTTACTTTATAAACGTCTCTATATAATTCATTCAAAACAGCAAGAAACAAACGCCACATTCATTGATTCTAGTAACGGAGGATACGATGTGAAACTTTTGATCAAACAATCAAATTAGTTTTTCTTTTATTTGCTTAATTTCAAGTTTTCTTCTTATTGATTCGCTTGTGATGTTGCATTTTGATGAAACTATTTTGTTTATTTGCGATTTCAGAAGAGATGGCGCTAATTTCATTAAAAAAAACACTCGTCCCATTCTCACATCACGAACCATTCTATTTCCATCAGTTTTTTTTTTTCTGAAAGCTTGAACGTTTCATGATCTCTATGGGAACCGGGTGTGCTACCAGCTCGAATCGCAATTGAACTGATTGATTCACGTGGAATTTTCAGTTGAATTTTTCTTTAAATGAAAACTAATTCTCTCTCTGTTGGTCATGAGCATGTAATTTTTTTTTTACATTTTTTACAATGAAATGAAATTTTGTGAACTAGAATTAATAATATTATTGCTTTAATATTTGAGGTGGTAAAAAATTTACTGATTTTCGATATTTGAAATGGTTTTAGAATTTTGAAAAAGAAAAGAATTTGTAAGAAAGAAAGTTGTAAGAACCGGATTGAGAGGTGGGTTTAAGCAAATGTGGTGCTAGCTATACATTTCTCGGCTGATGTACAACTTCTGCTTCATCCAGAACACATTAAGTTTATCAAAACAATGTCCATTTTACTCTCTCTTAAAGGATGCATACTAAACCCAACACTTCGGCGTTCTATAGAAATTGTTTTATCGTCTAAGCGAATCACTCTAACTTCTCAATGTAATTTAATTGAGTCCATAGATAGGTCAATAGATCTATGGAAATGGCAAAACTAATGATAATAAAAACAGGATTAGTACATTTTGTTGTAGAATGCATAACGTCAAATGCAACAAACGTCAAAAGTTCTTTTTTGTTCGGATGTAAAAAAAAGCACGTGAACTTAACAATTTCTTTTCTTCTCTGCCAAGTACAAGTGCTTCGGCGAAGTAGCTTTTCGAACATAATTGAAGTTTTACGAGGAAATACAACGTTCCGTGGCGATTTTCCGGAGAGATGTATGAATTTTTCCAACTTCCAAATCATTTTCAAAGGCTCGTACACCAAGTCTACCGTTACCGCCTCTTCCCTGGCAAAGTCCTCTTAATCTAAAGCATCCGTATGGGGCTTGATGTTGCGTCCTTGTACGGTCTATCAGACGTAAAAATTATCAAGTCTCTGCAACGGCGAAGCGAAAAGTTAGAAATGGAACGAACGCGCAAAGAGAGAGCGAAGAATGTACTAGAGTCAGTGAGTTGGCAGACATCAGCTATATTGTCTTCGCTTTGTTTAATTTGACATTTTCACAGTTCTGCTGCACTGTCCGAAACGAAGTTTATTCGGATAGGACGGACGCACCGCGGGTGTGTGTCCCAACATATCACACATTCATTATATTTATTCAAGCAATAAATATCTAGTTTTTACATTCGATGTTTTGTTTTTTGTCGTTTATTTGTCGCGTTCGTCCACACGGCTCGGCCAAACGTATTGAGTTTGCAGAACTTTAAATTCAAGCGCGGGAGGGGCGCTGTATTTATCATTTTTTCTAAAATGATCTTATTGCTAACTACGAGTGACATCTGCAAAATTCTTATGAAAACAGTACTAAAGCCCTCTGCCGGAAAAGGCTTTTACGACGAATTTTTCACAACACATTCCACTGTTGTATCACTTGATAAACATCGTTTTGATCACGATTTTGCAGGGCCGTAATTAGAAAATATTGAGCTTAAGGTATCAATTGACGTGTACAGAAATCCTATTCATGCCTAAAAACACATATTTTTAAATTGAAAGTTGGGGACCACTTAAAAATTAGGAGAGTTATGTAACAGTAAACGTAATACGTTTGTAACAGTAACGGTGGTGTTTCTACATGATGGGATCAGAAGTAGGTCTTTTCCATCTGTCAAAGTGACGTTTTAAACGTCAAGCGAAGAAAAAATTTGAAAAAGTCAGATAATCTTTTATTTTCCCTCGATCCTAGTTTAGTATCAGAATTGAGGAAAAATAGTAGTATATTATGCTACAAGTGCTATAGTAGTGTATGTCGTATCTCTAAAGGGTTGAAGGTCCGAGGGCGTCAGCCCGAGGTTTTTTTACCTTTCGATATACGGAATACAATACTATAGCCCGTGGATCATACTATATTTTATAACACGAGGGCATCAAACTTTAGTATGAGATCTATAATAAGCGTATTATAGACTCGTGTGCTACAAAATATTATAAAACGTCACTTTGACAGATAGAAAAGACCTGCTTTTGATTCCAACAGAGCGTGTTTTTATCTAACAACTTTCTTAACTTGCAGGTGCTCGCTAACTTTTATTTTGTTTTTATTGATGAAATAAAATCGCTGTGCCCCGTCAATTGGTACCTAAACCTCGATATTTCGCAGATGCTTAGCTTGTGTTTGGCCCATATTCAAGCTTAAAAGAAAAAGATATTTTAAGCGGGACAGCGTCACATCCCCCAGCAAAAATGAATTTCTTTTAACACCTGGTTGGTTGGTTTATTTGGGAAATATAATTCGATTTGTATACAAACAAAATACATCTAAATACTTAAGAGCTAAATTAAATGTATTCACCCGTCTGATTTACGTCCTGAATTAAAGCACTGAGGCCATCCTTGTTGGGCCTATTGTGCTGCACTTCCCTTTCCAAAAAGAAAATCTTTTAAAATCCCCTTTTGGGTTCATTAAACCAAGGGGCTCCTCGTGATAAAGGAAAGCACATCGGTAAATTTTAGTTCCAGTTGCTCTTCAGGAGTCAGATAGAAGTCTCCTAAGAGCCTCGTTCTGAGACCTTTCAGAGCCGGACAACTGCATATGAAATGCCTAGCCGTTTCTGGTTCTGGTCCACAGTTCTTGCAAGTTGGGTCTGCAATGATTCCCATCTTGCTGAGGTGGTAGTTCAAACTGTTGTGACCCGTTAAGATTCCAACTAGTTTACTCAATTCTCTCCTGTTTAGGCTCAACAGAAATTTCGTATTCCCGTCATTACACCCTGTCAAAAATTCTTTCGATTGCCTACAGGTTAAGGGCGTATCCCATCTCTCCTGGTGGCACCGATTCGTTCTTGCTTTCACTAAGGATTTCATCAGACCTGAATATCTACTGAAAGCAGGTTCTGGTCCAATGAAGTTGGAATTACTTCCTTTCTGGCCAAATGGTCAGCCCATATTGTCTTTTGACAGAGTTTCCAGGGTCTCGAAGCACTGTAGAACTAACTTCGACGAAATCTTGACCGATGACAGTGCCTCGATAGACGATTCACTGTCTGAACAGATCAAAATTCTCTTATTTCTTATGCAATCTTGTTGCATCATATCTAAACTTTCACAGATGGCGACTATCTCTGACTGAAAAACGGTGGTATATAAACCCAGAGCCATGGATATATTATAATCCAAGTCAACTGAGTGCACACCTGCACCCGTTCCTTCATCTGTCTTTGATCCATCTGTGTAAATCACAACATCCGCTTCCACTAGAGGCGTTCCTGATTCCCATTCAGATCTTTTAGGTAGGTGACTTCTTTCGAAGCAGAAACGCGCTAGTATAGAGTCTTCTGGCATATCAACTTCGCTAAACTCTTCTCTGAGTTGCGCGAGAATGTTTGCATGACCAAAATTTCGATCTTGTGCAATCCAATTTCCTCCTTTGTACAGCCTGTACACTATCATTTCAGCTTCTTGTTTTAAAAACGGGTCTAGCGGCGGCGTCTGTCGGCGTCGATGTCATCACTCCAGTTATGCTCAGACACGCTAGTCGTTGAACGCTGTCGGTCTTCCTTCGCGTGGCGCCCAGTTCAGCTCGTGGTGCCCATACCATACATCCGTAAGTCAGTATAGGCCTTACTATGGCTCTATACATCCAATACAGAACGGATGGCCTGAGGCCCCACTTTTTGCCAAACGTGGTGCGACATGTCCAGAAAATTCTCAGTGCCTTTCTGACTCTTTCTTCCGCATGTTCATTCCAATCTAATTTACTGTCCAAAACGACGCCAAGGTACTTGACCTTGTTTGTCAGCTTGAGGACAGTTCCAAAAAGTACTGGCATTTGCAGAGAAACTAGATTCCGTTTCCTAGTGAAGAGGATAAGTCCGGTTTTATCTGGATTTACAGACAGCCCTGACGCTCTACACAACTCTTCTACAATTCGAAACGCTTTATTCATCAGCGGACATAAAAATTCCTCGTAAGCACCCGAGATCAGGATAGCGATATCGTCGGCAAAGCCAACCGCTAGAACTCCAGATTTGTTCAGCTTCGTGAGCAAGCTATCCACGTCATATTCCAGAGAATTGGCGGTAAGACTCCGCCCTGTGGGCATCCTCTGTCAACTAAACCGCTTCTATGCGCACCAAATAAGTCTATCGATAATATTCGGTTGGTCAACATAGCCATGATCCACCTTATCAGTGTCTTTTCCACGCTGAATTTTCTCATAGCAGTATCAATGGCACCGAAGGTAACTTTATAAAAGCTCCTTCCAAGTCTAATAACGTTGCTAGAGTCTTTTCGCCGAAATTCATTGACTTTTCTACATTGAAAACTACCTGATGTAGAGTTGAGTCTATAGATTTTCCTGATTGGTAGGCATGTTGGTTCTTCGACCTCAAAATGACGTCTCGCACGTATCTATCACACATTCTCTCGAGCGTTTTCAGCACGAAGAATGTGAGGCTTATCGGTCTATACGAACTTGGTTAACACCTGGCTACGAATATCGTTTTTGTAGATGGAAGATATGCGGCACGGTGATGAATCATCAGAACAATATCACTAATCGTCTCGGAGGCGGAGATGACGATTGTTGTAACATTGCGATTGACACAAAATTTCTGACAGATTTTTCGGAACCGCATCAACCGGATGCTTGGTCGCTTAGTCATTTGTTTTCGCTAAATTCGCGTCGTACATTGTCGCATACATTTTCACAGAATCAAATTCCTGCGACCGATCTTCATGTGAACAAAGTGTTTTTTTCTCTATTAACAGCAGCGATAAGAACATTTTGATGTTTGTTAGCTTATGAAATCGGATAGTGTTTGTGATGTGTTACTATTAGTTGGCGACGTGTTGCGTTATTTGTTTGGATTGATCAAATAACCGAGCTAAACAGAAAATTTTATCAATGAATCGAAATTTTTGATGAGAAATAGTATCGAGAATGTGGTTTTGTTTACAAACATCTTCTAACTCTTCAAAATAAACATCGACCTTCAAGTGGATGGGTTTGTACGAAGAATTTTTGTTTTGTTTTTATTTTATTTTTGAACTAGACTCAAATCTGTGATCTGGTTGTCGTTTGTAAATGAATTGTAAGCAAAATTTGCTTGAAAAAAAATACTCTATTAACTTGGGTACTAAACACAACGACTATATTAATCGTCACCTTTGGGTTAAGTATAAAAAAACCGTACAAACGAATACAGTGAGCGGGTCGTTTCTTAAACTCGAGTGTAGGAATTGTTATAGATGCCAACAAGTAGTAATAAATTACTTGAAAAACCAGCAATGACCTACAGAAAACATCAATAAAAACGCTTCACATAGCAGATGCGACATATTCTAATTCGAATGAGAATTATTCAAAATTCCCTAGGCCCCGTTCAGTGTGCACCAGAGAAACTAACATCCAAAAATTCGCTGATCCGTTGCTCCACACTTCTCTCAAACAGGTTCTTAGAAAGCCTTTTTGGCTGCGCAATGATGAAAAGTGAAGTGAGGTAATTTGATTTTAATGTCGTTGCTACGAAGAAATTAAAAAATTATTACATGATGTCTAACATCTTTCACAAAAATGTCTTGCATAATGGATTTTAAAAAGTTCCACTTATTTACAATAAAATACTAAATCTTTATAAGAATAACGCAAGTGAAAAATGTGTTTCAATTGAAAATTTTCTCGAGAAAAAACCTTCTAATTTTTGCCAAACTGGAGTGTTTGACCGACTCTCTTTAATTTAGATCCGCATGAAGTTTGCCCTTACGAACTTTGATTTAACTTGAGGATTTGCTGAACTCTCAAAAAGTCGTTGTTCAAACTCTTTAAATAACTGTAAAAATAAACACCAGGTGACCAGGCACTATGGTGTTTTATCATCAAATAAAAGTGAAAGGCGCACAGGAGACAGTCTAGAGGGGAACTTTACGCTCTTCATGAGGGTTGTTGATCCCAGCCCAAAAGTAAAGTATTTGGGAGTCATCCTCGATCAAAAGCTCAACTGGATCGAGCATGTCAAAGACAAAGCACAGAAAGCCGTATCCACTTTATGGATCTATCGGAAGGCTTTTGGAAGGGACTGGGGAAAACCGTCTGGAGCCATATTGTGGATCTATGAGAGGGTGCTTAGATCTATGTTGAGCCATGGTTGCGTAGTTTGGTGGCCTGGGCTCGACGTGGAGTGTGCAACGAACGAGTTGAATGAAATTCAGAGGCTCGTGTGCATTTGCGTCACGGGAGCTATGAAAACTAAAGCCACAACGGCCATAAAAGCGCTTACTGCGCTATCGCCTATCCAGACGAGCCTTAAAGCAAAAGCCTTTGCCTCGGCAGATAGGCAAAAGGGTCTCTGGATGAGTAACATTGAGTCTGGACATGGGAAGATCCTGAAGGTGATTAACGACTGGATCTTCCATATGCCCACAGATTGTCTGGTCCCAAATGTCGACTAGATCCATACCGGACAGATCTGATTGGCTTGGAAACTGGCCGACCTACCTTGTAGCTGATGGACTAGTGAGCTTCACTGACGGGTCGAAAACTGAGGAAGCAGCGGGAAGCGGAGCGATGATCTCCTCAGATAGCGAGTTGGTAATTAAGGCGCTTGCATCACTGATGACGACGTCAAAACAGGTTAGAGAGATGAAAGGCACACCGGCGTAGACGGTAATGAGAGAGCAGACGAGCTGGCCAACCAGGGTTCAGCATCTGCGATCGAGGGCCCAGAACCCCACATCCCGATCCCAACTCCATGTGTGAAAGACTGGTTGCGAGCTGAGTCCGCAAAGAGTTGGCACACATAAAAGAGAAATATAAAAGTTAGTTACACAAGCTTATGATTCTCTCTTGTATTTTTGCATTTTTAAAGTTCGTCCCATAGAGGCAAATAGTTCAGGATCTAGAGTGATCTTTTAACTAGTATCTTGGTGTTTGGTCTGACAGCAAAACTTACTCCAAGTGGAGGTCTTTATTTTACCCTTAATTTCAAAAATCTGAGAATGTCAAAGGTGAAACTTTAATACGCAATAGTTTCATTTTGTGAGCAGTACATTTCCCTGAGTTCTAGAACATGTAATACTAGTGCCAGAATCTCTTTCCGGAAGAGTGAGACCACAACTAAATATTTACAACGCCAAAATTTTCAACCGCCTGCTTAGGTCCTAGAGTTAAGTTACCATTTATCCAGAGGACAATTGTCGGTATCAATTAGAAAAGCTGGTGTTGTCACGCTTCCATTTTGCCGTAAATTTTTTTTTGTGAAACCGGGCCGCCTGCTCTGTTCCCAGTTCTAGAACTAGAGTTGAGTTGTGTTTTTGACATATTTTCTGTTATTTTTTCTCTAACCCTGCCCATAAGGTTGATTTTTTAACATTTTTTTAAATTCTTTATGCGGATCTAAATACTCAATTTTTCATTCATTGAATTTCATTGACTTGCATTTTTGTTTATCAAAATAAAAAATTTAGCACAGCCGAACAGTTGTTTCTATTTTTCGTAAAATAATTTTTTTTAAATTAAAATCTTTTTCTTCCTTTAGTCTTCGTACAAAAAAAATTTATTTTCCTTGTGTTTAGTCAACATTTCAATTTTTAATTCTAAATGAAACACATTTTAGTTTTTTCCCCTTTGTCGTTTACTAACAAAAACTGCGAAAATTCACTCTCTTGTTGCAATTGAAAGTCAAAATAAATTCGTCTCTCGGTAGGGGGATTCAAAAAACTGATTCGTAGAAAATCTTAAGAACTACCCCTGAAAACACTTAACAGTGTCTGATGATAAGATTATGTGGAACAGGCGAGATCTGATCTGATTTAATGAGCGCTCAATGGCGATTAAGGCGGAAATGACTTAAATCCTAGCATCAATATCTCCATCAGCAACTGTCCAAAGTTTTTGTAGACTTTTTCTCACTCTAAAATTCGGTTCTACAAAGGCAGACTCAAAAGTCTCCGCTCAACTTTCAAAGTTTTCTCAGGTTGCATTAGATCCTGTAATCAAAAAAAAGAGGGATGATCTGCCCCATCAACCTAGCGTCTACTCTTGCCTTATTTGCATGGAGTACTGCCCCAAAATTCGCTAGGGCTCCACCCCTCAAACACAACAGGAGAATTTTCTCTCATATGCAAAGTGCTGCGATGGAATTAAATTTGCGTATGAAAACATTGAGTTTGTTGGGATCAAAGTCAGGCTATTCCAATTGCCAAAGTGACGTCTTAAACGTCAAATAATTTTTCTTTCGTATTACATTCTTAAGTTTTTTGATCAAATATATTAACATTAACGACACATAGCCGAACGAGCAGGCCTCGGCCCATTGCTCTTTACAGCTCGTTTTTTATATGCAGTTCTTAACGAAAATTGATGGCAGCACATTCTATACACTTCACATTTGAAGCAGACTAACTTCTTTGAGAATTCTGACATTTGGAGTAGATTATCTTTGGTTCATGATATCGACGTTACGATAATAATAGATGTGGCTCGTTTGCTTTATAGCTTTGACGTTTAAAACGTCATTTTGACAGTTTGCATAGAGCAATTTTTGATCTCAAAAAAACTCATTCACATAAAAAATGTAAATCAAACCCAAGAGCACGCCCGATAAAAACAACATTTTTCCAGAGTAGCTTTTGTTAAAAAAAATTGTCAATTTCAAAAAAGTGCCTCAATATAAATAAAAATTCATTGTTTTTTCATGTAGTAGTTGAGCTGCTTTTTTGAGATTTCTTAGTTTTCGCTGGAAGATACGAAGCCAGGACATTTGAAAATGCCAAAATTCTGGAATTAGCGAGCACATTAAATTGTATAATTTGACACCTGGCTGCGAATAAAGAAGGCAGTCTGGTGCTGAGCATCTGTTTTTACCAAAGTGTAGAAGGTAGTTAGATCTATACGTCATATAAGTTTCAACTCGGCACCAGGCTGCGTCCTTGAGCTATGACACTTTGAATGTAGAGGGCAGCAGCAGCCTGGTCAGCTGTCAACACTGATCAAGTCAACAAGTGTTTTGTTATTGTGTTTGAAATTAATATATACGTTTCCGTAGTGAAAATTGACGAATGAAGTATTTTGTTGTTGACTAAATATCCTTTATGAAGTGTTAAGGTCGCGAACGAAGTTGGCATTCTCATCACATCGCTAATTGATCCAACGATTTCGCAATATTTGTGGGTGACCTTTCACCATAACCTAACAATGAATGCATGCAGTTAACACAAATAGTGATCGACAGATTGAACTGCCAGACCAAAGCATCTAAAATGTTTTGGAGAACGCATTTTTGGCTGGCACACCACCAAACATAGTTTTTGAGACAACGCGAGACATTGTATAGTATGGATTCGTGAGCACAGGCTATGGAAGATTTGTGCCGGACTGCCACCTTGCTCAGTGATGTGCCCCAGTTACGACGCTCATACACTTTGCCTTCCTGCCTGACAATACTCCTTACTCAGGTCGTAGAACTGAGGCTTGCTCGCGGACACGGTTGGCTCGTCACTAGTATGGGCAGGCTAGTCTGCAAACGAGATCGCTCAGGGCTGCAGGGAAGGCGTCGTCGCGGTGTGGCGTGACAGTAGCGCACCTCTGAACGAGAGGCCCTTGGCTCAACCTTCACACAGCTCGCTGTAGCGGATTTCCATTTCAGGATCTGGCTTCATGGTTTAACGGTTCCGCTAGTTGAAGTGGTTGAGGCCGTGAAACTGAATTGGGTGGTGATAGAGTCGAATTTTGAATGATTTCAGAATTCGGGAAGACGGTTGCATGACTGAAGCATTGTTGTGCCTAGCTGTCGTCGTACTCAGCGGCTATGTCGCAAGTATGATACAAGGTAGCCTCGTGTTACCCGCCGCCGGTTTACACACCAACCCGGTTTGTGGACCATAAGATTTTGCCTTGGATGTGGCTCGATAGTTACATTGGGACTATTCCAACGATTGAAAGCTTTTGGCGCTACAATGTGGCCGAGGTCGACGGTGGAGCAGTGATGGCAGGCCGCAGAGCAGTGATGACACGTGGTTCGACTCTGCCTTTTTCGATACACAAACAGGAAAGTCTAACGGTTTGTATGGCGCTACACGTGGCTTGGATTCAACCGATTGCCATCCACATTGAGCACCCGGCTGCCTTATTTATTCCCAGCTTTAGGTCTCAAGCAGGCAGCCTGGTGCCGAATTCGATGATGTAACTAACTAATAGCCTCACTTGTTCTTACAGTTAGGTGTAGTCAGATTTTCAGCACCAAGCTGCCTTGATTGACAAGGATTACCTTCACCAGATTCTTCCACGGAAATTCGTTCGGACAAAGAACAATGAAGGCTTTCAAAAGGTTTTTAAAGCTTCTTTTGTTCAATGTCCGAACGACTTTCCGCGGAAGGATTTGGTTAATTGGGAAAGGAACACCATTTGTGATCGTTGCTCTGATATCACAGTCGGTGTACAACTTTTTTCAACAATTTGTCGAGAAAAAATCTACAAAATTTGCTCATTAAAGGGGTCATTATATTGAGCGCGATGTGAATCGCATCGCGTAAGGTTTGTGTGAAAGCTCAACTTGACAAAAAAAATGTTGTTCTGTCAAGTTGAGTTTTCATACAAATCTTACGCTATGCGATTCGCAACGCGGTAAATATAATGACCCCTTAAAGGGATCATTATATTGGACGCGATGCAATCCGCGTAAAGTTTGTGTAAAAGCTCAACTTGATAAAAATAATTTTTTTTTACAAGTTGAGCTTTCACACAAACCTTACGCAATGCAATTCGCATCGTGTCCAATATAATGAGCCCTTAACAAATCCTCATTGAGATATTGATGCTTGATTTTCGGCCATTTTTAGCCCTCATCGCCATTAAGCGCCCATGAAATCGCTTCGAATTTCGCTCGTTCCATACAAACTTATTATCAGATATCTATTAAGCAACTGTTTTCCGGGCTACGTCCCAAATTTTTCGCCAACTTAGTTTTCCCATTCATTTTGGAACCCCTCCAAATCTACGGCTTCAAATTAATTTTTAAAAAGCATAATTTTTCTCTCTTTTTTAATTCTATTATCACTTAAATTTTCTTTTAAAAATTATTTTTGTAGAGTAGAATTTAAAATAAAATTAAATAAAAAAAAAACAATAAACTGAATCACACGAATAAATAAACAATTAAAACAAATAGAAAATCTTAGGAAGTAAATCACTAAAATCACTAACGTAATACAAATTAAAATATATATACAAAGTACGAGTACTAAAATAAATATGAACTGACCACAAAATTCAGTTGGGTGCTTTAATAGCTAAGGAAACATATTTTCAATTATTTCAATTTGATTGAAATTACGAAAATTTCTATATTTATCACTCTTTCACTTAAATATAGGATCGGCGATTCACTTGGTGATCATTTATTAATATCTTTGAGATCCTTAGCTATACACATTTTTCAATTTTTTTTTTTTGTTTAAATGTTAATGGTGGGATAAAAACAAGTCTGGCACAATAATATAAAATTGTTACAATTTCTTTCCTCGCTTCCGATAACTTACGGTCTACGCTAAGAATTATTTTTTTCCATATAAAGTTTTTTGAAATTCTTCAACCGTCAGCGGATTGAACCAACTCCAACATCTTACCATTTTGTAGCGAATTATCGAATCGCGTTATGCATTCGTGTTTGTCTTGATCACGACCACTGTCATCGCGAACTTTATTCGTTTGCATGATAACAACCGACGAACCATCCGGACTTCGGCGCACCGATTTCTTCAGTGGCATCCGTATCACATCGGTGTCCGATTTGTCCGAACTGCGAAACGTACGATTGACAACCATTATGGAAGATGTTTCAACCGGCCGTATCGTAACATGTTGCAGTTGATTTTGTTGTTGATTTTGTAATTGATGTTGCAATTCGGCAAGTTGTTCATCTTTGCGACGCAACTCATGCAGCAGTTTATTGTTTTCCAAATTGATTTGTGCATTTTCATTTACCAGTGTTTTGATGATTTGTAATACTTTGTCGCGCTCTTGGGATTTGGTGTCTTTTAATGCTTCGACGGCAATGTCCCAGGAGGCACTGTTGTTACTACTATCTGGTTCTCCAATTAAACTGTCGTCATCGTCGGTGTCGGTGGATAATTCTAATTCGGAATTTGTTGTCAATGTAACACTAACACCATTTGTGAGAACGCTTAATGGCTGCTGCTGTACACGATGACTTTCAGCTGATTCAACTGGTTCTGTTGTGTGTGATGATTTGTGAGATGTTGCAGGTACTGGCGATGTGGATGAGGTGATTTCATTAGACCCTGAATGTCCTTCTGGACTGATAGGAGGCGGTGATGTCTGGTTTACTGGTGATGCGACACGTAGCTCTGGTGAAACAGATGGCGGCCGTTCTTGTTTGATTTGGATGTTGGCTGAAAATATTCGACTCTTATCTTTTTCACAATTTGTTATATTGTTTGCAGATGTCGCCTTTCTTGGTGCCAGTGCTACGTTCGGCTGAAAGGACCGTTCGAATCTTTCGCATTCCGATAGCCGTACAACCCGTTCGGGATTTTGTAGGATCGGAGGCTCTTGAATTAAATACGGCAGATTTGGTGCAAATGCCATGTGTGGTGGTATGTGTTTCGGTCCTAATTGCCACGGTCGAAATGCAAATGGAGGACGATAATGTGCCAATATCATTGTCTGGTACTGATAATCAAGCAAATATGACTCGTCGATTTGTTTTGACTTTTTTAGAGGAATGTCTAAGGGCTCTTGTTTGCATGTCGCCACCAGCAGCGAGTCATCCATGTCAGCCTAAAAAATAAAATAGTTTTTTAGTTACATTCAACCAAATACAAGGGCAGAAAGAATTTTCAGTTTGGTTTTGGCGAATTATAAAAAAAATGAAATTATTTTACTTAAACTCTTCTACCTTCATTTTCAATTTCGTTGTTTTCCGCCGTTGTTTTAAGGCTTTCTTTACTAGTCGTGAGACGCCATTTTCAAGCCCTCACCAGTTTTAGGGCTAACATACAGTATACAAAGAAAGACGATTAGAAACTTCTTTGAAAAGAAACATTACCAACTTTGGAAAAGCTTATCGAACTGTAAAAACCACTATAGATGGCACTAGCGGTAGGAACACTAAATTCCTGCTACATAAATCTTGAGAGGACAATAATGGTGCTATAACAGGACTCTACAAATTGAATAAACATCTACAAAGAATGGGACTAAGCAACACAGCCACTTGTGTAAGTTGAAATGCAGAGGACGAAACACCACAACATCTGATGACATCTCCCCCGTTACTATCTAGGATATTCAACAAATTCTTCCTGGCAGAAAATGAGGTAACACCAGAGCCTATTTTCGGGAAAACGGGAAACCAGTTTCCCGAAAATAGGCTGTGGTGTTCCTATTTCCTAAAATTTCCCGAAATTTCCTAAAATCTCCCGAAATTTCCTAAAATCTCCCGAAATTTCCTAAAATTGCCCGAAATTTCCTAAAATCTCCCGAAATTTCCTAAAATATCCCGAAATTTCCTGAAATTTCAGAAATTTCCCAAAAATAGGCTCTGGGCAACACGGATGGAACTGGGAAAAGTTCTTACATTTTTCAAAGAAAATTAGACAAATCTAACACATGCAAATACGGATTGGACACAAAAGAGACCCAAACATGAGACTCAATTCTGCCGTGCAGCGCATAAAACCCTTGCGATGAAGGAGAGAAAAGATATTTGGTGGATTTCTTCATCCGAAATTTTTTCTATCTTTCATCGCAAGGTTTTTTACGGTAGAATTGTAAACTTAATTGTATTTAATAATGAAGACCGGTAAACGTAACTACCTAACTCGTACCTAAGTCGTATTTTAAAATGGAAATACCAAGGTAGGCATGAGCGCCGCTCCGAGCGCGAGCGCGAGCGACGCTCATTTTTCAATAACGTGAGTTGGAATGGAAGCGCTGCTCATATTTAGCGCTCGGGCTAATCAATTTCATAGTTTTTTTTAAGAAGTTTCGTTTCTGATATTAAGCAAATGGAGCTAATTACTGAGAGAATCTTTATAGAATTTTTACATACAATCAGCACCAACGTAAATTACCAGCTGTTTTTCTCATTTCAAATACATTGAAAAACAGCTGGTATTTTGCAGCTAGTAATTTACGTTGGTACTGATTCGACAACTCGATAGCGCAGTGGTTAACACGTCTGCTTGTTACTACGAGATTGAGTTGCCAGTGCGTTGGTTCGAAACTCAGCCGCAGACGGATTTGTACCGATTGTTAGATTTGTAAACAAAACAAAACTGACTGAATCGTTGGGAGAACCGGTATTCTACTCCTACTAGTTTCGCTCCTAGTTACATCCCTCAGATGGCACTGGGTTTGTCGCACAGCTTACCACTGGCACAGTAAAACTTTCCGGTAATGAAAGGATCTCAAAAATTTAGAGCCACACTAGTAAATAATGATCTAGCCTCTAACCCTTCATGGGTTGTAAGGCAGATTATTATTATTATTACTGATTGTATAGTGTGCAAAAGCCATCGCTTAATTAAAAAAACTCCATTCTGTACGCACTTAAAGGTAATGTTTGCTCCTTTCTTCTTCTGAACTTCCTTCAATCACTATAGAACTTCCTTGATATTCTTAAAATTTCAAAAAAAACCTGAAAATCTATATAAGAAAGTTTCCAAAATAATCTCAATTTTGACCAACTTTACTGGGAGAAACGCGTTTTCTAAGATATTTTGTCAATAGTGTAAAAATGACAACTAAGACAATGTCTGAAGTATTGTTGTTTTGCTTGGTCGGTAATTTAATAATAATAATCCGCCGTTACCCGCCGTCCGGGTCAGAGGCTAGATCATTTTATAAAATTTTCAAATTATAAAACTTATAGTGTTTAGAGAAAATTGCAAGTTTGATTAAGAGCGCTACGAGTGGGAGCGGGAGCGCCGATCAAATTTTAGAGATTGAGTGCGAGCGCCGCTCAAATTTTCCATAAGCGCTGCCAGACTAGGGTGTAAACGTTGTTTTGACGAGAGTAAAGCTTGTAACCCGATCCGATTGCGAGGAGGAAAATTACACAAGTCTTAAGAATCTAAATCAAATGATCGAAGAAAAGATTGACAGAATTTCTTACGTAAGAATTGTGTTTATAATATACGCCGCCGACGCGACGTATTTTATTCAGCATGCACGCACTACAAACGCTGAGCACGTACTGCAAAAGCCGTGCACGTACTGCAAACGCCGTGCACGTACTACAAACGCCACTTATAGCCAAATTTATTACATTTGTTTTGAGTTATATGTTTACGTTATAAGTTACAAGTTTACGTTATAAGTAGACATTATAAGTTTATAGCCCAGATCAGTATTGTACTTGATCCGCATCAGAACTGATCAGTTTCAAAACTGATTTGGATTATTAGTTTTTAAACTGATCAGTACTTATCCGTATCAGTTTTAAAACTGATCAGTACTGATCCATATCAGTTATCAGACTGATCAGTACTGATTCGAATCACTTTTAAAACTGATCAGTACTGATCTGGGTCAGTTACAATACTAATCTGGGCTATAAACTTATAACTTGTAACTTATAAATTATAACTCATAGCACGTAACTTAAACTTAGAACTTATAACGTAAATTTGTAACTTTTAACGTAAAGATATAACTTATTACATGTATATGTTATAAATTTGGCTATAAGTCGCTTTCCCCAAACTCTCTATTATGTGAGGTTCCATTGAAAGATTCCATTTGCCCAATTCAACTACAGAATCTCTGTTTTAAAGCGTAAACATCATCCAGAGTCAACTTGATAGAAAGATGTTGTATAAAATCTGGGGGAACGTACAACAGCCCTAGAAATAACATCCGGAGATTGTCACTTTATAGCATCTTGGGGTATTTCGAGCTAACAAGACTTCGTCAATCACCTGGAGTTATGCACAACGGTTTCGGTGCAAGTATTCGCACTATCTGATCTTACTGACCATAACTTAAACTGAAGCAAACTCGTGGATACGTCCACGACTATTCTCACTCATTTACGCGGTGTCATTTAGTAAAAAGTTATAAAATTAGTGAGTCACATACATTTGTATCGCCCATCGCCTAAAGCATACTTTTCCATATATCAAAATTCGTATTTACGAATAACATTTCAATTAGCCAAGTAATGTGTTTCCAGAAAATGATAAATGCATAATCGCGTTGTGCTCAATTATTGTTGTTTTTAATGTAATTCGCCCTCTAGTCGGTGTGTTTCTAACGTTTGCATCGAGTTATCATTGAAGTTACTACCAGCAACAAATTGATTTGACCAAACGCGGAAATTCAGACTTTTTTTTCAGTCAGATGAGGCAGTAAGAGCAAACATTTAATGAGTGCAATCAATGCAACATAATCTTAAAACGCCCTTAGGACGTTGTAGTTCTTAAAAATACAAAAAAGAAAATTGATGACTATCCGACCAGGAAGAGATACATTTCTTGAAAACATTGATCAAGTAAACTGTACCTGATTATTATACATAACTTAACACCAGTCCGAAGAACTGGCGAGCTTGCCATCAGTTGTAAACGAAAGGTTACTGAACCTCTGCAACTTTGTTGTATTCAAAAAACAAAAAAGAAATGAAAAAAATATATAAAATATAACATGCAGCCGAGAGTATATTTACACGAAATGTACAGACATAAAAATCTACATATACCTGTTCGGAAATGAGAAGGTGTACGTGGTTTGTGAATGTACGCATTGTATATCAAAAAAAAAAAAAAACAATAATTCTTGTTGAATAAAAAGTGTAATGTTTTTTATTCGCTTATATCTATACATTTGTTAAAAACAGTTTTTTGTGTATGAGCTCTAGTACATTGAATATGTTGGTATTGTACATAAATTAACGTTAAAGTCAATTCGAGTATGATAGCAAATTTCTGTCTAGACGCTAGTGCTATAGAGAAAATTCCGTAGACGAAATTCATAGTTTGTACTTTTGTATTTAGTAGTTACAGTCAAAGTCATTACAATATTGTGGTTGTTATTTATTTCTCATTTTTTTTTCATTTCAAATTGCTGTAATTATAGGTACCTTTTTGTTTGATACACAGCGATGCGATGTTTGAAAGACCTTCATAAATTGCTATTCGTATCAAATGATTTCAATTTCTTTTTATTTGAAATTGTGATTTATTAACGTTGTATATGTCGTCTGTAAATTGATTTTCGTTATGTGGGGCGATGCACTACACAGGAATGTTTTCCATTGATAAGCAAATTATGAGTTAGGGGATCCATTATAAACAACGTGAACAGAAGTAAAGGTTAAAGGTGAAAGGGGCGGCCATTTACAGCTATGTGTCGCGTAACTAGATCGGAAGTTCTCGTAGCTATTGTTTAAACAAAGAATATTCCACACAATCGCATGACTCTTGTCGTAGCAAACAGTTCTCTTTGTGTGTTGCAAATTATTTTGTATTGGGCCATCCATAAAATACGTTCGAAAAATCTTGCAGTCCTACTAAAAAACACCCTAAATGGGTGTGTTTTGATCCTTTAAACGTTGGTTGTCGTTATTTTGGTGATATTACTGTTTTAAAGTTCTATCCACCGCTTTATTTATGGATTTCCAAGCTACGATTGAAATGATGGGATTTTCATTGCTGTTGTTTTCGCAACAAAACCATATCATGGTAAATCCTGCAAAAAGTTATGAAAGAGGAGTACGTTTTTCAGCCGTTTGAAATGATGGTTGAAGATGTAGTTCAATAATTTCTTCATAGATAGCAGCTAGTGTGCTGTGCGAGCTTTTTTCCAAAAATTCAAACCTGACCGCGACCCTAACCGAACCCGATCCAAAATGAAAATTTTCAAACCCGAACCGAACCCGAACGAAATAACAAATCAAACCCGACCCAAGCCGAACACGATCCGAAATAAAAACTTAAACTCTATCCAAACCCGAACTATTTTTATTTCATTTGAAATGTTTTTTAAACTCAATTTTGAAGAAATCATCTGAAGTCTTCAGACCCGACCCGACCCGAAAAAAACTAAAATGAAATCCCGACCCGGTAAAAAAATAAATTCAAAAACCCGAACCGACAAATTGATTCGATTTAGTTGAGTTTCGGGCGGCCCTATCACCTCTTTTCTATAGTAAATCTATGTCAACAAGTATTTTTTCTGTTTTCTAATTGAATTTCCCTGATTTTGTGATGTCCACATCTTTCATTCAAAACCTTGAAGAGCGATTTCAGTTCTAATTTCGCAGAGATATAAGTGAAAAAGTTCCACCAAGTTCCACCGTAATTTCGGAAGTTTTTGATCGATTTTGCCCAAATTCAATCAAGTGATCAATTTTCTGATTATCTTTTAGGAAGAAAAAAGTTGTTGAAAATCGGATTTACATAGAAAAAATACGTTGGGCCCTAGTAGAGATTCAGTCTTAGGGCCCTGACTGTGTCCAAAAGCTAAAAATTAAAAAAAAAAGTTTCTTTCTTGAATTGTCATGCATGCCCAGACCTTTCAAACAAAAAAATTTTTCCAAAATCGGAAAAGATTTACTCGAGTTATGAACAAAAGACCAAAAACCACTTAAACGGCTCTAACTCCTTGACCCTTGGGCCGACAGTGCCCAGATTCAATCCTAACAGGTGACAGACAGACGGATGGACATTTTTTTTATTACTGCCGTGCAAATCAAAAGAACCTTGCGATGAAAGAGAGAAAGATTTTGTATGGATTTTTTCATACGAAATCTTTTCTCTCTTTCATCTCAATAGTCACTTTTACCCTTTAAAAATGTGGAACTATTGTAACGTTTCATATCGACATAGTTCCACTTTTTAGTTTCAGTTTTTTGCAAAATATGGTTCCACTTTTGCAAATACTAAAACTGAAAAAGTGGAACGGTCTTCACGCTTTATATGTAACATTACAATAGTTCCACTCAATGACATGATAAATATGGACTGGGTTTACGTAACCATAAGCTGAAGCAAAAATGAAAATACGTAATTGGTGTTAGAGATGTGCGGGCCGCCCGAAACTCAAAGAAAACCCGACCCGAACCCGAATCAATTTGATGGGTCGGGTCGGGTTTTTTGTTTTCGTTTTTTTATCGGGTCGGGTCGGGTTTAATGACTTCAACTAATAAAAGTCGACCCGAAAAACTTCAGTTCAGATTCTGGTTTCTAACAAATAACTCTTACCCACTGGTAAATTTTTTGAAAATACGACGCAAATCAAATTATTTCCTAATCGTCGAATGACGTATGCTTGCTCAGAAGGAAGGAAGTCGAATTGATAAGGAGTAAATTTTCAATTTTGTTCCAATCGAAAAAGGAGTTGGGATTGAAAATGGGCAGAATCGCAAACAGCTTCCAAAGGTATGAGCTAAAAAGTTGGGGGAACTGGGTTTTTTCGAATGTCGGTGAAACTTTTTCGCTTATATGCGAATAAAGCGCGGAAATTGCTTTTTAAAATACCAACCTCGAAAAACAAACAAAGAAAAAACAAAAAAAATGAGCTGAAAATCGATTAAGATTCTCAGGCTGTAACGTCAATAGAGTTTAAAGAACTCCTAATTTTTCCGGAAAAATCTTAGGTTTCGGTTGTCACCATCTTACTTACTTACTTACTTACTTTACCGGCACTACAACCCATTAAGGGTCTTGGCCTTCTCCAACATGCTTCTCCAACCGGGCCTATCTGCAGCTAACGTCTCCCAGCTGGTTACTCCCACAGTTCTTAAGTTGGCAAAAGCAGCGTCGCTCCACCTGGACTTGGGTCGCCCTGCACTCCTTTGGCCTTCAGGTTTGGACTTCAGAATTTTTTTTGGAATACGATGTTCATTCATTCGTTGTACGTGACCGAGCCAACGTAGTCTATTTATTTTTGTTGTTCTGACTATGTCGGGCTCTCCAAAAAGCTCTATGAGCTCGTGATTATATCATCTGCGCCATCGGTTCAGTTTTCGGTCAAATACTGGTCCAAATATTGTACGCAGTACCTTTCGCTCGAACGTATGCAGAGATTGTTCATTTTTCTGTGTCAAGCACCACGACTCCGAACCGTACGTAACTACCGGTCTGATAACAATTTTATAAAGTGCGCATTTTTAATTTGGGCTTACTGACTTGGACTTTAGAATTTTCAGCAGGCTGTAATAACTCCGGTTGCCCAAAGTTACTCGCCTTTTTATTTCGTCCGCAATGTCGTTGTTTATGTTCAGCTCTGATCCAAGGTATACGAACTTATTGACCATTTTGAATGTGTGTGTGTCGATCGTTACGTTATCTTCCCGCTATCGATTCGTAGGTGGGATGATCATGTATTCCGTTTTTCCGTCATTGACCTTCAACCCAAGGTCGGTACCTTTCCTCTCCAAGGCCATAAACTTATCTTTAACAACATCCATAGTTCGGCCAATAATGTCCAGGTCATCTGCAAAACCAAGCAACTGACTGGACTTGGAGAAAATGGTGCCGCTGGAGTCTATGTCCATGGTTTGAACAGCTGCTTCGAGTGTTAAATGGAAAAGCAGCGTTGCAAGAGGATCTCCTTGACGTAGGCCTTCCTCAATGTCGAAAGTCTCTGACATTTGATTGCGGATCCTTACTCGGCTGTTAGCTCCGTTTAGTGTTAGCTTCGTTAGCGAGATCAGTTTGTTGGGAATTCCGAACTCCTCCATGACTCGCCATAGCTTACTTCTTCTAACACTGTCATAGGCTGCCTTGAAGTCAACGAACAAATGGTGTGTTTCAATGTTGTACTCCTTGCACTTCTCCAAGATCTGTCTGATATTAAACAGCTGGTCCGATGTTGAACGACCTACACGAAACCCACTTTGGTATTCACCTATCGTAGATTCCGTGTATGGATGAAGGCGCTGATATAGAATATTTGCAAATATCTTGTAAGCAATATTCAGCAGAGCGATTCCTCGAAAATTGCCACACTCCAATTTGTCACCTTTTTTGTATATGGGACAAAGTATGCTGGTCTTCCAATCTTCCGGTAACTCCTCGTCATTCCAGATGCGTATGATGAGCTCGTGCATCTCCATACATAGCGCGTTGCCGCCGTTCTTGAAAAGTTCACCGGGTAGGTTGTCAGTCCCCGGGGCTTTGAAATTTTTGAGCTTTAAAATTTCAGCTTCAACTTCTTGCATCGTTGGTTCTTCTATGTATGGTTGCGCAGTCTGAAATGGCAATTCGTCGTTTTCGTCGTCTCGGTTGAGCGGTCTGTTCGGGTTAAGCAGTTCCTTAAAGTACTCAGCCCATCTCGCGATACACCTTTCCTCATCTGCTAAGACCAATCCATGCTTGTCCTTACACAGCAAAGGTTGTTGACTGTAACCGTTTCTGGATTCGTTCACTTTCCGGTAAAAGTTCCGAGTCTCCTTCCGATTGCCAAACTTCTCAATTTCGATCAAAACTTCCTTGTCACGCTGTCGCTTTTTCCGTCGGAAGAGTTTTCTTTCGAAATTTCTTTTAGAACGGTACTCTTCCTGGCCAGCTCGAGTGAATCTACTTAGAGTTTTCAGGCGAGCTGCGTTTTTGTCGTCCATGGCCTTCTGGCATTCATCGTCAAACCAGATATTTCTTTTATTTCCCGTTCTCGTTCCCACTGTCTCTGCTGCGGCGCTCTCTACATTCCGTCTAATTTGATTCCACGCATCGTCTACGCTTCGTTGTTCGCTGACCATTCCGGCAATAATATTCGTCTCCAGCCTGTCGACATATTGACGTTTAATGTCTTCGTTCTGTAGTTTTTCCACGTCCCACCTTTCCAATGCCGGTTGTCGATTGTGTTGAACCGATATTCGAGACCTAACTGCCGCTCTCACCAGGTAGTGATCGGAATCTACATTCGGTCCTCTACAGCTTCTGACATTCAACATATTTGAACAGTGACGTGCATCTATCAAAATATGGTCAATCTGGTTTTTGGTTCGTTTATCCGGTGATACCCATGTCGCTTTGTGGATGTCTTTATGTTGGAAATAGGTACTGCTGACAACCATGTTTCTTGATGCTGCAAAATCAACCACCCGCGTTCCATTTTCGTTCGAGTTTTCGTGAAGGCTATGTTTACCGATTGTGGGACGATAAAATACTTCGCGGCCTATTTTAGCATTAAAATCTCCAAGCACAATTTTAATGTCTCGTTTCGGCGCTCCATCATATACATCCACCAGTTTCTCGTAGAATAGCTCCTTCACCTCGTTGTCGCTTTCCTCCGTAGGCGCATAAACGTTTATAAGAGTGTAATTGAAAAATTTTCCTCTTATCCGTAGAGAGCACAATCGCTCGTCAACAGGACTGAAACCAATCACCGCGTTTCTAGCTCTGCCGAGGACCATGAAGCCTGTTCCATACTCTCTTGGACTGTCGTTACTCTTCCCACTATAGTAGAACTTATAGTCGCTACTGGTCATGGTGTCCTTTCCAGGCCATCTCGTTTCTTGCACAGCTGTTATGTCAATTTTTGCCGCTCTTAGCGCACTTGTGAGAGATCTCAATCCTCCTGGCCGCAACAAAGATCTTACATTTCATGTTCTTAATTGTATGTCGTTGTCCTTTTTCCGATGCTTGAGTCGTTGCCGTTTATCCTGTCCGATCCGAGGCTGTGTTGGGGAATTCATAACAAGACTGTTTTTACGGTGTCTGGGAGTTAGCCAAGCGCCCATACTACTTTCCTTCTCCCGATGACCCGTAGGGAAGTCACCAGGTGGTGATGGTAGCCCATCTGACTAGGGCTGTGTATGCTGCCGTTGTCTCTTGCTGTTGAGATCATCCGCCACCATACTAAGTCGCCATCCCATCTTGATAGCGCCTAGCTGCCTTCGGCCGTCCCTATACGTGCCGTTTAGGTACTACCCGAAGGCAGCCCCCCTCATCCTTATGCTAAGTGACCCACACTACTACACCAGGGTTGGTTACCTGATCGTTCATGCGGGTTGCTCACTATAACAGGCGGTTGTCACCATCATCAGGGTTAAATTTCCGACTCAGATTCCAAGTTCGGATTCTTATTAAGCGAGTTTAAAAACCGATAAGTCTGGAAGAAAAATATCAAATAGTAAGCACTATAAAACATTCGTTCCCGTAGATAGTTGAGTAAAAATTC
>CM055403.1:136422418-136450952 GCA_029228625.1 Pseudolycoriella hygida | reverse complement strand
TTGTCTGCGTTTGCACTCCGTTCTGTCTGTTTACACACCGTTTCGTCTGCTTTTCGATGACATTTGGTTTGGTTTTATTATTTAATTACATTTCAAACGTCACGTTTGTGCAGGCAAAACGAAGTGCAGGATGCCAAGCCGTGGTGTGTAGGGGTGAAAGATGTCAAACATATCGAACGATTTGTTTATTTTCTGAGTTTTTTTGGTATTTTTGTGTTCCAATTGTGTTTCAAATGGGAGTTCTAGTAAAATTTTTTCGATAAATTTCGTTTTTCTAAGACATTTTTTGTTCTACAATATAATGAAATGATGCGTATTTATATTTAACATTTTGATTTCAAATCGCAGACAGTCACTTCTTCCTTTGTAAATGAGAAACTTAAAATTGATTTATAAAAAAACTAACGCATTACTTCCATGTCGTAGAAGAACGAATGTCTTAGAAAAACGAAATATATATATATTAGAAAAAAAATAAAAATTTTTCTTAGGCGAATTCTTAATTAGAACAATTGATTAATTATCGCCGTTTATTTCATACTACCTTTAACTAGCTCAGAGTCACTTGTATGTGACTGTTCAGCAGGGTTGAAAAATCAAAATCAAATTTGGTGAAATCAAATCAAAAGTCAATCATCAAATGCGAATCAAACAAACCGCTGTTACCACAATCCAGGCAAAATGTGCGAAGCCTTTGATTGAAGCACCAACTTATTATGAAAAAGTAGAAGGGATTATTAGACTCAAAAAGGGAAAATCACCTGGTGAGGACAACATACCTGCTGAACTTATCCACGCAGCACATACCTGCTGAACTTATCCACGCAGCAGGACCACAGCTGTGGTGTCGAATACATCACATTGTGAGAAAGTCGTGAGAAAAGCTTCCCGATGCATGGAAAGTTGGTCTGTCAATTCCGATTCATAAGAAGGGAAGGAAATTGGAATGTGAAAATTTTAGGGGAATATTTCTACTGAACGTATCGTTTGACAAAAATATTGTACCAACGGTTGTCAATATATGCAAAGGAAGTTTCAGGCGCGGCAGATCTACCACAGATCAGATTTTCTCATTAAAACAAATTATGAAAAACGCATGGGAATTGAACATAAATATACACCAACTATTTATAGACTTCAAGCAAGCATACGATTTCATAGATTGTCAAGCTTTGTTCAATATAAAGAATGAATTTGACATTCCAACCAAGCTCATCAACGCTTACTGATACGAGATGCAAGGTGCTGGTCGACAACACTCTTTAGAATCTGGACTTAGACAGCTTGTCTGTCAACGATTCTATTTAACTTAGCGTTAGAGAAAGTTGTACGAGCTACGTCAATCAACTGGACTGGTACCATCTTCTACACATCAAATGAGCTTGCAGCATTCGCTGATAACGCTGACCTGATAGGAAGGGTGACACTAGCAGTCATAGATATGAAAAGTGAAGCGAGTAATGTTTGGCTTGTGATAAACGAAGAAAAAACTAAATATCTAGCGATGGAACGCAAACAAGGATCTCGTGTGGGACAAAATGTGACTATTGATAAGTAGTATTTTGAAGCGAGAATCACGCAAGGAAACAGAAGTTTCTATGCCCTGAAAAACCAGTTTAAAAGCTCACTTGTATCCCGTGCAACTAAACTCCGCCTCTATAAAACGGTAGTTCGTGTGAAACATGGTCAGTAACATCAAAACAGGAGCAGATGTTAAGCTCTGCTTTGAAAGAAAGATCCTAAGATCAATATGTGGACCGATACATGAGATGAATCTGTGGAGAATACGAACGAATAGAGAATTATCCGAAATTTTGGCAACAATTCCATAATAGCTGCAACCGAATCAGTGAAGCTCAGATGGGCTAGGGTGGATGACGAACGAACAGCCAAGAAGTCTCTCGACAGGAAATTCGATGGTAGTAGATGTAGTAGATCGAGAGTCCGACCAAGAAAAAGATGGCAAGACGGTGTGGAGAAGACTGGCCGAGGATCGAAACGCATGGAGGGCGTTAAAGGAGTCAGCCAAGACTCGCTTGGGTTTGTATGGTTGATAAGTGAATTCGAATCGCTCATGTTATAATGCTACATGGATTAGAATGTTATATTCCCGTATTTTGTGATGCCACAAAGTCTACTTTCTTCGCATGTGTTATCCTAGTTTTTACTGTCACAAAGCCTATTATTTATGCGCAGTCGTTTTCGTAATTTGTGATGCCAGAAAGTCTTTTTTCTACGCAGACCTTGAAAATGGGTGGTCGTAAAATATTTACCTATCGAATTTGAATATATGAATCGCATGTCAGTACTGTTACTGTGCTGTTACTGTAGGTAAACGAGTGGTGACTACCCGAGGTAAGTTGTAATAGTAAGATTACAATTTTGTTGTTCGAGTAATGAAAAATAATATTTGAATGTGTATGGATCTAGTAGGCATCCAGACAAGTCAAGTCATCATCCTATTATCTCTTTTATTACCATCGGAGAATGAAACGGTCACATGAAACATACACATTTCACATTTTTTAGCTCGTCTTATTCTGTAAAAAATTACATTGAGAGTAAGACTAAAGTAAAGTTCAAAAATCCTTAAAGGGTTGTAGTGCCGGCTAAGCAAGCAAAGTCCAAAGTTTACGAAAGGAAACCTCAACATTGAGCTGAGACAGGTATGTTAGAAATAATAAAACAAAAAGAAAAGAAATCTGAATGAAATAAACGGAAAAGAAATCTGAAGGAAACAAATACTCAACAACTTGTTACGATTCGCCTTGTCATTTGAGGAAATTATTTCTTTCTAAGAATTTTTTGCAGCATGGTAGCATTTAATGCAAACGAATGAAATAAGTGGTGAAAAGATGTGTCTTGTTAACACTTTTTCCATTCGGTTGCATTATACGCTATATACTGTAAAAAGGCTAACGCTCTGGAAATGCATTCCATTGTATTGTATAAAATACTGTTTGATAGAATAAAATACTATTGGATTGCACGAAAAATGCCATTTCGTTAACTTATTGATTTGCCTCTTCTTTGTGTGTTAGAATCTGTGATACTATGAGAAAGATACGTGCTCGTCACCGTCACCAAAGGCGGACACTGCATTATTATCGATTTATTTGTTCCAATGACTCGAGAAATTAAACTATACAATAATTCTGTCCATCAATCACAGTTCAAGTTATTGATTACCACTTAGAGGTTAACTTTGCACTCGTTTAGCCATGAGATCGCCTTGTTCGTTAGATCGTTAAGATCAACGATTTTGCCCATGAAGCGATGGACGGTTACATTGGCTCAAGATGTGTTCCATCGTTTGAACTTCGCCGCATGGACGTAGCGGTGAGTCGACGAATTTCCAATGGTGCATTAGAAAGGCGCACCAGCCTTGGCCGGTATGGAATCTGTTGGCTGGGTGTGCATTTTGTAAACCCAGCCAACAACAAAGGATGTTCGATATGTCAACCATTAGGAAAAAAGCTCACTTCATGGTTAACCTGCAAATAGTTAAGACGCATTTTTATTCACAAATGTCGCTTACTAACAGGTTATGGGCTGTTGCTACGCGAAATAATATTATAAACGTTAAATTTGATAATCGTAGATTCTATTACGAGTGTTTTTGTACATCGATGGCCATTAATTCAAGTGAATTTCGGTTGATTTGTTTGGAAGTTTTTGAACCATAAACTTTTTTTTTTGTTATCCACTTTGTCTGGAATTGGTATCATCTTTTAACGTGAAATGGCATCAACATCATCTTCAAATTTTATGGCAGTGATTGAGAAATTGGATAATCGAGAAAATTTTTCAACATGGAAGTTCGCCGTTCACTCATATTTGGAACACGAAGGGCTTCGGAACTGTGTGCTTGGTACGGAAAAGGAACCGACAAGAGCGTACTAAAATTGTTTTGCTTGTTAAACTGAATAATTACGTGCACATCGAGGTCTGTACAACAGCTAAAGAAGCTTGGGACAAGCTGGTCGCGACATTTTCAGACAATGTTGTAATGTGACGCGTAAATTTGATCGAAACGCTCACTACCCTCGCTTGGATAATTGTTCTGGCATCGAAGATTACGTGAATCAGATCATTTCGACAGCACATAAATTGAATGGAATTGGTGCAGTAGTTGATGATCAATGGCTGGCTTCATTTTTGCTTTCTTGATTATGCTTGATCATGGCCATTGAAAGTTCTGGAAAGCAACTCTCATCCGATTTTGTGAAGAACAAGAGGTGAAAAATTCCGGTTATGAATTTTAATCATCACAGTCCTCTCAGGCGTTATACACATGCATTGCATGCAACGAATACGGTCACGTTTCTGTTAATTGTAGCAAGAAGAAACTGGAACAGGAAAATTGAGGGTCGAGTGCAAATGGTAAAAGCCCTCCGAGTACTTCGTTTATCACCCGCACTCAAAATGACACGATTTTCAGTGTTTAAAAAGCCTCCGTTGCATAAGACTTCAGAAAATTATGATTTAGTTTGTGTAGATGATATTTTATCAGTGAACGTAAATTCGGATTCGGAGAGGAATTGTGATGATTTCAATTCGAATTCAAACGCGAAAAATGTAAATTTACATTTAGATTCCGTATTTGGCCAAAATAATTTAAATGTTAATTCCGATGATCGAAACAAAGCAATGGATTTTAATTCCGGAAGTCAAAATTTCAATCTAAGCTCCGCACTCCGCAGGTGTTAATTTGTTTGATTTTGGAAACTTTTCTGACGTTGGGAGTGAAGATAGTTGCAGTGATTCAAAATGCGAAATTGCATTGTAATGTTGTTATGTATGAAAAAGTAAAATTTGAGTTTTTATTCTTTTGAAGAATTTTATGAATTTTTTATTTGAAGCAAATAATTGCGCTCAGAAGTCTTTGATGGACTATAATGTGATATGAATTAATTTAAATAATAAATTTTTGTATTTTTCGGCTTTTTTTTTGTTGGTAATTCCACTTCTTTTCCTGCTTACTGCGCCGATTTTCTGGTGTACTACATATGATTCAGCCTATTAGTCGATGTAAATCTAAGATTACATGGAGAATCAGATTAAATAGCACGAAAACACCTGGTGCAGGAATTTTAACTCTACCCCGGTGGAATGAATCAACTGTTTGAAATATTTAAGATTCCCACTGGACTAAAAATTCACGTTGGGGCAACACGCTGGGTATGCCAAGGAGTGACCGCAAAAATATAAAAGAAGTCTTGATATTGAATCACATTGCGTTCCAGTATGGGGTAAGTGTACAGCCAACCATTTAAAAACGCTGTGTGACGCAAAAAGAATTGCCTTTTCATTTCCTCCTGCAGAAAATACTTGTAAGTCGAAATATAGTTATTTTGTGTTACCTGTTTTGAAGGTCTGATTTTGGGCAATCTTAGGTACTCAACAAAATGTTCATTTACAGATAAAAAATCGAGAGCGCCGGAGATCTTAGCCCCGGAGTGCTATCACGGCATGATATCTCTAGTCTACACTCTACCGATGAAATTACAAATTTTATATTATTTCGTCGTTTTATTAAAATGTACAGTGAGAATGCAAACAAAATTGTAAACCATGCTAAAGCCCCCGAAGCATAAAAAATATTAGCTGTAAAAGACTGCTGTGTAGAATTTAGGTTTATTTACAGTTTTTTTTATTTAAGCGTATGGATATTTAGATCTTATTATTATTTATTACAATTACATTACATTCTTATTCTATACTGTACAGTGTACAGTATTAATTACATCGGATGGAGCCAAAAAGCTCCATTTTCAGTAAGAATTCGCTAGTCCCAGTTTTACCGAAGATTGTTCATATACAGAACGTTAACATTCGGCTCATCACCCATATCAGCATATCAAGTTGAATGACTTGACTGACGATTGGCACGATATGCCGAAATGTTGATGCTTCTGAAATATGTTCAAGAACACAACTGTTCTAGTTGAGTTCAACCTGAGCGTCATTACACTGACGAAATAATTCCATTAAAATTCTCAAGCTATGATTGCCTGTTACTTCTCTCTGATCGAAAAATCGAGTAAAATCCATTTGCTTCAATTTGAAATTCCACGATCAAGAAAAAACCGAGTCATAGATGAGCTATTCTCACTCATAATTAATTATATTATGTTTTAACATTATGTCATTTCTGGTGTAACACTTTTTTCGACGATGCCGGGTGGATAGCATGGCTAACAGGTTCGGCATTTCCATAGTGATGATGTTGTTGTTTTTCGTGTGAGCCTCACATATTATGTCGGGCCATCATCGTTCACACAGTGTTCTTCGTTCTCCATAGTTCCATTGTCCAGTATGATCCCTTCTATGAAGTACTGGTCGGAATTGTACTGTAAACAATTTTTCCCATCAATTACGTCATCGTCCACAAGATGGCACCACCATCGGTGGTGAAAGTACACAAATTTCTCAACTGTCCATATGTGAGTGACGTCACATATTTTTGTGTACTTGAATTTGCGTTTCGGGCATCGAACACCGAAGCTACCCAATTTCTGAAGCTTGGGTTAACTTAGGGATGAGTCATATCAATTGTTGTCAATTGTCAATCATCACGGGGATCGAACCCGGGTTATCTGCGTGGAAAGCAAGCACGTTCACTACTTGCCATCCCATCGTATAATCGCAGTAATATCCATAAACGTATATATTTCTATTTACGTTGTCATATCAGATATTCGGTGGCCAAATGGATCCGATGGATCGTTGGATGGAGACATTGGTTGATTGATGAACGAGGACACGTACGACGAATACTTTGACGGGACGATGCGCTAGGTCTTCATCTTTGTCTTACGGAAATATATGTAATGTCTCTTCTTGATGACGACACGATACGACACGAACAAAAATCCAAAGACTGAAATGACTGCACGATGTACTAGTCCGATATCAATTTACGGAGACAATATGCTAGGCTTAAAGTAAGGTCGCACCACGGTTCCTCTAACATTGCTGGTTTGTTCCCTTTAAAACTGATAATAGACAGTTGCTATCGATGTTACCACTTCAAGAGCTCAAACCAAAGTGATTTCTCCTATGGAATACGGCTTCTATTTATACGAAAAAATTCATTATGGCTGACTGACGCTGTATGCAGTGTTACCATATTGTTTTATGTCGTTCATATTTTAGGGTTGCTACCTTGTAATGTCATATTCTAAGGGTTGCGAAGTTTCATCTTCCAACATGTTGGTGTCGTTAATAAATAAAGTATGTTGGGGTGTTACATAGCTCTGGTCCCATTAGGTGTGATAAACTTAATTTCTAAAAAGTTAAATTTATCCTGATAAATATGACAGAAAATTAAATTTAATTTTTAATTTGACGGGAGATCGAAAAAATTGTGTTGGATTTTCATCTTCAATTTTAATTTGTTGATTTGACTAATTTACGCAATAATGTAATAGAGTTCTAAACAAAAGTCATCTCAATAACATTAAAACATTTATTTCATATAACAATCATTCATTGTCGAAAAAACGACAAATTTTGAAACTATTAATCGGGTTAATTTATCAATATTCTACCCATGAGGCTAGAATATAATTATCACATTCATCATGATAAATTTAATTTTAATGCGTTCGATGCAATTTGTTAAATTTAACCCACACCCAAAAAACGATATGATTGCAGTAACAATGGTAACAGTAATAATGGTAACAGTCATAATATGATTGTAGGTTATCATATGAGTTTCACTATTGAGAAGGAAATTTGTATCCATAAAAAGTTCATAACTCGTTCAGTACAACAAATTTCGTTTATAGGACTCTGGCTGACTCCCCCCCCCCCCCAAACAGGGGATGTGTCCAGTTTGGGGTAATGAACTTTGCCGATTTTATAGCAAGCGTGACGTCATTTATGAACAGCACCTTAGCATTTCTTGATCACTTGTAGCAAATATTTTGTTCTCATTATTAAAAATCATATGACAATCATATTATGACTGTTACCATTTCGGATAATCGCAATCATATCGTTTTTTGGATGCAGAATTATATTTATCACACCTGATGGGAATATGTGTTATGAATGAATAATAAATCTTACCTACTACACTCTACGATGGAAAAAGGAAAACTTCACCGAATAAAATGTTATGCTACTCTGTTCAGACGGTCATGATTGTTTTGTCATGATTCGCTATCTTGCTCTGTCTCGTCTGTCTCAAATTCAATGAGTAACGACACGCCGCTGTCTATAGTCTACAGGGGCCAGACAGTTTTAATTTATTCAAAGGAATATTGCATATTATCAAATCTAAGTGTGAATTGAGTTTGAGAACGCAATTGATCGATTTTCCATTATTCAAAATCGATTAATAATTCATTAACAAATGATATAAATGCAAGAACGACTTCCATTTACAGCTGTAACAGGCAAAACAAACGGCTTGAAAATAATATAAAAAAAAATTTGCAACAATTTGACGCAATCTTACGATTGATTCTTGTGGTTGTGTGAGAGAGTACAGACAGTTTCGTCGTTTGTCGTATGTTTGTCGTAAGTTTGTTTCGGCCTGTGTCGTTCTTACTCTTAAATAAAAAAATCCGAAAATATCTTACATATGTGTGTGGAATACACATTTGGGTTGATAAATAATATGCTGCCTGTATGTGTGGCGGAGATGGTAAGGTTAGCGAATTTCAACAGACATTTCATTCAGTGAGTGGTGTCGTACGTAAAAGAGCACAACACAAAGAGTGTGAGGCTTTACAGAAACTTAAAAAATGGTGTATCATTTCATTGTGTTTGTCTATTGAAATTAATTAGAAAAAAAAAGAAGTTTTGCAATAGACGTAACCAAAGTGTCATCAATGTGTATGGGTGAAAAGAATCGCAGGATAATAAGATTTTCAGATTTTTTGTACAATCGTTGAAAGAACGGAAAAAAGATTCAGTTTTTTAATATAATTTGGCGAAGATCAATCTTATTCTCTCTCGCGTGTACACTCTTGAATGTCAATCCAAAAGACTCATGTTTTAAAGACTACACAAATAGCTTAAAAACGAATAAAAATACGCAATCCAGAACTAATAATAATTCAATAATAAAGCGACTCAACGTTTTTTTTATATTTTCGAATAAAAAAGTTGCGTAAGTAGTGCGAGACAAACTGAGTGCCAAGAAAATAAAATCGGGGTGCACCCAGAATAGTTTACACATCTACAAGCGTTTTAAAATTAATAATAAAATTGTTCCAATATTTTGTGTGCTGCAGTGATTTTATAATTTAATTTTGTGAACAAGTGTCTGAGCTGAGGCATAATTGAAACCAAATCTGTAGAAAAGTAATCCACAGAATTCAATGTGCATTGGATTTAAAAGTTTAATAAACTTGACAGCAGTCAAATCAAATCGTTAATAAAAGTTTAAGAAATTTATTATTCAACGCCGACATTATAACGTTTAAATGCATAAACAGTTCTGTTCTTATGACAATGGCATTAGTTTCTAAGCTGAGGAATATTTTAGCAAATTGTTGTTCAGAAAATATTACAGATTTATTACATATTCACAGTAAATTAATAAGTTAAATTTAGCAATTGACGAAGTAGTTTAATATTAGATTAGTTAAATGTCGGTTTGTTTGTGCTATTAAAGCTTTAATTGTGTAATTTTCCTGCAAAATAAGAACTTGAATATTTATTTTCATTGAAATGACGGAGTTCGTGACACCGCAACTTCGTACGGTTCTGAAGACCTATCAAGATACGGCAACGAAAAGTCTACAAGGACCAGGACTTTTATCGCTGGTGCATCCGCTGAAAAAGGAAATCTTATCGCCCGACCTAAGCGATGAACCGTTAGTGACATTGCCGCCTATGCCACCGGAAATCTCGCAGCCAATTCTATCCGCTGCGGACACAGGACGAGGCGTTCTGTACGAAACGGTACTGGAGGGAAAACCGATTGGTTGCTTTTTATTGGGTGGCGAAATGCGTCTCTGCATACCTCAAATATTGAACAATGTCCTGACCAATTTTTCATTAGAACAAATCAACGGTATATTTGACAAGCAGCGAATCTTTTGCTCGCAATGTACCCCGGAACAATTGAATCAATTCAAGGCAGCGAAAATTTTACCTGAAGATGTAAATACATCCGGTTTGATAACTCGAACGAACGCAGAGCGTTTGTGCAGTGCATTGTTACATCGGCCGGAGAGGCGATTCATTCAGAAAGACGCATTATCGTTTCGCGTGTATCACAGGTGCTTCGGTAAATGTGAAGGCATTTGTACGCCCGAATTGTACACACCGAATGATCCAGCATGCATTGAATGCATAGAGTGTCGTGGTATGTTCTCTCCGCAAAAATTTGTGTGCCATGTTCATCGACAGGAAAATAGCACTCTGCATTGGGGCTTCGATTCAAACAATTGGCGTGCCTATCTGCATGTTAGTTATGATGAGGATTCACGTGAAGAATATTCAAAACTATTGGATAACATCCGTGATCGACAACTGCAAGATCCAATTGGCCATTTGAATCCACAACGCGATGTTTGTACAATTAAGCGAAAGGTAAGTAAACTCAAAACCTATTTCCTGATCGTGGTTTTTTCTCAAACTAAGGAAGTTAACCAATTTTGATTTAACTGACGACGGAAGAAAGGGAAATCCGAGGGGTAAACTGCAATGGTAAATTGTGTGTTACATGTCAATGGGTCAGAAATGACCCTTCATTTACACGTAAATGGCCATAAATGACCCATAATTGTAAATGTGTGGGACATGATTTGCCGTTGTCGTTTACCCCTCGGGGATATCTACGACGAAAGTATTGTCGTTAAGACTTACGGTACCTTTCTACCATGCTGTCGTGCTAAGCATAAATGACTGATTCCATCTGTATCGTCACCTGGGCCACGAATTTCATCTCTTTCACTCTTTCAATGTGATTTACATTACCATGAGACAAAACAAATTCGTTCCCCAGGTGACATATGTGAGATTTGCGAGGGTCTTTTATTTATGCATACAAATTGAAAGCTCTCTGTAATACGTCATTATGCTTTATTAGTATGCTTAATGTATAAGTAAACCAAGTAAACGCACTCCAACATGAGTTCATGGTTAGGGTTACACAGAAAATCTTTTATTCTCAGTCTCTTTGAGAGTTATGGTTTGCAGATTACAGACCCCAAGAAAAGAAACAAAAGCAAAAAGCTATTTGTCGATATGCATATCGAAATCAAATGCTTGAGCCGATGAGTGGGATACAAAATTTCCTTTTATGGCCAATTTCATCGGTATGTTAAGAGAGCGTTATTTTCATTTCATTCACTCTTACTACACTATCCAGAATAAATTGAAATAAAACACAGCGTTCC
The DNA here is from genome assembly GCA_029228625.1 of Pseudolycoriella hygida. Lineage (NCBI taxonomy): Eukaryota > Metazoa > Arthropoda > Insecta > Diptera > Sciaridae > Pseudolycoriella > Pseudolycoriella hygida. The sequence goes on along the minus strand of CM055403.1, from coordinate 136,439,586 downwards.
CTTTTAACAACACATCCTACCCTGCGTCACTATTACGAATTTGCTTGAGTGACCATGATTTTATGGAAAATTGTATATTTTTCATATTGAGTGAGTGAAACTATATTTGGTGTACACTCAAATTCTATGGCGTTTACATAATTTATGTTACGCTGGATACCGGTGCATGGGGGTGCGAATGAAACGCCACTTTCACTGGATTGTGTTACAGGAATTTATTCATTCATAACAGGTGCACCTTCTTCTAGGTGGCGTTAGGTGCTTAAGGTTTATGTGTTGCCTAATTCCATCGGTAACCCATATATTGTCGCTACCATGTCACCCGGAGATCGAATGTGTTCTGTCTCAAATATAAATCACATTGGAAGAGATGAAATTCGTTACTCAGGTAACGGTACCGACGGAATTAACCACTCAACGCATGAAAATGTTATTTGGGAGGGGAGAAAACAGTGAATTTCAACAAGCGGTTGTAATTCACTATTCTCCCCGAACGTAACACAACGTTATCCACGAAATAAAAACCCTCGCAAAAACCACAATTTGTAGAATGCGATTTTAATCAAGATCGGTTGAAGCTCATGCTGAAAAAACCTCAGACTGTAGTTGTATGTAGGGCAGTCATCTTCGTCGTTAAACCGACTTAAAATGTATATGTAGTCGATGAAGAAGCTTACAATGACTATTAGGTATAGACCAGACTGGTGAGCCGAAAAATTGTCGACGGTCGCGGCGAGTTGTCGAAAAAAGACTGGTGGCCGGCGGTTAGATAGGCTAAGCCGTTCAAAATAATGTGTGGCGGCGTCTGACCGTCGTCGCTGTCGAAAAAGTCGGCTATAGGCGGCTAAATGACAAATTCTTGTTTCAAAAAATATAAATTTATTGACAACTCAATAAAGAAAAGTCGAAAAAGTCGAATAAAAAGGAAAATTAAAGCAGGTTAGTGTCTTTGCTGAACTATCAAATAAAGTATTTCCTAATTTTATGTCGAGAAAAACTAAATATGTGATTATCCCCGTCATCTAATTCCAACTCACTGAAAGTGTGATTATTAAACGGGACATTATCGAATGGCATATGTCGTGCTGTGAGATAAACGTATCTACAGCGAGTTAAAGCGATGAAAATGACTGAGATGCTCACATATCCCATTTCATAATTTTCTTGACATAAAATTGGCGTAAAATTGAAAGTTCAGCAAAGAACCAAAAAACTCAAATTTTGACGTAAGCCGATTTAAACAGGTGTGGATTCTAAAAATCTCGGAAGACTTTGTGAGTCTCATGTACAATAAGCAAAATTTATTTTTACTTGCTGTCAAATATCAGCTGTTATTCCATATGAAAGGGCAAACAGCTGAAATTTGACAGCTAGTAAAATTAAATTTTGCTGTTTGTATAAACAGTTTTTTTAAACATCAAAAGAAATTAAATCGTTAAATGTTCTTGAACAAACGTTGAATAAAACTCGTTCAACTTAAAAGCAATTTGGCTAAAATTGAAACTTTCATTTTGGCGTTACAGAAACATATTTCATTTTTGGTGTTTGAAGCAAAAAAAGAACATCGAAATCATCAATGAATGATGAATTTTCATGAGCCTCATTATTTACATATTTCGTAACATTTAAAAAAAAATATTCACTATAATAAAACGAAAATACTCCAGTCGCCATGTTGATCGTCAATATTACTCGGCGTCGGCGGCAACACATTTAGCCGCCAGCCGCCGAAAATCGGCGGCTCTCCAGTCTGGTATAGACTGGCAGTCTAGTGTACACCAATTGAAGCAAACATGAAATAGGTTTGGAAAATTTATATGAATTACGTAAGTTCAGCAGCAGCACATTGTGCATGCTACGAACAAATTACAAATTATTTTCATGTTCGCTTCAGCTTATGGTTACGTAAACCAAATCTATATCTACTGTGTCCTTGGCTCACATCTTCTGTTTTTTAAAAAATATTTTCCGAATTTCTAAGAATAGTTAAAAAGTTCAACAAATTGTAAAACATTTGAGAAACAATTTTACGGCAGCGTTCATAAAAAGATTGAGCGGCGCTGATACTAAAAAAGTTAAAATTAAACGGCGCTTCCACTAGTGCTATTTTAAAACTTATCGTCTCTTTCTACCATTATTTCATTTCCATCGTCTTTCAATTAAGAGACGTAACGAAACAGTCTTGTTGTATTTGCACAATGAACTGTTTTCGCTGTTTCTGACGAAAGTTGAAACTCTCTTCCACAGGTCTTATCTTTTACTCGCTACAATCCAACAACCCTAAACACTCACGACCAAACATTGAGGAAAAGCCTTTTGGCTTTTTTACTGTAACAAATGACACAGTGGGTGGTGCATTTTTTTTTTCAATGATAATGTCACACTAGTGGACTTTCGCCGCATACAGTAAAACGCTAAGCGCAGTGGCTTTTAATTATTTACATAGACAATAGCTTTTCCAGTAATTTACACCGACGATGAAACTGTTTCCCTTGTAATGTAAATAACCGACTGTACCCTTGACTATTCCTCAACCATCAATGACAAAAGATCAAACTCATAAAAAAGTTATGGCGTTGATATACGAAACTTCAAGAATTGCTTTTCATAAAGATTCGTTTGTCTAAAGTTCCCAATTAAATGTTTAGTACGTATACAAGTGGTAGCTCTACGAAAACTATAAAGATTTTTTTAAAATGTCAACAAAGTTCACATACAAGTTCATACCATATGTGTACCTAATCTCACCATCTTATCCATTCAATTGATATGCTGCGAAAATTCTGTTTAAGTGCGAACAAGAGAATGTAGCTAGCACTTCATAGTTTGATATATCGCCTTAAAATACATGTGAACAGCATAGCGGTATGGCAGAACTATAAAAAATATTCTAATTAAAGTATTAAAGAATTTTAGTTTTCTATTTTTAATCTGTCTGGTGTTTTATTTTGAAATATAAAAATATAACTTTCAGACATACGATTAAAACTATTTTGACTGTTCGGCACGGTAAAAGTTTATGGTGGGTGGATTTTGTTTTTTGTTTTTGGAAAATATTTTACAGAAAAATCCCCAAAATATTTTTCAACCGAATTTTCGTCATCGTCATCACATTTCAATGAAAATGTGAAATGAGATTGGACTATAAAGATGTCTTTTTGGTACTAAAATGTGCATTTACAATATGTTTCTAAATTTATTTTCGCGTCGTAGAAAAGCAGTAAAAGTCACACATTAATTATAAAAAGAAACTCGATTAATCTCTTTTAAAATATTAAAATGTTTACTAAACGAGTATTATGCCTAAATAAATTTTTTCTTCCTCATTTCGTATACATTTTTAAATTTATGACCGTCTGTAGGATTAAAGCAACAACGTCGAGAGCAATGTCCACATTTTGGGGACGATTATTTTGTCGTAAGATATCATTTCTAAGCAACTTTATTGCACGTTCAGCACAACTGATTTTTGCTATCCTAGAGATTTGCCATGCGAAGAAAAAAAACGCTTTAATTATTTCTCGTCGAAATGACAGCGTTTTACATGAAAATGGACAACATTTTCGTTCCACGCATACTTTCTCACACTCGTTTTTGGTCACTTGGAAATGTGACGCAATAATTTGGCTACCCGTACTCCATACATCGCACAAAACTAAATTTTTGCGGTGTGAAATTTGAAAGAGCAGAAAAACTGCAACATTGAGGGTCCGGCATTTGTGACGCATTTTTTTAATCGAATGTGAAAATATTTGAAAAGAATTTGTTTGCATTCCGAAGCTTTAGGCGTCACCCAAATTGATATCAGTTGTTTTGGAAAAAATGACGAGGACTTGGGTCACATTTCCCTTTTAAAAGGGATTTTTGTTGTGATATCAGCTCTTTTGGAAGTAGAAAAATGTTGATGGATTATATATAGAACTTTCTTCGAGTCGCCGCCTCCGCCAAACCGAAGCGCGGCGGCTACTACTTCTACGGGCGAAAATGAAACTCACAACTTCGTTTACAGCATATCAAAAGTTATTTTTTGAGTCGCCGCCGCCGTTAAACCGAAGCGTGGCGGCTACTACTTCCATGGGCGAAAATGAAACTCACAACTTCGTCCACAGCATATCAAAAGTTTTTTTTAGTCGCCGCCTCCGTAAACCGAAGCGTGGCGGCTACTACTTCCATGACCGAAAATTATCCCCACAAACTGAAGCGCGGCGGCTACTACTTTCATGAGCGAAAAAGATCCAGACAACTTCCTCTACAACATAGCAAAAGTTTTTTTTTGAGCCCAAGCCTACTTTCCCTTCCACACCAAACCTCTATCTCGAACACCCTCGAACTAGTAAGAAAGAACAACACGTACAAAAATGCTTTTACATCAATCAATCAATCAATTTATTTAACGTCCGACTAGTCCAGTCGACGGTATTTAAAATACATTGTTGGTACATAGAGTAGTAATATCACATCGCGGATAAATTAAGCGAAAATTAATAATTTAAGCAAACAATACAACAAGAAATGAAGTATAGATTATAGAAAATAATGTGTCAGCCATAGTTAAAATTATCACAATCATAAGGTCTCAAGTAGCTCTAATCAAATAGCTAGTCAAATCAATGAAGTTAAAGGATATTGAGTATCATGAAATGAATACTACAAACATGTGCTTTTAAATTTACTTGTTATGCTGTTATGCTGTGACATTATCTCTTTTTCAGTGTATTTTTTTATGGAAAACCTTGAAAACAGCTGAAACTTGATAGCAAGTAAATTTATAAGCACACGACCGTATGTCAAAAGTACAATTAATTTTAGGATGTTCGCAGATCTCAAATATGCGCGCTAGAGCTCGGACTGTTTCCAGATTTCGTGTCAAAAATCGTTTTCACCACACGCACACTTGTTGCTTTCGTTTCAAAAATCGTTTTCACCAAATTCAACAACGTATACATAGCTGTGGTGAAAGCGAGGTGAAAACGATTTTTGACGCGAAATCTGGAACAGTCCGATCTCTATGCGCGCAGTCCTAAATGAAATCATAGCGCTGTTCATGTCCATTCTTTAATTAAATCGTCCGGAAGCTTCAGCAGCGCTGTACGAAACGGATTGCGATTTAGGGTCGGGCCGACGTTCTCTGCTGCAATGTTAAGTAAAGGGCAGGCCACATTGAATGGGGAATTGTCGTAAGTAAGAATTTGATTAAACTGGGATTTCGTAAAGGAGAACACAAACGAGCAATTTGAGTTGTGGATCTAAGCAATTCTGTGACATAAGAACCATCGAAATACGACGAATTTGCAATTTTGATGAAAATACGTGTGTGCTTTGACAGGAGAATCGCAATTAATTGATTAAAAAAACTTTCTAATTTTCCGAAATCGGTGTTGACAGTTGTCGATTATGAACATTGATCGAAATACAACGAAATTGCTCATCCCAGCAATTCATAATTTATCGTTTCTTTTCTGCTTAACATCCGTGTGCCGTCATTCAACACCATCATTGATCGTAGTTGTGGTGAATTCTATTTGCCCATGATTATTGAATGAACGAACAGTATTATTGCATTAACCCGGCGTCTGACTAGCATCGCTATACCCAACTGAGCAAATCTGTTTGTTATTATTATTATTAGCGTATGGATTTATTTATGCTCAAAATCGTACAGAAATATAACAAAATTAGTCAAACGGAAAAGGACAAAAGATGTGTCAAAAATTGAAAAGACGATTGCAACTTAAGTTATCACACACATAATGTTTTGAGCCAGCTGATCGAATCTGCGGTAAGATTCTGAAAGTCTTCAATTTTCCCATAGTACTTGAAGATGGGGCAGTCTAAAAGCAAGTGCATCATTGTTTGATGTAGGTCTCCACAGGGACAGCTCGGGTCAGAGGTAAACTTCCACTTAAAAAGCATTTCGTTGCAGTTTCCGTGCCCTGTTCTCAACCGGTTGAGATTGCTCCATATTTTTCGCGGAATTTTGACATTGTTTTTCTGTTTCTCGAAGTCGAAAATGATGTTAGCTGTATTCGATTCAGTCCACATTCTTTTCCATTCGGTAACGGGATCAAAACCATTTTCGTGGAACTCCTTGCGGCAGACCATTGTTCAGCTTCTTGACTTGGCTACGTTGGTCGTTCACAAATTATTGAAAAAGCCTGTCGCTCAACATGTTGCCGATTATGTTGCAAAGTCGTACACAAGGTTTTGATCAACTTGCACAGCAGGCCGCTTTTCCAAACTGTGTCATATGCTGCTGTGAGGTCGATGAAAACCGCTCCAGTTTTCAATTTCTTTTGAAATCCGTTTTAAATGTAAGTAGTGAGTGTCATCACTTGTTCAGCGCATCAGCGATTCTTTCTGAAACCTGCCTGCTTCGCTGGGATTACTTTTGCTATCTCGGGTACTATTCGATGTATGGTGGCAATGCATATGACCCGGTCTTTTCATATCGTAGATGAAGATTGTTTTCACCAAGCAAGAATAATATCATTTGCTTCTGAATGCTCTCAATGGATTTTGCGTGTACCATATAATTCGGTGACCAAATCAATGCTGAAAATTCTAACAGTTGGTAAATTATTTTGATGGTATCATTCACAAAAAATTTTGATTGACGTTTGACAAACTTTGAAGTTGTGTTGGCTCTCTTGGTCACGTATTCATAACGAGATTGAAACGTTAAGCCTTTGTCGAATGTCATATGGGATTTGTATGGGAGCTTCCAGGGGTCCTAGCTCCCAAACGCTCTCAAAATCTCAGATGTCGTAGAATCCTGCAAAATTTGAGGAAAAGATATCGAGACCGTTATCGAACAAATAAGTCGTTTTTCATTCGAATGCCAACGGAAACCAGAAAAAATGCGTGTAAAGTTGAAATTTGTCGCATTAGGACATGTCACCGTTAGTTACCTTATATCGTATTCGCGGAAGTTTTTAACACGTGGGTGAAATATTTATTTGTCTCGTATTTACAAGAGACGACCGAAGACGACGCGACGCTTAAAAAAGGGAATATGCTAGAGAAATCTGACGCAATGGAACGAAGGCTTAGTGAATTGCATAATCCATCTAGGAATCATTAAACGTCTTAAAACCTAGATTAGAAAGTGAGTGATATAGCCACTTCTCCTTATCGGAAATCTTTGTATAAATCTTGATAATCTAAAGCCTTGTAATGTTTGATAAAGATAATTTCTCCTGGTAAAAAACTGTCAATGAAAACTTCCCTATTGACAGATTTCTCATAATCTTATATTTCACTAACTGCTTTCGGCGAAATGTTCCATTCGATATGTTTACCACGATAACAATATTCACATATTTTCTACAATTCAAAACCGAAAGAATTCAAAATCACTGCATGAAACGGGCAATGCGATTGTTTTGTAAGATATTCGAATATCATACAATGGCTTTGGTTGTGTCTGTCTGTGGTAAACCAAAACAATAAGCCAAGGACTTGGAGTTTTTCAAATCTCATATTTACACATCATTGCGTATCTGATCGTAGAATATAGCAAGCCATATAGAATAAAAGAAAAACTGTTTTAGAACAACTGAATAAAAAAAAATGCCAACGTTAAATAATTCATTGAAATTCAAAAACTGAGTGACTTGTTCTGTATATAAGAATTTATATTACCGTTGAATGAGCGCGATAGTATTTTGCACTTTATTAATGGAGACTTTGCATTTTCCGAATGCTGTAACGTAACACGTACTCAGGCATTTCGTTTTGCTAGTCCTGTGCGTTAAAATAAACATTTGTGTAGGCCAAAAACAGTTATGGTCTTCTAATTATGTAATCAAATGCGCTGTTCCGCTGTTTTTTTTTTAAATTCACTTCGCAACTTCTACGAAGTGTAAATTTTCATTTTATGACACGGCCATTGTAAATACCCTGTGAATAAATATATTTACTCAAAATACGACTGTCGAAACCATCTCGACAGAGAAACAATGTACTAATTACTATCATTAAAATAACAAACCTGAAATAAATCAAGCAGCATTTCAGACAAAAATACTTTTGAGAGACTAAGAGTCTGCTATATCAGATTTATGCATGTGACTAATTTAGATAAAATGGCGTAGGTAAATGATGTTCTAATTAAGTATTTGGTGGACGTCCAAACTTTTTTAATTGCATTTCAGATTATGATAACTGCACTTTGTTTCTAATCCATCAGTCGTGTTGGGGTTTCACTTATTTCTAACATTTGTACGTTGTTTTTACTGAATTAGACGTTGAAAATCTTAAAAAAAAATGATTTTAAGGATTTCGATAAGAAAATTTGTGTTTTGTCCCAGCAAGTATGCTAGACACGAGAAGAAAATAATTATTTTAACCCCGTCGTGAGAAAATGCCTATTTTGTTACCGCTTCCTCATTGGATTGAATGAAAATTTGTGAAAACAAATCATTACTTTTCTCACAAGCATTGAGAACGTTGTGTACCTTTGGGGAATATAGTAAATTCCAACCGGAGTGAGACTTTCGCTATTGTTAGCATTTCTTTCTTCACTCAGATGACAAAACCTTCAAAAATCCACTAAAAGTTTTGATTTGGTTGTTTCATTTTTTTCCTTTTCAATGATTTTTCGGTTTACTAACTCTATGTGAGTTAGGTCCCATATCAAAGCTCGCGTTCCAGTTTCGATCTGTGACATGAAAAATAGTTCTGTGCCTACAATAGATATGATTGAACGGACAGTGAGTGAGCTTTCTCATAGTATAAATTTAATTGACTGACTGATTGACTTGCGATGTTTTTTTCTGTGCTATTTTTTTGTTGGATATTAAAACGTTGCTCTGCAGTAACTAAGTGTTTTCATTGTGATAACAATAGTCTAAAAAAAATGGTTGCATAACGTCGTCCAATAATGGCTCATGCGCCATAAGTCATGCGTCACGTAATTATCTGAGAATGTGATCCAAAAAGGAATAATGAACAAAAAGTAAATGTCTAAGTTATCTTTGAAAAAACACCGCATTCCAAGTCCGAATGCGATGTTCTTTGAAAGCTACTTTGTATGTTATTTTAGAGTCTTTTTCGGTTCTGTTCCATTTATTACTTTCTCCCTCAGACAGTACATGAGTCACAATTTTAAATAGTTTCTTGTAATCGCAAAAAGTAGTCATGAAAAAACATTGTGAATTGAAAAGTGCTTTTTTTACGTAATATAAATTCCAGATGTCAAGTGTCGAATGATATGACATTGGCATGTGTTGAATATTTCATTTTGTGGAAATATGAGTTTTTATATGCAGAAAGAATTTGTTTTAACAATGACATTCGCAGAAATCGCGGGTTTCTAAAATTATTAAATTATAACAAAAACCCTTTTTAAAAGGGAAATGTGACGCAAGTCCTCGTACCTTCTTCCAAAACAATTGATATCAGTTTGGGTGATGCTTACAGCTTCGGAACACAAAAAATTCTTTTGGAATGTTTTCATTTTTGATTAAAAAAAATGCGTCACAAATGCCGGACCCTCCCAACGTAATCATTTTTCTGCGCTTTCAGATTTTACACTCCAAAAATTTGGCCACCCGTACTCCATACATCGCGCGAAGCTAAATTTTGTGAAATCTGAAAGCGTAGAAAAATTATTGCGTTGGGATGATCCAGCATTTGTGACGCATTTTTTTAATCAAATGTCAAAGTATTTCATAAGAATTTTTTGCGTTCCGAAGCTCTAAGCGTCACCCAAATTGATATCAGTTGTTTTGGAAGAAGGTACGATGACTTGTGTCATATTTCCCTTTTAAAAAATTGTTTTTGACGAATTATGTATGTAATGTTTTTCGAACCGCCGCCGCCGCCAAACCAAAGCGCGGCGGCTACTACTTCCATGGGTGAAAATGATACCCTCAACTTACTCTACAACGTATCGAAAGTTCTTTTTGAGCCCCCGCCATTTTGGCGATCTGCCCGACACTCTACACGCGCGACCCAACAAGTTTCCCTTTGACATCAAATCTTTATCTCAAACACCCAACCTTTGTCTCATACAAAATGTGCTACCATACACATTACACGCACAGACACATACATATCTGCCGTCGAATATGGCGTCGAATGCCCACCCGAAGGGCCCTGCGAAATTTCAAGAAAAGTTATCAAGCCGTTTTCGAGCGGGAGCCAAAAAAGTCATTTTTTATACAAGTGCCAATGGAAACCTAACATATGTGACTAACGAAGAATGTTTTCATTAACTTTGGATTCTTTGAAACTTCATTTTTGTAATGAAAATGAACATTTTCTAAAGGTCATATCTCCGGATCCACTGAATCGATTTTAATGAGTGAAAAGACACTTCGCCTAAGAATTTTTTGTAGAATCCGGGAAAAATATTTTCCTGGGGTTCGTCGCAAGGGGGTGGATAGAGAGTCAAAACTTATGGTTCCGCAGACTACGAAAAAAAATTTTCTTAATTTTTGTTCGTATGTGGATTTGCATTGCAACCGCCCGCCCATGATTCCCAATTGCTTTGGAATTTTGCACCGGCTGTTTTGACCAGCAAATGTGTAAAAATCAAAATTGGTTTGTTAAAATTTAGACACTTTATGAAAATTAAACGGGACTTTCGGAAGAATATTTTTTAAAAAAGTGTCATTTTAAGGTCGCGCAAAGGTCATTCACATTTGGTCAGCTAGTAACAAATTGTTGGAAGATATAGCATTTTGATGTTCTGCAATATTACTAGTCAAAGATTGGTCTTTCATTCTGCTTTAAGACTAAATTGTGTATCTCTAACAGATTTTCAGATATTTGAGGCTATGTCTAATGTTTTACAAAATCCCGACTTCAAATACCTGTCAGAGATAGTGAAAGAGTTTAAAACGCGAAAATGAAAGACCAGTAATATAGCAGGTCACCAAATGGGCTCCCGACAAAAATCTCGAATGCAAAAATCCGGAAAATTCAATATAACAAAATTCCCGAACATCAATAATCCCGAATGTACAAAAATCCCGAATAACCACAATCCCGAATGGTAACGAAAATTGTGAAATATTTAAAATCCTGATTGATACGAGAGAGTTTGAGCTTAGGGGGGTCTGCCCCCTCACCCCCGCGCTTGCGGCGGGCTTATTTTTTACCCCTGCGGCTGGTTTTTTTTACGCCTTGCAGGCGGCCTAACGTGCATGGGACTCTGCCCCAAACACCGCTAGGGGCTCTGCCCCTTAGACCCCGCAAGGGAGGTTATACCCCCCTTGACCCCTCACAGCGGGGGCTGCCGCCCCTCGACCCCGTTTTTTTATTTTTTGCACCTTCTGAATTGCAGATTTTCTGGATTTTTGTTATTCGGGATTTTTGCATTCGGGATTTGTGCATTTGGAATTTTAATTTTTGGGATTTTTGACGGTCACCAAATGCTGTATCTTTCACCAGTTTGATACCAGCTAACCAAATGTGAATGACATTTTCGTGACCTTGAAATTATATTTTTTTTAAAACACAGTTCCGAAAGTCCCGTTGAATTTTCATATGGTATCTAAATTTTAAAAGGAACGGGTTAGCTCAGTGGTAACGTACTGGCTTTCCACCAAGAATATCCGGGTCCAATCCTGGCGGGGACAAATTCTGTATAGGATTTTTCTTCAATTTAAGCATGAAAATAACGTTCCTAGGCACACCCAGGCTTCATAATTTGGGTAGTTGTGAATTTGATGCCGCTGAGACCTGAGTCTGACTTTGGACGGAGATATAATTAGCACCAGAAGAAATCCTAATGGTAAAATGCTAGCTGTCGGTAAAACATATTGATGGGGCGAGCCGGCACTCTAAGCCCTAGTAGTTTCCGCCCTAGTACATCATAGAAGGCACCAGGTTTGTGTGCAATTTACAGTAAAAACGTCGGTAACGGAAGGATCTCTAAGAGAATCCATGTGAGCAAAAGCTCACAAAAAAAATTGCGGAACTAGTAAATAAAATGATCTAGCCTCTGACCCGGACGCGTTGTAACGGCGGATTATTATTTTTATCTAAAGAACAAAAATTTTTGTATTTTTATACAAAAAGTTTTTTGGAAGACCCTAGCCAGTGTACACATACCAGGGCCTATTTTTGAGAAAATTTGTGAAAATTTGTGAAATTTTGAGAAAATTTTCTCAAATTTTCTCAAATTTGCTTAAAAGTTCTAAAAAAATTTCTGAAAATTTATAATTTTTTTTAAGCTAAATTGATGTTTTTTATTCAAAAATTTGTTCAAACGACCTTATTTAGGTGTTTTAGGGCATCCTGAGGGCTGCATTTTCAGCCACCCGTTCATGCTTGGTTTCTTGTTGTTTTTTTTCATCTGCACGACCTCTAATATGGTTCAGAATACACTTTACGTCGATTCTTATTAATTTTACACTCATTTTAACTTGTTTGAATGTATTTTTCATTTAAATAAAATTCTGGAAAATTTGAGAAAATTCGAGAAAATTTGAAAAAAAAAATCTCAAAAATAGGCCCTGACACATACACATATACTTTATACATTTGATACAATTGATTTGCACACCCGAATGTGTACGTGGGGGTGTCTGAGAGGATCAGTTGGTCAACACAGCTGATGCAAAATTCCATATCTATTGAGAATTTATTAAAATATTATTATAAGTCGATGAGTTAATTATGCTGGGTGTTTTTGAAAATTTGAAATTCGCTTTTCTCTTAGCGACGCGACACTTGAACGATTTTGCTCGTCTTTACACAGGATTCCCAAATCGGTTGAGATTTACATAAGGGAAGAGCAAGGGATTTTGTTGATTTAAAATAATTGAAACAATTATTTTGAATAGAAAACTCGTCAAATCCCTCCGGTGTACGTAATACTACAAAAGTGGAGACCAACGCCAGACACTTTTCAAACATTAATATACTGGAATAAATATTTGAACAATATTTCAATCCATCATTTTCTTTGACAATTGCAACCCTTTGGTGGTGCTATCTGTGCAAATACGACCCTGCTTTTTGTTCAGCCTAAAATCTCGTCATTAATGTGTATACTACGTTCCATTTTTTTTATAACCTCTCCGATATCTGCTTACATTCATAATACTACATTTAATCATGCTTGTTATGTCTATTCGAAATCATTAAATATTAAAAGAAACAACCAAATGTACACAATGATAAAAAATTGTTTGTGTGTGTTAGTAGAATACTGTCTGTACATTCTTTGTTTCAATGTTAGCCCATTTAAATTTATTAAGCAGAAAAAGCCGAGTTCATATTATCTGTGAGTTGGGGTAATGCATGTGCCTGTGCCATAATCTTGGTTTGTCTTGATTCGTATTTGTTTTTTGAATCAACGTAGTAGTATTCAAGGAAACGTAAAATTCGCACTATCTGAACCAATCAGCAACTTCGATTTTTTTCTTACAGACTTGTTGTAGTAAACCAATATTGCAGCGTGCTATTTACTCGATACAAACCGACCGTTTTCACCTAATTATAGAACCAATCACGTAACAATTAACGTCTAGTTAATACATAGGTAGTACACAAGTGAAATTGCACAATTGCAAAAATATATTTAAATTTTAATTAACAGAAAAAATTGAACTATCACCCTTCAAGGTATTCAATCGGCGTCACAAAATGGTGTGAATTGGCATAATTGAAATAAATTCGCAATGTAGCGTTGCTATCATAATTGACGAGAAAAAAAAATTTGTAAACATCTAATCGTCTAGTCGAATGTTACAATGTATGCGGTATGTCTGTGATGGTATAGCACATTTTTGTTTTCAAATTCTAATCAAACTTAGCGCAGCTACAGCAAATAAAATGTGTATAAAATGCTTACGCTGGTGATAAAATATCTCGAGTAGGTCTTATTGATAAAATGAATCAATTAAGTTTGTAATACAAAATGTGATGCTTGTACCTTACAAGTAGCCAGTTCGCTGATAGTGATTCTCATTTCCGTGACGATAATTCTTTTTTTCATCAAAACAATTAACAATGTGTTTCTTGTCCTAGAATCTTTTCGAAATATTACATTCTTGCAAACTTTGTTATCTTAACATCAAACTTAAGCCAGAATCCTTATCTTTAAGTCGTGTTTTGTTGGTATGTCTGATTCCACTTATAGAGTGAAAAAAGGCTTAACGTTGAAAATGGGTCTCTTGAAAAGCCTAGTGTTTGTTACAATGATAAATTCGGCCATTGTAAAAATTTAATTTCATAGAATTTGATTGCTAAATTAATTAATCTACTTGCTTAATCTTGCTGTAGTACCTGTAGTAAACATGTAACATGTTTTCGTTATCTGAACGTACGGTCGGTATCAGTAACTACTACGCGCTATAGTTCACTCAGTCTGCCTGGAGAACCCGTGGTGTTTTTATTTTATATAAAAATCTCTCGTATAACAATGGAATTTGTTTTATCTGCGAAAAATACTTCATTCAATTTTGAATGATAAACCTAATCTTGAAGAGATAATGCAACGTAAACGACTCTAATCTCGGGCAGGTAAATGAACAATTTTAAGGTCGATACTAGTGTTAAGCTAGTGCCAATCGGTCCGCTCATGGGAGCTACTAATGGGCTAGGGCGGGCTAAGCCCTCTTCAAATAATTTAATGCCATTATCAAACGAATTTGACTTTTTTTTATAATTAACAATAAAATCATTATATTACTATACGGCCAAAAAGTTTTTTTTTGGTAGCAGATGCCGTGTTTCTCGTTTAAATTTACGAACAGCTTCGCTGCGCGGTTATTTAAAGCAAAACAATTAAAATAATTCAGCATTTTACGACTGTCCGTTTTTGTATGAAAAGTACTGATGAAACACCAAAACTAGTTAGGAAAGGTTATTGTTTTAGACAATTGCATCAGCAGTTCGTTTTCCATTAGGAAATGAAATCGTCAATTTTGAATTAGGGAGGCAGTTTTTAAAGTTTTGGTCAATTTTCTATAGAGTTTTCAATATCGTTGAACGGGAAGTTGAAATTGCCTGTTTTTGGCCTCTCTAAATTTGAATTTTTACTTGAAGTTCAATTGTTGGCCGCTAGATGGCTCATTAAAACCTTAGTTTTGTTTACTTATTTTACGCTCTGATGGCGTGGATATATACGTAATTTATGTATATATCGATTAGAAAATTTAAAATCAAGCCACACTAAGAGCATAAAGTTTAGAATAGGACGATTCTTTAAGGATCGAATCGATACTACTAACTGAATGTGATTTGAAAAAGCTGAAAAATTATTACTAAACTGAAGTACAGAGGTCCTAAACGTTTACTACAAACAATTTTACTCTAACATGGAGTAGATCGAGGCGGGAATGAGGAGATACATTTAATATCGTCTAGGGATTACAAATCAGCGAAAAAAATGTCCGTCTGTCCGTCGCGTCATTTTTTCTAAATAGCTGCACTCATCACCCAACACTTTCTAACTCTCATAGTTCTAGAGATTTGGTTCATCCTGCCTAATTATGGAAGTGGCCATATACCAGGAATGGGCCATATTTCCCCAAAACCCTGAAACACGTGTTCGCTTAAATTTAATTCTCTATAACTTCGCCTTTGGAACCAACTTTCTAACTCTCATAGTTCTAGAGATTTGGTTCATCCTGCCTAATTATGGAAGTGACCATATACCAGGATTGGGCCATATTTCCCCAAAAACCCTGAAACACGTGTTCGCTTAAATTTAATTCTCTACAACTTCGCCTTTGGAACCAACTGTCTAACTCTCATAGTTCTAGAGATACGGAATACATTTCATGAAACTTTCAAAACCTTACAACGTCAAAAAAAAAATTGCCACAAACAAAGAAAGAAAGAAAGAAAGAAAGAAAGAAAGAAAGAAAGAAAGAAAGAAAGAAAGGTTTACCAAATTGACTAGTTAAAAATATTCGATTTGAGTCCATTTCCATGCAAAATAGCAAAATTGTTTAATTCATATCTTCGGAACGACTGAACCGATTTTAATGAATGAAAAGGCACTTCGACCTAAAATTTTCCGTAGAATCCGGGGAAAATATTTTCCGGGGGGTACGTCGCTCGGGGGGGGGAAGTCAAAAAGTTCCTGTATATATGGTCCTTAGTCTACGAAAAAATTTCTTGTGAATTTTTTGGCGTGTAAGACTTGCTACCGCGCGCCCATGATATCTAGAACTATGAAAGTTAGAAAGTTAGAAGCTTCCAAAAGCAAAGTTGTAAAGAATGAAATTTTGGAGAAAACGTGTTTCAGGGTTTTAAGGACAAATGACACAATCCTGGTGTATGACCACTTCTAGAATTAGGAGGGATGACACATATCTCTAAAACTATGACAGTTAGAAAGTTGCTTCCAATGGCAAAGTTTTAGAGATCTTGGGTTATGACTACTTCTGGAATTGTGAGGAATGACTCATATCTCTAGAATTATGGCAGTGAAAACGTTGCTTCTAAAGGTAAAGTTGTAGGGAATAAAATTTTAGAGAATACGTGTTTCAGGATTTTAGGGAAAAATGATGAAATTCCGGGATAAAGCAACTTATAGAATTGGGGGAGATGACACATATCTATAAAATTACGGCAGTTTGAAGTTTGCTTCTTAAGGCAAAGTTGGTGAAAATTACATTTTAACGAAAATAGTTCCAGGATTTCTTGAAGAAACTACGTGGTCCTCGTTTTCATATGGTGCAGGGGAGAACATTTAGGACATCAAAATCAATGGTCTCAGACGTACTTGGTAGGGCTTTTGGGTATTTTCTATGGATCTTTGAAATTCTTATAGTTATAAAAGATCACAAAACATTGGTTTGTTTGTTCTTTTCTATATTTAGATACGTTCGAGTCTTTTTGCCACATCTATTCTGATACGTATGGTTATCATCATCATCATCATCATCAAACTTTATAGATCATTATTACCCTCCGGTGTGAGGTCTTTATGTCACAACCCCAGAATGGTGAACTATCGTCCTCCATGCCCTTCTATCGCCTGCCAAGGAGATGGTTTGTTCGCCCAGAGAAAGTCCCCTAACTTCTAAATCTGATTTAATTGAATCTATAAACCTTCTCCTTGGTCTACCCCTTGGCCTAACACCCGGGACCTGTGCACCCAAGATCCTTTTCGGTAACCTGTTATTACCCAGCCTTTGAACGTGCCCAAACCAACGTAGACGACTGGCCCTTGCCGCCTCTTCCACTGACGAAATCCCTAA
>CM055403.1:136385802-136421918 GCA_029228625.1 Pseudolycoriella hygida | reverse complement strand
TTCAATTCTCTTTTCGACAAAGCCCAATATCTCTCGACTGGCCTGAGTTCTGGGCAATTTGCTGGATTGGCCTTCCTGGGGACCATAACCACCCCGTTGACTTCGCACCATTTCTGGGTGGCATTGCTGTAGTGGCATGAAGCTAAATCTGGCCAGAAGAGTGTTGACATGCTCACGTAAAAAAGGTAAAGTCGTTTCTTCATCTTTGAGTTAACACTGCCTTGACCAACGAAAAATTTGCTTTTTTTCCCACAAGAGCAAATTGTTTGCCAAACAAGGAATTTCTTAAAAAACTTTGCTTGTTTCTTCACCACCCTAAACTGTTCGTCGACATTCCCACGAGAGTGTGCAACATAAAATTCCTGACCAGGAAGAAGTGAGAAATCGGCCAAGACGTAGGTTTCATCGTTCATCACGCAACAGGAAAATTTATTAAAGAAAGTTCTTTGCTCTTTTTTTCGCTTCTTGATTCTTCACAGCGTTGCTATCTGGAACTTTTTGTACTTTATATGTCTCCAGTCCACTACTCGCCGTGATATTTTGAACGGTTGACTTCGAACAACCCACTTTTTGGGCCACTTTTCGTTCTGAGAGGTTAGGATTCCTATGAAAAAGGCTGACGGCTTTCTTCGCTTTTTTCAGGCCTTTTTCCTCCCGGATCTCTCCCTGCGGGTAATTGTAAGGTCTTCCTTGAAACGTTTAACAACTCTTGAGATCGTTTCTCGACGAACACAAACCTCTTTGGCGATTGTTTTGAATCTCCATTTTGGATTTGCTTGGAAAAGTTTTATTATCAATTTGCGTGTTTCCAATTCGTTTGACATTTTGCGACTGAGAAACAAATTTTGTATGAAGTAACTGTTTCACATGTTTTTGACGTATATTCGATAGCCTACTATGATCAGAAATTTTAATTTTTTTGATCGGTTCAAAAGATATAGCCGTTTTTGTGAGAGCGAATTTTTTCTTGGCCAGTCCTTATATTGTGGCATGTATCACTTTGTATCAGGTAATCTACCTCCATGTCAGTAGGGCTCGCAACAGGGGTGGTCATCGCTACAGAACAGCTTGTTGTAACCAGATGGCGCACTGATTTGTAGTGAGTCCACGGCTTCCTGTACGGGTCAAGTGGTCCGGAGGTTTTAAGGGAGTACCAGTTGGGTTAAGTTCAAAAGCTCCTGACGAGAGTAAATGTGGTATCGAAGGGCTGGGGAGCCAACACACCGTTTCTACTGTCTTGAATCCAACATGGCGGGATGTCAATGACGCTGAAACGTGTTGGCTTTGTAATGTTGAATATGGGAAATGCTTCCTCCTAATGAAAATCCAGTAGAGACTAAGATAAATTCTCGGTTCGATAGGTCGAGCATCAAGTATTTACGCTTATTCCAGTAATGCTCTTGGAACCGTGCGTTTAAGGTTACGCCAGAGTTAGTAACGCTATTGAACGTTTTCATGGGTGAATAAAGAGTGATGCAAATAAGACTGACGTTTAGCAAAATTGTGACGGTGATTGAACTAGAACGCGATAGTGGAGCAAATGCGGTCACTGTTCGATATGCTTTTGTGTAATATAACATTGTAGGAGTATATATGTGTTTTAATTTTCATATATATTTTCAGTTGTCATACTTTGAATTTACTTATTAACCGTAAATTGATGGACTGTCTTTTTCTAAATGTCTATCCCCCATCTACATATTTTAGCATTACTCTTCCTTCTCTTCCTCTCAATTAACTAATAAATCAGATTAAATTTCTGATCAGATCTATTGGAATAATGCATCGTTAGCATTGACCTACAAATTCCATCTGATCTATTGGTAATTTGCTATGCTTAACACACACACAATTGTTCGATTGCAGTTCTTGTTGCTGTTCAGCTTAATTCAATGATTTGCTTATCAACTTATCCATCTTTACTGGCGTAAACAATAAAAAATGAATACGGTACGAGCTACTAACTTTATATTATGTTTTACACAACATTTTTTTTTAAATAAAAAAAAGCTTCATTTGTAACCTTGCACAAATCATCAATAAGTAGAACAGAGATCAACAACATTCATAACATTGTGAAGTAGCGGTGTGTGCCTCGATGTCGATTGTTAACTTTCAATTCGGTTGTTCATCAGTTTATGTTTATTTGCTAGTAACAAATGTTTGTACGTTTAATGTATAATAATATTTGTATCTAAATACACTTAGAAATGGTTCGCTGTTAATAAATGCATAGGATGTATAGGTAGCAAAACTATGAAATTATGTAAATTTTATTAGCTTGAATCTGTGAAACAAGTAACAAGTGAATGGATCAGTATTTTGTGTACATTAGCCAATTTTCATTGCACAATGCATATTGTTTGGCAGACTGCATGAAAAACTTGTTTTTATAATTTTGTCATTTTGCTCATCAATAAAGTTAAAGATTTGTTTTTATGAAATGCAACTAAAGCTAAAAAACTGGTACAACGTTTTGAGGTTTGGAGTGACTTAAAGGAACTTTACACTTTCAGTAAATTATGTACAGAAGTAATACGAACGAGTGATTTTCTGCGAATTATATTTTTAGTCTATTCAATTGTCTTGCAAACTGCTAAAAATTGTTGTAAATATGATAAGGTTGGGCATTAGTTATTTACGTCACAAGAATAAGAGCCGAAAGTACTTTTCCGAATGACGTATTAACTTTTACATGCTTCATATTAGAACTGAAAGTAAGAAAATGTCAACTTGGAGTGGCAAAGTTCCTTGAAAAATCATCGCACAAGTTCATTTGCGATGTTATTTCAGAGCAAATTTTACCTTCATACTTAACATTTTTGAACTCTGATTTATCTATTATTTGCATAAGAGTCCACCTCTCACAGTACATGATCTATAAATTTTGAATAATTTGTTTTTTCATCGGAATTCTGTTCTAAAAAAACATCGCAAATTTGACAGTTTTGACGCACTGATCGCTACGCACTAAAAGCGTCTATGCCATAGTCTTGAAATTTCTATAGAAAAGCAGATGAGTGTATAGAAAGGACAAAGGCGAATTGTGGGTACATAGGTTCTCTCTATAAATTTGGAAACTACAAATTAATTACTAAGATTGGAGAAAATATTGTTTGTATCACATAAAATTCCACATTTTCGCAATACAGATATTTTAACACCGCTTTGACACAAATTGTCTAATGTCATGAATGCAAGGTGTGCGGCGACAGGTGAGATATTGACATTAATTACGTGCGTCTTCTCAAATACAAATATTTGAGTGAGTCAAAATTGTTGTAAGTTTACATTAGTGCATATTTGCAAACGAAATATTTAATTATACTCAATTTTGAAACACATCGAATTCAAAACAGAGCTTTGAATTTCAATATCCTTGAAAATGTAAATTTTCATGATACATTTTCATAACAACTTAAATTTTCATGAAAAATTAAATTTTCATTAAAACTTACATTTTCATGAAAACTACATTTTAAAGAAAATTTTTGTCTTCATGAAAATTAATATTTGTATAAATGCTAATATGAAAATGTAAATTTTCTTGAATAAAAATTTACATTTTCAAGAAAACTTATATTTTGAAAATGTAAAAATATGAAAATGTAAATTTTCTTCAAAATGTATATTTTCTTCAAAATGTAAATTTTCTTCAAAATGTAAATTTTCTTCAAAATGTAAATTTTCTTCAAAATGTAAATTTTCTTGAAAATGTTAATTTTATTAAAAATGTAATTTTCTTGAAAATGTAATTTTTTTTGAAAATGTAAACTTTCTTGAAAATGTAAATTATCTTGAAAACTTAAATTTTCTTGAAAATGTAAATTTTCTTGAATGAGAACTTACATTTTCAAGAAAATTTATATTTTGTACAAGTGAAAATATGAAAATGTAAATTTACTTGGAAATGTAATTTTTCTTAAAAATGTAATTTTCTTGAAGACATAAATTTTCTGGGAAATGTAAATTTTCTTGAATGAAAACCCACATTTTAAGAAAATTTATGTTTTCATGAAAAATAATATTTGAACAAATGCTAATAGGAAAATGTAAATTTTCTTAAAAATGTAAATTATCTTGAAAACTTAAATTTTCTTGAAAATGTAAATTTTCTTGAATGAGAACTTACATTTTCAAGAAAATTTATATTTTGTACAAGTGAAAATATGAAAATGTAAATTTACTTGGAAATGTAATTTTTCTTAAAAATGTAATTTTCTTGAAGACATAAATTTTCTGGGAAATGTAAATTTTCTTGAATGAAAACCCACATTTTAAGAAAATTTATGTTTTCATGAAAAATAATATTTGAACAAATGCTAATAGGAAAATGTAAATTTTCTTAAAAATGTAAATTATCTTGAAAACTTAAATTTTCTTGAAAATGTAAATTTTCTTGAATGAGAACTTACATTTTCAAGAAAATTTATATTTTGTACAAGTGAAAATATGAAAATGTAAATTTACTTGGAAATGTAAATTTTCTTGAAATTTTTTTGAAAATGTAAATTTTCTTGAAAATGTAAATTACTTTAAAAATGCAATTTTTCTTGAAAATGTAAATTTTTTTCGAAAATGTAAATTTTCAAGGCTATTGAAATTAACATAATTAAATATTTCGCTCTTAAACATGTTCTAATATGAACTTACAAACATTTTGACTCACTCAAACATTTGCATTTAAAAAGACATGTGGAATATTGGTTGAAATAGCAAATAAGACGAAATTGTCCAATTTTATGTGATATAAACAGTAGTCCAAAGTTAGAAATCAACGAACTTTTACACTTCCAGTACTTTCGTAAGGCAGTATTGCGAAATTCTCTAATGAGTGCTCCTCAAACGACAAGTGATAATTGGTGGGTTCGACTCAAAGAACTTGCATGTTGCGAAAATAAAAGAAAATGTGGTACGAGATAAAACTTACTGTAAGCTACAGTTCACTGAGTAAGACCAATTTGGGTTGGAAACGAACAAAAAAAACAACCAAAGCACTTTCATGAAATCAAATTGGTCTAATATACGACCACATCGAACCGCACACAATTCTTTTTTTCCATTTCTATAGTTTTATTTTATAGCCTCCATTAATGCCCTTCTTTCCCAAGAAACACACATTGAAATTCTTTGTCCTGCGATGCGTGCTATAATTTATGTTTACTAACGCAATGTGCTGCTATGTACAATTGTATGTTGGGAAAATGGTTTAAGTAGATTTGGAAATTGTTTTCGACTAGGGAAAGGACGGCTGTGGTATGTAACTGACATTGTGATAATTTAGTGAACGACCCGACCCAAGACTCTTTCATTTCGAATAAGAATTATGGAATCTATACGTTTCTGTTTGAATGTATGTTGCAAGAGATTGGACTGTTTTGTTCATTTCCGTATTTATAGCGATGAGTAGGTGAATGGTGAACGTAAAGACTATAAAGACTTAAAGCAATCCCCCATTGTGATGTAGAGTTTGGTTGTACCTTCTTTTTTAGCAGACATTCTAATAAAAATAAGAATTACTTTAGTGGTTTCAAGAAAAATCATTTAGCAACAAAGTTCATTTGAATTGTTTCTTGCCAAATTGGAATTAAAAGAAAAAAAACTTTGCGACAGTAATGGCATCAACCGAAAGAACAAATTGTATATGAAGAGAAGACAGAGATTTAAATGGCTTTTGCTTATCGTATCGACGAAAAACGAAATACTTCTTGTGTTTATTTGCGTATTATCAGTTTATGTTCCCCATCATCATCATCATCGTCGTCATCATGAAAATTTATAGTCCATTAAGTATCTTTCGATGTGAGATCTTTATTGTGATGCTAAACAGGTCGTTTGACAAGTCAGTAATTTTAATAAGGAAGTGCGCTCAGTTCTCTAGCTTACATTTGTTTTAAATTGCCAACCATTTTTCTGTGGCTATATTTAGTTAGAGATTAGGCAGGTGGGTGCAGCATTTACTCACAGTTAAAAAAAAGCTAAAGCGCATAAAAATTATTCTCCAATCTTTTTCGTAGGCGTAATTGAGATGATGAAGGATTTTAATAAATAAAGGGGACGAATACAATGAGGTCACGGTGATTGTTTGGTGGTTTTTAATCAGACTTCTCTACTAAATCTGGGAAAAACTTAAGTTTTCTGGTCAAGTCGGTGATTGGGGTGGGGGTAGTGCTAATGGAAGGGGACCACCCCACAACTAAGAAACACCAGTTATTTGGCGGCGGCCACCTCCCTGAAGAGAGGGGGAGGCTAAAACTAAAAAAAAAATTTTCCTTTTTTTACATTTTTTGTGTACTAGGAAGTGGTGAGAAGGACTGGATGAGTGGTTAAAAGGTGGTGGAAGAGTGACGGAAGAGCGGAGATTGCCTTGAAAATATATTGGGCGCTTTAAAGAGCCCACCTTAAGCAAAGTAGGCCCTTTAAAAAGCCTACATTAAGCAAATTGAGCGCTTTAAGTAGAAACTTTATCGATAATGTAAGCATTCGCTGAGTGGACATCAATTTTGTGTGCACTCTCCCAGGATACGCCGCGTGGAAGCTGCTTACTTGTAACCCATTGGCCCTGAGGCTTCGTACTGAGATGGGGACGGACCCCTTGGCTCGTCACTATATCGAAGTAAGCATAATTTGTTGCTTATTTGTCACAGATCTTTTCCAACTCTTCCTTCAATGCCCAGAATTTGTTTTCGTTGTCGCTCGTGACGACTTTTCCACTACCAACGTAAAGTGAACCAACCAACTTACAGAATTCAGTAAACGGATGCTGATTCTTTGCTCTACAAGCTCGCAAAAACAAATATCTGCTTAGCTTGCCCGCTAGAAGATCGCTTCGGCGGCTATGCGTACCAACTACTTATTTAGCGTGACGCCAGATCCTCCTATGTTGTTGGTGTGTGCGCCTGTTTCCGGATCTTTGAAGTTAATTGAATGGCTAACTGTGAGATGTTGGATGTGGATGTTGGAAATAACTAGTGATTTTTAGTTGTGGAGTGGTGCCCTCTCATTAGCACGACACCCCAACAAAATCGCCGACTTGACCAGAAAAATTAGGCTTTGCCACTCCCTAGAAATTTTTTGTCCTTATTAGACAAAGTATCGATTTCGCTTAATTTTCTTTAAGTTTATATTTCCCGTCCTCATAATAAATTTAAAAATACGTGGCTAATATGTTTGCCTTCCGTACCACGTATACACCAACACCAGCAGGACTTAATCCTACTCTGAAAAAACTAGCGAGTCTGAAAGCTCGAGTTGCATTCGAGCGGTGATTCATGTTCCCTCTCACAATTTTTGAAAAAGAGCGAAGTCTTACAAGCGTTGATATTCATTTACGTGGCTTAGAATGTAAAATCGAATACAAGGATTGCATCCACCCTAACGAGACAATAAATTTGTCAACACCGTAACAGGAATAACAATGAGCGAAGCGGATGATAGAAAAAAAAGCAAGTCGGGCTTCCTTTGTCAGCATAGGAACGCCTGTCACTTTCGATTCAACACAACGATGGTTGAAAAATGTTAATAAAATGTTTTCCTCGTAAAGTGATCCGTGTCTGCGACATAAAAGCTTGTAATAAAATGAAACACTATCTTGACTCTACAAATAGGTCCTTTGTGATCTTTAAAATTTATTTTAAATGCCTTTCACTTTTCATTGTTTTCGTTTTTTTTCCTTCCAATTGACATCCAGTTTGCTCACAAAATATGTCGAGATATACACGTTATACCATTTTGCTATATGTATTCTATACTATCAATAAAAAGCAACAAAAAAAATCTAGAGATGTTTTTCCTTTCCTTTAGTACATGGTAGTATGTATATAAGTATATAACATGAGCACACGGGTAACACAATACCTTCTAGCATTGTATCTAGTATATAGCATATGCTGTGAGTGTGTGGGCAAATTTTGCCGCCTCTATAGGGAATTTCTCAGAAAATGTATAGACATTACTTGAAATGAATGGAATGAGCGGCGTGTGGAAAATACACCAGTTCACCCACAAACGGTTTTGTTGCTGCAGACGTAGACGGTAACGCATCGGGTGGTTTTATACGAAATACGCTTGCGTAAAATCAATAGCCTTTGACTCGCCTTACAGGCGCCGCATGACATTGTGTTGGTATTTTAAATTTCATGTTATGACGTTTGCTATCAATCTATCGTAGAATTGCCTTACATTTGTCTGTATGTTTCAGCAAAGCGTATATACAAGTTTGTGTACTTTAAATACAATGGATGGATTTTAATTCGAAAACTTTTTGAAATGAAAAACAACAAAAAAAATGGCATGAAAAGATATCATTTCCTATTTCTAAAAAA
Organism: Pseudolycoriella hygida; assembly: GCA_029228625.1. NCBI lineage: Eukaryota > Metazoa > Arthropoda > Insecta > Diptera > Sciaridae > Pseudolycoriella > Pseudolycoriella hygida. The sequence goes on along the minus strand of CM055403.1, from coordinate 136,413,594 downwards.
AGAAATTCCGTTTAAATGTCTGATTTCCATAACATTTTCCATAAAATTTTCCATTTCACTTCTAAACTTTGCTTTGCTTATTACTAACCCCGAATAAAAGAGGATCTGACGTTATCAAAGTTGTTTGCATATTTTCTTTTGCGAAATCTTTGAAATTGAATGCTACTTGCTGCTTTTTCAATGTAGCAAATTACTTTTTCCACAAAAAATTTTTACGATTTTACACACAGAAACAATGCTTTCAGTTGATTCGTAAGGCGCTGTTACGTGAATTCGCTTCATTCGTTCCTTTCTATTTATCTATCACATAAAAAAGCAAACCCTAATAAACAGCGATTATTTCAATATTATCTCATTGTCTAGCCAGATACGTAAGCACACCTCAATGTCAAACAACAAAAGAACAACTAAAGATACAATAATTTGACTAAGGCGATTAAAACGTGATATTATTAATAGCTGCGTTGTAGACGCAATACAAACACCTAATTATCTTAAGCAATTATGTACATATAACATGACGAATATATTTGCACTCACACCCAAATAATATTCTTTGCTCATTATTTATACTAAAGCAAAACCGTGCAAATTTTCCTCAGTCAATAATTTGTGTAAAAAAAAAATAAAATAAAAAACATATGCTTCGCGGACTCGTACGAATCCCTGGCAAGGATTCACGCTGCAAGTGCTCCTGCTGTATTAAATTACTGATTATGGAGTGGAAATTGCCGAAATGGCAATATTTAGAAACCCGTCCGAAGAAAAATTCGTTGTGAACCAATCTGACCCCTAAGGAGAGACGCAGGACCCATACTTCCATGGGCAAAAATGTTCTTCCCAGTTTTCAAATTTAAAAACATTACAAAAAAAATTTAGGCTAAGGCCGACCTTAGGACCGACCTAGGGTCTTAAGGAGAGGCCTCGAACCCTTATTTCCATAGAAAAAACTGCTCGTCTCGATTTTCTTTACAACACAGCAAACAAAATTTTTTTAAGCCATGGCCGACCTTAGGATCGGAATAGGGCCTTAAGCAGAGGCCTAGGACACTTACTTCCACGGACAAAAATGTTTGCCCCGATTTTCTATACAGCATAGCAAGAAAAATTTTTGGGCTAGGATCGGCTTGTGGCCCCAGTAAAGGCCTTGGACTCAAATTTGTCTTGAGTACGGTTGGGCATTCGCTTACTTCTCAAATAGAAAAAGAATCATGAAAATCGAATGTAATTTACCCGATTTACACATGAAAAACTGGAAGAGCCCTACTTGACGCCTCTTTTTGGGGGCAAAGCAAACCCAAACCACCCCAACTCAAGAAACTTTTTTCCATAAAACGTTTGGCACTCGTTGGCCTTTCCAATAAAAAAAAATTAACAAATGTTGGGCTCACATAGACATATCGATTAAAAGAAAAATTATGAAAATCGGAAAAGATTTTCGCGAGTTATGTACAACAGACTCAAAACCACTTAAACGGCCCTAGCTCGACGACCCTTGGGCCGACAGTACCCAGATTCAGTCCCATAAAAAAATTTTCGATTACCTTTCAGGGAGTGTTTCTGAAAATTAGTTGAGTTTTACTCGAGTTATCGTGTTGCCGGACGGACGGACATTTTTTTATTACTGATTCGCCATCTAAGGACCATGATGATGCTCCCCCTACTCCCGGGTTGAAATTTAACTGGTTACAAATGTCCTGATAAACGCAATAGACCCTCTCCGAAGAACTTTGTTCTTCGTACGGGTCTAAACACCCCGAAGCTGAAATACATTACATAAAATGAGTAAATACCACCCACATATAATATCCTCGAAATTATATATTTATATATTGTAACTACCGACGCCGCGCCGCCCGTCACCAGTATACATAAGTATCTTCATCACCCGCATTCTCTCCCTCTTTTTACTCGGTTCTTTTCAGACGCGTACGAAGAATTGAGGCGTTTAATTTTTCTCTTATATGCATCATATATGAAGATTTTAGAATCTTATATCGCATTTGTAGTTGGGTTTTGTTTTGACGCTTATTTCCAATAGATTGATTTTGATTTGTCCTTTTAGCCGAAGGGGTTACTTGAAAGTCGAGTTGAATTTTGTGATTATGAAAATTTATAACTTTAATACGATATCTCGACTTCTGCCGAAGTATAGCGAATTTGAACTTGATATGCAAAAGGTATGTACTAATAAATTTCGACTTTTTGACAGTTAAAGCTTTATATGCTGAAATTTGCAATACTTTGACAGAAGCCGATGACGTGCCAAACGCGGCAATTAAGGCTCTGGAATATTTATGGTGTGACCTTTCAGCAATCTTGTCTATTCGGACTTTCTTCCAATTAGATAATTCATATTGTTTTACATAGATCCTGAGGGGTGTTACAGAAGGGGATAACTTCTGAGCAAATCATACTACGTACACAGTTCGGACACAGCTAACTTAAGAATTTAAACTACGTACTAAAGAGTCATCTGGCGGAAATTTTTCAACTAATGAAAATTTGTATGGGAAAAGTGACACTTTTGTGTAAAGTTTTTCTCTTAAAGTCTTGAATACAAACCAATGCTTATAAATCATTACACATACTTTACTTATTTCTAAAGGAAATTGCGGAAACACTCTTGAAAAAAACATTCTCATTTGCTAGAAATGTGAATTCCAATATTTCACTTCGAAAGTCAGTTTTTTCAGCTTTTCTAGTTAATAAACACTTCGAAATGCATAATTTTTTCGATCAATGTGTTTGCTCACTTAATCTTTAACTGAATAATCCATTTAAATCACAGAAAACATTTTCTACGATTTTGAAACAGATGAAAACTTTTTGAGTTGATACATTTGCGAATATTTGTATACGTCAAATCACAATAAAGATGGTGGCCATTTTTATTTGGAGTCATCAACTCAAATTTTTTTTATTAATTTCTGACTCGTAGAAAATGTTTTCTGTCATTTAAATTGATTACACAGTTAAAGATTAAGTGAGCAAACACATTGGTCAAAAAAATCATGCATTTCGAAGTGTTTATTAACTAGAAAATCTGAAAACACTGACTTTTGAAGTGAAATATAGAAATTCACATATCTAGCAAATGAGAATGTTTTTATGAAAAAATTTTCCGCAATCTTCTTTAGAAATAGGTAAAGTATGTAATGATTACATAAACATTAGTTTGCATTCAAGACGTTACACAAAAGTGTCACATTTCCCATACGAACTTTCATTAGTTGAAAAACTTCCGCCAGATGGCTCTTTAGTACGTAGTGTAAACTCTATAAAATTCATTAACAAAAGCCCTCTTCCCACATTTGCTCTGGAGTTTGTTGAATAAAATCAAATTTCAATCCCGAAATTTACAGGCGTAGTTGACTTTTGATAACTAGAATTTTTATCGATGCCGTAAAATAATTTTCTGCAGACAAAAATCACACATTCACTCAAATCGTACGAGTGTAGGGCATCTTTTCTCTCTGTATCTCAATTCGGCACATAGAAACAGCGTGTTTACGTACATCTACTCTGTCATACATGTACAGAAATAACTTGCATATATCAACAATATCACAAAATATAATACATCAGCACCAGTGCTGTCGCAAATTCACGTACTGTGTATATTTTTAGATATATAAGTACACTGCAGAGAGGTTTTGATACAAAACCTATGTACAAAATACAAAAACTTATTTTCTAAAGCTAAAATAAGCTCACCGTCGTCGTTCATCCCTTTCAGTCTTATTTGACCTCTTTTCTGAAGGTCATTATCTGTCCTTGTCTGCATAACGATTGCTTAAGGTTGTATGAGTAACATGTACTACAAAACTGTTAAGTATTCCACATCACTTTCGGAGATGTCTGGAAAATCTCATATATATAAAAGCTCTGTTATGTACACAAATTTTAATGACGTCTGTCGGTATGTGCGATATACATAAAGTTTTCATATTTTTGTTGTCATCTTAGTACATAAAAGTGTCTATATGTAATGCTACTATGTAAATAACTGGAAAAACGTAGGTAATGAGAATTTGGAAAATATATTTTATGCATCGTGGTGTGACATTAAGTATAGAAAAAAATTGACGGCGATAAAATACTTTCAAGCTTTTATTTATCGGTATCGACATAGGTAGCTGGGCTTTATATCAGTAACCATTGAGATCTATTGAGATATCGAATTTCACTTAATTAAAGATACCAAGACAATATGCCGTCATCTCAGAAAAATAAAGACGAAACATTTATGGTAGATGGTGTTAATTGAGGAAAAAAAAACTTTTACCAGTTTGTATTCATGTGAAGCAATTATGGGTCGAAAATAGGGTGTACATAATGTCAAGTAAATATTGACAGTCTAATGACAAAGAGGTATCTTGTACATAAAAGGATGGGAAGCGTAATATTTTCTTAACCCTCATTTCACTCACCGGTTCTCATAGAACAATGGTTTTAATCATAGCAGGTGATCTTAATTAAGGTACGGTATATAATTCAACATTTTGGGATCCGGTGGAATTAACCTAATATTTTTGACGCTACTGTAGTTTGGTTGAAAAAAAGTTTTTACCTTTTATTTGAAAATATTAAACTGTGACACCAACGCGAAATATTTTAAAATTATGTAAATGGAGTTTGTGAATTTTGTTTTCCCTTCTAGAACTACGAGTAAGTGAGAAAATTATGGTAAAACTTTTATTTTCCGGGGGGTTTAAAAGCACAAGGAAGTGAAGACATCTAAGGATTAAACCTCCCACTGTTTGGGCGAGAAACATTTTTCAGGAATTTCTAACAAGAATTACCGATTCCAATTTGAATTGATTGATATGAAACTGTAAATTTCGTACGAATTGATAATGAATTTCACGTGGAGTCGTTCTCTAGTAGGGATAGCAGGGACAGTTCAGGGTCGTAGTCAGTGGCACTAAATTTGAAAAGTAAAAAGTATTTTTTGATTTTATCCATCGCGTCTAGCGGAAGTTTGTAAAATACTTCAGCCTCTTCAACCTGAATTCTGTATGGACTAGTGTGATTCGAATGAATAGTAGAAAATATTTCAATAAACACGTCTTTAATGCGGCATCGGCTTCTGTCAAAGTATAGCGAAGTATCGTGATGGCATCCGTACAGAAACATATTTTTAGCAGAAATTTTATGTAATTTGCCGGTGGCCGTCAAAAGTCCCGAATGCACAAATCCAGAATGCAAAAATCCCGAAAATCCAAAATCCCGAATAACAAAAATCCCGAAAATCAATAATCCCGAATGTACAAAAATCCTGAAGAACAAAAATCCCGAATAAGGAAAAAGAAGTTTTTTGAGTTGCGTCTCAGCGAAGGTGAATATAAAAAAAAGCGGGGTCGAGGGGCAGCAGCCCCCGCTGTGAGGGGTCAAGGGAGGGGGGGAAGAGCCCCATGCACGTTAGGCCGCCTGCAAGACGTAAAAAAAGCCAGCAGCAGATGTAAGAAATAAGCCCGCCGCAGGCGCGGAGGTGAGGGGGCAGAGCATCCCAAACTCAAATTCACTCGTATCAATCAGGATTTTTAATATTTCACAATTTTTGTTTTGTGGGATATTTGTACATTCGGTATTATTGATTTCGGGATTTTTGTTAGTCGGGATTTTGGATTTTCGGGATTTTTGCATTCGGGATTTTAATTTTCGGAATTTGTCAAATTCAAATTGAGAATTGTGACCATTGTCTGTCAATTTGGCTGAAACTTTGTTGAACATCACAAGATTTAGAAAAACTATATAAAATTGAAGAGGAAAATTCCTGAAATTACGTTACGAAAATCGACTCTTATCCATAAAAGGAATTGTAAATGTCTATGAAAAAAGCTTATGAATGCGTTAATCGAACTTTCAACTTCGGTAATATTGGAAAGGGTGTTCAGTTCAGCTACAACTGCTTGAGCTACAACCCTGCTCTGGTTCCTTTTTCCAGTTTTTTTTCGCATCATTGGGTTACATTTTGTATTTTATAATGCCAACGCTACGAAATTGTAAATGGATTATGCGTGCCAACGAGTCCTGAATATTTATGTGTACACAGAAACGCTCGCATTTCATATAAACGTGTTCTATAGTTTGCTTTCATTATATTTTTATAAAATTCAATGTTGATTCCCGGAGGAATAGAAGCCACAATACCAGAGTAGAGTTCTAACAATGCAAAACACTATAAGTCGTCAAAAAGCTAAGAGCATGTTACATATTGAGTTTCATATTATGTGTTCCCTAAAGGCCGGCACACAGCAAGTAAAACAGAAAATTTTTAATTTCACTAAAAAAAGGTGATGGAAAAAGTGTGCAGATTTTTGAATTTATAATTAAGGTTGTGGCGTTTTTCTGTTTGTTCAAAAAAATATTTTTCGACAAAAATTCAATCGCGTTGTGGAACATTCAAGGCGGAAAAACTTATTTGATGTTCATGTTATGATATGCCACTTGTTTAATTAATCAAAACATTGAAACATTTGATTGAAAACAAATAAAAAACATTTGACCTCACATTCCATGAAAACGCAACACATTTTAACTCAGATGCTTCGTAGAAATGAAACAGAACAACCGAATTAGAACTGAACTAACTTCTTAATCTGATGTAACTGAATCTAAAAACCTTCTCCTTGGTCTAACACCCGTTCTAGCCTGTCTGGTCTAGCCTGTTATTACCCATCGCTAATTTATTTTGGTTGAACACGTGCGACCTCAACTAACCACCGCGTTTCCCATTTTCCTCCTTTCTTCAAATTCCCTAACTAACTTGCCATCCTCTTAAAAATGGTTCCTAAGTACTTGAATTCAGAAACATGTTCCAGCTCCTCCCCTTTTAAATTGCAAGCTATCTCCTTCCAAGATTTGCCGACATGCATAAGCTTAATTTTCCCTACACTTATGTTCACCCACCTTGACATTTCCCTGCAAGTTTGCCCGCTTGATGATTTTGTCCATGAAAATTATGAACAGAAGCGAGGAAAGACAACGAACACCCTCATTAACGCCCTCAATTGGAACCAGATCGGGAAAAGTATTTTCGAATTAAGTTAAGAGCAGAGTTTCTCCTCACCTCAGCAGCACACAAAATGTCCAGATTCTTAGCGATATTGAGGAATTCCTTCAAACCCAAATATGGAATCAAAAACTCGAAACAGTTCATCAAATTGATCAGGAAGAAAACATTAACAATATGTCCTAGTCTCCTACGACGTGGTCAATTGTTTTGGAAACATAGTGGAGTTGACTATTAACAAGACAGGAGTTGTGCGTACCCACGGGTTTTAGTTTGTAAATGTGCTACAGTTAAGGAAGTTGAGGATGGATGGATGGTGCTGTTCCGAAGTTGGTAAGCACCTAGACATTTGGCTCTGGCTTTTGCTGGACAGTGGCAGAGGAAGTGTTCTGCTGATTCTAGTTCACCACATTTGCCAGAATATGGGTTGTCAACGAGGCTCACAGTGAACAGGTGTTTGTTTAATGCACAGTGTCCAGTTAGTATGTCCGTCAGTCTTTTAATATTCTTTTTATTCTGTGATAGAAAGTATCTCGTGTGATACTTGTTTATCAAGAGACAATTCTTAGCTCGTCTGGCTGAGTTCAGATTCTTCCAGTGATCCGCGAAAGTTTATCTTTCCATGCAAGGTGTTTAGCGACACTGGAACACTGGGTTCGGGTCCGCAGAATCGTAGTGCAGACGCAGCTCTTGCCTGGAATCCAGATAAGTAAGACTTCTCGATGGTTGGCGATTGATTGAATTATGTCACGACATTGAAGTGTAAGGGGAGAGGTTAATTCGACACTATCTAGGGCTTTCAAAATTGATTGAGTGAGTTTGTGTCCTTTTTGATTTCGTGATAGCATTCCAAAATACCTGACATTTCCGACTGAAATATGGTAATGAATCTACCGAGCGGAAGGGAGACCTCCAATCCGTTGAGCTCGGTAAGAAATCCAGCGCCAGAGAGACAACCTCTGAGTGATCCGTCTGAGTACCATACTTCCGTACTTAAATCAGGTGGGGTGGGGTGTCGTGCCGTTGCCATTTGATCGAACAGAACACACCGATTCCGAGAGGAAAAATTCATGAAAATGCTGAAAATGTGTCTTCAAGAGACGAACTATTTTGCCTTCGCGGGAGAGGATCTTGGACAAAATGGTGAAACAGATGGTCCACCAAGTCAGAAATTTGGTAAGGCAGAAATCATGATTGACAAACATGAGCTATCCAATTATCAGCAGAGCAGCGTCGATGGATGAAGAACAAACAAACAGCTTACAGCCAATGACCTACTCAACAATGTTGTCAAAGCCAGCAGCTGACCAGTGAAGAAAACAGTAACAAAACTCGCAGCACTAACGTATGTGTGAAAATCTGTCTAGACAGATAGCCAAACATGCACCGAATTTAAAGCTAACATCACGGCCTCCAGACAAAGTTGCAAATCTATTCAGTGACATGAAGCAAAAACTAAGTGTGAAGGACAGTCAGTGCTCGTGCCTGGTCTACGAAATTCCGTGCAAAGAATGCTGCTATAGACAATACGCTCAATTAACTAAATTCTTCCACGGAAAGTCGTTCGGACATTGAACAAAAGAATCTTTTGAAAGCCTTCATTGTTCTTTGTCCGAAAGAATTTCCGCGGAAGAATTTGGTTAATTGGGACGTTGGCGAAACACAAGTTGGATTGGATGACAGAACCACAAAGCACATAGGAGACGTGAGAAACAAAGACAAAACCCCGAATAGGGCAGTACTGGTACAAAACATAGTGAAAACGGGTTTTAACAACAAAAAGATTTTGAAACGAACCCTAAAAATTCATGAGACCGACCAGATAATCTGAAAGGAAAATTGGCAGTCAACTCAAAGAAAGACGCGGAACATGTTTCTCCAGTTTTCTACAATATAATATTGCTTCCTATCTAGTTTATGAAATTTTGAACTCTAATGGAAATAAAGCTCTAAGGAACATAAAAAATCTTCCCTTAATGCTCTTCTGTCGTCTGAGGTCTAACATTTAACTTTTGCTTTACATGAACTGATAACACCTGACTGACCAAAGATTTGTCAAAGTAGCGATATCAGGTCATGTTGGATTCAAGCTTCACGTTGATTGAGATTTTAATTATAATTCAAACTCAGGTCAAATGCGGTTGGGCTCTACCTCATTTAAGGTTTCAGGTTGACTGACATGTCTCGAGACAACATATTTCCACATTTGAATTTTATTTTTAGGTTAAAATATTCATCCTACTCATACTCATACTCAAGCACAAAGAATGTCGTAAAAATAGAACCTAAGTCTACCATAAAAGGCTCAGCAAATAACGAACTAACAGAAAGAATGGTTTCGCTTGGTGACCTAAATATTTTTGTGAGAAAGTATATATGAATAGTGAAAGCATATTTTTCCCATTTATCCCGTTGGTTAACAACATGGAAAAAATAAACAAATTTACTGAAAAGACATATTTTTCCCAATGGTTCTTAATCTTCAAGGAACTGTAACTTTTTTATTTCTTCATATTTTTCGTTCGACATAAAAACCTAATGGAGTCTTATCATAGAACATTCACGACAGCCAGCGTTGAAAGAAAAAAAAATAAGAAAATTTCAATATAAATTTATTTTTTACGAAAATGTCTCCATACCCACAGCCACCCAACAAACATTTTCGAGACAGCGGGAAAATTTTATGTGTATTATGTGACAAAAGTTATGACAATCATGTATAAAATATGATAACTTTATCAATGCTGGCAGGGCTGTATGTGTACAATATTTGACTTCAATGTTTTTTTGTTTGCGTACTCCATAGTGTATACGCATAACCGACACCGACATCTATATACACCGAAAATCTACCCAAATGTGTTATGTACTTACATAAAGAACGAGAAAAAAAAAACATTTCCCCCGAAAATGATATTAACAGTCCTTCAGCCAGCAGGGTGCGCTTGTTGTGTATTTTATGGCAAAGATATTTATATTAAGTTGAGCGCACACATGCGGCTTCACATTTAACCCCTATTTGCATATATCACGTGCCTGCCTATATAAAACTTTTCTTTTCTGCTATCGAATAAATGTGTATAAGACACTATAACCAAATTGCTTTACTTCCATTCAACTTATCGGGCTTTGAACAATTTAATATCAAATTGACACTACAACGACAATCCCAATCGGAATTCAAAAGAGTTTATTAGTGTTAGTATTTAATGGGTCACACGATCCGGGATGCCTGTAATAGTATTTATTCAAAGGAACAGGAATCATGATTCGAGTGTCAAAAGAATGACTGTAAAGGTGGCAACACATTACCATCTACTGTCAACACAGATATACGTTTTGCGATATTTAACGAATGAGAAAATACACTCTATTGTCTCTTCAGATAAATTCACAAACTTTTTGGTATTTCCATCAATTCATCTGTCATTGTTGATTTTAGAAATCTCGGATCGTTAAGTCATACTTTGCCTACAAAAAAATTGGGGAATAAGTACAACGAAAGTAAATGGTAGTTTGTTTCCGCCTCAACACTTCTTTTGAGTTTTTAAATCGCTTTGTCACTCAGACATTGGGAAATTGTGATGATTGCTGTTTAGCTGGATCGAACGTAGTAAGAAATTTACACACACCATGTGTCTGGTGAGCAAGTTACCACATTGTATTTCTAGTACCCGAAAAAGATTGCTGTTGGAGCAAAGAAAATCTTCTCCGAAATGTTATCGATTGATTTTTTGACCGTTCACGTGAATACGATTCCTAGGTATCTAACGACTCTGTGGGATTTTGGGTATTGTCGTATTTTTATGTGAAAACATTTTGATTTGATCAACACCACCAATTTCAGAGTAGACTATTATCTTTTTTGTGCCCTAGACGTTGAATTTTTTATGTAATTGTAATAAGGGACGACGACGTCTGCCTTTTTAAACCTTCTAGTTACCTCTTCTTTTGTTATTCTGTCAATTTTAAAGGAAATTCGAAAAGGCATTGCTGACAATCGTAGTCTTGTACAAATACATAAGAGTGCGTCCGATAAAAACGATGTTTTTCCAGAGTAAAAAAAAATTGTCAATTTCAAAAAGTGCCTATATAAAGTGCTATATAAAATGATTGTTTTTTCATCTAGTAGTTCAGCTACTTTTTTAAGATTGTTTAGTTTTCACTAAAAGATAGAAAGCTGCCAAAATTCTGGAAGTAGCGAGTATATTACATTGTATAATTTGGCACCTGGCTGCGCACTTGAGCACTGAATCTGTGAATAAAGAAGGCAGCCTGGTGCTGAACATCTGTTTTTACCAAAAAGTAGGCAGTAGTTAGATCTAAACGGGACCGTCTAACGTGGTACTCAGATGGCTCGAAGTACAATGGGCTTGCTGGAGCTGGTATTCACTCAATATCAGATCGGGAAATCATACGCCCTCGGACTATATGCAAATGCATCCATATTCCTAGCAGTGATCTATAGATCACTTTGGCAATTTAATTATTTATGACATGATGGCTGATATTTTTGACATCTACATTGTTACGACAACGTATTTGACGACGCCTCAGATGCTACTTTGAAATTTCGAATTTTCTTTTCTTTTTTTATATTTTTGACGACGCCATTTTGGCAATTATATCATTATGACATTTTTGTTTTTCTTTGACGATCTATGTCTTTGACATAGATTCATAAATTATTTATTCTTGTGACTTTCGTTATGTTGATTTTGACGTAATATTTTTGATGTTTTCTTACTTTTTGTTTGTAAATTTTTTGTAATTTTCCTTTTGTTCTATGTTAATGTTATTAATGTTATTTATATATTGTAACGTTTTCATGGTTTTTTAACGAGGGCTATGACAGCAGTCATAGTCACTCTTTTTCCATGTCAGCTAGAAAATAGTAGACAATAAAATTATTATCAATCAAAACACGGTTGGCCAGCGCTGCGATCGAATTTAGTATAATCATCATGTCTGCACTATCCCGGTTCGTAGCAAATTCACTCTAGTTACTGTTATAGTAACCTTATTATAACGAAACTGAACGTACTAGTTTTTCAAATTTAGTTTCCGAACCATGTTTACCTATGGAATCACGCAGTGTTGCAAAGAGCTCATATCTACCGAAACTCAAAACCAAGCCTATTTCATTTACTCTGACAGTCAGAGCGCCCTTCAGGCAACTGAAGCCTGCAAAATCTACTCTGAAGCGGTCGTTCAATGTAGAGAAAGCATACAGCTACTTTGTAACAGCAACACAGTCACCTTAGTCTGGGTCCCAGGGCACAGCAAAATGAAAGGAAACGAAAAAGCAGACACACCTGCGACTAAACCCTTTATAGGTCCAGAGCCTTTCGCCGGTGTTCCATCATCAGTGTATAAGAAGGAAATAGATAAATGGAGACGATCACACTTTCAGAAATACTGGAGATCTCTTGAGACGCCAAGGCAAGCAAAAAACTGCATCAGGATCAATGCAAAAAACTCAAAATACATTTTAGCACTGAGTAGGAAAAACATAAGAAGATTAACAGGTGTCCTGACAGGGCACTGCCCTCTAAACAAGCACTTGTTCGCTCTAGGACTCAGCGGCAACCCGAATTGCCCAAACTGTGGTGAGGTGGAAACACCAGAACATTTTCTATGCGACTGTCCCGCATATGTTCAGCTAGAGCAAAAAGTATGGGTTCGTATACATATTGCCCCACAATTCAATCTGGAGATTACCGCTTAATAAAATCCTTGAATAACTCAACAGCACCAAAAGGCTGTGAGTAATCAATCAACTGTGGACATGCACAACAGGCCCAATAGAGGCTTAGGTGCAAGGGCTTAGCCCTACCCACTTCAACCTAACCAATAACGTCACTTGTTCTTCCAGTTAGGCTGCCTTGTTTGACAAGGTTTTACCTTTCGTCAGACTTCCTCTTGGGAATGAATCAATGAATTATAAATAAAGTATGAATTAGAGACATGATTTGGCGGCTGGCATGTGTCATCGTTTGACATTTCTTCACTATATAATGTTAGTTTACTGGTCATTTTAAGGCAATGTCAAAATTTTCAAACAGAAGCCGGGCCTACATCAAGAGCAATTTTATTGACTGGGACGGAACTCGCCCTCAAAGTTGATCCAGTTAAACCATTAACATGGCATATTTGTCTATCAATCAACAATCTATCTAATCAATTATAATTTTGTAAATTGTAGTCAATTTCGCAAAATTTGTATGGGAGACCTTGCAAAAATTAGGACAAAAGCAAATAGAACGGGTTTCGATAGGGCTGATGGATGTCTATCATCACCCTAAACTCCCAAAAAGTCCCACCGTAGGGTTTTGAGAAAATCGGGGAAAACCCAAAAAATTGAGGTTATGTTACGACAGCCTCGAAACGCCTTACGAAGTCTGTCTCCGGTTTCATTCGGTTCCTAGGCATCGCAAAGACCTCGTTAGTGATAGCCTTCTTGATTATCCCATGGCCCGAAATGAAATTTTGAGTCCAGAGATCGTTCTGAGAGATCGCAGCAAAAGCGTTTCTTCCCGGTGCCCAATGGAAGGTGGGCCAGAGAACTGTTAAACATGGACAGGAAGCGCATCAAGAGGGTAGTGGGTACGATCACCGGGCGTTGCGGACTGAGCAAGCACCTGGCAAAAATGGGGATCTTCAACGATCTTAACTGCACCTGCGGCCTAAGTGAGGAAACGGGCGTTCACGCTATATGCGAATGTCCGAAGTTTTCCTCACTGAGGCTTAGGACTCTGGGTAGTCATGTGGTCCAACCTGCAACAGTACCTAAAATGGGACCTGCCGCTCCAGACAGATTCCTTGTAGGAACTGGGAGGTTTTCGAGATTTACATGATGAACGGGGTACGAAATAAAGGATCATCAGATCTGTGTTTCAAGGACCAGAATTGGACCGACCCAATCTGATAAATCTAAATCCTGGTAAAAACGAGCTGGTGGTGTCACCAGCAACGGCAGCCATAATTTTGATCAACCCACCACCCTCACACAACAAAGAACTACTTTGTCTTTCATAGCAACCCAATATGATTGATAGATTTCGCACAAAGTGTAAATTTTTTACTAAAAAGCGCTGGTCTACTTGGCGATTTTTTTCGGTCGCCCATCACCCACAAGAGCACAAGAAACAATTTTGTTAATCAAATAATTGAGTTAAAACGGTTTTTTCGAACAAAAACATTGATTATTTTTCATACAGATTTGGTTCTCGTAGACGTTTTTCAGAGTGTAAGGAAATTTTCGACATTAGAGGAAAATTTTTCGTCGAGTTCGAAAAGGAAAATTATGTTAATATGAAATGTTTAGAATACTCCAAAGATGTTTTTGAGACTTTTGGATTCCAAATTGGGAGCAAGGTTTCTTCGATATACCGGTATAAAGTCGAAAAAAATTTTCGCGGAGGTCATATTTTCGATGAAATTTTGAGTTAGAAAAATCGTATCTCAGCCAAAAAATGACTAAAATTGATTAGGTAAAGTGTTTTAGAAACTTTGAGTTTCGGGCGATGATAGACATCCCTCTGCCCTATCGAATCCCGTTCTATTTGCTTTTGTCCTAATTTTTGCAAGGTTGACATCAGATCATTGGATCCGACACCTCACTGCGAAAGAGTTGGTGCCTAGCGGAAAAGTATTCAAATGTCTTTTTGACGTAGAAAGTGGGGCCATGACGAAATAATGGCGAAAATATTAACTATAATTTTGTAATTTTCAGCAAAGAAAATGCTTCTATCTCTTTAAATAATAAATTGTTGTCGAATAGCGAGTCGTATCGAGAAAGACTTATATAACTTACATCTCGTGAAAATATGAGATGGCGCTCTGTTCTATTCGAAATGTCAAATGTCGTTGTTAATCAATCGAGCTTATTAAGCACATAAATTTTAGCTTTTATGAAGCCCTCATCAAAATACTATTATGTTGAGTATAGTTCAAAGTACAACAATTTCAAATATGATAAGAATGTATTTATAGTCCACTTACCGCAATACAAATATGGAAAATAAAAGAGATAACGCACCTGAAACAAAGAAAAACAAATTTATTACTTCAGTTGAACATTTTGATGATTGATTACACAGGCAAAAGTTTGAATTATTATTTACTTGTACATTTTGACCCCACTTATAAATAATAAAGTTAGTCGAGTGTTACACACGCAATTATATGGCATTGTTACAGCTATACCGTTTATAATATTATATAATTTATCCACGAGTTGCGGTTTTAGGTTCTATAAGTACTCCTCATTCCATCGAACGAAACGACCACACCTTGCGCAACCTCACAGACATGCCACCATAGTTTCACAAACATTGTTTACCTGGACGTCTACAACAAACCCAAACCCCCAAGTGTAGCCTTTTATGTCTGGCTCATTTCCATCCCATTGACGTCAGCCGAACGAATGGTATATAGAGATGGGAATGTATATTAGTGTGCCGAGCAACGTGGAGTTGGATTATTATGAAACAGTTTGCTGACTGTGCCTGTTCTAGATTTTCCGAAAATGGCACACACATTAAATGCGACATAGTTATAAGCTAGCTGGCACATGATTGGTTTCAAATGATTCAGTATGATATTTGCAAATGAGACCACTATTTTGAAACAACAAGCACTGTCGTTATGATGTGCATGTTATAAATGCAAAAAGGGAAACTGAAATAAATTTTCAATTGTTCTCGTAACTGTAAAGGCAACTTAACCCACATGACGTTTGATGTATAAAATGGGAAATAAATAATGAACATGGTGTTCGCTGTGTAAGTTAGTGGGGCTGGAATCAAAACGGAAATAAAATATTTTCTATCGTTTTTTTTCGCTGTTGAAGTTGACCTATTTTCCATTATTTGTTGGGAACAAAAAAACTCTTAAATATTCTAAATTGGCTGAAATTTCTTTATTGCGGCACTTTAGGGCAAAATATTTGAGTCGGGTTGGCAACGCTTTATGTACTAAATCGTCATAATCTTTAGCGTAGTGTATAATACTGAACTACACAGTCGTAAGAGTTACAAATGTGATATATGTGTGATATATATAAGTAGACAGCAAATATCATTTTCGTTCGTATAACAACAGAAATAATCGAAGGGTGGCTTTGTCGTCGTAAAGAGTCTGATAGAAGATGAAAAACCGCCAACGATGTATATACACCATCTAATACGAGTTGATAGTAACGAAATTCCCAGACCTAGTCTGCCTTGAATTAATATTTTAGATTTTTTTTGTTGGGCTTGGATGAACAGACTATGAGAAGATAAATGGAATGAGATATTGAATAGATGATTTAAACAGACAACATAAGAAGGGTAGTATAATATTAAAATTGTATGTCGGGGGATGGATAAAAGTTGTATGAAGAAAATACGTTGATGTTAAATGGCATGTAAAGAACATATCGAGATAGGAATATATGGAAGTATTTAATACAAGCAATGGTTGAAATTTGAACATAAGAAATGGGCAATTAAGATGTCATTTTAAGTGATTTCATCCCTAACAGTATCACAGCAGCACAAGATTTTGCTTAGAACTTTTTTTTTATTTGTGATGAATATCCGGGGAAGAACGTCGTTTTTGTCGTTCACTTGACAATTTCACCAAAATGTACATTTTTTTCTATAAGATTAGAAGCATTACTCAATGCATAACAATGGTATCATAAAAAGACATGGGAGATACCAAAAATTACGCAGAAATAAATTTCGTCGGGTAAGTCATCGGTATACATCACCAACTACACACAGGAAAAATGAGATACAGCAGCATTTGAGTAAATAAAGTTCTTTATGAAAGGGAACTGCATACTTAAATTTGTGGGGCGAATCGGATTATATTGCTACAATTTGGCAATACGTTGAGATTGTAAGTAAGTCTATGAGCTTAGGGTTTAAGAAAATATAGCTTTGAATTGAACAACTCAACAAGAAGTTAACATCAGTGTGATTTTAAATGATATAGACAAATTCGCAAGATATTTCTTGGGCTTGTTACAACATTTTTTGTACATATTTAGCAAATTTTAGAACTCGTTTCTCTCATTTTTTTATCATTATTTTATGTTAGAGAAAAACATTTTAAAGAGTTTAATCCGTCACTAGCAAACCTTTGCCTCATTTTAATATGGGAATTAGGGGGTTACCCTGTTTATGACATGAATTTATGAACCTTTTCTAAATGAAAATGAAAGAATTTGACATCTTTACACATTCGCCGTTGAAATTGAAAGCATCGAAAGTTCTTTCTATTGTATTTACACCATAGATAGTGTTCAAAATGATCAAAAAATGAGAATATTAAATGAGTCTCTTGGCAGCAAAACCCGGTCAATTACAACTGTCAAAGTGACGTTTTAAACGTCAAACAAAATTTTGTTCGAAATATCCATGTCATTATCATCAAACTTTGTAGACCGTTTATACCTTTCGGGGTGGAGTCTGTACGCCCGGTGATCATGGCCACCCTCCTATACTGTACCAAGGAGATGGTTTGATTTCCCAGAAACAGTACCATAACTTTTAAATCTGATTTAATTGAGTCAATCTATAAACCTTCCCTTAGGCAGCCTGTTACTATCCATCCTCTGAACACGCCCGTACCATCGCAGACGACTAACCGTTGTCGCCTCTTCCATTGACATAACCCCTAAATTTTCCCTGATGTCGTCGTTCCTGATATGATTGTTCCACTGTTCCCTCCAATTCACTTTTGATATTCTCCTAAGAACCCTTATATCAGAAACTTCCCGGTCATGCACAAGGTAATCGCATTCCACCCAACTTTCACTACCATATAAAATCGTTGGTCTGAAGATTGAGGACTTCACGTCTAAATTACAAATCCTACAGAGCCATTGAATCCCACCTGGCCCGCTATGCTAAATAAATTCTGTCCTAATTTGTCTACATTTGCGGATTTTCCTGCCTTCAGTTTGCACCCTCCGAGCTAGGACCTGCTTCCCTATGAGGCTCTACTACCGCATGACAAGGACAAATAGATCCTGAAAGTAATCCCTTCAAGTTTCCAAGACTTCACCCTTATCTGTAATCACCATCTTTACTCAAAGTGCTCCCGCAGCCCTCTTTTTCACCACCGCGCCGAATATCCTTGGTTGGTTGGTTGGCTTATTTAGGAAACATAATTCAGTTCGTAGTATTTAAGTGTATTTTGTAAACTGTTGTATTACAAAATACACTTAAATACTACGGGGCTAAATTAATTGTACCTCCGTCTGTTAAACGTCCTGAATTAAAGCACTGAGGCCATCTTTGTTGGGCCTATTGTGCAGCATCTTCTTCCCTATTAAGTTTAAACTCCCCTTTCGGGTTCCATCAGCATCCTGTTCCTTATGATAAAGGAGAGCACGTTGAATAATTTCAGTTTCAGCTGCTCTTCCGTGGTCAGATAGAAGTCTCCTAAGAGCCTCGTTCTGAGACCCTTTAAAGCCGGACAAGTGCATATGAAATGCCTCGCCGTTTCTGGTTCTATTCCGCAGACACTGCATGTCGGATCTTGCTGAGATGGTAATTCAAGCTGTTGTGACCTGTTCTGAGGCTCAACAGAAATTTTGTGTTTTCGGCATTACATCCGATCAAAAATTCTTTAGATTGTCTACAGGTTGGGAGCGTTTCCCATCTATCCTAGTGGCACCGATTCATTTTCGCCTTCACTAAGGACTTAAGCCTGCAAGTCTGCTGACAGCAGGTTCTGGCTCAATGAATGTGGAACTGCTTCCCTCTCTGGCCACATGACCAGCTTTTTCGTTCCCCTGCACTCCTGAGTGACTTGGTACCCATGTCAATGTGACTTTATTGTCTCTTGATAGAGTTTGCAGAGTCTCGAAGCACTGATGAACCAGTTTCGACGAAATCTTGACCGATGGCAGCGCCTCTGTGGACGATTCACTGTCTAAACAGATCAAGATTTTCTTATTTCTGATGCCATCTCGCTGCCTAATATCTTTAATCTTCGACTAGATTTTTTTACCCCTTCCTTGGCCTTCCTCGCCGAACTTCCTACACGGTCCTTGGCTTCCATAGCTAGAGCCTTAATCTGTTTATTTTTCCTCAATTCTATTAGAGTGACGTTTGAAACGTCACTTTGAAAGTTGGAATAGATCGGCTTTTCCTACCAACAGACTCATATAGGAGGCTGCACGATTTGAAGTTTAGGCAAGTTTGAGTCGAAATAAACTGTTTTGAAGAATTTTTCATGAATTAAAAATAGGAGCACTGATCGGTCCCCTGGTTGCGACTAGTTATGAATACACTTTTTCAACCCAATACGCTTGTCAAAAATTATAGCCTATTAGAGTAACAATTTTCTTTGCTTAAAAAATGTTTTAGCGAACTAAAAACTGCGTGCCGTCGAAGTGATACTGACGAAGCTCAATCAAATGGTGAAAGCTGGGACAAATTTGCCAAGGACCTAGGTATGTTCTTCGGCGGAGCACTAGTTTAATTTGTGTTACACAACTGTATCGATGGCACAATGAAGCATATTCTTTGAGCTCGTTTGTCATTGTTACACGCCTAAGAAATCTAATATATGGAGTTCCATTTGAGATTTTTGCAAGAGTTCTCTTTTATGATTTTTCATATACGTTTATAGTTACAGACGACATTATTTTATATGATGATGGGTATATTAAATTATTATTGCCCGTTCTGTAAGGATGTAAAAGCACACTGCTTCTTCGTCCGCTATGTGTCTGTGGTATAATGCTCATATACCTTTAACGTTTGAATGATATGTAGTTTCATTGCAGGGATAGGATATAGAAGAGATGAGTGGAAGAAGCATGTAACGAGGGAAAAGCTATAAAACTGAAATTTGACAGCAAACGTGTGTACGACCAAATTTTCAATTTGGCTTGTACGGTACGTTATGTTCGAAGTGGTTGCAGAGTTTTACCGCTTCACGGAACACAACATTTCGAACTAAATGCAACATTGTTGGAAGAACAAGAAGAAATTACTAAGGTCGGAAATGTTTCTATTTAAAAATCGTTTCATTGTAATTATATAATTATAAAGCCTGGAGCTCAAAGAAATTCCTTGAAAATTTTCTTTGTACTGCCACTAGGGTCCTGGTTGTAAAGATTGCATTGAATTGAGAAGGACAAATTTGACTTTTTATAATAGTTTTTTATTTTAAGCGAAAAAAAAGACTGATCACATTGGCGCAGCCAGTAAAAAAAAAGGATCATTTCAACAACAAAATAATTACAATACTTTGACTTATATTAGATTTGGAAGTCGTTCACATTTCACGTTTCACACTTTGTCCACGTAAATCTGTCAAAGTTGGAAAGTCTTTGTGTACAAGCTTTTCTCATAGAATCTAAAATTTCCATTCGTTCATGTACCTTGGCAGTTATGAATTTACAATAAAGCAAGTAAAATGTAAAAGAAATCTTGATGTGAAAATGTTTACTAGACACGCAGTTTTAATAAAATAGGCTCATTGAATATACGATGGAACAACCAACTAATCAACTTCAAAAAGGAATATTTATAAATTTATTTTTTTTAGTCAGCAAAATTGTTCTTCTGATTTGTCAGTCATGAGCAAAATTATTTATTTGACTACAGTCACTAACAAAACATTCAGTGCTTGTTTCTCGTTTTGTTCGTACAGTTGAACGGAGTAATTTATTGTCAAAGTATCACTTCTTTAGACAAACGAAGAAAAGAAATAAAAAGGAAAGAAAATCAAAAGAAGAGTTAGAGTCATTCTCTGTCAAATCACTAAATCACGAAAATCGATAATTTTTTAATATAAATATGGAGTAATCAATTTTAAGAACGTAACGAATTCCTATTTGAATTGTTTTCTTTGGTGCAATTGGCTTGCAGTTAAGACGATTGGAAACGCCATTTTATCTAAAGTCATCTTGGCGTCGTAAAGTAGGCCATGGAAAATATTTTTTATTCCAATTGGAAATTCTATTATGAGATGCATTTCTCCAATTGGAGCTATCAGGAATCGTGTTAAGTAAGATTAGCTCCACAGATTGGCGTACAATATTTTATTTATAAAAATTATATCTTTCCTAAAGTCAAAGAAAAACATTTTGAGATGAGTTTTAAAGGGTGAGCATAAGCATTATCAGAATAATCTCAATACCACACTAATATTTTTAGTCCACCTGAGGTTTAATTATAAACGTAAGTATTTTTTGATGTGTCAGAAAAATGCTATGAGTTATTGTATGTATGGCCACAAAGCCTCGAACTCGAAGCGGAATTTCTCCGGATCCATCGCATCAACTTGATAAGTTTTCGCATCAAATTGTCGGCATTAAAGAGAACATTTTATGTTTAACTCCATATTTATATTAAAAAATTGTCGATTTTCGTGATTTAGTGATTTGACAGAGAATGACTCGTTAGAAAGTATAAGACGCATATCTCTCTGTCGGCCACCTGAACAAACATAAAACAAAAAAATAGCTCCGCCTGGACGTCACTGTACCTCAAAAAACTCAAATTGATTCATAGACAGCAGTAATCAGCGCCTTCACTAGCCAATGATATCCACAGTACACTAAAACCATTTCTATTATTTTAAGCAAATAATTTGAGGAAAATAGGCCCTGCTTTGCTACACACTCGCACATTTCGTGCATTCTATTAGAAACATGAGGTTGTATCTGAAGTGAATTATCGTTTTCGTATTGGCCTATTTCGCTTAATGCGTCAAAACAAAGTAATAAAAGAAAATTTAACAAAGAAAATATTTTGTACCTGTGTATGTGATATCGTTCGTGTTTTAAATTTATTCAAATTCTCTAGGCTATGAATGAATGTGTTATTTAGTGGTTGATATACACGTGAACTACTTTCCCCCTAAACACTTTCTGGAAATTGCTTTATTCATACCATTCAATCAATGAAGTATGTGTTCCCGACCGCTTTGAATAGAATATTGCGTATTACCGAGTTCATCTAGATAATGAAGTGTGTGACGTAACACTCCAAACATTTCACCATTCCGTCAAATTTCTTGTCCTTCGGTTTTTTATCTTTCAGTGTAAATCAAAATCCTTGTCATGGAATGACAGGGTTATCTCAAATAGCAATAATTGACATTATCTTTAAGTTTTGGGAAATACACAGCTTTGATGAAGTGTTTTCTAAAGAACAAAACTACCAATAATGGGGATTGAACCAGAAGCGAAGCAATTGCAAACCTTAGCGAATTGTACAAAGGGATTACTCTATTGTGTTACACTCTGGCTACATTAGAATAGAATATTGGAGTTGGGAGGAAACAGGATCCTAAATGGAAACTATTTTAGATTTTATCAGTTTGGGACGATCGATTTCTCGATCTGGAACACAGATCTCTTGACCCTTTGTTCCCAATTCTGTTCATCATGTAAAAACCAAGAGAACCTTCGCGTGCCGACCAGGAACTTGTCTATTGTGATAGGTCCTAGTTCAGCCATTCTCGAAGGGTGGACGACATAGTCGTCGAGTGTCCTGTGCCTTGGGGCATTCGCATATAAGAGGAAAACTCACAAGGAGCACTCCGGGTCACCTAGAACCTTCATCTTCGATAGGTGCTTGTTGAGTCCGCAATGGAAACTATGAGGAGATCTCCAAAATATCGATTGTTGAAGAAATCCAAACTCATATACGGGACTATTCAGAAATATCGTAGAAACATCGTATACTCTACATTAGTTGGGAGTGTAATATTAAGTGAAGTGATTAATTCAATGATTAAGTGAACTTTACCTATGGAACCTAATTGGACTAACGGACGCCTACGTGTATGTATGTGCACGTCTCCCTCCAAGACGTCCGAAAATAATTCAAAAAATCCTAAATACCCAAAGTCAAAACATGTCCCAGCTGCCATTTTCCTATGAATCGTCATTTCATTGAAATAATGCTTCAATAGATAAGATTTGTGTGACTTAGATTTCATTTCTTCAATTATTTTTCGATTCAGATTAGTCTTCAACTATGAGATACTCTAATCGGTTGGAAAGCTATATGATAGCTGTATATACCGAAACGTTATTGGACTGAACTGATAATGGTCTAGACATCTGCTTGGAACACTAAATAGACAAACAATTCCAATAGGTCAAACTTCGAAAGGTTTCTGGTGAAATGTATTAAAAATAATTTCCTTCACTAAAAAAACATTGCACCGTAAAATATAATCAAAAAATGACGTAGGTGCGTACCAAATGTACTCTTCTCATCTTCAACTCAACCAAACTATATCTTAAAATGTTGGAATTTTTAATAACAAAAAATTATTATAAAATTAGCTACAGTGCAAGTATTTATAGTTCGGTACACAATATACGCCAAAACACGTTCGAACAATTTTTGTACATGTTATAAATTGTACATTCAAACTATTAATATGTGTACACGCGGACATTGTGTCAACGTTTGAAATTATGAAAATGTATATGAAAAACAACAAACACACACACTAACCAAAAAAAAAACTTTAGAAAACACGTAAATAAATTTTCAAAAATACTTTGGCTGTGCGCCATTTGTGTGTCAGTTCAATAGTAAAAACAATAAAAAAATTTCTTGCTCATCAAATTTTAAGTGCAGGGCTGTAATTCATGTTATTCTATAAAGCATTAGATGATTATTGGGGTGATTGCTCTTAAGTTTTCTAATTTGTTAAGATCTCCGTTAATCTTTGAAAAGATTGTGTGGTTTTGTGATATTTGTTTTTCAAACTTTATTCAAATTCAAACAAAAAATTATCAAAGAACACTTGAATGAAAGGATATTAAAGCCTTGAAAGAAATATCACAAAGATGAACTCAGCAGGAGAAGCACGAAAAAAAAGAACAAGAGGAGCAGACATCTAAGAGTTTTCTTTGGCTGATTTTAATTAGCGAAACGATCATCCCCGTTCGCAAGTATCATAAATTATGAAAAGTTGTGACGGTATTTGAAACAAAAGACTTTGTATTTTCATTGTAGTTTTTAGAAAACTTGTATGGCCTAGCCCATTGAGATTTCTTTCAGTTATATTTCGTGACAAAGAGAGAAAAGTGAAAGTTCCTTAAAAAGGGTTTAGTTTTGAGGTTCGGTTAAAGGAAATTAAATTCTCACTGGAAAATGTTCTCTTTCTCGTGAGCAATGACGCAATCTTGTAGGGACCCTGAACAAAGTATTTTATTACAATTAGCCCAGCGCAGCAGTGGTAATATCCACAAAATGGTCGTATTTCGTCAGAGGATTCTTATCCTATTTTAGAGTATTGGTTTTTCGATTGGGATTATATTATTCGATCATTATTAATAAAACCTTATGACACTCATGCTAACGATTGGGGTATTTTTTTTCATTTACATTCCAATAAAGAAATGATGTATGTGTAATAATAAAATAATAAATGTCCAATAAAAAAATAATTTTTGTCCAATAAAAATATTAAATGACCAATAACAAAATACGTTTTCTTTTTACAAAATGAATTTATTTTTTCATTGGACATTTAATATTTTTATTGGACAAAAAATTACTTTTTCATTGGACATTTATTATTTTTATTGAACAAAATCACTTTTTTTATTTGAAGGTTTAATACGATCCTTTTTTTTAATAGAGTGTCAAAAGACACTCTCTTTTGATCAGTTAATTGAAACTTTCTAACTACATTCTAACTAAAACCGTTCTTCCGATAACCTAGTCTGCTTTACGGACGGTTGCATGAAAAACGGCAAATCGGGAGCCGGTTATTTCTGCAGAGAACTAGGTTTAAGGGAAAGTATTCCAACAGGAAAGGTAGCCTCAGTTTTTCAGTCAGAACTATATGCTATAGCCAAAATCTGTGAAAACGGACTAAGCACTAGCACTGACAAGATGATCTGGACCTGCTCAGACAGCCAATCCGCAATACAATCGGTCAGTTCACCTTATGTGAGGTCTGGAACGGTACTTGACTGCGAGAGAGCTCTGAACGCGGTTGGAAAACACAACGAAGTAAAGGTGTTGTGGGTACCAAGTCATGCTGGAATCGTCGGCAACGAAATTGCCGACCAATTGGCCAGGAAGGGAGAAAATGGAAATTTCGTTGGGCCAGAGCCGAGGTTTGAACTACCAATATCCACCAATAAACACATAATCAAAGAATGGATGCATGAGGAACACCTGAGCAGATGGACGGATTATGAAGGAGCTAAACACACCAAGTTTTTCTGTAAAAGACCATCCAACGATATCAGGGATGCACTCCTGAAATTGAGTCGGCAGGAAGTCAAAAGAGTCGTTGAAGCGGTTACGGATCACGGGTGGCTGAATAAGCACCTTTTTGACATAAGCGGTACAGACAATCCGATGTGCGAGTGTGGTCGAGGAGAGGAAACGGGCCGTCACGTAATTAGCGTCTGCCCGAGATACAGGATGTTCAGGAAAATGTTCCTGGGGAAAATGAAACTAAGTGACTCTGACCTAGACCCTAAGCTCAATGGAAATAACCGATCTGGCTAATTTTCTTATGAAAACCAGAAGGTTCATGTGAGTTAATAATCTATGCAGCCTTCCAGGAATCACGATCACAAACGTAATCGAAATTGTAATCATCGCAATTCTTGCTTCGAGTTCTTAACCTCTTATTTCCATTAGAGAGGAAACTAATTAACTACGCCTTTGTATTTATTTTGTAAATTTGTTAAATGGTTTCAAATAAACAAGGAGATGGGGCAGTACAAAGGATCACTGATCCAGGTGCTAGTTCGACTGAATCAACCCCAAAAACCCCTAATCTAATCTAAAACTTATCTCGCGGTCACGCGTCAAAATGAGAGAAATCGCATTAAAGTACAAACTGAACCTTACTCTCAATTCTCTTTTTCATTTAAATTTTTTGACAGCTGATCCCGAGATAAGTTAAGTATAACCGGTTATTAGAGAGATTGGGCTGAGCTACTTATAGAGCTTATGAGTTATGACTTATAAACGCTATTTTCCTTACGTTTTTGCACTTTATAAGTTATAAGTTCTGTAAATAGCCCGATCGGTCCAATCTCTTTATTGCTCTCCATTAACAATCTATATGTGAAAAATCGACCCGATCACTTATGAGAGCGAGTCAGATCCAATAAAACTGAGTGTTGCAGGTACTATCAAACGTTTCCTTGCCTTTGTTTGAATAAAAAACTTACAACTTATTAGCACGACACCATAAACTGTTCATTCCAAATCCAGTAGGGGGTAAGTACGAACAGCTTTCGCTGCCAAAAGATGTTTGTCACTTTTGTCAATTCAAGAGAGGTTATTCAGAAAATAGAACCCCTACCGAATGACGCATGTCTCAGAATTTGTATTGGTCTATGAACAGGTCACTAATCGATTAAAAAGGCATGTTTAATTGTTTGTCTTTTCTCTTGTTGATTTATGATATCGCGTACGTATAGAATTTCCCAGTCGAAACCAATATTCGTATTCTACAGTTAGATCAAGTACGCATACAACCCACAAAATATTTCTTTATGCCTGAACTGTCATGTTCGCGTCGCAACATTGGAAGTTTTATTCGTATTTGCAACAGTTAAATATTCGAATTGTAATTTTTATGCAGATAATATTTATTGCTCAATTTGTGCTGGTGATTTGTGCAATCTATGAAAGTACCATTCATGCACATGCGCCCAGCCCAGAGTGTGTTAAAAACGTACTAAAAAATGATATAGCGGCTGGGTTCTCTAAATAAACTATTGAGTGTCTTCCAAGGATCAGGAACAGACTTATGCTATAAGGTTGTAAGCCACATAATTTGCTGTCACGTTTCTTCGTACAAATGTCAAACTTGAAAATGAGATAGCAAATGTATGTGGCTTACCACCTTCAAGCGTGAGAGTGTTCATGAGAGCGTGTCCCAGCCAATAAAACTGATTTTGATGTAGGCACTGTCAAAGTTTTGCACAAAAAATTTGACATTGCCTACAAATGACTAGCTTTTAGCACGGTCAGGTTCCAAAAATGTGAACGAAATTTCGTCATTATTTGACACTTCGTCATCATATAAAATACAAAGAAAAAATTCTCCGTACATGTATAATCTATGTCTGGAAACCCGACGGTAATATCTCTATAAACATTTATTCAAACGGTATTACAAAATAGGTTACTGAACTACTGCACTATTCTTTGTGTTAGCTTTAAAGCTTTATTTCTAAGAAACCTTTAAAACGTGCAAAATCTTTTCTCCTTATATTGAGCAGTTAATTGAGGGTCAATTTCAAGAAATTGCTGTGCTTAAGAAAAGCGTCATCGATTGATACAACAATGTGTTAGTCTAAAAATATTTTTTATGTAATACGAAAATGAATTTTTTTATATAGTCAACGCTGTCTTATTGTCACAAAGCCCCAATGAGTTGATGTAACAAAATGAACAAAGAAAGAACCTGAAAAGATGCTCTGACTATTATAATTATTGTTTTCGTGCAGTGTAGCTTAAAATTTCGTCTTCGAAACTTCAAAACTGTTGTATGGTGTGTGCAAGTGTATAAATAAATACATTCATAAAAGAGACCAATTGACCTTATTTGACCCCGGCATTTTCATTTACAAACAGCGTGCATGCATATATAGCTAATTTGAACAGATTATAAAATAGGAAATATACTTATACTCTCCTATACTTTATCGCATGTAGGTACGGAATGAGTAGTTTTATACGTAACATAAGACTTATTTTTTTGAAAAAAAGAAACATTTTAAGAAAGAAGAACACTCAATTTTGATGTAGCCG
>CM055403.1:136365262-136385302 GCA_029228625.1 Pseudolycoriella hygida | reverse complement strand
TTGGCGTAACACTAGGTACCTGTGCATCTAAGATCCTTTCCGGAAGCCGATTATTGCTCATCCTTTGAACGTGCTCGAAACAGCGCAGAAGACTAGCCCTTTAGGTTTAGGTTTAGGTTTATTTATTTCAGGTGACAACATATTAATACAATGAACAATGTAGCTCCAGTATGCTAACAAAACAATTCTAAGGAGCTACAAAAATGAGTCCTTAAAAGTCATAAACAAACTTAAAATGCACTAAATAGTAGATATCATAAGGAAAAGAAAAAGAGAAAAATGTAGCAAGTGGCACTCAAAAGAAACAAAAAAATAAGAATCAAAAAGGAAAAAAATAAAAGTAAAAAAGAAAAGAAAAAAAAATTTAACTTCAGGAAGTAGTAAAGTCAAAAATGTGATGATAACTAGCTCATCCAATATTGATTAAATTAAATTAAATCGTATGTTTCAAAAGGTGTGCCGTCAAGGATAGACAAAAAAGATTCAAGTGCTTAGAACGTGGCAGTTTAATAGTGTAGGCCCAGAGTAGAGCAAACATATTTTACCATAATTAGATAATTAGACTGGATCTTGGGTTTTCTTAGCAAGTATGAATATCTGGTACCTTAAGCGTTGAGGTTGCTAGAAAAAATGATAGAGTGGTGCTTTAAGTCGTTGAGGCAACAAAAAACGAATTTGCAGACTGCAAAACTGTATATATCTGAGGAACGGAAATTCAGAACTGAAAAGTAACTCAGTTGAGTACCGCTCAGGTAAGTTATGAGTTACCTTAAGATCTCTTCTATGCAAGATTTGGAGCTCATTTATCCGCGATTTTTTCGCTGAACCCCAGATACCAATACAATAATTGAGATGGGAGTGAATCGTAGAGAAATAAATTAATCTCAAAATTTTTTTGGAAGGAAACCTATCCGCCTGGAGATCATAGTACTAATATTCGCAATATGTGCATCCCAGGTAACAAACTCTTCAAGCGTCAACCCCAAACATTTCACTGTAGAGTACGTTTTAATCTCAGTACATACAATTAAAGGATAGAAGGGGCTGATTTTGAATTTTGACATGAGGCTTACGAAAATGGATTAGCTTTGTCTTACTCAAGTTCAACGTCAGCATATTGATACGGAAATATTCAGCAATAGTTTCAAGGTCCTTTGAAAGGTCAGAAATATTACTAGAAACGTCTACAGATGAAATTCTAAACAACAAGAGAGATAAGACGTCACCTTGGGGAACCCCCATAGTCACCTCAGCCAATGGACTGCATAAACTATTGCATTCAGTATATTGCTGCCTGCCACTCAGATACCTACGTATCAAATCAAGAGCTACACCCCTTATGCCAGCACATTCAAGCTTTACTAATAGTTAGTGATAGTAGATCATGCATGACTGTGTCAAAGGCTTTTGATAGGTCAATAAACAATCTCGACACAACTTTCTTGCCATCTATCTCCTTGTTTATCATACTGATAAGCTCAAATAGGGCAGTGTGAGTACCACTACCTTCTCTGAATCCGTACTGCCTCATGTTGAAAAATTTACAAGATTTAAGGAAGCCAAATATCGAACGCTGAATAATTGTTTCGAGGACCTTATTAACGGCTGGAAGCCCTTGCTGCCTCTTCTACTGACGAAACCCCTAAATTTTCGCTAATGTCGCCGTTCCTAATATTATCCCACTATTTTCCTAAGAGTGATTTCGCGAATTCTTCAACAAGGTTGTATGAATCTCAAATACATCATCTATTCGATTCTCCTAAATTTGGTGCCAATGGTATCTATCCTCCACAATCATAGAAGAAAATTTTTTGTAAAAAAAATTTTGTTGGGCCGGCAGAGGTGGTCAAAAGTACCTCTGCGCCAGAGTCGCTGAAAACGTGTTTTCTCAATATCTTTCCGAAGACTGATTGTATTTGGCTGAAATTCACACAGTGCTTAGATATGTGAGAGCAGATTTTTTTAAAATATAATACTTCAAAAATATCACGTGGTATATGGGGCGCTAGAGCGGTAAAAAAAACGCACTGTTTTTGGAGAGCTGTAGAGGTCGCTTACATCGGCGACCAATAAAATCTAATGAAGCCCAATTATTTCAAGTTTCAGAAGTTGGTTCGAATTGTTTTTGGTCTTGGTAGTCATTTTTGTGAAAAACTTGAAATTTGGGAGCGTTTCTCTAAGTCTACCTCTCACATAGCCAACTAGATTTTTCTGAAATTATTTTTGTCGAAAAGCCACTTCAAATACCTTTCAAACGGTACCCTGGTTGAAAAATTTGGTGAATTCGCTAAGAACCCCGAACAGTTGTTGCCTTGGCTCCAAGTCGGTGAAGCATAAGTCCCTGTTCTGAGACAGAAAATCTCATCCTGACACTCTCTCAGAGGCCTGAAACAACAAGTACACTTGCGTACACCTTACCTACCACGCCCGTAGTTACTTCAAACCTTGCGGTTGCTCTTCTTATAAATCGGAGCAATGACACCGAAGCTCCAGTCAGCAAGTACTGTAGAAGACCTCATGGTCGAATTGGAAATCCCACAAAGCCATTGGACCCTACCTTATCCGCTATTCTTAGTTAGTTAGCTACGTTTAAGCTTCAACAACTTCAACAATCTCAACCAGATGACACTCCTCTAGACTGGCAATCGGTGAGTGAAGTATTCAAACAAGAAGCGACCAACACCTTATGATATCAGAGCCCTAATGACTTCAATAACTGGTTTGATGCGGAATGTGCTGATGTTAAAGAACGTAAAATAAAGCTTTCTTTAGGTGAAGTTCAACTTTTGACAACATCAACAAAATATTTGACCAAAGAACGCTCAAATCATTGCGGGAACGCTAGTACAGGGTTGACTAATTTGATTCGAAAAAATATTATAAAAGGCATAACAAACGTTTTCAGTGATAATTTTTGCGTTTATTTCCGTTTTTGTTGACTTTTAAATTTTTGAAGTGAAATGCATGGTCACATCATAATCCGCGTGAGTCGGTCGCGTGTCAACCGATTTCAAAACAATTTTTACCTGAGTTTTGCAAAGATTTTTTAACCATTTTTGATGTTGTTTTGGTAGAGCTAAAGTTAAAATTTCAATATGAAAACTGAAACTCGTGAAGACAAATTGACTTGCCAATTCCACATTAAAAAATATTTAAACGCCCAATCAGCGGCATTTTGAAGTGCCATCATGGTAATAGTAATTACACGAAAAAAGCCTATTTGGAAACTGTTTATGTTCAAAAACATTGATGTTTATGCCATAATTTATGTAACTTTGCCTGAAATGAGTTTTTCCAAAAGAGGCAAATGAAGATCGAGTTTAAAAAAAAAAGTTCTTCTACAAAACATTTGTGAAAACATTTGTGGGTTCAGGAGTTTCGAAAGAAAATAAAAGTTCAAATTCGACCCACCGTTTGATGATGTGACGACCAGCGCTCTTGCGACATTTCAATCCATGGCGACCTTTCTCGTCAACTTGGGCATCACACCAACAAACATAAGGCGAGCAAATGTCCATAATTGGTTACATGATTATAGAGCAGGACAGAAGACAGGTAGTCAAGGACACGCGCGTTTTCAGGGGTTTCATTTTCCATACCACACTACTTTTCGGGTACCCATGAGTCTGTTGGTAAACTCTGTCAAACTAAAAGGAAGAAGGTGGTAAGTCGCAAATTTTGTGTAGGTAAATTTAGGGAAGAGACAGTTAGGTCTAGCTTTATGGCAAAATTCGCCGAATGATTTGAGAGGCTTCCAGCTGACTGCGGGGACATTGAAACTGAGTGGGCGAATTTTAAGAAATTTGTCTTGGGTGTAGCTGAGGAATGTCTGGGCAGTTTCGCTGACGGAGGTCGAAACAAAAAAACTGATTGGTGGAACACCGATATTAATGGAAAAAAGGAAGCTATACTTGATCTGGTTACAGGGCTTTGTTAAGGAAGCTAAGGACCGGGAGAGGAGGAATTGGAAAAGGCAGGTCAAGGAGGTCAAGGCAGTGATAAGAAATTTTGGTCGATGATGCTGCCCTGGTTGCAGCAACGTGGCAGGACGTTGATCTGGGACGCAACTTTCAGCTTAAACCACTCTAATGTACCTTTTTGTCCCTCCTCTAAGAGGGGTGGAGATATGTGAACGACCCTTACGTCCATTTAGTAAAATTTCATAATCAGTTTTCATGAAAATCAATTAGATGAAACCTCAGGTTGTTTTTCAAATTTTTTATTTACAAATATGTTTGCTACTACACATTCGAAATGCTAGTTTGGTAGTGTTTTCTATTCTTCTGTTGTTTTCATTCCCGTACCGACTGGTCCATGGCGTCTTTCCCAAATCATGCGATGTTTCTGCTTCATGTACGCAGATTTTGCATTGCCATAACCACCTAAATCTCCATCTGAAATTTGTTTTTTAGAAAAATAATTATCTCTCTGAATTATTTTTTGCAATTTGGCCTAATAAAGATAACAAATTACAAACAAGCATTTCTACCGTTCTTAACATTAACCCCACACCAAAGGAGGCTAAAGACAAAGCATTTCTATCTCAATTTCTTGATGAATTATACGCATTTTTCCAGGAATGTCGACTTCAGCACTTCGTAACATCCGAAGTAAAATTGATAGAAAAGAAATTTCTTCAGCAAAGTTGTTACCCATTTTGTGCTGAACAACTTTGCTAAAATATAAAAATTTCTATCTTTCATTCCTGAGCAGATACATAATTTAAGCCGCTAGTATCACCAAAATTGCCACCGTGATGGCCTGAAAATGTAAACAGGAAATGGAAGGGAGAAATGCGACCGACTGATTTAAGATTTGAGAACAGGTCGCAAAAGTCAAATGTTGAAGTGGCGATTACTAGTTCTTGTGATAATAGACAATTACTCAAAATTGTGGGTCATGTACTGTAGGAGAATGATGTTCAGACCAACGATTCAGGAAGAATTCAGGATTATAAAGTACGAAGGTCTAAAGTTACTCTAAAAGGACATCGTATGCTTATTTGGGAGGGGATGTTTTCCGTTACAACTTGAGACCTTCTTATCTAATAATTTCTGATTTGCTTGTTGTTTGCCTGAATGCCATTTCCACACAGTGGATGACCCATAATGTTAAGTAATTCGATGTTATCTCAGAGGAGTGTTTTTGCAAAGTCCACTATTTGTACCGCTTGCAATTTCTGGAATATAATGATGCGTAATGTTGAAGGTCGTTATATTACTTCGTTGATATTACCGCTAATAATACTAAAATCGAAGTGGGTGCGAAAGGCACTGTAAATCAAAATACTTGTTTGCCGCAAAATTACTCTCTTCCCCCGTATACCACTTCCCCCGTATTCAACGTTCACCGTATTCAAGTTCGCCGTATTCAACGTTCACCGTATTCAACGTTCACCGTATTCAACGTTCACCGTATTCAACGTTCACCGTATTCAACGTTCACGGTATTCGACGTTCACCACATTCAACGTTCACCGTATTCCACGTTCCCCGTATCCTACTTTCCCCGTATTCAACGTTCCCCGTATTCAGCGTTGCATTTGCTACGTATTCTACTCTGACAATTGCCCGACCAAATCTCTAACAAAACATCTTGACTGACTTTTGGCTGATTTTAAATTTTGACCTGCTTTTTACCCATAACTCTCTTATTTCAGAACAACTTCTCACCCCGGAACATGTTTTCTCGACGTTTTGCACCATCCCCGACAACATATCAAAAAGTATTTTTTTACTCCTCAGTTTAAACGCAAAAGTAACGGGATTGTGACCGACAGACAAATAAATAAATAGACACATAAATTACTAATTATAAAAGTCAAAAGTTTGTATGTTTATTTGTCTGTCTGTTTGTAAATTTTCGGTCACAAATTTTCAGCGTGAACCAGCATACGTCCGACTTGCATGAAGAGTTCCGAGGAACTGAAGCAAAGTGTCGTTTTGCATTGCCTTTTATAAGCCGAAAGTCAAAGAAAAGGCACTGCAATAGTAGATTCCCATGTGAATCTATCTACGTCCGACCTGCTTGAAGAGTCCCGAGGAATTAAAGCAAAGTGTTGTTTTGCATTGCCTTCTATGATTCAAAAAAAGGGAATGCAAAAGAAGATTCCCATGGGAATCTATCTACGTCCGACCTGCTTGAAGAGTTCCGAGGAACTGAACTGTTTTGCATTGCCTTTTTTAACCCAAAAAAGCAATGCAAGCCTAACTTCGAATGGCAAGAGAAATCAACAAGGGGAACCTAGAGATAGAGAACAACGAGACACCTTCCTTTGTTAGAAAGGTCGAAACCGAAGAATAAAGCGCTCTTATTGTGGGAGCACTCTCCCTGATAAGAACAGTATCACCAGCCGGCGATACTCTCAAGCGTATTGAACAGAGGTATTCATATATTTGAATAAGATAAAATTTTTACTTCGTTATTTTCTTATGAGAAATTTGTTCAAGTAATTTCAGGGAGAATATTAATGTTTATGTGTGTGTGTAATGTGGAATGGAATAAACGAAAAAACTATTTTATGCACGTGGCTTCATTCAGTAATATTCTCAATGTATTTTAGGAGGGGCATATTTACACACGCATTCTGTTGTGTGACAATAAAAATTTTATGTTGTATTCAAATATTTTTTTTGTAAGGAATTATTTGTATGGAACAAAATGATGTATTGATTTTCTTTGTACATTTTTTTGGCTGATGTTAAATCTTTGGTTTGTTCGGCAAAGTCTTACAGTTTTGTTAGTAGAATTCACCAGTTTTGGTGAAAATGTCGGGCAGTTGGACATGGTGTTAATTTTTATGCTTTTAAAAATATCTTGGAATGTATTGGTGGTAGGCCATAGGTTTCTTTGGCAAAGTCTTAGAGTTTTGTTAGTAAAAGTCACCATTATTGGTGGGGCAGCTCGGGCGAAGAAGCAGTACGGATGTAACCGGTTGTATGGAGAAATGGTAGTACGGGGAAAACAGTAGTGAGGAGAAAATGATATTACGGGAGGAACGGTTGTACGCGAAACAGTAGTACGGTGGAAACGGTTGTACGGGGAAAATAATAGTGCGGGGGAAACGGTTGTGCGGGGAAATGGTAGTACGGGGAAAACAGTAGTGAGAAGGAAAGGAGGAGGCGCAACATGGATTTAGACAAAGGAGATCAGTTACGACGAATTTGTTGTGTCAGTCGGTTATGGCGCATGAAGCATTCAAACGTAATGCTCAGCTGGACACTTTTCTCTGTGACTTTGAAAAAGCTTTCGATAGTGTGTGTCAATGATGACGAAATTTTCTATCGGACCAAAAACAGCTAGTTGGCTATATGAGAACATTCGCCAAATCAGATATTATGTCCAGATTGGTTCATCAAAATCACGGGAATATGAAGCGAAGTCGGGAATTGTTCCCGGAAGTATTTTGGGGCCGTTATTGTTTATAATGTTTATCAATGACGTGGTTGACGTAGTGATTCACTCCTTTGTTTTATTGTTCGCAGATGACTTAAAAGCTTCAATGACGATATACGATCCGAGTGACAGTCTGAAATTCCAAAGAGACATCAACAGAATTTATGAATGGACGGTAGCAAATCGACTGTTTTTCAATGTTAAAAAGTGCGTTACGTTCACAGCATACAGAATAGCATGTAATAATAATTCAATTAACAAATTATTAATTAATTGATACGCAGAATACGGCACAATTGTGTAAATATTACGAAAACAGGGTTTGTTTGAAATAAACTCTCCAATTTTAAATTATGCCTTTTATTTTTATTCTTTAACCAACCGGTTTCAGGAACTATGTTCCCATCATCAGGGCTTGGTTCAAACTAAAAGTATATTGACACAACCTTAAGGAAATTTGAAAAATACATACATAAAGTCATCTCAAAATTGATACTGCAATTACGTACATCATACAACGGGTAACGAATTTTTTAACAGGTGACAACAGGGTGAACAATGTTACAATTACGAGTACAATTACAAAACAACTTCATTTAGAGATCGGGTAGGTTCATGTCAAGTGTAACGTTTTCCACATTTCAGTGTCGCGGTGTTCCGTTGTAGTCATATTTGTATGTTCATTCACAGTCAAAGAACTCGTCGTCATCCACTACAGTATGTGTCGAATCGTCTAAGCTTATGATGTTGTTGTCAATGGTTCTCTTCTTATCAAACAAGGTCAGGATAAGGGAATCGACATCTCAATAGATTCAATAGATTTAAATGAGAGTTCTTACGAATGTGGATTGCTTCATTATATACAATGTTCCATGGGCGTCTCACTTCTTCAACTAATTTTAGGGTCGTGATGTCGATTTCGTGATTAGTTTTAAACAAGTGTTTGCCCACAGCCGTCTTATTTTTCCAATTCTTGGAATTTACATGTTCAAAAAATCGAGTTATTAGTTGCCTGATTGTCATCCCATAATAATATCTACCACAGGTCTTACACTGTATCCGATATATACCAGACTTCTTAATGTCAGGGGGGACATCTTTCAACGAACCCAGCATGTGTCTGAGGGTATAGTCATTTCTATGGACTACCTGTGTGTCGTATTCTCTGTATATTTTTTTCATTCCATCTGTGACACGGGGGTAATAGGCAAAACTCACTCGCTTTACAGGTTCTTCAGGCTTGTTGTCTTTGAAAAACGTTGAGACGTTCTCAAGTGCCTTTTTTCTCTGGTGTTTGTTGATTATGTTCATCACAGCGCTTTCTTGGTAGCCATTGACTCTACCGATGTCGACAATTGTTTTGATTTCTTTATCAATTTTTTCTTTCGTCAAAGGGAGATTAACCATAAAATGTGCCATCGAATGGTACGCCGCCATCTTGTGCTTAAAATCATGGTTTGAGTCAGCTGTTATTAGTCTTTTTGTGCTCGATGGTTTACGGTATACGTCTATCGTCAAGGTGTTATCAACAATTTGTACAAGCGTGTTGAGGAAAGGGAGCTGGTTGTTAATTTGTCTTTCGATGGTAAATCTAACTGCGCCTTTGTCAATGGTATCCATCTTGTGTTCAAATAATTTTTTGACAACATCGAATTTTCTCCTGTTCAACACTACGAAAATATCATCCACGTATCTGTAATATATTCTAGGGAAATTCGGATCTGTTGACATATTGGTTTCAAAATCACTCATGAACAGTTCTGCTATAAAGCTGGACAATGAATTTCCAATACTCGTGCCTTTGGTTTGTTTATAATATGCGCCCCGAAATTGGAAGATGTTTTGCTTCATGCATAGGTGAGCTAGGTCCACATAAGCATTAACCATTTTTTCCTCAACATCATTTTTAATCAACCATTTTCTTAACAATTCCATTGAATATGGGATTGGAATGCTGGGGTACAATGAGGTGACGTCATAGGAACCTATTTCTTCGTTCCGGGACAACTTTACACCGTTGATTGCTCTAGTGAATTCTAAACCATTGGATATTGATCTACTCGGTGGAGCTGGTAAAGAATTGAAAATAGCAGATAACTTTTTCGCTATTTTTTCCGACGGAGCATTCACATTCGACGCCACTGGTCTACCTTTGAAATCACCATCAACATCTTTTTCTTTATGGTATTTTAGCAATACATACAAGCATGGTACGCTTGGATTGCTCACTTTCCAATGTTTAAGTTACACAGGTTGGTTAAAGAATAAAAATAAAAGGCATAATTTAAAATTGGAGAGTTTATTTCAAACAAACCCTGTTTTCGTAATAATCAGAATAGCATATTGTGAGGAAACAAAATACGTTCTCAGCGATCATGAGTTGGAGAAGAAAGAGGAGGTCTGCGACTTAGGGCTACTTGTAGATAAAAAATATCACTTGGCTCATCACATGGAACAAATAACAACGAAAGCACGGCAAATGGTTGGTTACATCAAGAAGAAATCGAATGGAAAGTTTAAGGTGAAGACATTGAAAGTTTGGTTTTGTGCATATGTGAGGTCGAGACTAAAATTTGCGTCTGTAATATGGAGCCCACATCAAGAAGTTTACAGTGACGACATCGAATCAGTGCAAAAACAGTTTATGATTGATTTGTTGGATAATAGAAGTAGGGCCGATTCGGACAGACTAGCACTGTATAATGAAAGATGTAAGACTTTGAAATTACAGCCTCTATCGGTTCAAAGAGAGATCGCGGACGCTCTATGTGCTTTCGATATTTTTACGAGACATTCGGATGTCAAATTTTTGATGTCGAAGTTTGTGAGATCCAGGTCTGTTAGGAAAATTAGGAAAAATCGATTGCTGGAAGAGGAGTTGTACAATGCGGATTATTTGAAAAATCAAACGATATCACGTCTTATAGCGATGGTGAACCGGAGATATTTGTCGGTGTGGCATCGAGGAGTGAGTTTAAAAAAAAAATAATCGAAGTGTTGAATGTAACGGATTAATGTATTCAGCCAATTTGTTGGCGGTGTAATAAACAAACAAATAAACAAAGGGAGAAACGGTTGTACGCGAAACAGTAGTACGGTGGAAACGGTTGTACGGGGAAAATAATAGTGCGGGGGAAACGGTTGTGCGGGGGAAATGGTAGTACGGGGAAAACAATAGTGAGGAGGAAATTGTAGGATGGGAGGGATGGGAGAAACCGTTGTACGGAGAAAAAGTAGCACGTTGATAACGTTTGTACGGGGAAACGGTAGTACGGAGAAAATTGCACACCCTTGCATACATTTTAGTATTAAAGTCGCAAATCTCCGACCTAGCGGACAAGAATGCTTAATGTCCGCGTAGCCCTTAGGGGCGGGGATATTTACTAGTAGACAAATAAGCAGACAAATACGAAAAATACCTAAAGACCAGTTTTGAGGGAAATTTCATTGACAACAAAAAAGCTTATTATCATTTATCTTGTATCTCTCATATGTTTCGAAATATTCGTCAAAAACGAAATCTCCGTCATTCGATTGGACTTAGCGCGTTTTGATAAAAATCTCTTCTCATGAAAAAACAATTATTTAACGAGTGTGACATTTTTAGTGAGAGCATGGCGAGTTCGAGAATCATGCAAGCTGATTAGTGCTGAATAGTTTTGGGCGCTTGATTTCAGACAATTGCACTACTTGGGATGTCGCCTAAGAAGAAAATATTGGAAAAACTCTAATTTAATGTCGAGCAAGACTTTTGAGTCAAAGTTTTGACAGTACAAGGTCCAGAATCGCAGAATCGGGAGCATGGCTACACACATTGCCTTCAAAGTCACTTGGGACGCTGCTTGAAAACAATGCTTTCCGCATGATCGTCGGACTACGATTGGGAGCAGACATCTCCGTCCCACCCCACACACTTATGCGAAGACTGCGCCTGACAAGAAGTGGGCCAAGGAGCTTCTCAGAATGGACCGTAGTGGCATTAGGACAGTAGCGGAATCCATTACGGGTCACTGTGGGTTGAATAAGCACTTGGCCAAAATGAACATTTTGGCTGATCCAAGATGTGACTGCAGCTTGGAGGAGGAAACGGGCGACTACGTTATATATGAATACCCGAAGTTCCCCCTGCTAAGGCGCATGACATTAGGTGGTGATGTGATTCGACCCTCCGATATCTTAGACCTAGGACCTATCGCTCTAGATAGGTCCTTGGTGAGAACCGAAAGGTTTTAAAGGAGTTACATGATGAATAAGAAGAAAACAAAGGATCAATAGATATGTGTTTTCGGAGCCAGAAATGGCCCATCCCACCCTGATAAATCTAATCTAATATATGCGGAGACTGGAGGGACTGGTAGCCGAAAAAGTGGAGGAAGACACGCAAGACATGCCGAGCTTAGTACTATTATCAATAGGGTGTTAGTGTCAGTTGATGTACCCGCAGCGCTAGAACAAACCTACCCAGTTTTTCAGTTCAACGCTGCTTCAAGCAGTAAAGCGTCCCCGAAGTTTTCGCCTAAAATAACAAATAACTACGGAGTGGGGGAAAGCTCCAACCTTCGCATCATTTGGGCCTACCATCCCATACGATTTCATTTGGTTTTACACGAGCAAAACCATTTTTACCACCCCCCGACATGCACTTATTTAGGTAGTCATAA
The DNA here is from genome assembly GCA_029228625.1 of Pseudolycoriella hygida. NCBI lineage: Eukaryota > Metazoa > Arthropoda > Insecta > Diptera > Sciaridae > Pseudolycoriella > Pseudolycoriella hygida. The sequence goes on along the minus strand of CM055403.1, from coordinate 136,373,246 downwards.
CTCTTCCGAGATGTCAAATTTTCCAAAAGTGAGAAATTACTTTTCTTACAATAGAACAAGGAATCCATTCATCGGGCATGTTGTTCCAAGATCGTTCGAAGTTTTCGCAAAATCGCTCTTAAGCCGAAGAATTTTTGTTTCGATTCGACTTCAGTTAAATGATGTTAATATTGACGCTAAATGGACATTTCTTCAGAAACAATATGACGGCCACTTCTTAAAAATAAATCTCAGCTAACCTTTAAAAATACTGAAATTACAAAAATACAAAATCATCGAAAAGCTCTCAAAAAGCTCAAATTAAAAATTCGAAATTGAGTACAAAATTTCTCGAAGCTTTTTTGGTTAACCCCCACCCCCCTCCACTTGCAGATTTTATCTTTTATACACTACCTTGAATTCATTTTCGTTATTTAGGCTGGGATCCCCACCTGGCTACGGGCCTGTACTCTTCGGTTATCAATAACTACTACCTTTTCGTCTTCTTCTCTGTTGAAACTATGGGGACATGGAGCACTGAAGCAATCGCGTTTTTCGTTATTCTGAACAAGATGATTGCTACCAAGACGAATGAACAAAGGTGTAGAACATTTTTGCAACAAAAACTGGGTATGACCGTTCAATGAGGAAACGCGGCTCTTGTAATGGGAACTTTTAGAGAGTTTTAAATATTTTTCTCCTCAAAATTCTACTTAATGGTTACAAAGGTGTGAGTAATTCAAAGATTGAATTGAGATTTTTCGCTCAAGAAAAGGTAAGTATCTATGCCTACGTGACAGTGCCCAGTATCCAATCCACTATTTCCAAGTATAATTTTCACATAACTTACATTTAGTGAACCAATTATCGACAGCGTGTTCGTAAGTATCTAAAACGGGTTTACATTTTGTGAAATGATCCGGAGACTCGTATAGCACACAGTCCTCAAAACGCTGTCTCAAAATACTTAGGATTTCATTCTCGACCATCTTATCACGACGAAACTGCTGGTTGGCTTCAAAGTGACAGGCTACATCGTCCGTGTAACATTGATCAATTGTTGGAACACGACGTAGTTCTTCATGGTACCATGGATAGTGCTGTTGATTCGGTTCAACGATAGTTTCTGGTGAAGTTATCAACAACATACGAAAAATAGATTGAGGTTACGTAAATTATGTAACTGTTTTTTGATTATTTCAGAAAATGTAGCGTTTCTTCCAATGTATTAAAAGTAAATCGGAAAATCGAAACTTCATTTACCTCTGAACCATGTTACTGGTCCATCAATGATCCGTCCTACGGAAAAGAAGAACCTTTCAAGAACATTTCTTCCTTCTTTCTCAGTCATTTCGCTGAAACGGTTAACATGACAATTGAATTGTTAAAACGATTTGGCCAACACAAATTCACATTACCTTCAGATGTCAACGCTTTTATCTGAATTTTAAGCTATTACCTAAGCGTAATAACTTGACAAAAACAGTAAAATAAAAACCTAAACACAATTCGGTTCGTCCAGAAAATGTTAATGTCAAAATTCGATTTAGAAAGTGTTGCCGCACTATCTAAAGTAGTTGTCAACCCTGTCAACCTCAATAAAACAGATGTACTAAAAAAGAGACTCTTGCGGCTCACTGATGGAATTCAAAAAAATGAGAGAAAAAGGCGCGAAATACGAAACGAGTTTTTAGTTTATGTTTGATTGGTATCAGTTACAGCTGTTGTTATTTGTAGAAAAAATCACAATTTGAAAAGCGAATGTCCATTTTGTGTGATTCGTTCGATAAAACAGGTGTATGTTGTTGGCTCCCCCATTTCTGTGCCAAATTGCCAAAGCTTGCAAGCATGTCATTTCCATGAATTTTGTATGAGAGCCCCTTGACGCAAACATTTTATCAATTAGATTCTTAGCTCATAATTTAGTGCTATTTTTGTGCTGACGAATGATATCAGTTTCAATTTTTGTGTTAGTCAGGGAGCGGAGCACAAAAATATTGAAAATTTGGAACATGTCAAAATCGACTTTTTAGACCCGTACGAAGTACTGTTATTATGCGTTTACCACGACGTTTGTAACCAGTCGAATTTCGACCCAGGAGTTGGTTGGTTTTTCGTTTTGGAGTCTAAATAAGACAAATTTGCAAAAAAAAATGTTGTCCGTCCGTCTGTCCGTCTGTCCGTCCGTCCGTCCACCAACACGATAACAAGAGTAAAACTTCAAAATCTTTTTTTTTCGCTGAAAGGTACCAGGTTTGCGTAAATTCAAAATGGATCGATTCCATGGCTTGTTCCGAAAAATACCGAAACCTCTTTGTCTCTCTGAACAGAACTCTTCAAAGAGTTGAATTTGAGCAAACCTGGGCGACAAATACGTTAAAGAATCGCATCCAGAATACACCAAGTACTTACTCAAAACCATTTACGAATTTAATAGCCTTCACATGTAAAAAATTAATATTTTCCATTCGTCGTCAACAGTAATTCTATTTTTCTTTATCACAGTCGTTTTCATTGAATTTATTTTTTGAGTTTTTTTGTCAATTAAAAATTTGTATTGGCTACAATTTATTGAATCTAATTTATGGTTTTGAGTTGATTTACATGGACTCTTTGCTGCATTTTTCTATTAGAAAATATTTTACGGATCCTGTTCTATCACCATAATCAGACCTATTTCACCAATAATTAAATGCTGTCAAGAAATAGAAAAGGCGGAAATGACTGACAAAGTAATAATAATATACAGTGGCAGTCAGCCAGCTATAAAAGCCATTAGTTCTCCCCTCACCCAAAAATGTTGGGAATCACTAGAGCGTCTATCAAGCTTAAATAAAACTAAACTAATATGAGTACCTGGACACAGTGCGGTGTAGGGCAATGAAAGAGCCGATGTACAAGCTAGAAATGGTGCTCTTACCGCGGCTAACCCTATGGCAGAGCCTTTCGAAGGTATCCCACTATCAATCGTTAAACGGGGATGTGCAAAATCCCCAAGTGTATTATTGTCCATGAGACGATAATATTGTATCACTAGATGATATTATTGTCTCATGGACGATATTATTGTATCAGTACACGATATTATTGTATCGTGGACAATAATATAATACAAAATGTAACGAGGAGGCATTTTCTTAGTTCCTAGGGAATTCATCCTTCTACAAAATGTGATGAGAAGGCGTTTTGTTCGTTCATAGGGAATTCATCCTTCCACGAAATATGATGAGAAGGTGTTTTGTTCGTTCATAGGGAATTCATCCTTCTACGAAATATGATGAGAAGGTGTTTTGTTCGTACATAGGGAAATCATCCTTTTACAAAATGTAACGAAAAAGCGTTTTGTTCGTTCATAGGGAATTCATCCTTTTACGAAATGTGATGAGAAGGCGTTTCGTTCGTTCATAGGGAATTCATCCTTCTACGAAATATGATGAGAAGGTGTTTTATTCGTTCCTATGAAATTCATCCCTTTTCGAAATGCCATAAATGGTACAGGTGCCATCGACATGTATATGCACGTAATATGTCAGTGTTGCCGACGAGGACTCTTTCAAAGCATCACATTTCTATCGGTATTTTGTTTGTATTAGTGGACAATATTATTGCATCAGTAGGCGATATTATTGTCTCATGGACGATATTATTGTCTCATGGACGATATTATTGTCTCTTGGACGATATTATTGTCTCTTGGACGATATTATTGTCTCTTGGACGATATTATTGTCTCATGGACGATATTATTGTATCAGTAGACGATATTATTCTCATGGACAATAATATTGTATCAGTAGACAATATTATCGTCTTGGACGATAATACACTGGGAGATTTTGCCCCCACCGTTTTTAGTGATCTTTTGCGTTTTCCGCTTTTCGTTGATGTCAAATTTCATTTTCTTTTATAGAACTTGACAAAACTTTTCTTAAGGCCTCCATTTTGTGAAATTTTACCACGTTTCGTTGGTATCTTGGTCAATTTCCGCGTTTTTAGCGCTTTTTTACAAATGTTCTGTATCATTGATATGAAATTTCCTTTTATGAGATCTTTCCAACGAACCCTCAATCAATGAAATTGGACCACTTTTATATGATACTGGAGGAAATTTTCAGTAAAATTCACCTTTTCTTTTTTCTAGAGTTTGATGAGATATTTCTAACGAGCACGCGATCAAAATTGATATACGTTGATATATTTCATCCTTTTTCCTAGTTCTCGAAGAGTAATAGGTGTACAGTGTCATAGTATTTCACTGAAAAATGTTTAATAAAAATGAATTAAATTCCTTTCACACAGATCGAAAATGATCAAAATGTTTAACTAACTGTTTAACTGACATAATTTTAGTGGCCTATAAAAATAAAATTAGCCAAAAATCATCACAATTACTAACATTTGCATCAACCTTTCTAGAAAACCATAACAAGTCAAACAAGGACAAGGTTTTGGTAGTATCCACAGTATTAGAAATTAGCACAACAAATTTCAGAATTTTTTAAGAATTAAGCCTAATTTAGCTATATTTATCAAAATTTGATAGATCTTGACTTGGAATGCCCAATTTACATAAAAATTGGTACCATTTAATTTGATTCCAGTAAATGGTGATTTTCAGAACAATTTTCTATCATTTAGCAAACTATTTTGTATTGCTGGGAGCTGCGGGAAATGATTAAAATTAAAGAATTTTTTTTAGTTTAAGTGACTGAGAAATATTGTAATGTATTTTTTCATTGCAGACAAACTGAAATTCAATTAAAGTTAATTTTGGTTCTTGTCATTTGAATGTACGAGTTATTGTTTTTATGGTAATTCATTGCAACATACAATTTGGTATGTCCTAAGAATGAATAAGCTAATATCAGCAAAATTGCAGACTGTAAAAATATTTTACTTTGAATATTTTATAATTGAAAATTTAATGGCTGCAAATCAAGCAAATCCTTTTTCGTACCAAACTCTCTGTCGTACTGAATTCTACCATCGTCAAACAATTTATCGAAATGTAATTTAAACCATTATAAATTCGAAAACTCTTAAAATTTATGGACTTTTCGCAATCTTCGTATTCCTTTCCAAAAAAATCAATTTTCTGTATGTTTCTAGAAATTGCTCATTACGAAAGCCCTTCCGAAGTACTAGGACCGACCTACAGCCTGACTATAAACAAAACGGTTTATTTTATACATTCTTTTTAAAGTCCTATCTTCGGCAAAAATGTTCTCCTTAAAATTCACTACAACATAACAAAAATTTATATTTTTATCCTTAACCCGACTTTGGGACCCTTAGGTAAAGACCGAAACCTCTAGTTCCATGGGCAAAAATGTTCCCCTTGTAATTTTGCACAACTTTGCCTTTGGAACTGTTTCTGTGTACCTTGTCTGTAAGAAAATATTGATGAAAAATCACTCCCTATCGTATATTTGAGCGTAGCACGACTTACCATCTCTCCAAGAACTGTACATCCCGAAAGACTCAAACGATTTCCGAAAATGTTTAGAAGATAGGACTTTAAAAAGGATGTATAAAATAAACCTTTTGTTTATAGTCAGGCTGTAGGTCGGTCCTAGTACCTCGGAAGGGCTTTCGTAATAAGCAATTTCTAGAAACATACAGAAAATTGATTTTTTGGAAAAGAATACGAAGATTGCGAAAAGTCCATAAATTTTAAGAGTTTCCGAATTTATAATGGTTTAAATTACATTTCGATAAATTGTTTGACGATGGTAGAATTCAGTACGACAGAGAGTTTGGTACGAAAAAGGATTTGCTTGATTTGCAGCCATTAAATTTTCAATTATAAAATATTCAAAGTAAAATATTTTTAGAGTCTACAATTTTGTTGATGTTGCTTATTCATTCTTAGGACAAACTAAATTGTATGCAGCAATGAATTAGCATAAAAACAATAACTCGTACATTCAAATGACAAGAACCAAAATTAACTTTAATTGAATTTCAGTTTGTCTGCAATGAGAAAATACATTACATTATTTCTCAGTCACCTAAAATAAAAAATCAAAAATTCCTTTCAATTGTATCGTTTCCCGCAGCTCCCTGCGAAAGAAACATAGTAATTACTTTCTAAGGCTTTAAATGAAAGATATGGGCCGCCAGAAACTAGCAAAAAAAAAAAAATGGCGAAAATTCGTTAAGTGGTTTTGGCTGCAGGATCCATGACTACTCGAACGTTTACGATAGTTGCTGGTTTTTAATGAATATATCGTCAATCCAACACAAAGCTATCACTTGGAAACAGTAAGGCTTTGTTTCAACAAGATCATGATTACCAGCGGCGCCGTCTTAGGGGAGTATTATTATTGTTGTTCCCTATCAAATCCTTACTCAACAGCACAAGTCGACGCCCCTGTTTAAAATCGTCTATGTGGGTATGTGTGGATTGTGTAAACGATTTTCCCATTATTTTTATAGTAATTCCTTCAACTTTTAGCTTTCGTTCGAATACGAAAAAACCTTTTATACTTCCGTGGACAAAAGTGTTCCTTTAATGGTCTCTGCAACATAGCGAAAAAAAATTTTTGGGTTAGGGCCGACCTTAGGACCGATCTGGAACCCTAAGGAGAGACCTTTGACCCATACATCCATGGACAAAAGTGTTCGCTTCAAAGGTCTCTGCAACATAGCGAAAACAATTTGTTTGGGTTAGGGCCGACCTTAGGACCGATTTGTGGGCCCGAGGAGAGTCCTTTGACCCACGCTATCATGGGCAAAAATATTCCCCTCAATTTTCGCTAGATAATTGCTAAAAGTCTCATGCATTTTCTTCTGCAGGATTCCCAAATATAATACAACCACCAGGTATTTCCCGAGATGATGGCAAACGACCTGATGGTATGACCCTAATTCCGTGGAGTCAGGGAAAGTCTCTTCTCTGGGATGTGACTATTCGAGACACGTTAGCTAATACGTCACTGAATCTTCTAGGAAAGCGCGTTCAATAGCCGACAACGCGGAGAGACATAAGCATAATCATTATATATCTCTAAAAGAAAATTATTTATTCACTCCTATTGCTTTTGAAACTTTAGGTTGCATGGGTCCAGAAACGAAGAAATTCATAGGCAAACTAGGGTCATTAATGAGAGCAGCTTCAGGGGAATCACGCTCGAAAGACTTCTTATTACAGAAGATTTCAATCGCTATTGAGAGAGGCAATGCGGCTTGCATCCTGGCAACATTAGGGAATAGTAGAGTAGATGAATTTTATTTATTGTAATTTGTTGTTGAAAAGATCGTTTTTTTACAGGCTGCGCCAATGTGAGCAGTCTTTTTTTTCGCTTTAAATAAATTTATTATCTTTTCAGCACTTCCTTGCACGACCTTGCTCAATGAGCTCTATCTCCAAGACGAGACATTTTTTTGCAAAAGTGAAAAATTACTTTCGTCACAAAAGTGCAACGAAAAAAATGAGATATGACTCGACCAATTTTGACGACCCTTGTTCCGAGACTGTTCGAAGATTTCGCGATATTTCTCTTAACAACACCTAGTTGAGTTCAATCTTCGCGTCATTACAATGACAAATTAATTTTATTAACTCAAAAATTCCTGATTCTGTTACTACACCGAGGTCACCAAAATCAAGAAAAATTACTTCTTCAGCCGAATTTCAATGTAATTATTCATCAATTTTATAATATGTACATGATATGTATATGTATTTGTACATGTATATATGGTGGCTAACGAAAGTTGGGAAATTTTCCTTTTACGAAGTGTCACGAAAACAAGGTGACTAACGAAGCTGGAAAACTTTTCCTTTTACGAAATGTCACGAAAACTAGGCGGCTAACGAAGCTGGGGAACTTTTCCTTTTACGAAATGTCACAAATCTTGGTGGCTAACGATGCTAGGGAACTTTTCCTTTTAAGAAATGTAACGAAAACTAGGTGGCCTACGAAACTTGGAAATTTGCGCTTTAATGAAACGTCACGAAAAGCTAGTTGGCTAACGAAGCTAGGGAATTTTTACTTTTACA
>CM055403.1:136282747-136356260 GCA_029228625.1 Pseudolycoriella hygida | reverse complement strand
ACAACAAAAACCTTTTTAAAGGTAGAGAGTGACGTCCGTAAGTCCGCTTCCAAAATTAATGATATCGCTTGAGGTGACGCTATCGCAGATAATACGCAGAAGTTCGTTTGAATGGAACCTTGTGTTCAAAGTTTTGATTTCCTGAAAAAACTTAGAGCGCTTTCTTTGAAACAAAATTACGTTGTGTTAAAAAAATTGCGTCACAAATGCCGGACCCACCAGCGGAATAATTTTTCAATACTTTCAGTTTTTACACGCAAAAATTTTCATTTACCTAAAACAATCTACGCAATAACAAACAAAAGTCAAATTTTTGCAGCGCAAAAACTGAAGGTAAAGAAAAATTATTTCGTCGTTGGGCCCGGCATTTGTGACGCAATTTTTTTAACACAACGTAATTTTGTTTCAAAGAAAGCGCTCTAATTTTTTCAGGAAAGCAAAACTTTGAACACAAGGTTCCATTCAAACGAACTTCTGCGTATTATCTGCGATAGCGTCACCTCAAGCGATATCATTAATTTTGGAAGCGGACTTACGGACTGCGTCACTCTCTACCTTTAGAAAGGTTTTTGTTGTGATAAATCTCTTTACTCCATTTATGATGCACTTTTTAAAACGCATAACAATTTCGGTTATTTCTGACCTCTTTAAAATTTGTGCGTTTTGAATATTTTAACTACAATAATATTTCCAAAATACATCCGTCATACAGAGTGTCACATTGATTGATTGATAATAATTTTATTGTATAACTATTTTCTAGCTGACATGGAAAAAGAGTACCTATGACTGCTGTCATAGCCCTTTTTAAAAAAACATGAAAACGTTACAAACATATAAGGGAATATAAAACATTTCCATAGAACAAAATAATTACAAAAATATAAATAGATAAAACAAAAAACAAGATAATAAATAAATAATTAAAGCAACGCAAAAAAGTACAAAATTGAGTCAAAATAAATTTGTTGAGAAAATCAAAAGTCAATAGAGAATTATTAGTCAAAAATCGTCAAATGGACATCGTCAAAATTAATTGAAAGGATAAATATTGTCAAAAAGTAAATTATTCAATTTAGGATTGTAAAAAAAAAATCTCAGGTTGTTGTAGTGGTAAGTCAATGATATTCGTCATCAGGAGTCGGTGAAAGCACCACTTTGTAATTTGGAAGTTGTCGAAAAGCTGGATAAAAATATGAATGCTTTCATTTTTATCCAAAAGCAAGAGTGAAAAGAAAGCAACAAACAAACACATTATCCAACCATGCCGAATTCGCCGAAAACAGAATCGTCAAGTTTATGAACTTCATTTCGAAACTCACGTGATGGTAGCATTGAATCCACATGATTTGAGGCAAGATTGAACAATTTGCAAGCAAAATTGAAAGGTGAAAATTGCGAGTATTCGTGTATGCATCCGGATTAATGAGGATTTCCGCAAAACTCGAGTGCCATCGTTTAATAGAATCGTGCTGCGAATGAACCGAGAGTTTATTTTACCAGTCAAAATATCGTGAATAAAGAAGACTGCTGCATTTGTTCGACGCCTCAGTAACGATTTCAAGTTGAGTTCAGCACATCTATCACCATAGGGGCGAAGACGGTAGTCAGTTTCGTCCTTGTTAATATGGCGGTCTCGGTTTGCGTATAGGACGAACTGCCTTTGAACGCTCTCAAGTGATTGAATGTGAATCGCGTGATGCGGTGACCAGATTGTAGAAGCGAATTCAAGATGAGAACGGACTATGGCAGAGTAAAGCATGTTTGCCGCATTTACATTGAATCGTCCATAGCATTGGCGCTTCACAAAGGAAAGCATCGGCATCGCTTTCTTGTTTGCTAATTCTAAGTGATCATTAAAAGAGAAACTGTCATCATACGTAACACCAATGTCTTCGACAGAGATAGTTTGATGCCATTCATTTCGTAGTCTGCCAAAATGGGAGAACGTTTCCGGGATAAAGTTATCACTTTATATTTGCCAGCATTCAGCTCGAAGTCGTTGTCAGAGCACCATTTTAGGAATTTGTTTATTGATTTCTGCATAGAGTGTGGTATCGTCAATAGTTGAAATGTTGTTTTGGACAATCTTTTTATCGTCTGCTAGGTTGATATCTCTTGTGCGACCAGAAGTATAATCAGAATCATTGAAATACACCAGAAACATTAAAGCCGCCAATATGGAACCTTGACCGATTCCAGAATGTACATCAATTATGTCAGACATGCTTGTATTTATCTCCACCATCTGCTTCCTTCCCGTGAAAAAGGAACGAAACCACAAGAGCAGCGAATTACTTAAGCGATATTTGTCATCTGATAACTTTGTCAATGATCTTACCAAGGCTGCCACGCTATTGCGTTTCCATTTGTCGAATAGCGACAGCGATAGCGACTTTTTCGTTAGTTTCACGCTATCGCTATCGCTATTTTTCATATGTTGAATATTACAAATTTCTTCGTTCTGCTATGGAAAAATCATTAGGAAACATTCCCGGAAGACACTACCTGTGTGTTTATAAGCAAAGGTATATTGCTTATATCGAAATGAGACCTTTCGAAGGTCCTCATCTGTCTCATTAATTGATTTCCACAGTGAGCATTCTCTATTTTAAGTGAACACTTAATCACCAAAGAACTTGAAATGAGACCACTCAACAGTCCTCATCGGTCTCAGTAATAGTTTTTTAAATTAAAATATAAAAATATGAGAAGAAAAGAGGTGACCTCAAAAGTCTCAACACTTTCAATGTATCGAAATTATCTAAAATGAGAAGTCCTCAACGTGTACTTTAACTGAACTTAATTTTTTAATGGATCAAAATAAGGATTTTTTAAGACCAAGAAATATATAAACTTGAGACCAATGCGAGGTCTTTTTTTAGTTTCATTTGAGACTTTTTTCTTACTTGGGTGGTGTTAAGCTTAATTATTCTAAAATATGTAGTTGGTTTATACGAACCTCGACACGTTGTTTTTATTTCTATATTTCAACTTATTATATTATTTAAACCAAACATCCATCTTAGCAAAGTGTAACATCGAGTCCTAAGTCAATAAAATGAAGTATTTTTATTCAGGTACCTTGGCTCAACATACAATAGCGAAATAGCGCGAATTTCGCTATCGCTATCGCTATTTCGCTATAGCGATAGCGACGCTATCGCTATTGAATTTTGAATAGCGATAGCGATAGCGACGCTATTTTTTTTCAATAGCGTTGGATCTTACGCATCTTATAGTATCGAAAGCCTTGTGTATGTCGGCAAGAAATATGTCGGTTTGTTTGTTGTTGTTAAGAGAAAGCTCCAACAAGTTAGATTCAACCCTTCTGCCTGGAAGAAATCCATGTTGATTGAGTGAAGAATGTGGAAGGATATTGAATTTCAATTGTTCGAGAATTATAATTTCGAAGGCTTTCGCAAAATTCGGGGAGACACAAACACCACGGTAATTCTCTATGTCGTTTTTTTTGCGTGATTTGAACACTGGTGTTAAATGACCTATCTTCCACGAAGTGGGATAGTAGCAATCCGACAATGACTTTGAATATATCATTGTCAAGAGTTTAGCTAAAATATCTGCGCACTCACGGAGAAACAGCGGTGCCATTTTGTCCCCTTGCTCAGGTCCATATTCATCAGAGTTTTCATTACTATGTTTCGTGTAATCGTGATGTTAGAAAACACTGAATCGCTTCTCAAGTTTAAAAAGGAAAGAAATGCTGTATCCTTACCGTCATTCGGGTATTGTTTATACACAGAAGAGAAGTATTTGGCGAACAGATTGACTTTTTCAGCGTCGGTTGTTGCATTTTCATTGATATATGACATTCTTCCAGGTAAGTTGCTTGTTTTGTATTTACGTTACATACGTTCGAGTCTACTAAAAATGTCCTAAAATCGTTAAAAATCCTAAAATCGCTAAAATCGACATTTTTTAGACCTCCCTTCCCCCTGTAACACTAGCATAACTCATGGCCATTACCCCCCCCCCCCTTCCTTCTGTCACTCACCGCGATAATCTGAGTAAAACTTGACCGATTTAAAAAAAAACATATGAAGGGAACCGTTCGTATCAGAATAGAAGCGGCAAACAGAGTTGATGTTACGAAAAGACTGGAACATATTTAAGTAAATATTGCCTTACGTCCACAAAAAATTGTATTGGAAATTGCCCGTTGGGCAATATTGAAAACTCCGTCCGAAGTAACGGTGTAAAAAAATTCTCCGAACGCACAAAATTGACCTTCAAATAGAGAAAAATGTTCTCAATTTTGTCTCCAACATAGCAAAAAACTATTTTTTGGGCTAGGACCGACCTTAGTACTGACCTAGGGCTTTAAGTAGAGGCCTGGGATACATACTTCCATAGTCAAAAATGTTTCCCTCAATTTACTCTGCAACATAGCAAAAAACATTTTTTTATGATAGGGCCGACCTTAGGACCGACATGAGGCTCACTTGAGCCCTAAGCACAGGCAAAAAATCTTCTACAAAATGTCGGCCGTACCGAGATCTTTCAAACAAAAAAAAGTTTTTGAAAATCGGAAAAGATTTACTCGAGTTATGTACAAAAAACACGTAGGGCCCTAACAAAGACTATTTTTTAGTACCCGAGCTAAGTCCAAAGACTCAAATCAAAAAATGTTTCTTCCAAAAATTGTCGGTTATCCCCAGATCTTTCAAACAAAAAAAATTTTTGATTTACTCGAGTTATGTGCAAAAGACCAAAAACCACTTAAACGGCCCTAGCTCGGCGGCCCTTGGGCCGACAGTGCCCAGATTCAATCCCATAAAATATTTTTCGACTACCTTTCATGAAAAAAAAAGTTTTTGAAAATCGGTCAAGATTTGCTCAAGTTATCGTGTTGACGGACAGACAGACAGACCGACAGACGGACATTGTTTTTTTCGCTGATTTGTCATCTGGGGGCAACAAAAAAAGTTTCCCCCTTACTCCCGGGTTCAAATTCGCAATGTAACAAACGTGGTAGTAAACGCATCAGACCTTCGTACTTCGTACGGGTCTGAAAATTCCCTGAAAGGTAATCGAAAAATCTTTTATGGGATTGAATATATGCACCGAGCTAAGGCCAATTAAATGGTTTTTTGTCTTTTGCACACAACTTGAGTAAATCTTTTCCGATTTTGATCACTTTTTTTCGTTTCAATGGTCTGGGTGAAGCGAAAATGACTTTTCTTTATTTCTCACCTCACCAGCCGAAAATATCTATAGGATGCCAGGATTTCGCTGATATATATACTTTTATTTTTAAAACTCAATTTTAATTTCTTTCTTTTCAAAATGTGTGAATTCAATGTAGAAAAAAATCGAAAAGTGTTTCCGCCTATGGCTTTTTTCGTAAAAAAATCGAGTAAAAATCGCTTGAATGTTAGCAGACATCACCCTGTTGCCTCTATTTTCCTTTCGAATCCTTAAAATTTTAACAATATTAGCTTTGAATACTTAAAAACATCTCAGAACATGTCTACAGTTCACAATGCAATTGCACGTAAAAAGTAATAAAATTCATTTGATTTCTCTGCGAAATTAGAACGGAAATCGTTTTTCAAGGTTTCGAATGAAAGATGTGAACACAGGCCCGAACTGGCGACCGAAGCGCGCACCGGGCGCGCCGACTGATTTTTTTACATGCAAGGGTGTCGTTATCGTGATAATTGTGCCCAGATTGCATCGGCATGAAGAGTTACGTGGTGCTTGTCTACTTGGAAGCCGTTTGTTGAGACTCGAAGAATTAAAGTATTCGTCGTCGGCTCATGTACCTAGGAACAAACAATGTCCAAGCAGGCAAGTAAATAAAAATAACTATTTAAAGACAAGAGCGTTTTTGTATGTAACAAAAGCTTTATTATGGGAGTAAGTAAAAGATACAAAAAGTGAACTATTCAATCAAATGATGCTGGAGTTCTTTCGATGACTGCCCTATCCAACTGGCGGTCGATCAAACCAACCGGCGCGGCGGTCGATTGAACCAACCGGCGGTCAATTAAACCAACCGGCGGTCGATGAAAACCAACCGGCGAGCGGTCTATTAACACCAACCGGCGGGCGGTCTATTAACACCAACCGGCGGGCGGTCTATTAACACCAACCGGCGGGCGGTCTATTAACACCAACCGGCGGGCGGTCTATTAACACCAACCGGCGGGCGGTCTATTAACACCAAGCGGCGGGCGGTTTATTAACACCAAGCGGCGGGCGGTTTATTAACACCAAGCGGCGGGCGGTCTATTAACACCAACCGGAGGTCTATTAAAAACAACCGGGGGTGTATTAACACCAACCGGCGGTCTATTAACACCAACAGGCGGTCAATTAAAACCAACTAGGACAAAATTTTATTTTTGAAAGGATGCAAAGGACAAATTGAGGACATAATATTAGGCAGGTCAAGACATTTTTCGGTAACCATGGCTACATAAATGTAACACCGCCTTTAAATTGCGTTTAATTTGTTTGTTGGTTGATAATGTCGCTATCAGAAACCGAAATGTGACAGTTGTACAATAGAAAACGTTAATGGCTGGCTGATCTCATCTCGGGGCTATACCTCCAAAAACGTTTAACTAAGTCGCAAGTGAAAGGCGCGTAAATTTTCATGTAAGAGGGGCGCAGAAGTCGCTGGGGCTAGAGATTGCATTTACGGATTTCCGTAAAAATGCCGTAAATGGCTGTTGGTCACAATACGTAAATTATTGCACCATTTTTAATACGACCATATTCAGTTTAGTAATATATGTCGGAAGAGTTATTGTCACGAAATTTGTGGTCAAAATTGGTTTAAATTTACGGATGATTAATTTTTTTTCAATAAAACTAATTCCAGCGTGACAGGATGTTGAGTGGTTAGTCGTTAGTCGAATAAGCAGGACGTGTTCTTTTGCGCTCTCCGACAGGAGTATTTTTGTTTTAATTTGTACTATGTTATTTTGCTGCTCGGGTAGAATTTTTGTTGGTTTTTGTAAAATTCTATCCTAAGTGAGGTCAAATATCATCTGCAATTGAATAAAAACAGGTTGGAAGAGATATAGATTATAGAACGCAATCGAAATAATTTTTAAACGAATTTATCGAGAATAGTGTTGGTTGATTACGCTTTCTGAGTGGCTTTGTTCTGAAGTATGAGTGCTTGTTACTTAATTTGTTTTCGTTGAAAGAAGGAATTCTATTAACAAAAAGTGATAATGAAAGTATTCATATTTACACAAAGCGCTGATCAAATATTTAATTTCTAGTTTAAGCGTTTTTGTTCATACACAGGTTTTGCGCCTTTTTGAACGTAACGGGTATTTAGATTAATTGTTTTGATCCTATACGTATATTTGTGAATTTGTGTTGAAATCATTTTGCATATCACATCATCATCATTATACCAAGAAAGATTTGCCGTCTCGTCGTTCACAAGGTATTTACGCAATCTCGCTTCATAAATGCTCTTAGTTTACCGAAATTGTGTGCAATTGTGTCCTCTTCCTAAAATGTTTATTCTGATTACTCTGACGAACGATACACAGTTATACCTGCCATACACATTGAGCATGCACAAAATCATTCACTCTATAGGCACATAAAAATTTGTCTGCTACCAGTCTAGACACTACGATATCGGAAAAACTACCTTTAAACCAATATTGATAGTGAAAGTGTCGGAAATTTCTCTTCAATTAGAAACAGAGAACCGAAATCTTGATACATAGAAAAGCTGGAATTTGGACAGCGGTTCGTTTCGAATTATTTGCAACTAACGACTTACGTCTGAAGCAATACTGCTAACGGCAATCGAGTAAGATTTTAACGGCTGGTCAAATTTATCTGCAATCCAATGAGTATTGTCTATCCTTCGTGGATTTGTTAACCTAAACTACACACGTCAAGGTCTCATAGCTTACTCTAGTGTTTTACAGTCCCATTAAGATTTGTCTTTGCCTATTAGTCTAGACAATACGACATCAATACAATATGGATCTGGGAACACCAGTTAGCCCTATCCGTTCTGATCGTGAAAGAACCCACAAGGTAACTGGACCCAACCCAACGAGTTTCAACGACTTCGATGACCAACAACATTCATCTACAAATCCTACCGTTCCCAAGGGAGCACCCAACCTTAGAAATAAATCATTCTCAAGGGAAACATGGTGGGAAAAAGGCTCGTCTACTGTAACGGATCCGCGCCGAAGGATCCGTGATATTAACACGGTGACAGAAGGCACAGAAAATAGAATAGAGAGAGAAGCAGCCAACAAATTATCCGACATCTTGGCTTCCGTTGTATATTCAGCTTCAAAGCTAAAATTCGATTTTATTTGTTCAACTTCTTTTAATTTGACTCTAGCTTGTTGTCATTTTTGACTTTTGGTCTAGTTTGAGATGATTTCCATTTTGGCTATCTTTTTGATTTCTGTGTATTATTTAAGTTTTTACCATTGCAGTAGTTGTAAATTCGAATTTTAAATTTGACGGTCGATTCAAATTTAATTTAAACTTTTGTATTCGAAAAGTTCGAAATTTTTCTTTATATAAATAAAGGAAGAATCGGCGGGGGTGGTACAAAGGGCCCCGGCCCAGGTGCCTATACCCCGAAAATTCTAATCTAATCTAATCTAATATATGTCGGAAGAGTTATTGTCACGAAATTTCCTGTCACACTGGTCCCAATGGTATAGGTGTTTGTGGTCAAAATTAGTTGAAGTTTACGGATTTTTCAATAAAACTAATCCCAGCGTGACAGGATACTTCACGACGATGACTCTTTTGATGTATAATACTAAACTGAAGATGGTCGTATTAAAATGGTACAATAATTTACATGCTGTGTCTTGCAGATGCCATTTACGGTTTTTTTACAGAAACCCGTGAATGCAATCTCTAGCTGGGCCGCACCGGGCGATGCCCGGTCAGCCCATTTGGCCAGTCTGGGCCTGTGTGGACATCAGAAAATCATGAAAACTAAATTAGTGGAAATCTGTTGAGTTGTTCGGGCTCTAGTGTCCTTTGTGTGGGCCAAATTCACGCTACGCGACCCTACACGATATTTGGTGGTTTTTCGTGAATATTCCTCTAATACTTGATTTCTTTTTGAGTCAAAATACAAACTTCATTTAAATTGTACCAAATTTATTTCAAAATTCCTACTGCAGTTTCGAGGAAACTTATGTCCTCATCTTCAGGGATTCATGCATTTAACTAAATTTTTAATTACGTTAACATTACCATTTGTTTATAACATATCGACAATACAAACTGTAAACAAAAAGGAACAACATTAGACAAAGATTCTCCTTTCTCTTTCTGATCGAAAATTAACTAAGTAACTACAATTTTTTATTAATTTCCATTGATGTGGGTTCAATTATTTTCGTCTCTATTCACAGTCCATATATTCGTCATCTGATGTTTCATTTTCTGTTTCATTTGTCAAGTCCCATACGTTTTCGTCAACTATTCTTTCAATCGTGAACAAAGTCAGTAGCGGCGATGTAACTTCACCAAGGTTGTCATTCAATAAATTTTGATGTTTGTTTTTATAGATATGTACTGCTTCGTAAAACTCTATCTTCCAATGGTCACGCACTTCTTTTATCAGTCTCAGGTCACTGATGTGCACTTCGTGCTTGGAGGTAAAAATGTGTTTACCAACCGCTGTCTTTTTTTTCCATCTTGTGGACCTTATGTGCTCATTGAATCTAATAAACAGTTTCCTGATCGTCAATCCAAAATAAAATCTTCCGCAACAACTACACTGGATTCTGTATATGCCAGACTTGTGTAACTCAGGTTGATGAGGACATAAGTTTCCTCGAAATTGCAGTAGGAATTTTGAAATAAATTTGGTACAATTTAAATGAAGTTTGTATTTTGACTCAAAAAGAAATCAAGTATTGTTTTAATTGTGCCGTATTGCGCGAAAACGTTAATTCGAACGAAAACAAAATTCCTCTAATGATTAGGTTTTTCGCGCGGTGTTGCAGAGAAAAAAGAGGCGACTTTTTTGTCTATGGAAGTGTGGGTCAGAGGCCTCTCCTAAGCGGTCTAGATCTTTTCTAAATTCTGGGCTTATTTTAAGGGAAAGGAAAGGTTTCGTACGGGTTTTTCAATATTGCCTTTTCGGCAATTTACAGTCCAATTTTGTGAGGACTTAATTGCATGTACTTAAGAGACAAAATGCCAAAACTTCGCACGGTCATGATGCAACGTGCCGAGGAATTTTCATATTTATGGCTTATTCGACTCTTCATTCCAATAGAAGAACATTTTTTTTTAAATTATTTTGTAGTTTTGAACTCTCTGAAAAATGGTCTGCACAGAGGTTCAAAAAAATCTTTTTTGATGAATATCTCGGACGAGACCAAATTGATTCCAGGAAAATTATATACGATTAAGTAGACCAATGGCTTTTGGCTGTGATAGCACCCCTGACAAGTGCTAGAAGTTGGCTACAGAAGTCAAAAACGTCGAAAAAATAATCATTTTCAAAAAGTAGTGGAAAGGACGGTATACATTTTTTCTCGAACCCAAAGCGGGAGGCTGTAGTCATTGATCTTAGCTTTCAAATGAAACCCTAAGTAGAAGTTTGTGAGGAGTAGAAAAAAAATGCAGTAAAAATTTTGAACAAATTGAAAATATGTAATTTCTTGTAACTTGACTTTACGTACCTCCTCAAATGGAATAAAAAACTTAACCCAAATGAAAAAGGAGTGTGAAAAACAGAAATTATAAAAGAAAGAAAATGTTTGGAAGTGGAAAATTCAAATTGTTCACGGAAAACTCGTATTCGAGGTACGCTTTTTGGTTTGAAGTGTAACAAACTTGTGTAGAAAATTCACCAATTATACTAGTAAGTTAGACTACAAGACGCGTAGTGTTTCCAATAAAGACATAATTTGTTGGAATTGACTTGGAAACCATATTTTCAACAATTTGGAAATTCCGCTTCCAAACGTTTTTGTTACTGTTTTCTAAGATCGGCCATATTTATTCGAGAATGATAAAAAATAATTTAAATTGCAGGTAAAATTCTTCTAACGCATTCAAACATTTCATCCATACAGTTAGAGCTATAAAATGGAACTGGAACCCAGCCCATAATAATTTCAAAAATCAATATAAAAACTCGAAATGCCGAAAACAACGTAGGAAGAAAAAGAAGAAAGTAGAAAAATTGTTTATCACAAAAAGGCCCCGAGTCACTGAGGTCATAAATCAACGAGGAGAAGGTCATACAGCCTTCTATAAATATTTATTTCCGTCTTCTTAAAAAAAGGGCGTTCTGAAAACATATGCAAGAGACCCGTACGTATCAGAATAGATGGGACAAACAGAATAGATGTGGCAAAAAGATTCGAACGTATCTAAGTAAATGTTGTCTTAACTCTTAAGTGTACGAAATTACGTCCACATTAAATTGCACTGGAAATTGCGGAAAGGGCAATATTGAAAAACCTGTCCGAAGCAACGACTCAAAAAACATCTCCAAATCCCTAAAAAAGCATGAAATTTAAAAGTTTCCAAAAAAAGTTTGAAAATAAAAAAAAAAATTTTCAAAAAAAAAATTTTTTGTAATGGGGTTAATCATAGAACTGATCTAGAGGACTAAGGATAGTCCTCTAATCCACTCTTCCATTTAAAACATATGAAGGAAACCGTACGTATCAGAATAGATGCGGCAAACAGAGTTGACGTTACGAAAAGACTGGAACGTATTTAAGTAAATATTGCGTTCACATTAAATTGTATTGGAAATTGCCGATAGGGCAATATTGAAATACCCGTCCGTAGAAAAGGTGTAAAAAAAATTCTCCGAACGCACAGAATTGACCTCCAAATAGAGAAAAATGTTCTCCTCAATTTTGTCTACAACATAGCAAAAAACTATTTTTTGGGCTAGGGCGGACCTTAGTACTGACCTAGGGCCCTAAGTAGAGGCCTGGGACACATACCTCCATAGACAAAAATGTTTCCCTCAATTTCCTCTGCAACACAGCAAAAACATTTTTTTTGGTTAGGGCCGACCTAAGGACTGTCATGAGGCCCACTTGAGCCCTAAGCACAGGCAAAAGTTCTTTCATAAATTGTCGGCCGTGCCGAGATCTTTCAAACAAAAACATATGCAGGGGACCCGTACGTATCACAATAGATGCGGCAAACAGAATTGATGTTACGAAGAGACTCGAACGTATTTAAGTAAATATTGCCTTAACTCTTAAGTGTATGAAATGACGTCCACATTAAGTTTTATTGGAAATTGCAGAAAAGACAACATTGAGAAACCCGTCCGAAGAAACGGTGTAAAAAAACCTTTCCGAAAGCACAAAATTGACCCCCAATTATAGAAAAATGTTCTACTCAATTTTCTCTAAAACCATTTTTTGGGCTAGGGTCGACCTTAGTACCTACCTTGGGCCCTAAGTACAGGCCTCGGACACACAATTCCATAGTCAAAAATGTTCCCCTCAATTTCCTCTGCAACATAGCAAAAAAAATGTTTTTTGACTAGGGCCGACCGACCTTAAGACCAACATGGCCCAGTTGAGTCCTAAGCACCGGTAAAAGTTTCTTTTATAAACTGTCGGTCATGCCTAGATCTTTCAAACAAAAAATAATTTTGAAAATCGGAAAAAATTTACTCGAGTTATGTACAAAAAACACATAGAGCCCTAGCAGAGACTCGTTTTAAGTGCCCCAGCTAAGTCCAAGGACTCAAATTCAAAAATGTTATTTCTACAAATTGTCGGCTATGCCCTGGTCTTTCAAACAAAAAAAAATTATGAAAATCGGAAGTGATTTGCCCGAGTTATGGACAAAAAACACATAGAGTCCTAGCAGAGACTCGATTTTAGTGCCCTAGCTAAGTCCAAGAACTCAAAAAAGATTCTTCCATAAACTGTCGGCTATGCCCAGGTCTTTCAAACGAAAAAAAAAAATTTTGAAAATCGGTAAAGATTTACTCGAGTTAAGTACAAAAGACCAAAAATCACTTAAACGGCCCTAGCTCGGTGGCCCTTGGGCCGACAGTGCCCATATTCAATCCCATTCTATAATCTTTTAGGAAAAAAAAATTTTTGAAAATCGGTTGAGTTTTACTCGAGTTATCGTGTTGACAGACGGACGGACGGACATTATTTTTATTGCTGATTCGTCATCTAAGGACCATGATCGGTGCTCCCCCCTACTCCCGGGTCGAAATTCGACTGTTTACAAACGTCGTGGCAAACGCATAAGACCCCTTTTCGAAGAACTTCGTTCTTCGTAAGGGTCTAAAAAGTTTTTGAAAATCGGAAGAGAGTTATGTACAAAAAACACGTAGGGCTTTTTGATTACCTTTTAGGGACAAAAAAGTTTTTGAAAATCGGTTGAGTTATACTCGAGTTATCGTGTTGACGCACGGATGGAAGTATGTGTCCAAGGCCTCTACTTAGGGCCCTAGGTCAGTACTAAGGTCGGCCCTAGCCCAAAAAATGGTTTTTTGCTATGTTGTAGACAAAATTGAGGCAGACACGCCGACTTCACCTCTTCCCGTGGGGGGCAAACAGGGCCGTATCTAGAGTCCAATATCAGACCGAGCCCAAGCCCATGGAACTAATTCCAGCCCATCACGAATAGGAAGTATGGAATTGTAGCCAGTTCAGATAAAGCAACATTACGAGAGCTTTAAGTACTATGACCAAAGATTAAAAATTGCGAGCGAATGCCTTTATCGGCTGCTAGAGACAAAATCGGTCATCAGCGGGGTGAGAAACGGGCCGAAAATCAAGTTTGTCTGCCGATACAAAAAATTCTTTTACGTGTCACACTGCGAAAATGATTTTCTCACCGCATGAAAATGTAGCCATATCCTTATTCCTTTTCAAAAATAAAATATTTTTGATTGATCTTACACTACGGAATCAACTTAAATAAATACGTTTTTCCACTTCTTTTTTTAAATTCCCGAGAAATGTTCGGACATTAGAGCCTTGCACAAAGGTTCTTTCTATGTAAAATTAACACCATAATCAAAGACAGTTTCAAATCTGTGACTTTATAGGATTTTTTTTGGCAAATTTACTCTTAAATTTGAGATGGTTACTTAGTGTCCCGGCTTCCCGTGGGGGCGTCGCCCCCTACGAATTTTGCCGTTGGAGGCGACGGCCCCAGCTAACCGTGGAAGTCGGTGTGTATGAATTGAGGAGAACATTTTTCTCTATTTGGAGGTCAATTTTGTGCGTTCGGAGAATTTTTTTACACCGTTTCTTTGGACGGGTTTTTCAATATTGCCCTATCGGCAATTTCCAATACAATTTAATGTGAACGCAATATTTACTTAAATACGTTTCAGTCTTTTCGTAACGTCAACTCGGTTTGCCGCATCTATTCTGATATGTACGGGTCCCTTCATATGTTTAGACCCGTACGAAGATCGAAGTTCTTCCAAAAGGGGTCTTATGCGTTTACCACGACGTTTGTAGCCAGTCTAATTTCGTCCCGGGAGTAGGGGGAGCACCGATCATGTTCCTTAGATGACGAATCAGCAATAAAAAAAATGTCCGTCCGTCTGTCAACACAATAACTCGAGTAAAACTCAACCGATTTTCAAAAACTTTTTTTCCCTGAAAGGTAATCGAAATGGGATTGAATCTGGGCACTGTCGGCCTAAGGGCCACCGAGCTAGGGCCGTTTAAGTGGTTTTTGGTCTTTTGTCCATAACCCGGGCAAATTTTTTCCGATTTTCAAAATTTTTTATTGTTTGAAAGATCTAGGCATGACCGACAGTTTATTAAAGAAACTTTTGCCTGTGCTTAGGGCTCATGTGGGCCATGTCGATCCTAAGGTCGGCCTTAACCAAAAAACAATTTTTTTTTGCTATGTTGCAGAGGAAATTGAGGGAAACATTTTTGGCTATGGAATTGTGTGTCCGAGGCCTCCACTTAGGGCGCTAGGTCGGTACTAAGGTCGACCCTAGCCCAAAAAAGGGTTTTTTCTATGTTGTAGAGAAAATTGAGTAGAACATTTTTCTCTATTTGGAGGTCAATTTTGCGCTTTCGCAAAGGTTTTTTTACACCGTTTCTTCGGACGGGTTTTTCAATATTGCCCTATCGGCAATTTCCAATACAACTTAATGTGGAAGCAATTTCATACACTTAAGAGTAAAGGCAATATTTACTTAAATACGTTCGAGTCTCTTCGTAACATCAACTCTGTTTGCCGCATATATTCTGATACGTACGGGCCCCTTCAAAGGTTTTATTATTATTTTGAAATAAAAACTAAATTGTGCCGACCAAGATTTTAAATACTACACCGACCTCCCGCATATTAGTCCAGTGCTTTAGCAATTCGTCTGTTTATTCATACAATGATTTACATGGAATTTTGAAGCGTAGATCCATTTGATTTTTTTCTTGTTGCGAATGTAAATGTATGTTTTTGACCGATTAATTTGTTGTAAACATCCACAATTTGCAACTGATTGAAAAATAAAAATGTGGGCAGTACACTATGATCAGTACACAAATTCTAAATTCAAGTTTGATGTTGTGGTTTGTTCGGAATGTGACTTTTTGCTCCGCTTGAACATAAAAATATATATATTACTCGGACCAAAAAGATACAATTTTCACCCAGGTGTTGAAAACGTCCAAGGATGTAGCGGAGCGAAGCTATATCAACGCCTTTATGTACTAACCAACTTTTACCATTGTTCTTCAATGGAAAAAGGTGATTGCTGCATAAGGTCACCGATATAATATACTATTTCGATTACCTTCCAGAGAAAAAAAAGTTTTTTAACATCGTTTTACTCGGGTTATCGTGTTGACGGACTGACGGACATTTTTTTATTGTTGATTTGTCATCTGAGGACCACGATCGATGCTCCCCCCTACTCCCGGGTCGAAATTTTTCGTGCGGGTCTAAAAACTTGACTTTATATTTGATTTGTATGGGAGCTTCCAGAAGCCATAGGTCCCAAAGAAGGTCGGTGTCTACTTTTTTTGTGTCATATGTCGTCGTCTAGCAGAATGTAACTGCTCCCGACTGTCCCTTAGGATTTTTAACAATTTCCAATTAATTAGGAGTGACTTGGGGACTGATGAGGATACTTATCAGTAGTTTTAAGTTCTTCTGGCTTATGCTGCCACAAAATGTTGAATATTTTCAACTGTTTGAGGTCACATGACTGAAAAGTCCAAATGTGATTGGTTACTTGAGAGAAATTCCCTCATGCTCTTGGTGTTCGCAATGGTAGGAATGCTTTTCCCAACATAAGTTTCATGTATCGTCCAGAACAGGTCAAAGCTCTTTCTTCTAGATATTCTACAATTAATTTATCAATCACATTGCGGCAGCTTCCTTTGATAAAATTCATCCATTTCCTTCAATGAGAACAAATTTTCTATTTTTACAGTAAACCCTCAAAAACTCCATCGAACATATTGAATGTGTTTCCGTAATCATTAATCATTAATTATTTTTTTCTATTATGAAAACACCTAATAAAAAACGTTATAATGAAATCCAGTAAAAGAATGAAACAGTCAAAATGAATGATTTGGTTAGTCGGTCTCTTTGTTGGTAAAAAATATGTGAAACAAAAAAATAACACAAAAACACATCTCTATATGCGCTACCGAAAAATATCTGCCGAGTATGTGCACAACACAGAAATTTTTTCATCTTTTGCCCCTGCGATATTTAACATCTTGTAACAAGTAATTCCAGACGGTTAGTGTTTGTAAAGTTTTATAAATATCGGAAATTTATTTCTCTAATTAATAACGAGTGTTAACACAATAAAACGAATAATTTTACAACTAAGACTTTTCTTTCAATTCGAAAATTAAAGTTCTTCCCTCTCAATCGAAACTTTTATAGATTCAATGTGGCATGTCCATCCAAGCGTAATCAGATGAAGACTTAAAGAGACAAATGGATATTTCATTGCATTGGTGATAACCAACGACTAATGCCAGCATTGTCGTAAAAAGTTGGTCTGGTGCAAGGTAACATTACCTTCAAGGAGATTTTTGCAGCAACATTGAAAAGCTTCATTACATATCACGAAGTAGAGATATTTCCTCAAATCCCAGAATCGAAGAATCAACTTTGGAAGACCTCATTCGAATCCGTTGAAAAAACTGACTGAACCTAAGAAACGCTACAGATACTTCCTGAAATGCATATAAATGGACCAACGCAACGTGTTAACATGAAACAACTCAAAAGTTAACAGAAAGAATTGAACTACTTCTATCTACCATTTTGGCAGGGAGGTGTGGGAAATTAATGAAAAACAAGATTTTTCCTAAATTTTTAATGTTTTCTTAGTTTGTTTTACAATTTATAAATTTTTGAAAATAATTGTTGAAAACTTCATTCATGATAGGACTCGGAACAGTTTGTTCTGATCTGATCTGAATCTGAAAAAACGCGATCTGAATTTTTCAGATCAGATCAGATCGGGGTCAAACGTAATCTGATCTGCTAATTTTTTTTCAGATCAGATCACATTGATCTGATTCTATTCACTCCATTTATCACCGTATGCCAAAAAAATATTAGATTACAGTGGGGGGTGCGGAAGTAAGTCATTACATGAGGGATCAATTTTGTGAAATGAGCCAAACTCAAGAGGGTGTTTTTAAGCAAAAAGCTTGTTGGAACGTTTGAGACAACTGTCAATAATAAAAACATTTTTTCTGTATACGTGAGAGTGTATTGGTTGTGACGGAAAATATTTTCCCATTACTAGGGACGAAAAGTTGCTTTTCGCGGTATGTGCGCCAACACTAGCCAAATTCATTTCAGATGGATTTCTTTTTTTCGGCTTGTGTAGTTGTTTTTCTGGTAGATAATCGAGCCTAGATCAACGTTTGGGAAGATCATTTTTCGAAAAAATTGGATTTAGATGGAGGGCGGGCGACTTTTGTTCTTATGTTCTAAAGCGTTGGTTAGAAAGATCTGAAATGAATTTGGCTAGCCACCACACTCTCACTATGACAGAAAAATTTCTTTCAAAATACCCCAATACACACTCGATGTGTACTTTTCGCTAAGGCTTCGCCCGCGCGTACGTACACATCTCGTTTTCATTTGACATCATCACTTTTTCAAATTTATTACACTAAAGCATCGGAGATTGCGTTTCAATATTTAGAAGTAAATACGGAAAGCTACGCAATAAAACCGCTAGACACTTTCAACAAAAAGTATACAGCCAAATGTTGGATGTGTACTTTCGTTATAATATATATATATGCTGATATCTAGTACATTTTCAAGTTTAAACCAAAGAAACGTTAGTGAAAATGTACTAGATATCAGCATAACAGCCTATAACAGAGCTGATATAATATACGTAAAATTTTCCTCCAGATCAGATCTGATATAATTTTTCAGATTTCAGATCAGAATCAGATCAGATCAAAATTTTTAGATCAGATTCAGATCGGATAAATTTCAGATTAATCTGAAAAAAAAAACATATGAAGGGACCCGTACGTATCAGAACAGATGTGGTAAACAGAGTTAATGTTACGAAAAGACTCGAAAGTATTTAAGTCAAGGGGTGACGCACTTCTGCGGTTTATGGAATAAATGATACTTTTTTCAAATTCGTCAAAACCTCAAATAGACTTGATTTTGATGGCAACGCACACAACAAACCATACTAATGTGTCAAAAAGTGAAAAAACCTACTTTTGAAAACTTAAAAGAATGTTTGTTGAAAAATGGTACTCTGCCATTACCTACTACTCATGTCCCGAACATGGCCCCTCCTCTAAAAATAACACAATTTGTTTTTTTTTCATTAATTATTCTTTGCCAAGATTTAATTTGGCCCCATGATGGAGGTTTTGTTTTAGCAGCGCCTCGCCTCGCTGCTCGATGAAGTAGAATATCCAATATCTCTTGTAAATGCTTATTTTTCCATTTGTCGACACCCCAGTTCTCAGGAAAATTCGGTTACCAAAACTCTGCAACCAAAATAAAAAAAAATAGAATTTCCTGATTCATCTAATCGACAGAAAAATAGAATAAATTGAAACTTCAAATAAGAAACAGGATTCCATAAGATGATTGAAAAATCAAATAAGAAAATATAGCCGAAGAAAAAAGTAAAACAAATAGAGAAATAAATAATACTCTCCTTTAAATAACCGAATTTCCATTGACCACCTCTTGAACCTCCTCCTTTTCATTGCAAGGCATGTAGCATAGCTTCGTGATCGGTCTCAAATACGTTCGGCCTTTGCATCGTATGGTGACCTGCCGTACCAAATTCTCTGAATCGGGGTAAATTTTTTCTACTCTTGCGCACAACCATTTTGCCGGTGGCATATTGTCTTCGATCACCAAAACCAAATCGTCGACGGAGAGATTCTTTTGTATTTTTTGCCACTTTGACCTCTGTTCCAATGTGGATAGATAGTCACTGGACCACAATTGCCAAAACCGTTGACTCAGTAGCTGAACTTGTTGCCATCGGTCCAAGTAACTTTCAGGAATCTCCAACAGGCCCGGTTCGGGTGGTACCACCAACGATGTTCCTACCAAGAAGTGACCTGGTGTCAACATATCTTCGTCGCCTGGATCTTCCGATAGTGGGCATAAAAGTCGGGAATTTAACACGGCTTCCACCTGACACAGAACAGTAGTCAATTCTTCGAGTGTGAGATGTTTATCCTTCAGTACCCTGCGCTGATGGTATTTCATGGACTTGACTCCGGCTTCGAATAGTCCGCCGTGGTGTGGCCCTTCCGGAGGATTAAAATACCACATAACGCCTTCATTTGCCAATTCAACCGCCCACAATTTTTCATTCTCGGCGACAGCTACTTCCCAATCTTCAACTAACATCCTGGCCGCTCCCACAAAATTTCTGCCATTGTCCGAGTACATGTGTGACACTTGTACGCGGCGAGAAGACATTCTACGGTACGCTCACGGTCGTTTGATCCATTACCACTTCTAAGTGAATCGCCTTGGTTGCTAAGCACACGAAGACTGCGATGTATCCTTCGAACAACACGAACGTCCAATTCCTTTTTTGCATTTTGATTTTGACCGGTCCCGCATAATCTACCCCCGTGAATGCGAACGGCCGAGCTGGTTCCGGATCAATTCTTGGTTTAGGTAAGTCGGCCATCAACTGTTGGGCCGGTTTGGCAACGTATGCGAAGCAGGTGTTGCATCGCCGCACAAAGTGCACGATCTCGTATAATCCAATATTTTTGTCGCAAATAAGCCTTCATGCTCTGAACGTTTCCATGGAGCGTTTGTTCGTGAGCATAATCTAGCAACAAATTGGTTAAGTGGTCTTTGCCTGGTAGAATTATTGGACATTTCTGTCGTGCTGGCTATCGCGTCGAGCCTCTGAGTCTTCCACCAAGTCGTAGAATCCCGTCTCCGTCCAATTGTGGAAAAAGGGGAAGCAATTTGCTTTGTCTTGGTAACTCATCGTTGTTTTCTAAACATGTAATTTCATTAGAAAAATGCACTTTTTGAGTTACCTTGATCCAAAATATCTGCGCTTGCTCCAGTTCCGTTGGTGTCAAATAAAGCGATTGAACGTTTTCTGCTGATAATCCGTTCCTAGCCTTCCTTACGAATCGATGAATCCAGGACGTAACTCTCATGAGACGTAACCAGCTTGAATATTTTGTGCGAAGGTCCCATGCCACGGTCACAATGGCACTCGTTGCCACTATTCTCTTCTCTTCTACCTCCAATCCATCACTTCTCTCTATGTTTGGCATCTTGCTGATCCACGGACCGGTATATGTTGTCAACCATTCAGGACCGTTCCATGTAAGATCTTATGTCTCTACCGGAGTAAAATAAAACAACTAGCTCAGTTCAATGCTATGACAAGAACTTTATTACACGTATGCACTTGACGGTGACTCTAGCAAGACTAAAACTGGTATACAAAGAGCATATCACACAAAGGACATGTAACAGTAGATTTGATGCAGGGTTAGACAAACTACAAAACTCAACATTCCACCACAACTTAGAGTTAATTAATTTCGATGGGACCAGCCCTCTAGATCCAAAATCCGCTGGATTCTCTTTCGTATTCACATAATTCCATGGAACTTTGGGTGTTATTGACGCAATCTCCGCCACACGATTGGCAACGAATGATTTCCATCTACTGGGATCCGCTGTAATCCAGTATAACACGGTCATAGAATCGGACCACGCGAAAACCCAGTGCTAGCTCCCAGTAATGCTCCACACAATTCCAATCGATCTATGGTCATTGGCTTCAACGGGGCCACTTTGGTTTTGCTTGTGAGCAACGTAATGCAAACAGATTCATCCTCCAGTAGCACTCGAGAGTATACTAAGGCGTCATACGCTTTGCTGGAAGCATCAACAAATACATGAAGCTCCGTTGCCGATTCTATTGGAGAATTCCCGGTCCAGCGCGGAATTCGTAACTCGTCCAGATTCGATAATTCAACTCTCAAATCCGCCCATTTTTTCGACATCCTGGTCACGGCACCAAATGTTCGCGTCGGAACTTTACGAGAAGAGAAAACTCAATGTAATTGCGAAACTCTGTCTTTATTCTTCGGCGATCGGCTTAAAACTAAACTGTACAATAGATTCGGTCCGGATCTCTATACAATAAAATGGTACTCTGCCATTACCTACTACTCATGTCCCGAACAAAATGGAATAAATAAATTTATTCCATTTATTCCAAAAAAAATAAAATTTATTCTCAAGATGGTTTAAATGCTTTATAATTTGTGCAAACCTTTTTTTGGACTTATTTGTCTAACTTGTGATGTGTTCAGTTCAGATATTTCGCAAAAACAACAAAAAAAATGTTTGGGAATAAATGGAGTAAAAGAATAAATGGAATAAATAAAGTGCGTCACATTGACATTATGGGTGTCATAGCTGTAGTTGATGATTTGCTCATTTATGCGAAATCAGTTAAAGAACATGATAAGATTTTGTTGGCGGTCATTGAAAGAGCGAAGAGATTAAATATAAAATTTAATCCAGACAAGTTCCAGTTTCGTTTAAAAAAGGTCAAGAATTTGGGTCATATATTCTCAAAGGATGGTATGCAGATAAATGATGATCGCATTAAAGCTATTCGGGAGCTTAAGGATCCCCATGATAGAAAATCGCTACAGAGTTTTCTAGTAACCATAAACTACCTTCGATAATTCACTCCCAAATTATCCCAATTGATCGAACCATTGCGTGATTTATTGAAAAAAGGAACGGTGTTTAGGTGGACTGAGGTACATGCAGCAGCCGTGAGTGCGATAAAAGCTAAGATCTCTAGTCCGATTGTTCTTAAGTCATTTGATCCGAAGAAGAAAACAGTGATACAAACGGATGCATCCCAGCATGGGTTGGGGTCATGCTTGATGCAAGAGGGTATGCCGATATGCGCAAATAGAGAAGGAGTTTTTGGCGATAACATTTGCATGCAAGAAGTTCCACTACTTCATTTATGGCAGAACTGTGGGAGTCAATAGTGGCCTCTAGTGTCAATAATGCAGAAAGATATTCACAAAATCCCATCAGCTAAGATGCAGAGGATGCGTTTGAAATTACTTAGTTATAATTTGACGGTGGAATATACTCCGGGCAGGTACATGTATATAGCTGACTACTTAAGCAGAAATCATAGGGAAATAGGTAATCTGCAAGAAGACCAATTATTTACAAAAGCTGTTATGTCTCTATGTATTGGTAGTAGAAGGAAGAATTGATCAAAAATGCTACAAATAAGGATGAGGTCTTGAAAAAAGTATTGGACTATTGCATAGTGGATTGGCCTAGCGATAAGACGAAGGTTCCTGTGGAAGTCCGTCACTATTTTAAGATGAGGAATGACCTGTGTGTGGAGAACGGGATTTTGTTCTTCGAGGATAGGATAGTTATTCCTGCGTTGATGAGGTCAGTTGTCGTAAAGCTGTTTCACGAGTCGCATTTTGGAATAAACAAGTCGTGCATGCGAGCTAGGGCCGTCAATGAATGACGACGTTGAAAAGGAAGTTCGTGATTGTGTGCGTTGCAATGTTTTTGCGAAATCGATGACAAAAGAACCATTAATGCCTCATGAAATTCGGGAAATTCCATTCAATAAGGTTGGGTGTGATATTTTTGAATACTTGAGTAAAGCTTTCCTCATTGTCGTAGATTACCATAGTAAGTGGATTGAATTTAAACAAATAAAAAATAAGGGGTCTAAAGAAGTCATTAGAGCGTGGGCGGAAATTTTCTCTAGTTTAGGCATCCCAAAAATAATAATAGCGGACAATGTTCCATTCAACTCTCAAGAATGTAAACAGTTTGCTGATGACTGGGATATTGACATTGTAACAAGATCACCAAGATATCCTAAATCCAATGGACTCGCAGAGAGAGCAGTGCAGATAGTCAAAAATATGATGAAGAGGTCTAAAACTAGTGAGGAGCTCTTCATAGCTTTGCTTGAATACAGAAATACTGCAAATAAAGATCTATCAGTGTCCCCATCGCGATTAATGTTTAAACGACGACTAAGAACGAAGTTGCCATTAAGTGAGAAGCTTCTTAAACCAAAAATTATTGTATTGTAAAAAAAACCTTCCGAAAGTACAAAATAGACAAAAATTTGTATCTCAATTTTCTCTACAACATAGCAAAAAACCATTTTTTTTGTTAAGGGCCGACCTTAGGACCAACCTAGGGCCATAAAGAAATGCCTCTGACACACACTTCCGTAGACAAAAATGTTTCCCTCAATCTGCTCTGCAATATGGCAAAAAAATGTTTTTTTTTGTTAGGGCCGACCTTAGGACCGACCAGAGGCCCACTTGAGCCTAAGCACAGGCACAAATTTGTTTAAGAATATAATTCGGTACACGGGTCCTCTCAAATGGAAAAAGAATCAACAAAATCGGTTAGGATTTGCCCGATTTATGTAAACAAAAACACGTCGGGCCTAGTTTCAGGGTCCTGGCTGAGGCTAACGGCATCTTATCAAAAAACATTCTTCCATAAAATGTGAGACAATCCTAGACCTTTCGATTAAAAATTTTGTTTTGAAAATCAGAAGAGATTTATACCCGAGTTATGTAAAAAAAAATATGGGGCCCTAGCAGAGACTCGTTTTTAGTGTCCTAGCTAAGTCTAAGGGCACAAAATCAAAAAAGTTTCTTCTTCAAATTGTCGACCATGCCCACATCTTTCAAACAAAAAAAAGTTTGTGACAATTGGAATAGATTTACTCGAGTTATGTACAAAAACACGTATAGCCCGAGCATAGAATCGTTTTAAGTTCCCTAGCTAAGACCAAGGACTCAAATCCAAAAATGTTTTTTCCATAAATTGTCGGCCGTGCCCAGTATGGCCCTACACGTATGGCACTAGCATAGACTCGGTTTTAGTGCCATAGCTAAGTCCAGGGACTCAAATTTCTTTCAAACAAAACAAATTTATGAAAATCGGAAAAGTTATGTACAAAAGACCAAAAACCACTTAAGCGGCCCTAGCAGTGCCCACATTCAATCCCATAAAAGATATTTCGAATACCTTTCAGGAAAAAAAAAAGTTTTTGGAAATCGGTTGAGTTTTACTCAAGTTATCGCGGTGACAGACGGACGGACGGACAACGTTTTTATTGTTGATTCGATTTCAAAAGAATCTTTTGCGTTTCGAAGCTTAAAGCGTCATCTGAATTCATATTAGCTGATTTGGAAGAAGGGCCGAGGACTTGCGTCACATTTCCCTTTTTAAAGAAGTTTTTGTTGTGATATCAGTTCTTTTGGAAGTAGACAAATTGTTTTTGACTGAATTTTGAATTTTATTCGAGCCGGTGTCGGCGGCTACTACTCCCATGACCGAAAATGATCTCCGCAACTTACTCTACAACATATCAAAAGTTTTTTTGTGCCCCCACCGCCGCCAAACCGAAGCGCGGCGGCTACTACTCCCATGGGCGAAAATGATCCACTCAACTTCCTTTACAACATATAAAAAGCTTTTCTTGAGCCACTGCCACCGCTGCCAAACCGAACCACGGCGGCTACTACTCCCATGGGCGAAAATGATCTACTCAACTTCCTTTACAACATATCAAAAACTTTTCTTGAGCCACTGCCACCGCCAAACCGAATCACGGTGGCTACTACTCCCATAGGCGAAAATAGCCCTTCCTCTACAACATATCAAAAGTTTTTTTGTGAATCTCATATGACGTAGAATGCCCAGCTGAAGGTCCCTGCAAAATTTCAAGAAAAGTTATCGACCGGTTTTTGAGCGCGAGCCAAAAAAGTCGTTTTTCATACAAGTGCCAATATAACCAGCAACTAACTAACTAACGTAGGATGTTTTCATTAACTTTGGCTTCTTATGAACATGCACTTTTTGTATAGGAAATAATCATTTTCTAAAGGTCATATCTCATGATCGACCGAACCGATTTTCATGAGTGAAAAGACATTCCACCTTAGAATTTTTCGTAGAATCCAGAAAAAACATTTTCCGGAGGACGTCGCAAGTGAGGAAGTCAAAACTTAGCTGTATATATGGTACCGCAGTCTGCGAAAAAAAATTTCTTAATTTTTTGTTCTTATGTGGACTTTGTTTGAGAAATAAAATAATTTTGTAAAGTCGAGCTTACAAACGAACCTTATGAGATTCATTCGCACTGCACGCTAATACTCTTAACTTACAAACTTTCATTTTTTTTACCTGCCATAATGGTAGATTACGTTTGGGCGAGAGAAAATTATACATATTAATCGAGTGTATGTCATAAATTAAGCCAACCCATAAAAAGAAAAGGTACATAGATCCGTACGATTCCTCATGAAACCTACGTCCGTCGCAAGGAATTTCAAGAAATCTAATGAAAAATTATAAAATTAGTGATTACTAAAATACATCAGAGATTACCCAAAAGACTTTAGTGAAAAATCCTTCTGAAGCAACTGTGTGAAAACCTCATCCCACCCTATACTTTTAATGGACAAAATGTTTTTTGCAAATTCGGCATCTCTTATACCTAATCGACGCGAAATTGCCTAGAAACTGGCTAAAATCAGCTGTCAAAAACGTTACTTGTTTTCATAATTACGTTTTATAGTCCATGCGACATTATGTCACACATTAAACGTGGTTATTTGCGACAGACGGAAACCTCGAATGTGGGACAAATCTTCACAATAAATTTGATTGTGAGTTCAGATCCGTGTCTTAATTAGTCTGAGAGCGAAGAAAGTAAAAACACACGCAATTCTCACCATTCAACTGGTGCAGACATGAAAAGTTGGCACTGTCATTTCTCTGATCAATAAGTTCATTACAGCGAGAACGGAGTAGATTTGTAAATGTATGCAGGATGCATCATTACTCGCTATGACTCATGACAGGCTCATGTAATTTGTGCTAGACTGCCGTAATTTGCATAAGAAACTTAGTGATGACATTTCGAGAGAGAATTTCATATATTTTCTTTCTCAAAATGACGTCAGTAAGTTTGTTATGCAAATTATAGCAGTAGTCACAAGAGTTTCACTTCATTGCAGTTTGTTTGAAATCATAATTTTTTGCGATTTCATAAATTAGGTAGTTTCATGGTTCAACTCCCAAAACGCACATGACAGAACACAAAAAAAATCATCACTCACATATGAAAAGAGATGCATTTCGGGTTCTTTCATCAGATTGGTGCCACCTACATAGCAATAGCACAAGTACCAATGGTCTCTCTAAATTTCTCCTTTTGTATAAATACTTAGTGAGAGAGTATGATCGTGCATTATTGCGCGGACCAATTAGAACAAAGAATTTCTTTCTCTACATTGTTTACTGTTAATATTGATGTAATGTTAATGTTGAAACAATGTAGAGAAGGAAATTTTTGTTCTAATAGGTTCGCGCAATAATGCGCGATCATACTCTCTCACTAAATATTTATACAAAAGTAGAATTTTAGATAAGAGCGGCAATATATGTACGTCCACATGTTTCAATGAAAACCTGAAAAGGGGATTGATTTCCTTGCTTACTTCGCGCGAACATTGGCGAAATAGTTTCCTCGTCACTCAAAAAATACAGATTTTCGATCAATTTTTTGAATTTACAAGTTTTTGATTGATTTGCTCATATTGACCACGCGTCGTGATAAAGGCATAAGCCTCGCATGTTTGGTACGGGTCTAAAAAGTTGAAAACGATGTACCCTATTCTGTAAAAGTGTGAGCATAACGAAACCAAATTGCTTATTAATAAAATTTTATTGCAGCGCTCAACTTTAAAAGGGACGTGTCTCGTTATTAATTGAAGAGACAACCAAACCGAAATTTGTTTACATTTTATTATGTGTTGTTGGATTTAGATAATTAGCACGAAATTAACTGCTTAATAATTTGTTACGCGAATTTGTGCAGACGTTGTGGCAAATTATCACTTCTCGTTTTTACAATGATTTCACTACACCAATGTGCGTGTGGTCTGATTTTGCGGCAACTTAAATGGATGTTCTCAGAAACAGTAGTTGAGGCAAAAGTGAAATGAGGTGAAAATCTTTCGTTTCGCTGACAATTTATTTTCTCGAGATGTTTAATAAAAAAAAATTATAGAGGATGTGCTCACTGCACCTGTTCGTGGATCAAGAGAAATAATTCTTAGTAAAACTAAAGTGTGAATTTCTTGCGCTCTCATGAATAATTTTTAGAAATATGTTACTGAGATCTTAGAAACGCTACCATATTTCAGATAATATGCCCAGTATATTTGTCTGCTTAGATAAAAAACATTAATCAACAGAGAAAAAAAGTTGTGAATGAAAAATTCCAATCTCAAATTAAATGTTGTTACGACAAGTTAAAAGTCATCACCTATGTAACTCCTCTTCGAACAACAGTGGCTAAAATTTTTTATCTCCATTCTGTTATGTGTAGCCAGTCGTTTGGTACTATTAACAATAGACTTTTTTTTCATTATTTAGCCTCAAAATAATCAACCAAAAAAAGTTGAATAAAAATGCCTCCGTGAATAATTTCCAATCAGCTACTGTGCATTGATTGTTGCTTATTTTATTTTAAATTTAAATTGTAGTCATTTGTTCGGAGGCCATTCCCAAAGACAGTGTGCAGTACATTTCATCGTGTATAAAATAAGTAAATAAAAAATAAAATGTATATAAAAGAGTTTAACAGAAAAAATGTATACTGCCAAGGAGGAGATAAAAAAAAGTCAACCATTTTGAATTTGTGAAAATAATAGGGAAAAGAATCGTTCAAATTAAAAATGGACTCCTAAATACGTGTGTCAAATACCATAAATACCTTGGATATTCTAAACAAAGAATATAGGTTTCTCTCGGTTGATGTTTTATTTAAAACTTATTTCTAAGTTTTGTTTATCGAATGGCGCTAACTCAGTATATGCAATGTAGGAAACACTCGGATCTCATTAGGTACACACCGTGATTGTTATCACGCTAACATTCTGTTCCAAAGACGATAGAATATAATGGAATGTCTGTAAGTACGAAAAAAACAATTTCTGATCTATTTTCCTCCTATTTCTGTTCAGTTTTTCAAAAGTCTGACAACTGAAAGTATAAGTAAACATCGGATTTTAACATCCCTTTTGTAACTGCTGAAGAAGTAAGCCGGATATTGTACAAATTAGATCAATATAAGGTTTTTAGCCTTGACAACATTCCATCTATTTTCTACAAAAAGCTCTCCCGCTATACCAATGGCAATTCTGTTCAACAAATCATTAATTGAAGGCAAATTCCCTAGGCCTTGGAAGGTTAGCTTCATAACGCCAACATTCAAATCTGGAAACCGATCTAAAGCAGAGAACTATCGTCCCATTAGTATTCTGTGTACGATTTCTAAGAGGGATTCTTCTGAAAAAGAGCCTGCCGATGCATCTCGCAGCGGTTTTTATTATACTTTCCTGGATAGGTACTGGTCCCTAGAAGCCAAAAATATTTTTGAAAAAAATTGTCGATGTTTGTGTGGCTATTCAGAGGTGTTCAAAAACCGAAAACATGCTCTTTTCTTACAGAAATTTCTCCGGCTACAAAAAGCGCACAAGGTCGAAGGGGGGCTCGTTGGAAAGGTAATTCCGCGTAGTTTCGGGGCAAAAGAGTGTTGTTGGGCTTAAAATTCATCCACAATGAAGTATGAGCAGTTGAAAGTAGGGGTAAAATTTTGATTATTTCGGCTAACTTCAAACCATTCCTGTGCATCCGAAAAGCGTCTAAAACATTGAAAAACTGTTTTTCCTGGTTGCTGCTGGTGCCAGCTTTCCAATAATACCAAACTTATGATGGTACCGTCGCGCTGGGTCTACTTTTGAAGTGAAAATATGACTCTAAGTTGTTCTTCACCAAGTTTTTATACAAATTTACGCTATCTTCGCTTTGCAATGATACTCAGGCTTGTGGGTATCCCTGGTAGGCCATGCATGTGTTGATCTCTTGTAATAATCTCCATAACACAACTGTTCTAGATGTGTTAATGTCTGAGCGTCATGACAATGACAAAATAATTGATAAAATTATCAAGTAACGAAAAATGGTTTTACGTTTAAGATGAGAAGCAGACTCTATTCTCCGCAAGTTTAATACCCATGTAGTAGTTTCAATGAGTAAAAAAATAATTCTTCGATTTATTTTCCTACTGCACCTGCAAAATATGTTGAAAACGCGAGGGGTTCCTCCACTTATTAAATATTGATTTAAATCTCATTAAATCAATTAAATCTCATTAAATCAATTAAATCTCATTAAATCAACAAAATTAGTTAATTTATTTCCGAGTTTATTTCTTTTACTTCTTCAGAGTTTAGACCTAGATTTAGGCGAGGGCTTAGATCAGGTTTCGATAATAATTTGAAAATGAGGTGTAGCCTGGGTTTTCAGGTGGTTGTTTGGATGTAAAGAAGATGTGGGGGCGTGGCGGAGGGAAGGTGATGTAAATTGAATGTAATGTGATGTTAGAAGGATTTTAGGATTGCAAGCGCCGTAGGCTCATGAAACAGTGCAAGTTTGCAAAGCATTGCAGGGCATAAAAAAGTGGCAGTCACCGAATGCAAGAAAGTTTCAGCAAACGCGCCAGCTCCTGTTCAACTGTAATAGGTATCATAAGATGTATTATTGCGGTAAAGTCTTTAAGGTGACTTAGGGGATATATTATCCAGATAAGTAAAAACTAGACTCAAAACACATATTTCGTTGCGAAACTTAAACTAATTCATTAACGAAGCCTAGCACTTTAAGGCGTTTAATTGTCTTAAAGTTTGTTTGTCCACAGTTGAAGCCCGTTTGAAATATGAATTCCTATATACGAATGATTAAGTGATTGAACCATCAATTTTCCTCCCGCATCCCAAGAATACCACGTTCCAAGGACTCCAATTGGTATGGATTTTAATGATTTTCCGGAGGTATAACAGAAGAGTAAGATCATTCCAACAAAAATACGGGTCTTTGAATCTT
This sequence comes from Pseudolycoriella hygida, assembly GCA_029228625.1. Lineage (NCBI taxonomy): Eukaryota > Metazoa > Arthropoda > Insecta > Diptera > Sciaridae > Pseudolycoriella > Pseudolycoriella hygida. The sequence continues at coordinate 136,325,774 of CM055403.1, read as the reverse complement.
TAGAAGACTTGATGTTAAACGCGCACCATTCTCCAATAGAAATTTGTGTTACCGTTTTGAATGCAGTCTTTTGAGAAGATAATTCTGCGTTATAAAAGAAAACTGCTGTATTTCAATAATGTTTCTAAAGTATACTTACTTAACATCTGATAATCATTTTCCATTACTCTTTGAATTCGATCGCTGCTCATTTTGTATTTGTCACAAGACAATAGCCAGCAAATAGAGGACTTACGAACAACAATTTCTTCACCAGTGGAGTCCACGACTATTTCAAAGGGTCCATTTTCATTAATCTCTATGTCGGATGATGAATAATCTCGCATCATTAATTCGTCAGCATCAAAACCATCATTTTCTTTGCATTCGTCAAAGTCGTCATCACTACTTTCTTGTGGGTTCCACTTGGCACTTGAAATTAAGTTTATCGGCGTCAATTTTGAGGATACGGATATCTGCGATCACATCAATCTTTGCTTGATCGATTAAGTCAAGTATTTCCTTTTCATTCGGAAGACATTCCAGGAAACGTAATTTTTTCTTCACAGTCATGAATTATATCTGACTGAAGTTGAATTTTTCGAATCCGATGAATGTCTATCATCGAGCAGTTTACAACTGAAGAAAAAGATGTAGACATGGAACGAATTTGACGGAACATTCCTTCACAAGGCTGGCTTCCTTGTTTATATCCTTGTTTATAATCGAAAATTGCAAGACAAATGACATCATCGCTCATGGACTGCGGCCTCTTTCAAATATCTAATTTAAAAAATAGTGCTGGAAATGTTCTCGACCTCTTCTATACTAACATGCCCGAACTTTTTGTCATCCATCCAGCAGAAATGCCACTGATACCAGACTCATCACAGGATACTTTTCATGTCCAGACTCACTGTATGATTGAATGTGAACCAGCGACTTACACTGCTTCCCCTTCTTCAGAACTTATTTATTGTTTTAAGAAAGCACCATACACTTCAATCAGTCAAGAACTTGCTAAAATTGATTGCAAAGCCTTATTCAGTAGGGAAAAATGTAGACGACATCCTCAGCATCATGTATACAAAATGGAATATTTGACGAACTGATTCCCAAAGCGTCACTCCGTACGACAAATCACCCTGCATGGTTTGATGGCAAATTGATAAATCTCAAAAATAGAAGAAATCGAGAATATAAGCGTTTTCTCAACCGTTCTAAGAACGACTCTGGAATTGTGGACAATTCATCGTTTCTAGCTGCTAAGGACGTGACGAGCTTTACAATACTTTTCTGAGAGATCTTGCTTCCAACTACAAGACACAACCACGGAAATTCTGGAACTATATTAATTCGAAGTATAAAAAAAGCAATTTACCTGTGAAAATGTCGTACCTCAACGAAAATGCAACAAGTGACACTGCAAAAGCAAACCTATTCGCCAAATACTTTTCTTCCGTATATAAACAACACCCAGATGACGAAAAAGACGATACTGACTTTCTCTCATTTTTAAATTTAAGGAATGATTTTGAATTTTCTAATATCACAATTACGCAAGACATTGTAATGAAAACTCTGAAGAACATGGATCTGAGTAAGGGGATCAGCCAAGATAAAATGCCACCGCTGTTTCTACGCGAATGTGCAGATGTTCTGGCAGAGCCCTTTTTAATGATATATTCAAAATCGTTATTGGATCTTCACTATCCAACTTTGTGGAAGACAGGTCATTTGGCTGAGTGTTTAAATCTGGTAAGAAGACCGATATATCAAATTACCGTGATGTTTGTGTCTCCCCAAACTTTGCTAAGGCGTTTGAAATAATAATACTAGAACAACTCAAATACAACATCTTCCCACATTTATCACCTACTCAACATGGCTTCTTCCCAGGCAGAAGGGTTGAATATAACTTGATGGAATTATCTCTTCTAGTTCATGAATCCTTCGATAATAGCAAACAAACTGATATATTTCTTGCTGACATACACAAGGCCTTCGATAGTATACGATGCGTTAAATTGTTGGTGAAACTATCAGATGAGAAATATCGTTTAAGTAATTCTCTGCTCTTATGGTTTCGCTCTTTTTTCATGCATAGGAAGCAGATGGTGAAGATAAATTCGAGCATGTCTGACGTAATTAATGTACATTCTGGAATTGGTCAAGGCTCGATATTGGCTGCTATAATGTTTCTGGTATTCTTCAATGACTCCGATTGTACTTCTGGTCACACTAGAGACATCAACCTTGCAGATGATAAAAAGATCGTCCATAACAATATTTCAACCATTGACGATACCTCATCGATGCAGTCATCAATTAACAACTTCTTAAAATGGTGCTCCGACAATGATTTCGAGTTGAATGCTGACAAATGTAAAGTGATTACTTTATGGAGTCGCGAATCCAAGCTATTATCCTTATAGACAGAGGCATTGCTTGACTTATCTGAATTAATTTGATGTTGATGATTGCGCCATTACGGCATTCTCTAATTCTTAGCCGATCGACCTAGCACGCTATGAATCGTGTTGCGTCTCCTTAGGTTAAGTTAGTTTAAGTTTTATTAGGTTTAAGTTTTAATTTAAAGTAAAAAAATTATGAATATTGATTGCTTTTTAAAAAAATTTTTACAATCTAAAGGGAAATTAGCACCTCCAATGAAATTCCAAATTCGACAAATAAATGATAACAACTCTGAGTTTTTGGTTCAGAAGAACAACTCTGAGTTATCAGGCGACTGCGCTTGACATAAAGAAATTTCGTCATATAAATTTGATAAAGTCTTTATAGGCTGTAAATTTATCTCAACATTTACAATATTTAATAATTTGTAACAAATTTTTACTATTTTGAAATAAATGCATCTAATCAAAAAAAAAAACTTTATCCCGAAAACGTTCTCCCATATTGGCAGACTACAAAATGAATGGCAATATAATACCTCGTGTTCACACTATCAAAGACATCGGTGTTAATTATGACGACGGTTTCTCCTTTAATGTACATTCAGAACTTGCAAACCAGAAAGCTATGTCGATGCTATCATTTGTGAAGCGCCAATGTTATGGACGATTTAATGTTAATACAGCAAACATGTTATACTCGGCAATAGTTCGCTCACATCTTGAATTCGCATCCACAATCTGGTCACCATACCACGCAGCCCATATTCAGTCATTGGAAAGCGTTCAAAGTCCTATACGCAAATCGTGATCGCTATGTTAATGATGATGATACTGACTACCGCCTTCGTCCATACACAGACAGATGTGCCGAACTTAACCTAAGGTCGTTGCTGAGGCGACGAACCAATGCAGCAATATATTTTATCCATGACGTTCTGACTGGTAAAATTAGCTCGCAGTTCATTCGGAATAAAATAGTATTGAACGATGGGTTACGAGTTTTGCGAAAAACGACAATGATCAGGACCACGAGTAGCATATACGAATACTCGCAGTTTTCCCCCTTCAACTTTGCTTGCGAATTATTCAACCGTGCCGTAAATCATGTTAATCCAACACTACCATCTCGTGAGTTATTATTATTATTATTATTATTATTATTATTATTATTATTATTATTTATTTCAAAATCGTTATAATATTTTTACAGGTAACAGCTTGTATTTAAAGAAAAAAAAAATATTATAATTAAAATTATAAGTCAATTCCAGCGAATTAATATTCATTTAAGGAATTGACTTTAAAAGTATATTAAAATTTAAAATAATTGTGTTTTAATAATGTTTTGTTTAGTTTTTTTTTTAAAGAAGATCTATTTAATTAGTTAATAATTTTGATTTTGATAATTTTGTGATTTGGTCCTCTTCTAGAAGCCAAGATTTCAATTTATTTTTGAAAGATTTGATATTTGTATTATTGTTTTTTAAGTCGTTTGGAATTTGGTTATATAAAAATGGTTCTGAAAAAGTTATCTTTGTTTTTCCGATATTTGTTTTTGTGGTGTTAATATATATTGAATTTTCTGATCTTGTATTATATGTATGTTTAGTTTTTTCAAATTTAATTGTGTTATGTTTTTCATTACTTAAATTCTGTTTTACGTAGTCGCATGTTTGTAAGAAATATAATCCTTTAATTGGTAAAATATTAGTGTCTTTGTATAGTAAGTATGTTGGATGTTGCAATGGTAGGTGTAGAATCGCTTTAATAGCTCTGTTTTGAAGAGTTTGTAGGGGTTTTAAATGTGTTAATGCTGCTGATCCCCATATATTGCATAGATATTCGATATTACAATGTATCATCGAGTAATATAATAAAAACAATATTTTCCTTGGAAGGAAATAAGACAATTTTTTTAAGACACCTACTCTACATAAAAGTTTCGTACATAAGTTTTTTATATGGGTTTTCCATGTTAAAAATGTGTCTATAATAATTCCTAAATATTTAAATTCATTAACTTCTTCAAGAAAGACTCCTTTGTATGTTAGGTAAAATGTTGGTTTAATTTTGTTTCTTGTGTAAAATGTTGGTTTAATTTTGTTTCATGTGTGGATGTTAATGAATTTAGTTTTTTCTATGTTTAAAGTTAATTTATTGAGTCTGAAATATTCTTTTAATAAATTTAAATCGTTTTGAGCGTTATTTTTATTTACATTGGGATTTTTGTTAAAATAATAAAGAAAAGTGTCGTCAGCAAAAATATTTGGTGTACAATTTAGAGGTAGGGTTCCTAAATCATTAATATATATAAGTTTCGTAAAGAAGTTCATAAACTTGACGACTCGTTCTTCGGAAAATTTGGCATGGTGGGGTAATGTGTTTGTTTGGTGCTTTCTTTTCACTATTGCTGCGGATAAAACCGAAAGCCCCCACCCGGTGATTACTTATTACTGTATTTGTAAAAGAAATATCAAAAAGATAAATATGTTTTTCTTTCTGCAACATTCTCTGATGTTTGGTATGTCTACAGTGATTTGACGACACCTGACGATGGTTACAGACTTATTCACCTTTTGACAATTTATTCCAACTATTTACTTGACGATGCTTTGGCAAATTTTTATTTATATACCTTTTTTTTATTATTGACTTTTATGCGATTTATTTCAATTATTTACTTTGACGATGCTGCTTTGGCAAATTTTTATTTATTATGCTTTTGATTTTTTTTTTTAAATTTATTATACTTACGTCAACATTTATACGAACTTTTAATGAAATTTTACTTATTCTACAAATGTTCGTCCTTCAGCACTTTCTATTAATGTATGTCTATTCTGTTGTCTCACTTTAACGCGTGCGCGTAGAAGCATTAACTCCAAATAGACACTATACGTGCACACCATCATGAACGGTGTGGGACCAACAATCTTTGAATATTCAAAAAAGTTCGTAAAAATATTGACGTAAGTTTATGACGAAAATTTACCTTTTCTCTATTTCTTTTTTGTTTATGTTGCATTTTCTTTTATTTTTTATCACAGAGGCAGCGAAAGTTTGTTCTTTCGCTCCTCAAATCAGGGACGAAAGTAGAAAAATGCATCCCACGGGGCGAAAGTAAAAGAAGGAAGCCAAGAGAACGAAAATATTACAAATGAACAACTTTCGTCCCTCTTTGCGTCAATGAACTACTAACATTTGTTCACTTGACAGAAAGAAGGTTGCCATCACAGAAGTGGTTTTGATTTTGAGCGCTACATATTAACCAGCGGTTGTTTCTGGTTTAATAATATTAGAGCATTTATAATCACTTCCTAACAAATTTTTTCTGACTTACTTAACACGACGTCGTAAAGGGAATCAATGTTAAGTCAAAGTAAGTTTGTTGTTATTTTGTAAAGTTATTGTTTGCTGTGTTTTCATTGACGGATTCATATATTTTAATGGCTGTTAAGCAAATATTTTTTTATATTATAATGGAAACAATGATGGGAATAATGATGTATTGTGTTGACTTAATTCAAATAATTTAAGTCCTTGCCAAGTGGCAACAGTGTTATTCAGTGATGTTGTTCGTAAATGGGAATATTGCATTTTTGTGCGTTCAACCCCAATCATTTTCGTGAAAAATATTCAGAATGCATCAGTGTTTTTTCGTGGCTAAAGTACAAACCTTCCGCTGTCTCTGTGATAAAAAATAGTATGGATAACTCGGGACAAAATTAAGAAACTTCAAACCGTGTGATTGCCGACCTCACCTTCGGTTCGGGCTGCAAACTTCACACGGGTTTGAATTTTCTTACTTTCATCCCTCCTCATCCACATTACTATTGTATAATTTTTAATTGTTTGCCTCTATGTAAATGTTTTATATTTCTTTATAAGTACAGGAGAAGAATCGTAAGATTGTTTGTGCAACGTTTCGTTTTAGCTCGTTTCACCGAAAAACCGAGTTTTACACGCACAAAATGCAAGCGAATGCGTGAAAAAAGAGATAAAAGAGAAATAAGAAAGATGCACAAGCTTGTGATTCTCTTCCTGTATTATAACGTTTTCATGGTTTTTTAACGAGGACTATGACAGCAGTCATAGTCACTCTTTTTCCATGTCAGCTATTGTATAGTTAGACAATAAAATTAATATCAATCAATATGGTATGAAGGAATAATTTTCATCTGCACTGCCTTTTTAAAATTTGCTTCGCCAACGTATGCCCATTCAACTCAACACAATTATAGCGATTCAGGCTGATGAAACTTTCTCTATAAAAAAATGCCGTTCCAGATTTTATAGACGCGTTCAGCGGGATTCAAGGATACATCAATGAAGGAATAAATCGAATAATTAAGTGTCTTCAAAAACATTGCCGTTCCTTCAGAATCTGGTACGTATTCGAGAAGACAAGAAATTACTTTTGGAAAGCATATTTTCTCAACAGACAACAAATTTTGACGATCTTTTGGATTCACCACATTAGGTGTTAATAAATTAATAACTCAACAACACTACTGAACTACGTATTTCGTAAAGGTCTAATAATAACCTCATTGTTATCGAATCACTCTAATGACGTTCACAGTATGTACTTTATGGCGGGTAAATTAGAAAGAAAGTGATACCAACCATATCCAAAATGTGAAAGTGCACGGACCAAACAAAACAACACAATGAGGATCGGTAGTTCACATACCATCGACAATGTGATCAAATGATTAACCATTTGAGGTTTAACATCTCAATAAAACAGTGCAAATTTTTCAAAACTTTTAAACGAAGCAATACTTATGAAATCGGTTATCGTTATGAATGCAAGAAATTCGTCGTTAATATCTCCGAAACGACTTCACTATTTTGCTCATCTTTGAACTTTAATTAGGACATACTGTGCTTTTTAGAGGAAAAAACGATGTACCTTTGAACGCTTTCCAAAAAAAAAATTGGTGACGGAGGGACCTTTTTTATTTTTGACATATCAAACCATGCTTCCCCTTTCTCAGATGAACTTCGCACAGTTTTAAAAGAAGTATAATACAGAAAAAAATTATAATCTAAAAATCCTAGTAAAAATCATATTGATTCCATGGAGTCAATTAAATCCATTAAATCGATTAAATCTCATTAAATCAATTAAATCTCATTAAATCAATTAAATCTCATTAAATCAATTAAATCTTCTAAGCTCGGAAGTGAGTGACCCCTCGTGAAAACGTTCCAGTACACCAAATCCAAGCACATCACGATAAGTTCATTTCGTCAGTAAAAATAAAAAATTACAATCACATGGCATTCCGAAAACAGAAAATGAGTTACTTCGACTTTTAATGTCAAATTTCATCTTTAACCTATTTAAATAAGAATTCTAAATTTTTAGTTTATAATCAAAATGTCTGACGTGAAAAATATGTAATTGGGCATGTGTAGCCTGTATATTTAATTCGAACTAAATAAATAAATACTAAAGCGCATATGGCCAACAACTTTCTAGAAGATTGTAAGTATGATTGTATCTCATTCAAAAAACAGGGACATAAGCGTTCCTACGTTACATTTTATCCAACTACATCGCGGAACTACCCTGTACTGTTTTCCATTAACACTAAGGAACTCATAACTCGAAGAGAGTGGAAAAATTCACACCTAATATTAGCTATGGCGAAACTTCATAGTAGTACGACTCACGAAAACTGTCAAATTTTCAAAAAACTGCTTTGGGCAAGCAATAGCCGGACTTTTTAAAATTTTGCCTTTTGACCCAAAATGTTGTAAATGATCGAATGCGTCGATGAAAATAGGTCCTAAGCATGGTTGGGTTCGCTAGTTTGGCTCGCTAGTGAAATTTTTCCATTTTCTCTAGTTATTTTGAGTAAAACAAATAAGTACACTCATTCTAGACAACATTGGCATCATTTCTTCCGAAGCAACTGATAATCGAAAGCCATTAGTTTTAGCCCTAGATCAAAAATAGTGATAAAAATAGCACCAAACTAGCGAAAATTGAAATTGAAGATGGATCGTTAATTACGTGCTGTTGTATATTAGTTCTTTGACAAAAAAGTTGACAAATGTAGCCAAGAAAATATTAAGGCCACCAAATGGTTCAGTTTTTAACTGAACATGATCGGAAATTGTCAAAATGGAACTAGCGAGTCAAACTAGCGAACCCAACCATGGTCCTGAGTTAAAAAAAATATTGTGCATTTGACGACCCACCCTAATTACTTAACCAAGTATTCAAGGAAAATCATCGGCCACCTTATAAATGGCAGAGAAACAAAATTTTGTCCATTCCATGTGGCCGAACCACTCAACTGATTTCCACAAAATTTTTTTTCAACATTATTTAGATACAGGAACGGAAAAGTGAAAATCGAAAAGTTTCTGAGTTATGATACAAATTTACCATACAAATTAGAAACTTGTCGGTTTTCCCTTTACCGTTCCTGTAAAATGCTTCCATTTGACTCCAAAATGAACAATGCTCGTCTACTTTCTAAGATATTTGCGAAAAAGTTTCACCAACACTCGAAAAACCATGTTTTTTGGTCACTTTTTTGACCATATCCCCGGAACCACTTGGCCGATTTCGTTTAAGTATCAACACAACAATCAAATTTTTGAACATTTTAAGGGGAAGACCTTTAAAAGTCGGGTCCTATTTTTATTCTCTAAAGTTTGATAGAGCTAGATTGTATATTTACTAGAACTTTTGTAGGCATTTGTGAACAGCCCACAGATTGCAACCGTACATATTAACATGCATACAAAGCGCTTGAAGTGCGTACACTTTGATTGTTCGAATTCATTGTTTGGCGCATATTACGGTGTTCAGTTCGGGATGATCGATTTCTCGATGTCTAACACAGATCCCTTGACCCTTTGTTCATATACGTTGTTATGTCAGTTTTATTTTAAACGATAATTGTTTCGGATAGATTTAAAGTTTATTTATTTTTTTAAACTCAGATCGTTGAGTTGTAATTTTAGATGATTAAAACAGTGACAATACATGAAGCGGTGTAAAGGAAATATATTAATCGGGGGCAATTAGCAGCCTAAATTTGGTTCATTAAAGTGCAGTGGATCAACGTTGATTGTCCGTATTTGAATTTTCTCTGGAAGTGCTAATACTTCCGATTAGTTACTGGAACCGCTGCTTTTATTACGTTGTTCTTACTTTGATGCTCTTTATGGACGAATTACCGCACCTCCCTAGGAAGTCGGTTAGCTTTGACGATATGATGCACACAAAATGTTTTTAGTCTTTAAAATTTTATAGCTGGGGGCGGCAAAATTTGGTTGCCAATGGGGTTGCCAAGGGTTGCCAAAAACTTGTGGCCATACAATGATTCCAAAAGTTAAATAAAATTGGCTCTATACTTTCTTTTCAAATTGAATTTGGGCAAAATCGGTCGAAAACTTTCGAAGTTACGGTCGAAAAAGTAGTCAAAAACGTGGTTTTTTAAAGGTTGGTGGAACTTTTTCACTTATATCACTACGAAATTAGAACGGTTTTGAATGAAAGATGTGGGCGTCAGAAAATCACAAAAATAAAATTAGTGGAAATCTGTTGAGTGGTTCGGGCTGTAGTGTCCTTAATGTGGGCCAAACTAACGCTGCGCAACCCTACACGATATTTGGTGGTTTTTCGTGTATATTCCTTTACGTTAAGTTAAGTTATTAGAGAGTTTGGGCAAAGCGACTTATAGCCAAATTTATAATATATACATATAGCTATAAGTAATAAGTTATAAGTTATATACTTACGTTTTATGTTATAAGTTTACGTTACGAACTCACAGCAGTTATAGTTACAAGTTACAAATTTACGGTTACAAGTTACAAGTTTATAGCTCAGATCAGTATTGTAACTGATCTAAATAAGTACTGATCAGTTTTAAAACTGATACTAATCAGTACTGATGAGTTTTAAAACTGATCCAGATCAGTACTGATCAGTTTCGAAACTGGTCCTCAATACTAATCAGTCTAAAACTGATATGTATGAATACTGATCAGTTTTAAAACTAATCCGGATCAGTACTCATCAGTCTGAAAACTGATGTGGATCAGTAATGATCAGTTTTAAAACTGATACGGACTGATCAGTCTTAAAACTGATTCAAATACGTACTGATCATTTTCACTACTACTAATCCAAATAATTTTTGGAACTGATCAGTACTGGTCTGAATCAGTTGCAATACTGATCTGGGCTACAAACTTAAAATGTTAACTTATTATGTAAGCTTGTAACCTATAGTTATTTGGCTGAAGTAGCCATTTTTCTTGATTATAGCGGTCTAGTCATAGTAACAGAATGAAGAATTTTTGAGTTAATGAGATTACTTTGTCATTGTAATGACGCTCAGGTTGAACTCAACTAGGATCGCCGAGTTCTTGAACATTTTAGAAGCATCAATATTTCGGCATCTAGTGCCAATCATCAGCCAAGTCATGCAACTTGATATATTGAAGGGGGTTGATTACCGACATTTTACCTTGTAACCTATAACTTAAACATATAACTCAAAACAAATAGCTATATGTATATGTTAAAAACGGCTATAAGTGGCTTCGCCCAAACTCTCTATTCCTTGAAGTTTTTTTTTTAAATTTTCTTCTGCCTAAACTATCTTTTATTTCGCAAACACATTATTAAGGAAACGACGACTAAATCATATATTGAAAAGCTATAGAATAAGCTGAGTACTAAATAACTATAATCAACATTGTAAATCTTTGTAACAACTGAATATTAAATAAAATCTAATCTACTACTACTCCTTTAATGATAAGGTTTTCTGTGCAGTGTTGTAGAGAAAAAACAGGAGATTTTTTTGTCCATTGAAGTATGGAGCGGAGGTCTCTCCTAAGTGCTCTAGGTCTTTTCTAAATTCTGAGCTTATTTTCAGGGTTTGGAGAGGTTTTTAGCGTCGTTGCTTCGTACGGGTTTTTCAATATTGCCCTTTCGACAATTTCCAGTATAATGAGACCAATTAATCTCATTATTATCGCGAAATGCTTTCACTCCAATCATCGCCAAAAGTATTCATTTACGATCAATAATCGTTCGTTCCTCGACATCCGTATCGCGTGTCGAACAAATGATACGATCGCACTGTAATATAATATTCAAATCAATAACGATGAACATTTCTCATCTCTCTATCGCATCGCATAAACCACAAATACCCAGGAAGCGGGATAATAATCCTACGCCCGCCGCCAGTACGAAGGAGAGAGTTTCCCGCGTTAAATTATACGAATGTAAACACATAAATACAATGTCCATCGATAGAGAAATCACTTTTATTCTACGAGTTGATATCATAACAACAAGAACAATTTATACATACTTTCCAAGTATAATTGATTTGTAAAGTTATTTCGTGATTTTTAAAGACAATTATAACGTGAAAAGGAGTCGGAGTTGTTTCATTTATATTTATCGTTCGCCATTCATGATGGTCGATCGTATATACCATTAGTTATATCCTGTTAATGCAAAGCACAGGAAGAAGAGAAATTGCCCATTCAGACTCCGAGACGTAAGAAGAAGTCGATATCCATTCTGGTGAGGAGAAGCGGATTATGTCATCCACTTCATCATCATCGTATACGTTAATTGGTGAATATCGAGACTACGAGATATAAGAAGAAGTCAATATCCATTCTGCCAAAGAGAAGCGGATCATTTCATCCACTTCACTATCATCATACATGTTAATTGGTGAACGTTGAGACAACAGATTTGATGGTTCAGAAAGGTGGGGTAGACGTAAGGAAAGTTTGGTTGAAGAAAGAGGTGAGATGAGAGATTTCTATTTTCGCGAGATTTGAAGAAAGTGCTATTCCTATATCATATTTCGTTGTACATTCTTATTTATTGGAATTCAAGAGATCGTCCTCTCGAATTCATGTGCGGTCATGATCGTGTCGAGCCAACGAGGAGTGACCGTTACACCAGTCCAATTTAATGTGCACGTAATTGTTTGATGCCAAATTCTCAATGAGCAGTGTTGTGGTAATTGTATTATAAATTTCACAGCTACATATATGACTCATTCCTTACTAGTACACAGCCTTTTTAGCCGAAATATCTAAAACGGAACGGGTTACCTGAGTGGTAACGTACTGTCATTCCACCAAGAATATCCGGGTTTCCCCGGTGGGGACAAATTCTGTATAGGATTTTCTTCAATGTATAGCATGAAAGTAATGTTCCTAGGCACACCCAGGCTTCAGAATATAGGTAGTTGTGAATTTGGTGCCAAAACGAATCGTACACAGAAGAATGACAAATATGAATGTGTGGAACAGGTTTTAATATGGAACACCACCAAATCTCAGAAATTTGATGTTCTAAAGCACTTCAAAATTGTTATCCTAGTTCCTTAAGACTATTTTGGGAACTCTGAGAGGAATTTTTATAATCCCATCATGTAAGAAATAGTAAAATTCGTATTTTTGGTCATTTTCAAACTTTTTTCTAACTTTTATTCTCAGTGACTATACTTCTAGATTTTATAAAGAATTGGTCAAGAAATCTAAATTATTTCTGAAACAAGTTGAGTGTCCCTAAAGTAAAACACCATTTTTTTGCATGTCTTTCATTCAACTAAAATTACAAATAACACAATAACACATCAGACATCAGTTTAAGTCAAATAGCTGTGTCTTACTTAGAAATTGAAAAAAAAGGATGATTTATGGCTTGTCTGAATCAGTAGAGACCTTTTTTTTATAAAAGCAAGATTTTCTAACAAGGAAAGACATATTTTCTTTTGTTGCATTTAATTGTGCTGAGAAGCCTTTCAGAGTGCGATCAGACAAGTTTTTATGACTTAATATATCTTTCGTTTTATCCATGTCCTTCACAAAATGTTCATTTACACCCTGTGTTTCACATTAGGAACCATGGTGTTCCACATTAGGTACTCATTTTTATAATGACCGAAATACAGTAATTTTAGGAGGTTGGTCTGAGAAAGCCAAAGGTTTTCGCTAAAGATTTGGGTAAACGTCTGACGCTACAGGAGAGCCGAGGTCGCTTAAGTTTCTCGTGTTGGGCAGCGAATTATACATTGCAAACCCTTTTGCCAATGTCGCTTTAGAACCCGTTACGGACTTAAGATATCGTCATATGAATACTAAGTTTGGAAATATCGATTCTGTCACTCTTATTTTTCATATGAGTGTTCATATGCTGGGTTTATCGAATGCCTATTCCTTGTTGGGTATTTGTGTCCCGCTTTATCAAATTTCATGTTGGTGTAGGAGTCGCCCCTCAAAGTCTCGTGCACAAATGTGCAAATGCCAAATTGAACATTACTCTCCACATTAAGAATCATTGGAAAATGCATTCCGAAGAGTGCAACTGTGGGACGTCGAGATGGGAGCTTATTAACGTTCTTCACGCACCTCTTCTGTAAAGTTTTGACCATTCTCATAGCCGTCTTTTTCGCCGTGCCCCATGCAGCTGGCAAATATTTGAGGCACGAATGACCCAACGCAAAATATATATGTATATCGGTAAGCGCCAATCTAGCTTGCACAAATACTGATTCATGTGAATATTCTCCTATTGACTCCTATATTCAGTTAAAAGGTTCATTTCGAGTAAATTAAATATATTTCACGATGCGTTTCACCTGTGAAAAATTTTTCATTTCACACGGAAGTGGATACTCGGCTTTTTAGGAAAATATTCTCTTGATCTTAAAGATCACTTGCATTCCTTCACTTCTAGAAAAGTCGATAATAGTACATTACATCACAAGGAGCTAAAACGGTGCATTTAGACCCAGGTGGTAAAATGATCAAGACCGAGGGTGGAGTGCAACGGAGTGCAAGTGTGCGATTGATTTTTTCATATTAATCATTTGACTTTTGTTCATGTAAACCTAAAGAAATTTCGTATCGGATTTCAAAATTTAAAGCGATATGTGTGTGTGTATTTACATGAAAAGTGTTTGTGAAGTGAAGAAAAACAATTATCACAGTCTCAGTGCACAGCATTGATAGATGTTACCTTGACTATGATGTTTTCATTTTTCTGTCAGCGGTGAAAGGTGGGAAGAAAAGTCTTTTATTCCCACCTGTCCTTTTCGGTCCTGGTCTAAAAAGTGATGTTCAAATATGAACCTAAAACGCGCTTTTTCGGATGCAAATTCCGTGAAGAAATCTGGCGTTTTTTGTCCGTCTGCACGAAAATGTAATTTATAGGTAGCTGCGGCAATGTTAAGAAACTTTACAAATATAATTGCAAGACTTTTAGTGATTTTTACTACCCCTAAACTCTCACTGTAGACATTTTTGTTACGCAAAAAACGATCGACATTCAACTTGCATGTAAGATATCAATATTGAATATAACTGACATTCCAGTGTTGGCAACGTCACACTGTATCTCATAATCCACATAATAACGAGATGAGTGCGTACCTGATGGCTCCATCAACACAACACACAAACGACAGCAAAACTTCTTTCAGTAGTGCAAATGTTGTAGTCTACGGCAGCTTCGATTCGTTTCAGAAATAATAAAAATCAGAAAAGTTAACAGAAGGCACGAGTCATCAACAAAATAACGCAAGATAATGGTTTCGGTAGTATTGTACAATAATGGCTACAAATAAGATGGTAACTGGCAATAAGACATTTGTCGTTTCTTAAGGGTTGGTGTGACATCTGATTAACCGAATCATATACAAAGAAAGATTTGTTAATGAAAATGTGAAAAATTGAAAAAGCGTTATATGTATTTGATTTATTGATTTTTGGTAGATATAGTACATAAGCTACTTTTTTTAAATTCGCCTACTTTTTTAATAAATCTTTCTCTAGCAAAAGGTTCTGTAAATTCTGAAAAATGTTCTAGCCGGTAGAAAGCTTACAACTTCTTCAACGGGCGGTTTCGGCTTAGTATGGAAGCTTTTTGCCCTCTTCGATATTCAGGAACCGCCCGTTAAAAAAGTTTGAATGTCTTTACTGGTTGGTGCATTTTTTCTATTAAAAATAACAAAAAAATTGCTCCAGCCGGCGGTTTAAAAATATCAACGGGTATGAAAAGCTTCCATATAAAGCTGAAACCGCTTATAGAAAAAGTTATAAGGTCTCTACCGGCTAGAGCAGGATTTTGAAAAACTTTTAAACGGACTCCCTCTTAAATGATCCAAGTCTTTAGCCTGTGTTAATTCAATTATTTTAGCCTTAATCGCCAACGTTAACGTTAAAACAGTCAAAATTATCATAAAACTTTGAAATATTGATTATCTCAACACATAATTTTAAGACCTAAATTCGTAACTGTAGCACTAGTGTTAATCACTTCGTTGTTTAGGATGAATAGAGGAACTTCAGGTTGGTGGCCGTTGATGCTAAAAACTATGGCCTGGGTTTTTTTTTGACATTTAATGTGAGGCCGTTGTGACTCACCAATCGACGCTAAATCAGCATTTACCTTAAGTACCCGAAGACTCCTAGAGACCACATCGTTTTGTGCTCCAAAGTAATTTTGTACATCATCTGCATATAGGTGGGGCTTAGTGTAGCGCAACACATCTGGTAGATCATTTATAAAGAGAATAAACAGCAAAGGAGACAGTGCAGACCCTTGTGAAACGCCTCTAGAGTTTATTATGAAAGAAGAAGTATAGGACGATATTTGCACGCATTGAAGCCGCTCACTAAGAAAGCTGCTTATCAATTCAATGGCTGATGCGCTAAAGAAGTACTTGTCCCGTTGTTTATTTAATAGTAGATCGTGTCTGACACTATCGAAGGCTTTGCTTTAGTCAAGAAGTAGTAGATAGGAAATTTGTTTGTGAGTAAATCCTCTCAGTATGTAGTCAATCACCTGTACCAGGGCCGATGCAGTGCTATGTCTGTACCGAAAGCCCGACTGGAGAAGTGTAACTAGATCAGTTATATCAGGTCGTGACACGAAGTCAGTTATTTGATCAGCAATTATATTCTCTAGTGCTTTTGAAAAACAGGGATAAGATGGATGGGCCTGAAGTCGTCGCATTCATTACCACGGGTTTTTTTTTGTGGGAAGGAAGGATTTTAGAAATTTTCCATATTTTGGGACAGATTGATCGCATGGTTAAAAACGTATTCGATATGTGGAGCTATGTAAGGCAAGGACTTCTTAACAAACGATAGTGGCACTCCGTCTAGACCTGAAGCGTCTGAGCGGATCTCTTAGATGGCTTTGATGACTTCCGAATCATCTATCAAGCGAAAGAGCGCTGGGGATCTTCTTCAGACACTTGAGTGGGCATCGTGGATCCATTCTGGAAGATCTGATTAAAATCTGCTGTTACGCTTCCTTTAGCCAAATAGTTGTTATATTCCTCAGCGGTGTCTGAAGATTTTGCATTTACAGTACCCATGTGTTTTAAATTCCTCCAGATCTTTTTCGATCCCAGGGACAGATCAAGCTTTGGACCGTAATATTCCGCTTTGGCCTTCCTTATTAAATGGTTGGTTTTATTTCGTACTTTATTATATTGGGCGCGGTTTTCGACCGTCTTGTTTCGACTACAGTTGAAGAAAGCCAGCTGGCTTTCGAATATAGCTACGCGAGTGTCATTAGTAAACCAGTTCGGGACGGAATTCGCCCCCTTGCGCGGAATCACTTGTCTCATGGGCGCATGCATGTCAAGTTGTTCCTTAATAATTTCATTGAGATGATGTACCATCTCGTCAACTTCAGTGGATTCGTAAATCAAGTGGCAAGGGGAGAGTTCGAAGCATTGTGCAAGTTTCTCAACATTGATCTTATCATAACAACGGTAAAAGAGTGGTTCATGCTTGCAGATTGAAAACTCCACTTTATATGACATTATGATGAGGTCATGGAACTGTTAGTCAAGATAAGGTCAATCAGGGATGGTTTACAGCCAGGTTGAAAGTTAGTGGGTAGCGTTCCTAGCGATTTAAGCGAGTATATGGCTCATTCCAACGGTATGTAATGTAACATTTAAAAGCCACTCACAATTCTTAATCCTACTTCCAATTAATTAACAAAAATCGAAAAACTAAAAGTGCTGATTTCGTCGTTTACGACTCATCAGTACACCTTGTCTTAAGACCAGGTGTATATCAGCAACGATGGCCATAGAATGATACTCAGACTATGCCAACTCGCCTTTTATACAATCCAGATCCTACGATTGGATGCATGCCATTTGGTTAGCAGTCATAGTAAAATATTACTTCTATGGGTGCAATTGTACCAAAACGAGAATTTTCTCAATTTTTACCATGTAATGCAAGGAACGTTATTTGCATCTTTTTTGCTCTTACTACATGGTCTTGAGACAAAACATACCGTTCCTTACATTACAACACATTTACTTTGTAAACTTTGTGAATTTGCTTGCGTTCACCATTGTTTCCCATACAAACTGGTAACTTTTTTATAAAAGTGAACGAAAATACATTTGTGTACACTCAGTTTCTATAGCATTTACATTATTTACAACGGTAGAATGGTTCGTGGAATGAGCCATATGTCAAGGACCTCTCTTAGCATGAGCTCAGTTTACATTTTAGACATTTCCCCCCGGCGTCTGTTAGGAAGTTCTCATTCATATATAGGCGTTATTTCTGAAAACATTTCATCTACAATTTCGATCTCCTCTAATGCCTCTGGTGCTTTTTAAATACCAGCAATTAATATCTTAGCACAGGGGAATATTAATTGTGCAAACAAATATTCCATTCCTAGGTTTTCGGAGGAAGTAACTAGGCACGCATTTAGTCCATTTTTGATATACATGGCGATTCCTACACTTCTCTTACCTAATGAGATTTAGTAAGGAGCTATAAGTATAGGCCACTCCTTACGAAAATAGACCAAAACGGAGAAACATTCTTAACTTGTAGTAGAAACAAATCAAACGTTATACTTAGAACTTGAATAGATATAGGAATCACATGTGAAAGATTATCAAAAAATGCACACAAACTCCAACCAAGCAAAAAGTCAATGTTGTTCATTGTTCAAGGTCGATTCTTAGACCACCAAGGATCATATACGAAAAATTACTAAATTGGTCGTAAATAATGAGTTCACTTATGCGTTAACATAATTTAGCATCATTATTTGTACCATTTCGGGATTCACATTATCCTTGAAAAAAACATTCTCAGTTGGCAAACATATAACATCAAAATGGATGTAAAACATTCTGTTATAATGACAACACATAAACGTTCTTATTTCAATAACTACCAAGCACCCCGCTTGCAAAAGTTGTTCGTTGAAATGCAAACAATTGAACTGTAAGCTTACTTTGACAAAATATTGACGTTCATTCGATAGAATTACTAAAGTAAATGAGATAACAAACACATTTTATGACCACCACGCATGTGGTAATGATTTGACATCACGAAGTCGAAAAAGCCCTGCTGTGAGGGTATTAAAGTACTAAGTTTCCAGAAATGTTTGAAAACATGTTGTAATTGAATTTGAAAATGGGTAACCTGTTATGTTGACAATGCTGAAGGAGCACCTTTCTATGTTGCACTTCAAACAGAAGATAAAAAATTGCGATCGTAAATTTAAATGTAAAAAATTGTCTAGATTCGAACAAGCCATCTCTGAATGAAAATTATGTCAAACAAGAGGAAAAAAAACAAACAATTATATAAATCGCTTTACCGATAAATCTTAATTTTAATGCTCAGCACGTTGTGCAACGAATTTTGGATTATTTTTATTTTTCGCTGTTAACTCTAGAAGCATATCAAATTCAGCCAATAACGTTAACACAAAAAAACGTTTTTTGGAAAATGCCTTGAACAATGTTATGCTGTTTTTTTTTTAACTTATTTTAGGAAATAACAACGAATTCGGTATTGTCTTTGATTACATTTACATTACATATTTCTTCTATTTATGCAATTCATGTCGATAGGTTTAGCATGGAGTTACTATTTGTTGAAGCCGACTCGTAAAACTCGGTGTACTGTTACAATGGTACATAACATCCAAAAATGTACAATGAATTTTTTTTCCATTCTTCTACCGAATGACCTCGATAATTTTTAATCGAAAAACAGGGTTTTCTATTAATTATAATTTAAATTTAATTTTATATCTAAGTTCTTTTTTATCATTTTATTTTATTGAAATGAGTCGACCACGTAATATTTTTTTCAATGAAATCGGGTAATTCAAGGTTTTTTAAGTTTAAGGATCAATTACGAGGCAAAATCATTCAGTTCAATCAATTGATTTTGCTTATTTTAACTAAATTCTACGAAAGACTTCGTACATCCGGCTGAAATGATGACTGTCCACAAAACACTCTAAAAACCAACACACATTTTAGACGCGGAACTTTGAAGAATGGCTTGGTGTTGATGTCCATTAAAGGAGAAAACAAACGAAATTTGAATTGTCGATCTCAGCAATTCTGTGATATAAGAATCATCGAAATACGACGAATTTGCAATTTTGATGAAAATACGTGTGGGCTTTGACAGGAGAATCGCAATTAATTGACGCGAATTAGAAAACTTTCTAATTTTCCGAAATCGGTGGTGACAGTTGTCGATTAACATTGATCGAAATACAACGAAATTGCTCATTCCAGCAATTCATAATTTATCGTTTGTTTTCTGCTTTAGGTTTATTCAAATGAAAAATCATCGCAACGTCCTAACACTTTATAGAACAAATTTTTAAATGCATATGCAATTCCAATTTAGAGTTTTCATCCAGCTGCAAATTATCTTCTCCCGATATTAGCCAACATGAATAACCTTAAGGCGGTGACACATTAGCAATTACTTTCGTTCTATTCTATGATTTTCACAATTTCTTTGACAGAAAAATATAACGACGAAATTTCCATGTGTGTACTACACAACAACTCATTTCTTGGTGGAAAAACAGCGTCGTGTAAGCATATGAAAATTTTTCTTGAAAAAAATAATTTTTCACAAAAAACAATCTAAAATATTTGATAGTAAATAATAGTTACTAATTAATCGCTAAAATAACGCTAGCATCCCGTTTCCGTAACGAAAATATTAATTTTGCACACATAAAAGAACCATAACAAACTTTGAATTCATCAATTTTCAAAGTTTGTATGAAGAGAGAATAGACTCAATTCTCACTTTCGTTGTATTTTCTATTTTGTGTATTTTAGTATGACAGTAGTTGCTATATGTGAAACCGCCTTTATAGAACAAATTTTTAAATGCATACTTATGCAATTCCAATTTAGAGTTTTCATCGTTTTCATCCTGCTGCAAATTATCTTCCCCGATATTAGCCAACATGAATAACCTTAGTCTTCCCCACACTATTTTCATTCCGACTAAATTTAGGCAGTCGCCTTGCAAATCACTGGCATTTTCTGCGATTAGGATTAAATCATTCGTATAAGCCAGAATTTTCATAATTACACCAACACCACGGGTCGTGTTGAAAAGAATTGCAAAACGTGTATATGAAGCCACAGAAGTCTGAAGTGTTTCCTGAAACAAAGAATTGGCTGAAGATTGGCATTGGATGCCGAAATGTTGATCTCTTCTAACAATCTCCATAACGCAGCTGTTCTAGATGTGTTAATGTCTGAAGCGTCATGTCAATGACAAAATAATTGTGAATGTGTATGAGTTGTATGAAAAGTACACTTCTTAACATTCAAAAACGGACAGTTTTCATCGATTTAATCAAAACTCGATGATCTAGATTTCTTATCTTCCACTATTTCCACACCGGCTGTGAACTTTATGGCGCGTCTTTTTAATTCAAATTTACAAGTCAAATAACCAAAGAGCCGTTGAATACAAAACTTCAAATATTAACATTCGAAACATTTCAGCTTCACATTCGTAACGTTCAGCTTAAGTGAAAATCTATATTTTAAATCTTCGAATGTCCGCGGATGTTACGTTAAAACAATTAATGAAATTTCATTATCAGTCAAGGGACCTGACTCATCTAAAAGATGGGGCCTAGTGTGGCTGAAAACACAATAAATACAATCCACGTTGGTGTTGCTGCTTTACGCATACACGGTTGAGATTGGCATGCATTTGACAGTTCTTAATTTGTTAATTCTTGAAATTTCGAATAGTTAGTGCAGAAGGTGAAGAAACAGTGTTTTTTGACCTGTAAAAGAATTTCAAAAGTAATAAAATTTTGACCAGTTCTTTATCTGTGTTTGATTGTTCAATTGTGAATCTTTTTTTTAATAGAAATTCGGTGTAACCCAGCAAAAATTCGCAAATTACGGCCTAGTAAAAAGTGCTTTTGTGTTTTGTATTTCCACTAGCATTATTTCGCTTCCTTATAGAGTTCTTTCAAGTAATTTGTTTTTATTAGAATTTCTAAGCTATTAAAAACAAAGTGTTAAAATTATGTGAAGTTGTAGCAATAAAATGAATAATAAAATCTAATTTAATTTGTGATCTGCCGATTTGTTTTTTTCTTATTTACATATGACATAAAAGCAATGTCCATTTATGTTCCACATATTCTGTGCAAATGTGTTTGTGTAAAATAAAACAATGGACCAATACGACATATGTAAACAAATCGGAAGTTTTGTGTGATGACTACAATTTAAATGAGATTTTATAAATAAGTTCTTTACTCAAACTTCACGAAACTTTAACACTTTGCTTATGATAGTTTAGCAATTGTAATAAAAACAAATTTCTTGCCAATACTATATAAGGAAGCGGTGGAAGAAGGTTGAAATACAAAATACAGAATCACTTTTTACTGGACCGAAATTTGCCAAATTTTGCTGGATTACACCGATTATTCTATTAAAAAAAGGTTCACAACTAAACAATCAAACACAGAACTGGTCAAAATTTTATAACTTTCGAAATATTTTTACTCGTAGAAAAACACTGTTTCACCTGCTGCACTGACGATTCGAAATTTCAAGAGTTAAATCCCAACTGGGAATTGCGGGAAATGTTAAAATTTGATTAGTCAATTTTATTCAGCATTAGTGCATAAAGTATGGAATGCAGCGTTAAAATTCGTTATAAAATTCAAATTTGTTTACATCTTTTGATTTGAAAAGCAACTGTCGTGTTTGGTAAAATAAGGCAAGTGCTACATTTGATACAAAATACGTTTGCTATCCAAAACATTTCAATTTCAATTTTATAATGCTGGTTAACATTTCCCGCAACTGACTATGTATGTTCAAAGTACACAGCTATTGTTTGGATGGTAAGACAAGCTAACATGACATTTCTAGCTAACTTGAATTTAATAACACTGTCCCTTATTGAATGTTAAAAACTGTAATTTAAAAAATTACGATGTTGATTTCGGTATCTACCATATTTTGATGTCGCATGGCGTTTTAGTATGAAAGACATGAAAGAAATCTACGGCTCGTTATATTTAATAGTATATTATAATACAAGGGGAATAATTTCGTAATTATAAAATTTCAGGCGTTAGCCCCGAGAAAAGAATGTCGTCTTGATTGATTTTTCGATTTAGTATGCGGTTGTCATAACAACACACGTTTCATTCTTATTCATTCGTATTGTTTCAGTGTAGCCTACGTTATCTTTAAAGAACCGGGTTATAATAGCGTCATTACAACCCTACTTTTAACAAGAAAGTCGACTATAATAGGCTGATTATAGCGCCATTATTAGTGCAATAATTGGCTTATTATAGGCTCGAATGTGATAAATATCATAACTAACGATTTTTTAAATTTGTCAGACCAATCACATGCGGCAGTTTGTTGAAGTAGAAGCACAGAGTACATAGACTTCAAGTAACGATAGAAAATCGTTACAAATGAAGGATGAAAAATCTACTAGTTTGAAGAATATTTTTTAGACCCGTACGAAGAACGAAGTTCTTCCAAAAGGGGTTTATTTCGTTTACCATGGCGTTTGTTACCAGTCGATTCGACCCGGGAGTAGGAGGGGTGCATCGATCATGGTCCTTAGATGAAGAATCAGAAATAAATAGTTATTTACGCACAAGGGATCAGGCCGAAAGTGCATTGCCGTGTTGCGTATTAAGTTTTTCATGCTTGCTACCAGAAACGAAAGTTGAAAAATGTAAGCCTAAGGGGCGAACGCGAAAGCTTTCGCCCCGTCGGATTACATTTTTCTTTTCGTCCCTGCTAGCAAGCATGAAACATATGAAGGGACCCGTACGTATCAGAATAGATGCGACAAACAGAGTTGATGTTACGAAGAGACTCGAACGTATTTAAGTCAATATTGCCTTAACTCTTAAGTGTATGAAATTGCGTCCACATTAAGTTGTATTGGAAATTGCCGATAGGGCAATATTGAAAAACCCGTCCGAAGAAACGGTGTAAAAAAACCTTTCCGAAAGCACAAAATTGACCCCCAAATAGAGAAAAATATTCTACTCAATTTTCTCTACAACATAGAAAAAACTATTTTTTGGTCTAGGGTCGACCTTAGTACCGACATAGGGCCCTAAGTAAAGGCCTCGGACACACAATTCCAAAGCCAAAAATGTTTCACTCAATTTCCTCTGCAACATAGCAAAAAAAATTGTTTTTTGGTTAGGGCCGACCTTAGGGCCGACCTTAAGACCGACATGGCCCACTTGAGCCCTAAAAACAGGCAAAAGTTTCTTTTATAAACTGTCGGTTATGCCTAGATCTTTCAAGCAAACAAAAAATTTTGAAAATCGGAAAAAATTTACTCGAGTTATGTACAAAAAACACATAGAGCCCTAGCAGAGACTCGACTTTAGTGCCTTAGCTAAGTCCAAGGACTCAAAGTCAAAAAAGTTTCTTCCATAAATTGCTGGCCAGTTCTCTCAAACAAAAAAAAAATTATGAAAATCGGAAAAGATTTACGCGAATTATGCACAAAAGACCAAAAACCACTTAAACGGTCCTAGCTCGGCGGCCCTTGGGCCGACATTACCCATATTCAATCCCATAAAAGATTTTTCGATTATCTTTCAGGGAGAAAAAAGTTTTCGATAAAATTTTTCTTTGCAATGTTCACGTTTCCCTCAACTCCCCGAAAAATTTGAAATTTCTATCGCGCATTCAAATTTAGCGCAAAAAATCTATGATTTGGGAATAACCTAATTTGCTGGGTACGCTTGAAAGTGAAGCTGTCATCTATTTCTTCAAACTAGGTAAAAAAGGTATGAACCGGCAGGCATTTTTTGGATCACATGCTATACGTGAATTCCGAACCACGCCTAACGGTAGCTAGCATTTACCATTAGGATTTCTTCTGGTTCTAATTATACCTCCGCCTAACTTTAGACTTAGGGAATGCAAAACCGGTTTGAAAACCGGTATCATTAGGGTACGTTAGCAAAAAAGCCGTTCGGGGAAACGTAGTTGAGAATTACATGTCAGATGTGTAACTGTACGCAGTAGAAAATGTACATCTCACATCGTCTGGTGGGTGGGTCTTTCGTCTCAAAATATATGCAAAATCTCATAACATCTGAGATGTAACATCCCAGAACGATGCACCACCGTATCTCTCCCAAAGCATGCAACATCTCATATTTCCTTTTCAACTCAGTTTCCAGTATGCTAAAGTTCTCTATTAACCCGTTAGTTGAAAACTAAAAATAAATTTATTACTGACGATTCTCACGATTCCTATTTTTAAATACTACAAGAATTTGTGACAGATTGGTAGGGGGGGGGGGGGGTTTGTAGAAATGTTACGTAACAAACACTTTTACAACCAAAAACTTTATTTTTAATTAAATTTGTTAAAAATCGCATACGAGAAACGTTTTTGTGATCATCTGTTATATGCTTTTCACTTGGTGACGCAATTCTATTGTTTCTAGTTATCTTTCTCTAATTTTGACAAATCATAAGATACCACGTTGAACGTCATAACATTTGCTTGTTTTTGTTAAAAAATAAATTCCTCAGTGTTGTTACGTAACAGGGAGGGAGGGTTCGAGTGATTGTTACAGTGTGTGACAACGACGGGGGGGGGGGGGGGTAGTGGCCAAAAATGTGTTGCGTAATTTAGGGACTGCCCCAAAGGTAATCGAATTATCTTTTTCGGGATTGAATCTGGGCACTGTCGGGCCAAGGGTCGGGTAAATATATCGGGTCTTATCTTTTCCTTTTTCAAATTCTTTTTTTTTCTGAAAGAATCTAAAAATTAGAACGGAAATCACTACGGAAGGTTTTAAATAAAAGATATGGAAATCCGAAAATCACGAAAATTCGGAAATTAAATTATAGAAAATCTGTTGAGTCGTTCGGGCTGTAGTGTCCTTAGTGTGGGCCAGACTCACCACCCAAGTATCACACGACCCTACACGATACTTGGTCGTTTTTCGTGAACATTTCTTTAATGATGAGGTTTTTTGTGAAGTGTTGTAGAGAAAAAAGAGGCGAACTTTTATGTGTTTAAGTGTGGGCTAGATCAGTTCTAAGATAAGCCCCAGTAAAAAAGTTGTTAACTTTTTCTTTTAAGTTTTTTGGAGAGATTGTTTGCTTCGTTGCTTCGGACGGGTTTTTCAATATTAATAGCAATAATCCGCCGTTACAACCCGTCCGGGTCAGAGGCTAGATCATTTTATTTACTAATTCCGCAAGTTTTTGTGAGCTTTTGCTCACATGGATTCTTCTTAGAGATCCTTTCGTTACCGAAATTTTTACTGTACCAGTGCAGGATCCTTTCGTTAGGGGCCGTTCATAAATTAAGTAACGCTAAAATTGGCATTTTGTTAACACCCCCCCCCCATTCTGTAACATTTATTTGTTCAAGTTTGACAAAATTTTGTTCGAACCGTAACGCTTGCCTATACCCGCCCCCTCTTGCGTTACGTAATTTATGAACCAACCATAACCGAAGTTTTTACTGTTTCAGTGCACATTGCACACAAACCTAGTGCCATCTATGATGTCCTAGGTGCGGAAACTAGTAGAGCTTAGAATGCCGGTTCGCCCCTGCAATGTGTGTTACCGGCAGGTATTTTTTGGATCACATGCGTAACGTGAATTCCGAACCACACCTAACGGTATCTAGCATTGTATCATTAGGATTTCTTCTGATGCTAATTATATCTCCGTCTAAAGCTAGACTCTGATATTAGTACACAAAATTCATGGATGATGGGGGACGTCATAATTGTCATTCTTCTATGTTCGTTTCGTGCGGCACTAATTCCACAACTACCCAAATTATGAAGCCTTTGTGTGTCTTGGAACATAACTTATATGCTCTTCATTGAAGAAAAATCCTTTACAGAATTTGCCCCTACCAAGATTGAACCCGGATATTCTTGGTGGAAAGCCAGTACGTTACCACTGAACTAACCCGTTCACTCGCTTTTATTAAGTTAATGGACTGTTGCTTTTCGGAAAACTTGATGTTTTTTAATATAAACGGGAAAAAAGTTTATTAGTTATTAGAGAGTTTCAGATGTGCCAACAAAGGTAGATAACAACATAAACTCTCACACTAAATTGGCAAGTCACTCTGATACTTTTAGAAACTTATCCCATGAAAATTTATGGTGGGCGTTTTTGTTGCTCTCTTTGTTGGCAAATCTGAAGTTCTTTATTTTTCAGTCTTTGTCAGTGTTAAACCTCCGAATATCCCGAATATAGCAAATTCTCGTGCTACGTTTCAAAGTCCGCATAGGCGAAGTCACTTGACTTTTCTTCGTCTTGAGTACTTTGGCGTAATTTAATAATATTTTATGCTACAAGAAGGCCTATTCTGAAAACATATGCAAGGGACCCATACGTATCAGAATAGATGTGGCAAACAAAGTTGATATTGCGAAAAGAGTCGAACGTATTTAAATAAATATTGCCTTAACTCTTAAGTATTTGAAATTACGTCCACATTAGGTTTTGGAAATTGCCGATGCAACATAGGAAAAAACCATTTTTTTGTCTAGGGCCGATCTTAGGACCGACCTAGGGTCTTCAGAAGAGGCCTCGGATAAATACTTATATAGACAAAAATATTTCCCTCCATTTTCGCTACAACGTAGTGAAAAACCATTTTTTTGTCTAGGGCAGACCTTAGGACCAACCTAGGGTCATAAGGAGATGCCTCGGACACATACTTCCATATACAAAATGTTTTCCTAAATTTGCTCTGCGACATAGCAAAATTTTTTTTTTTGCTAGGGCTAACTTTAGAACAGACCTGAGGCCTACTTCAGCCCTAAGCACAGGCACAGCGCTCAAATTTGTTTTTGAATATAATTCGGTACTCGATTACCTCTCAAATAGAAAAAGAATCAACAAAATCAGTTAGGATTTATCCAATTTATCTAAGCAAACACGTTGGGCCCTAGTAGAAACTCGTTTTAAGGTCCTGACTGAGTCCAAGGGTTTCTAATAAAAAAATTTTCTGCCATAAAACGGGAGACAGTCCTAGACCTTTCGATCAAACAAAATTTGAAAATCGGAAGAGATTTACTCGAATTAAGTACAAAAAACACGTAGAGCGCTAGCAGAGACTCGTTTTTAGTCCCCTAGCTATACCCGAGGGCCCAATCTCAAAAAAAATTTCTTCTACAAATAGTAGGGCTTTCATAGACCTGTCGATTAAAAAAACAGTTATGAAAATCGGAATAGATTTACTCGAGTTATGTACATAAAACACGTAGGGCCATAGCATAGACTCGTTCTTAGTTTAAAAAGTTTCTTCCATAAATTGTCGGCCATGCCCAGATCTTTCAAACAAAAATAAATTTATGAAAACCGGAAAAGATTTACTCGAGATGTGTACAAAAAACTCATAGACCCCAAGCAGAGACTCGTTTTTACTGCCCTACCAAAGTCCAAGGACTCAAATTTAAAAACGTTTCTTCCATAAATTGTCGGCCATGCCCAGATTTATCAAGCAAAAAAAATTTATGAAAAACAGAAAAGATTTACGCGAATTATTTACAAAATACCAAAAACCACTTAAACGGCCCTAGCTCGGCGGCCCTCGGGCCGACAGTGCCTAGATTCAATCCCAAAAAAGATTTTTTGATTGCCTTTCAGCGAAAAAAAGTTTTTGACAATCGGTGGAGTTTTTTTACTCAAGTTATCGCGGTGACAGACGGACGGACGGACGGAAAAATGCCATTTACGATTTTCGGAGGTTTTTCGGGAGTTCCAAACAGCATTTAATAAAGTTTTGATGTTCTAGACAAGAGTATGGTATTCCATAAAGAAGCGAAAAAAAGATTTGCGTGAAGGTTTTGGTCAACTTTTTTTTCACGTGACTCGCTCTATTATACAGCCATGCCTTTACAACTTCTCGCGTTTTATGAGATACAAGTGTCATGTCGCACGTATCGATCAGGAATGTATTTGTGAAGGGTCGGACTGGCTATCAGGGCTCTGGACCGGCCCGAAACATTGATTTCTGTGGCATAAGCGAGAGGTTTTTTGCTCATGTTTCTATCTGATTTAAACAGTGGGGGATAAAATGTTAAGTGCTATGACGTCGTCTTATGTAGAATTTGTTAGATACTTATTAAATAATGCTACTTGCGTCGCTGACGAAATTTTTTATGCAAATGGCTTTTTGTAAAAAAAATGTTCAATAGAAAATGGGATGGTTTTTGCGCCTCAAGAGAAATTTTTTAATCCAACGGTACCTCGGTCGCAAAAATTGGTTACAAATTGGATTTTTGGGTCCATTTTGAGTTTCAATGTAATTTTGGTCACTCTGAGCGGCTGAGCTACTGTAATTCCTCTTATTCAAATGGTCGCCAAAAATTCAATTTTGAACCAATTTTTTCGAGTAGAGTATCGTTGGAAAGGTACTTTGAGTGGCTTTTCGAAAAAAATAACTTTAGAAAAATCTAGGTGGTTATGTGAGAGGTAGACTTAGAGAAATGTTCCCGAATTTTACGTCTTTCACAGAAATTGCTATCAAAATCAAAGAACGGGTCCAAAGGGAGTTAGTGCTTAAATGGAACTTGCGGCTTCTTCACCTACTTTTGGTTTTTTGGATCCCCGCTGTTTCCGATCTCCAGACAACTTTGAAAAAGTGCATTTTTTCAACTTTAAATGGCTCTAGTCGCCGCCATAAGCGGTTTTTCGCCGCGTTTGGAATTTCAGTAAAATTGTCTTCAAAATCTAAACAAATGAGACCAATTTCACTTTTATCCAATAATTTGTTGATGGGATATTGCAGAAAAACGTTTTCGGCGACTTTGGTGCAGAGATATTTTCTCAGATCTCTACAGCCCAAAACGTTTCTTTATAAAAAAAATTTGCTCTACGATTTTCTCAGGACAGTCCAAGGAATCGACAGACCCAATTTGGGGGGGGGATCGGAGATGTGATGTATTTGACCTCCATACAACTTGGTCGAAGTATTGGCAAATTCACTCTTAAGCTATCCCATGTCTATCTTGGAAATTTGTGCCCCTATTACAAAATATTATGAAGTAAAATCGATAACTCCTTACATACAAGCGTTTCTTATGGAGAACATATACATTTTTCTTACATACTTCACTTAAAAATACACAAAATAGTTTAGAAATAAAATTTTTATTTGGAAAAAACTTGAAAAAGTCGTTAAGAAAGGAAACTTTTCACAAAATGGAAAAAGAGTCAAACACGATCTCTTACGAAGAACCCTCACTGTTATGAGAATCGAACAATAATTTACGAATCCGTCAACACAACCGGGAAATTTGGAAATTTTTTGGATTTGAAAAGAAATTTTATATGAAACAGGGCGTTCTACGATTGCCAATCGAATGAAGGCAGCTAAGCTTTGAGCTCTAGTAGATTAGCTGAACTACTAGACAAACAAGTAGCCCCAACATTGGAGTATGTAAATTCAATTCATTTTTTTTTTTACTATAAAAGTTTTGTTAACAAAGAATGTGATGATAAGCAGTTTATGAATATGACGCCATCAAAAAAGCCGATTTAATTACATTCGACCGACACACAAAATAGCAAGCACACTCCAAAAGATTTTTCACAACTTCGAGTCATTTATTTTTTGTGTTCACAAAAATTAATTGACATTCAAATGTCCTCAAGTGGATCAAACGATGAATTAAAAATTTAATTAGAAAATGCTTTTGAGATGATAGTGCACAAAATATGTGGATGATACACAGGTAACTTGTTTCAATTAAAAGACTACCGTCCGATCGGTTTCAATTCGGTTGATTATTTGTTAAGTCATTCGGTTGATAGCTACTGAATTTTTCATTTATAATTCTTTCCAACATACCCTACATTCCAATGATAAATAGACGTAGTACAAATTTTTCTTTATTTTGATTTCCTTGGGCCATAGTTAATAGAAATCAACCTGAAATATCATCGAATCGAAAAATACTTTTACACCTTAAATGAATAATATTTTAATTATAAAACTAATTTCTTGAGGAAATTCTTTTCTATTGTACTAGCCGGCGAGTTATTGTTATTTATTGTGATGAGCTCGCCAGCGGATGTAGAGAAGCACTGGATGAATGTTGGGCGCATCTATTGATTATTTCGACCTCCTGTTGTGAACTTACGTTACCCGTTTTTTGTTCTTGGCCCGTTTTTTTGTGTTGATTTTTAACCAAAAAAAATTTTTTTTTGAAGAAAAACTATGATTTTATTATTGATTGACTTTAATTGAGCAAAATTTTTTACGACGTTCGTCTCTATGATTAATACGTGTGTATACCAAAGCAACGTGAGCCGTGTTGAATCATTTTACTCTACGATAAAAATGAATGAAATATTTTTTAATATTTTTGTTGGTAGCAACATTATTGTTATGTCGGTTGTCTGTGAAAACAGTAATTGCTTTTGGATGCTTACTGTAAAAAGCTCTATGGGCTTTTTAAACGTGAGAAGATATAAAAGACACGTTTACTATTACACACGTAATTCTATTGTATTGAACATTCATTCGAAATTTTGTATTTGTAATATGTTGAAGTTTTTTTCGATTTTTATTATTTTTATATTTTTCATCTACGAGAAATAATTCGTGGGAATATGTAACATTGATCTTTCGAAATCTTATTTATACATTTTTACATGCTTCAGTTCAAATTCAGACGTTCAAACATGAAATAGACCAATGTGTACAAAAAAGGGTTTGAGACATTTCTAGCACGAGCTTAAGGCGAGTTCTGGAATAAAAATGGCCGAAAAAATGTTTCGCAAAAACTACGAATAGCTTTTTTTTCTAAGTGACGTCAGAAGCACACGACTAAGTTCAACGTGACTCACGTATTTCTCCCGGACACGCAGATTGCCTAATATTAAAGTTAAAACATACGCACTTGAGTACATGCGTAAGCGTGCTTGAGTAAAATGTATGAATTGTTTCCAAACTCAGCTAGTGCTAGCTATTGAGTAGGGTAAATGTCAGTGCACGACGATAGCAGTGTTTCCCACTGTGACAAGTTATCGGTCATGTCGTAGTCTCCGGCCAACCATAGTTTCACTAGTAATGGGCCACTTTTAGCATTGAAATATGGCCGGTTACTGTTGCTGGCCGAAGATTACCACATGGCCGATAACTGGTGCAATTTTAAGTAGTTTTCTACTAGTGAGGGTGCACAATTTTTTCATTTTTAGAGGTGGTATAAATAGTCGCAAGTTTGCTGTAGGCACTGTCAAACTTTCTAGACCCGTACGAAGAGTGAAGTTCTTCGAAAAGGAGTCTTATGCGTTGAATCTGGGCACTGTCGGTCCTAGGGCCGCCGAGCTGGGGTCGTTTAAGTGGTTTTTGGTATTTTGTACATAACGCGAGTAAATCTTTGCTGATTTTCATAAATTTTTTTTGTTTGAAACAACTGGGCATGCCTGACATTTTATGGAAGAAACTTTTTCAATTTCGGGCTTTTGGACCCAGCCAGGGCCCTAAAACTGAATCACACTAGGGCCCAACGTGTTTTTTTCTACATAAATTAGGTAAATCTTATCCGATTTTCAAAAACGTTTTTTTCCTGAAAGATAATCAGGAAACCAATTTTAAAAATGAATTTGGGCGAAATCGGTCGAAAACTTTCGAAGTTATGGTCGAAAAAGTGTTAAAAAAAGTGGTGTTTTGAAGGTTGGTGGAAGTTTTTCACTTATATCTCTGCGAAATTAGAACGGAAATCACTCTTGAAGATTTAAAATAAAAGATATGGACATCAGAAAATCACAAAAATTAAATTAGTCAAAATCTGTTGAGTGGTTCGGGTTGAAGAGTCCTCAGTGTGGGCCCAACTCACGCTACGCGATCCTACACATATATGGTGGATTTTTGTGAATATTTCTTTAATGAAGAGACTTTTTGCGCAACACTGGCAAAGAGGCAAACTTTTTTGTTTGTGGAAGTATGGATGTCGGATGGTCGGTTCTAAGATCGGTTCTGGTGCAATTTTTTTGCTTTTCAAATTTTTTCCTTTTTCGGGCTTTTTTAAGGATTGGAAATTTTTTTTGCACCGTTTCTTCGAATGGGCTTTTCAATATTGCCGTTTCGGCAATTTCCAATCCAATTTGATGTCGACGCAATTTCATACACTTAAGAGTTAAGGCGACATTTACTTAGATACGTTCGAATCTTTTTGCAACATCTATTCTGTTTGGCACATCTATTCTGATGCGTAGAGAGCCCGCATATGTTTTTTTTTCTTATGAATAGGCAGGCCTCAGCCCTTTGCTTATAATGAAAGCGAAAAATCAGGAGGCGTAAAATCCGAAAGCGTCAGAAGCTGGATGCATCCAAACCCAAGGGAATGTCCGGATTTTGTAGCTCCCGGATTTTGTATCCTCCGCATTTTTAGTGATACTAACTATGGAAGAATAGTGATATCACTTCACCGTGATAATTCTTGTTCATCATTTGTCTTGTAACTTCTTTTAGGATACAGTATTTTGAATTGTTTAGACAGTTAACTGAAATTTCTCATAATACATAAAAATTGTAATCCTGGGGTAGCGATCTTAACTATATTAATTTGCCCCCTCACCCCCACGCTTGCGGCGAGCTTGGATACGCGGCCGTACGTGCATGGGGCTCAGCTCCAAACCCCGCTAAGGGCTCTGTCCAAAAGCGAAATCAAGATTTTCACAAACTTTGTTGAACCTGATGTTCTAACAATAATTGAAACACTAAGGTTGTATTTTGTGTTAATTATTTATTGCGTGTTCTCTGGTCAATTGCCGGTAATGGAATGAATGTTAACTGTTATGAGGTGTGATGAGTGAATGTTTTCGTATGTGTATATGTGTTATAACTATGTAGGGGTCGAGCCACTACACCATTATGTTCACATCCTGCGGCTCAGCAGTGTAGAGAAAACGATTAGTATAAAGAAAATGTCGCTGATCGCTGCTCTAATAAATACAACCTCGTTTTTCTTTCGTCCGGATTTTTGAAAATATTCCGGAATTTGACGCCTCCGGATTTTGACGTCTCCTGATTTTGACGCTTCCTGATTTTGAAACCTGCGGATTTTTTATTCGGATTTTTACGCCTATGGATTTTGTGCCTCCGGTTTTTGTAGCGACACCCTGGGTCTTAGTCAGTTAGCGTGTTATGCGTGCTGTACATTTGCGGGTGTCGAACATCGAACGCACATAACATAAGCTACGTAACAAGACTCAACGTTTGTATACAAAAAAAGACGTTACTACGCAATGTAACAATCGCATTTTGTATCTTTTTCACTCTTACTACATAGTTTTTAAAAATCGAGACAATACATACCGTTCCTTACATTACACGACCATTCCATCGGTACTTCTATTTTGTAAATTGTAAACGCTATAGAATTTGAGTGTACACCAAATGTAGTTTCACTTACTCAATATGAAAAATATACCATTCTGCTTCGCATTTTGCATGAAACAATGGTAACTCAAGCAAATTCGTTATGATAATGCAGTATAGAATGTGTTAACCTGTACATTGAATTAAAATATCGACCGGTACTTTTGATTAATTTTATTGGTAGACTCATTTTGAATAACGGTCGTTAAACCATCCCATTGGAAATAACTTGTTTCAAATAATAGTAGATTATTGAACAGGCCAGTAAGTGACGCGTTAAATAATTGTATTTTTGAATATACAGGAATAACATACAAACAAATAATTACGCATCGAGGAATGTTTTTAAGCAAAAAGCTTTGAGAACTGTTTTTGGACGAGGGTAGAGCCGAAGGCGAGGAATATAACTACACGAGTCAAAAAACAGTTCTCAAAACTTCTTGCTTAAAAACATTCCGAGATTGCGTAATTGTTTGTTTGTATGTTATTCCTGTATATTCAAGAAAATTATTTAACAAGGCTCTTACAATGGCCTGTTCAATATGCTGGTTTATCTGAAAAAGCGGTCGGTATAGGTGAGACAACAATTTCGGATTCACAGTACTTTTCACGTTGCGCAAATTGGTATGATATGCATGATTGTGTGCAACGGTATTTTCGATTTATTTCAGTGTCTGCATTCTTGAATTCTTCTTATGAAAGTCTCGAAAATTCTTTAAAATTCATGAAAATTACGAAAGGTTAGTACAATGTAAGGATTTCTGGATTTTGAAAGCACCCTTAGGTTGTGACTCCTCCTTTTCCACAATAGTACACCGATTTCGTGTCGAATTATGTCCTTTAATGAAATTTTGGCACTATTAAAAAGGCCACGTTGGAATCAACATAAAAACGCCTTTTTAAAATCATAGTTGGTCAGAAATTGTTCAATCAAAAGTACTAACCAAGTGAAAATTCATGAAAATGTTTTCACGAATATAGGCAAAGTCTTTTTGAAAAATACAGTTCTGCAAAATTCATTCCTTTCAGTAATACATCATTGCATAGAGTCGTTTTGCTCTGTTTTTCCTTAATCAAAATAAAGTTCTATTGAAGAATCTAACCAGAGTCATCTGATATCTGGTTTGAACTCATTGTGGATCGCTCTTTTCATTTCAATGTAAGTTCTTGAGAGTCCGTCTCTTCATTTTTTTAATCAGCTCGTCGCGTCGCGTCGGTCGGAGCATTTTGAAAAAAACTTTATTTTGATTCACGAATACGTCATTCGTACAAAGCACATATTTGTCGGTATATAGTGAGCATAATGTCACATGAAATTCAATTAATTCGTTGTTATTGGCTTCAGTAACTATACTTTCGTATTAAATTCAAGTAATTTATTTCTTCAAATAAAGATGCATTTATCGGCCTATTTTGCGGCCAGTAAACATACCATACCGGCCGCTTTCAGATACAAAAATTTATCAAATAATTTTTTTCCTCAATTTTTTTTTTGAGTCCTGTGCGTATGTTGCTCAACACTAAACAACAAGTAAAAATTATCATCCTCACAGTCGCTAGTAAAAATAACGTAGCGTTATTTCCATCTTAACTCTCTCTATGCTCCCTACTGTGGAGTGTCGGGAGTGTCAGTCAACGTTGTACAGTACAATATATTGTAAATTACAAATGTCAAATTATATGGAAAAGGATTCACCACTTCATAACACTTTACACAATTTTACAAACTCGTCCATTTGGGGGAATTATTCGGATTGTTACACGATTGTGACGTGTGTATCTCGGATGTATACGGAGGTAACAATTTTCAAAAAACAACAGAAACTGAACCCTTGAACTTGAATCACGAGCTTTTCAGACAAACCAAACATTCGAGCTCAGTTAAGTAATGAACTGTTTTTCGTTTATTCTTTAAAATCGATATAATAGGCAATAATGGTAATAATGTGATATACGGCGATATTAAAATAAAAATTAGGAATATTTTGTTAATAGCACAGTCATGCATTTCAAACTATTTGAAAACAAAAGTAAAATCGATTCAAGCATTTTACGCATGCAAAATGACTTTAATTATAATTTACTAATTTAAATAATTGTATAGAAATTGGAAAAGAAAGCACAACAGCTCGAAACTATTATTATGATGCAATCAAAAAATTTAACTGATAAAGAAAACTCGGAAGTAGAGCACTCATTATATCAGCACCATTAAGCGTAAAGGATGCTTGAAAGCTCAATTTGAACAGTTCTAGCTAGGCTAAACTTACAAACGAACCAAGGATATAATACAAGGATGTGATACATACCGAACGTGGTACAACCATTTGTCGATTCACATTACTCAAATATTTTGCAACAAAGAATTAATCAATTAGAGGCCTCTCGCGCCCACTTCTCTTTTAACGTTTATAGAAGTAATTTTCATTTCATTTATTTTCAATAGAGTTACATTAATTTTTCCAATTATAATATGCTTTCCCACTGTGCCTCGCACTGCAAAGGGAATTAGCTAATGTAAAATTAACAAGAAATTACAGAGAAATAATATTTATGAAGATGTATGCATAAACACATACATTCCACTTTACACTACTCAATTTTCGCTCACTAGAAATTACTGAGAAATTTTATATAACAAAAGCGAAAACCAAAATAGAAAGTAAATTGAATTGTTTACGCAAAAATGTAATCCATAGGATTTACTAATTTTTTTGAGCATGTCTGCACCGTTAGAAAAACGCACGGTTTTCGAATTTTTGCTCCGGAAGGACGCTACTTAGAGAGACGGTTTCTTCTAGACAGTAAAAGAGTTTCATCAGGAGAATTTTTTGGTATCATTAGAAAATGGCTGCCAACTGTCAAAGTGACGCCATCTTGGATTTTTTGCTAAATTCTGTAAAAGAATACCTAGACAGTTGGTTTCTTCAGGAAAGTTATATGAATCAGTGGGAAGAATTCGTGACACAAAGTGTTCCGAAGGTAGCCGAAGGTGACATGAAGTGTTCCGATTCCGAAGGTAGCCGAAGGTGACACCGAGTGTTCCGAAGGAAGGCGAAGCTGACACAAAGTATTCTGAAGGTGATACGAAGTGTTCCGATGGTAGCCGAAGGTTTTGGAGAACAAATTTTTTCGGAGAAAATTTTTTTTGGAGAAAAACTTTTTAGTGTAAAATTTTTTTGGAGAATTTTTTTTTGGAGAAAAATTTTTTTTGGACAAATTTTTTTTTGGAGAAAAATTTTTTCGGAGAATATTTTTTGGAGAAAAGTTTTTTTCTGAGAAAATTTTTTTTCTGAGAAAATTTTTTTCGGAGAAAATGTTTTTTAAAAATTGTTTTTTTAGAAAATTTTTTTTCGGGAAATTTTTTTCTAAGAAAATTTTCTTTTCTGAGAAAATTTTTTTCAAAAAATAGAAATTTTTTCAACAACTGAAAACTTCCAAAACGACTGATATCACAACCAAAACCTCTTTAAAGGTAGAGTGTGACGCAGTCCGTAAGTCCGCTTCCAAAATTAATGATATCGCTTGAGGTGACACTGTCGCTGATAATACGCAGAAGTTTGTTTGAATGGAATCTTGTGTTCAAAGTTTTAATTTCCTGAAAAAATTACAGCTCTGTTTTCAAAACAAAATTACGTTGTGTTAAAAAAATTGCGTCACAAATGCCGGACCATCGCCCAGTTTTTACATGCAAAAATTTAAAATTACCTTAAACAATCTACCCAACAACAAACAAAAGTCAAATTTTTGCAGCGCAAAAGCTGAAAGTACAAAAAAATTATTTCGTCGTTGGGTCCGGCATTTGTGACGCAATTTTTTTAACAAAACGTAATTTTGTTTCGAAGAAAGCGCTCTAATTTTTTCAGGAAATCAAAACTTTTAACACAAGGTTCCATTCAAACAAACTTCTGCGTATTATCTGCGATAGCGTCACCTCACGCGATATAGTTAATTTTGGAAGCGGACTTACGGACTGCGTCACACTCTACCTTTAAAGAGGTTTTTGTTGTGATATTGGAAATATCTTTTGATTTTGATTTTAATCTTCTGATTTTGCCAATTGATTTTTTCTTAGATACTTAAGTTCCTTAGAATTGTTGAATAGGTGAAACTTGATGATATTACAACGATGTTTTTTTTGTTACTATTATTATTACTCACTGTAATAATGAATAAAAAAATTATAAAAAGTTTCTGAGAAAATGTTCCGTGATTTTATCGCCTTTAGTTATTGCATCCTTCATTAGCAAATTTGCTTAGTCAATTTTCGAAATTTCGTGAAATTCGTAAAATTTCGTTAAATTTTATGGAATTTATGAGATAAAATATAAAAATAGGCCCTATGCTTGTACGAACGTAGGATAAATAATAATGATTTTAATGCATAGCGAGCGGTATTGTTGTGTTACATTGACGGTTCATCGCCAATGTATACATAAAATAAATGCCACGAAATTGCACGAAACTGTGTAAACTGCACGAAACCACTTATAAGCTGCACGAAACCATGTAAATCTAGTTACTGTGTAAGGTATGAAACGCTCTCATCGTACTAAACGAAAAACATGGCCGCTTTGTTGTTGTCAAAGCGAACCTGTGGAAAATATGTGAAATTTTTTGGTGTGTTTTCAACATACCGCTCGCTTATGCATTAAAATTTTGAACTGAATTGGCTATGATATGCAGTTGTAACACATCTGCGATTACGACACCTCGCCTTTGGCTCGGATATCGCAAACTTTCGCAGATGTGTTACAACTGAATTACATATCCAATGCAGTTAATAACTATTATGAGACAGGCGGCTTCACCTTCTACACTAGTTTAAAACAACAACAATAAAACAGACCCTGTGTCCATTTGCGAAAATAGCACTTAAATAGAGATTGAACGCAATGTCACGAAAATCTCATGTAAATGGTCACAAATATCTTCAAAGCAGATGCATTGTATCTAGAGGTGTGTACCGATCGTTTTTTAGTAGATCAGCGTTTGGTCTAAATGACATCATTGACAATTTCATTCTTCAGAGGAGTTTTAGATGAATGAATGATTAATTTCTTTAGCATTATGCTACTCAAAATTCACAAGTATTTAAGATACGTCGTAGTTCAAATTATTAATTACAAATTTATCACTCTCAAAATTTATATTATCACAATATTCACTTCGTTACTTATTTCATTCGGCAGATCGTTTTAGATCCGTAGGCCATTGTTGAAAATGTTGATCTGTGTGTTAGTCCTATTGACCCTTTTGATTTTGAATTTTCCCGTGCTACGTAGAGGATATCTGTCAGATTGAATATACTCAACGTTTCTTCATCATTGTAAAGTACATAATTCTCTGACGAACATTCATCCAACCGAGAGACTCTAACATCCGCCTCACACTTTTCCTACGTCCGCAATGTAAAATCACTCTCATTACCTTGTTTTGTTGTTTTTGTAGTTTGTTGAATTCCGTTTGCTTGAACATTGATAGGACCGAAGCGCAGTACTGGAAATGAGGAGCAACGATTGTATTGTATAGAGTGATCTTACTGTGCATTGTGAGTTTATTTCTAATTCGAGCCAGGAACGCAATTTTTTTCGCAACCTTTTGCAGATGTATTCACCATGCCTTTTCAACCGGAATTTGTGATTCATTATGAAACCAAGGTATTTGTATTCGGCAACTTGTTCGATTTCATCTCCATCTATTTCAATTTTATGAGTTCTGTTTTGTGCATTCACTTTTCCGTTTATCACCATACATTTGCATTTGCTGACGTTCAACCTAAGCTTGTTTAGATTTAACCACTTACATACTCTGTCCAGATCTGCATTTATAATCTCGAAAGCCTCATCTACCGTTGCGGCTCGCATGTGCAGCAAGGTATCATCAGCGAATAGAATCATCATTGCGAACAGGAGACATGATTTTATATCGTTTATGTAGAGTATGAACAGTAAGGCAGCCAACTTCGCTCCTTGAGGAAGACCAATTTTGTTTTCGATTTCAAACACTCTTTTCAGATCTAGGAATATCGCAATAATCACGTATCTATCGTCAACCGAATTCTTCCAGTTCCAAATCAATTCATTTAGAGCCAACTCACAAGAATATGTCTCCCTGAAACCAAATTGCTCATCAATCATAACCGCGTGTTTGTTGGTGAATTCTTCTAGATGGATTTTTATGATTCCCTCAACGACTTTTTCATAGGATGGTAGATAACAACCCAGTGAATCAATTTTTTAGATTATGACAAATTTACGGCGTTTCTAACTGTTTCTTGCAAGTATCCAGAAACATATGCTCGATATGAAGCACAAAATCAATGAACCTCCTAGTTACGGCAGATTACTCACCCCAGTACCAGAAGATCGTGTTTTTGAAAAAAAAGTTTTTCCACAAAATTATCACACACATTTGAGCAGAGGCATTTAAAAAACATTTGAAATGGAAAATATTTTGATAACAAAGAATCCAATAAATTCACTTTAAGTCCACTAAAATAGCTGCATGTCCAATGACAATAAATTAATTGAGTCTTAACGCTGCAACCCGCTAATCATGAAAAAGACTCCTCCATACCCTTCTATCCTCTCTGCCAAGTAGCTGGTTCCTCTAATTTCTAAATCTCATTTGAACGTGCCTGTACCATCTCAGACGACAAACGCTTGCCACCTTTTCCACGGACGTAAATCCTAAATTTTCCCTGATGTCGTCGTTTCTGATATGATTATACCACTACTGCTTGCTGCCTTCTATTAACCTTTGCTATGCCCATAAGAACGCTCATATCAGAAACCTCCAAGTCATGCATGAGGTATCCGCAGTCAACCCATCTTTCACTTCAAATACATGCAAATTGCCAATAAATAATAAATTTGCTCTTTGGCAAGTCATGACCCAAATTGATACTCACAGTCCGGCTACTACTCGATTATTTTCAATTAACAGTATAATGGAAATTAGAAAATTGAAGGAAAACCTCACCAGACTTATAGCCGGTCGAATATACGGCCGTGCAAATCATAAAAACCTTGCGATGAAAGAGAGAAAAGATTTTGTATGGATTTTTTCATACGAAATCTTTTCTCTCTTTCATCTCAAAGTTTTTATGATTTGCACGGCAGTATAAGAGAAAACAATTTGCTGAAATTGTTTCAAACGAGTCGCTGGCTGTAAGAATATAGAACTGCTACCGGGTTGATGTGAACATTTGCCTCCGAAGTTGGTTGTAGCCAACGAAATGGATCTGAAATCATTCAACCATTTACATATCTAATCATAATATTCATTATACCCGTTTTAATTTAAAAATTCTTTTCAAATTTTTTTTTCGAATAAGTTATTGGAGGGTGTTAAAATTTAACAAAAAAAAAAATAAATTTAAAACCTTGTTAAACAAATTGCTGTATCAGTTGTTCTATGAAATTTACCATTAATCATTTTACATTCCATCATGAACTATATGCAGCTCAATAGCCTACATTTTTGTTTTGTTGATGTGGAGATGAACAAGGAGTTTTCCACAGCAGATAATATAAATGTTTCACAAATAAATGTCTTAGGACTTTGAAATTCTTTTCTTTGTTATAATATTTTTGAAACAATTTTAAGAAACGAAGATCCTATGAGTGATTTGCTGATTGTAAAGTGACTTTCTTCTTGATGAAATTAAATGTAATTGATTTATAGTCGATTGCAGTGACCATTTAAAAAATATAATTTCGACTGTTGAATGTGGAGACGGAAGTACTAAAGCGCTCGCTTGTGTTCTAGTCACTGA
The DNA here is from genome assembly GCA_029228625.1 of Pseudolycoriella hygida. NCBI lineage: Eukaryota > Metazoa > Arthropoda > Insecta > Diptera > Sciaridae > Pseudolycoriella > Pseudolycoriella hygida. Next base: position 136,283,843 of record CM055403.1, on the reverse strand, counting down.
AAAGTGTATTCGTTTTATTGTAGCCCAGGGAAGTGCGGGAAATGACTGATTTTAGTGGATGTTCTTTGAGTATTCTCCCAATTTCATTGTAATTTCTACCAGCTACTAGATAAAGTGCCTATAAAGTGGTGTCAATGAAAATAGAGAATGTTTGATATGCAACTATGAGAAAGCAGTAATTAAGTTTGTTTAATGTATGAAGCTCAAACATTATGCCCTGCTTTGACGAAGTCCTTGTAAAGGCCTGGTTTCTAAAAATTTGTGTACATTTTTCTTGAAATAGTGGCGTATTTATGAAAATATTGGCATTTTCTCGCTTCATTTGGTAAACATGTTCGTACACTTGTTGTCAATTCCTTCATTATTCATGAATCATGAATCGTCATTTCTTGAAATTATAGTTGAAGTTTAAGGAAATTTTGTTGTAATTTTATAATCACAACAAAAACCTTTTTAAAGGTAGAGTGTGACGCAGTCCGTAAGTCCGCTTCCAAAATTAATGATATCGCTTGAGGTGACGCTATCGCAGATAATACGCAGAATTTCGTTTGAATGGAACCTTGTGTTAAAAGTTTTGATTTCCTGAAAAATTAGAGCGCTTTCTTTGAAACAAAATTACGTTTTGTTAAAAAAAATTGCGTCACAAATGTCGGACCCAACGACGAAATAATTTTTCTGTACTTTCAGTTTTTGCGCTGCAAAAATTTGACTTTTGTTTCTTAGTAAATTTAAATTTTTGCGTGTAAAAACTGAAAGTATTGAAAAATTATTCCGCTGGTGGGTCCGGCATTTGTGACGCAATTTTTTTTTTAACAAAACGTAATTTTGTTTCAAAGAAAGCGCTCTAATTTTTTCAGGAAATCAAAACTTTGAACACAAGGTTCCATTCAAACGAACTTCTGCGTATTATCTGCGATAGCGTCACCTCAAGCGATATCATTAATTTTGGAAGCGGACTTACGGACTGCGTCACACTCTACCTTTAAAAAGGTTTTTGTTGTGATATCAGTCGTTTTGGAAGTTTTCAGATGATAAAAAAATGAAAATTTTCTTAGAAAAAAAATTTCTCCGAAAAAAAATTTTCTCAAAAAGAAAA
>CM055403.1:136235522-136282247 GCA_029228625.1 Pseudolycoriella hygida | reverse complement strand
AAGATCCCAACAAATTCTCCTGACCGAACTCTATAACTTTCCCAAAGAAGCCAACTCTCTAGCTATTGTCACTCCGGAGCTAAAATTCGAAAACTCCGAGCATTACCGAAAAACCCTCAAAATTGACCACTTTTTCCCATGCCACGGCTTTTCCAGAATTTCCCCGGAAAAGCGGCATATGAAATTTTTCATTTGGGGCCGAGACTGACGTTCCCTGAAAATTTTAAGGAAATCGCTCGGGCGGTTCTTGAGAAAAAAAAGTAGATAGATAGATACATAGATACATAGATAGATAGATCGTTGACACACCACACAGGAATAAAATTGTTATTAATTACAAAGGTAATTTGACCACTTTCCATAGAAATTGGTCATCTTTGATTGGCGATATCTAAGCCAATTTTCAACCGATTTTGATGAGTGACGGCTTGTTTGAAAGCTGCTGCGACGTAGTTTTTTTCAAAAATAATTTGGAAGGGAAGGGCGGCGAGGGGAAAGAACTCAAAACTTCGCCTATACATCGTGTCTTGTCCCAAAGGTTTTTGTATGGAGGTTTTTGGGTTTGTGGACGTTTTTTTTGGGGGTGTGGGGACTGCGTCACGCTCTCCGCTACGCATGATATGTCATTCCTTTTCTTAATAATTCAAAAGTCGGTTATATAACCGTATTTTAACTTATAAGTTTCTTTCACTCATAGGCAATACAATTAACCGTCATTTGACCGTTTTTAAACTTTTTTGTTTTTAATCGCATATTCCTTGATTGTTCGACCCTTCGAAGTACGAAGGTCCTATACGTTTACTACAAACAATTTTAATGTAACATGGGGTAGATCAAGGTGATTCATATAACTTTCCTAAAGAAACCAACTGTCTAGGTATTCTTATACAGAATTTAGCAAAAAATCCAAGATGGCGTCACTTTGACAGTTGGCAGCCATTTTCTAATGATACCAAAAAATTCTCCTGATGGACTCTATAACTTTCTAGAAGAAACCATCTCTCTAAGTAGTGTCACTCCGGAGCTAAAATTCGAAAAACGAAAAAGCATAAACGAAAATCCAAGATAGCGCCGCCGCAGCCATTTTCTTATGATCCCAAAAAATTCTCTTGGTCAAACTCTATAACTTCCTAGAAGAAACCAACTCTCTAAGTGTAATCATTACGGAGCTAAAATTCGAAAACCCAAAGAAGCCTTAATTATACCTAACCAAAATCCAAGATGGCAGATTTCTGAAAATCCAAAAAAATTCTCTTGATCAAACTCTATAACTTTCCCGAAGAAACCAACTCTCTAAGTATTGTCACTCCGAAGCTAAAATTCGAAATTGACCACTTTTCCACATGCTACGGCTTTTCCAGAATTTTCCCGGAAAAGCGGCCTATAAAATTTTTCATTTGGGGCCGAGACGAGATTGACAATCCCTGAAAATTTCAGGAAGATCGGCTGTCTAGTTTTCGAGATCGAAAATTATTAATAGATAGAACATATAGATAGATAGATAGATAGATAGATAGAAACCGACAGATCAGAAAAAAAGTTTCCATAATGATGAGAACAATAGAAAAATTATTTGTTCATACAAAAATGTCATTTTCAAACCTCGATATCTCAGCCAATTTTCAACCGATTTTGATGAGTGAGGGCTTGTTTGAAAGCTGCTGCGACGTAGTTTTAAAATAATTTGGAGGGGAAGGGGGCGAGGGGAAAAAACTCAAAACTTCGCCTATACATCGTGTCTTGTCCCAAAGGTTTTTGTATGGAGGTTTTTGGGTTTGTGGACGTTTTTTTGGGGTGTGGGGACTGCGTCACGCTCTCCGCTACCGCTCCGAGCATGGTTTTTTGTAGGACTACAGTGAGACCAGATATGTCATATTTCATTACACACCCTAGACCTCGTCGAGACCATTCAAATGAGATATCACTTGTCAAAGTCGGTAAAAATTTAGATACTTTTCGGATTATAGTTGAAGTTTAAGGAAATTTTGTTGTAATTTTATCATTTTTTGTAGGACTACAGTGAGACCAGATATGTCATATTTCATTACACACCCTAAACCTCGTCGAGACCATTCCAATGAGATATCACTTGTCAAAGTCGGTAAAAATTTAGATACTTTCCGGAGGAAGTGACTATCTTCGATTTTAGGATATTTCCTATGGAATTTCCTAGGTATCCTACCCAACTTCCTACACCTAGTTTCATATCTACATATCTCCTGAACGAATGGTCCGAATCACACCAAATTTTTTATTTACCAGTACTCGATTTGTTTTAGGAAGCAGGATGAAATCGATGTTCTTCATTAGGTACCCTGCTCGATAATCAGTCATTTCGAATTAACTTTGACGGTCAAAATTTTTTTTCTAGCTGCTTTTTTATAGATGCAGAATATAATTTTGAGTTATAAATTGTTCTACAACATGACTCGAAAATGATTCGCTTTTTTTATAAATCACATGGACTGCCCAGGCTTTAGATCCTCAAGGAGTCGTGTAAAATTAGGAGTACATTTTTAACCGGTACTGTATAACAATTCGTTCTCAGAATAGACATATCTCTCGATTAAAAATGGTAATCCGTGAAATAGTCACAAAAAAGCCCTATATCGCACCTGGAATTCATCCGTTCTATGAGCTTTATAAAAAAACGGTGCATTTTCGAGACATCTCGTAGAACAATTTTTTACGCAGAGTTGCATTTTGCATCGATAAAAAATATAAAAAAAATTTATCAGCATGATTAATTGTAGATTCTTTACGGTTGGGTGTATTTGTGTATCCTCCACACGCATGCGTATGCGGAACGAAAGTGTATACAGGACACCATGGACTCGCACGTTAAAAAAGCTACAGAAGAAAAGCTAGAAGAGACACTTTCAACGACTTGATTAACGAGAACCACCAGGCTGTAGCAGGTCTGACGGGTACTATACTTTAAATAAGCATTTTTTCGTGACACGGATCAGAGCCGAAGTTTTTGTTGGGGCTTGCATCTTGAGCTTGAGCTTATTTGGTACTCATATTTTAGAGACTCCACTAACAGCTTTTTATTGCCACATCGTGAAAGGTCATATGTACATGTGACTTTATTTTCCGTATTTATTCACATAGCATTTTACACTACGATATTTACTATCTCTCTGCTTTCACAATTTGAGCGATATCTCTTGATTTTACGGTCTTTGAGGAATTGGAATTCTCTTGCACTGTGAATGATGCTTTTACAGAGTTTTCAAGAACAATATTTTTATCTTTACGTATAAGGAGGCCCCCCTCCCCTCCCCTCCCCTCCAACGTAATGAGATCTCCATGTCAACAACAGAAAAAGACCGCAAAGCGCATTTCTTCGATCTTCAGATATATCCACGAATGTTATTTCGTAAATTAATTGATTGATCGATTCCCAAAAATATTTGCATTTCCTAAAAAACCAATAATAACGACTAAATCACTGTTCACCGTTAAAAATTGGATTTTCTAGTACGAATTGCATCTGAAAAGCGTTGTGCAGCGTAAACAATTTGATTATCTTTATGCCAATTACAACTGAACTAAATTTGAATCGAAAACGAATTGATTTTTATTTAATGTGTTGCGTGATCTTAGGTGGCATAAACACATAAACAATTTTATTAAGAGTCCTATGTTCTTTATACCATCCCAGCAGGATTTGAAAATGTATCCTTACTGACTTAGATAATGTCCCATTGTGATGTTGTTTCTTTGGCGTTTGCATTAAATTGTTAGTTATAGTTCTTGGATGATAGATGCAATCATAATATCATTATGAATGCCGCTATCATACAAGAACTATAATAACTAACAATTTAGTGTAATTTATATCACTTATCAGTTGATTTTTTTGAGTAAGATATTATCATGGGCGCCCGAGACGCAAGCCCACATACGAACAAAAAAATAAGAAATCTTTTTTCGTAGACTGTGGATGTGGAGCCATATACAGTGCTAAGTTTTGTCTTCCCCCTTGTGCCGTACCCCTCGGAAAATATTTTTGCCGGATTCTAAGGAAAATTCTGAGGCGAATATTTTGCTGAAATTCTGAGAACATCACTTTTTTATAAAATTTTCTTCTTTTGTCCTCTTTTTTCGCTAAGCTAAAAAATTTTACATGAGGGAAACTCACGACCTGTCTTAAAATTTAACATGATGAATTTTAATCGACTATAACTTAACGCAGCCAATCACAGCAAGTCACTTTGAAAAAATTCAGTGACGGCCATCTCAATTCAAATAAACAATAAATCAACACAATTTTTTTGTACAAGAAAACTGATTTTATTTAGTCTATAAATGTGTGAAAATATTGTAAAAGGGATTTTTTTTTCGCTGAGCATAGATAAATAAGTTCTGTTCTTAGTGAAAGTGTTGAAAATTTATTCCGCTGGTGGGTCCGGCATTTGTGACGCAATTTTTTTAACACAACGTAATTTCGTTTTAAAAAAAGCGCCGTAATTTTTTCAGGAAATCGAAACTATGAACACAAGGTTCCATTCAAACAAACTTTTGCGTATTATCAGCGATAGCGTCACCTCAAGCGATATCAATAATTTTGGAAGCAGACTGCGTCGACGGACTGCGTCACACTCTACCTTTTAAGAGGTTTTTGTTGTGATATCAGTCGTTTTGGAAGTTTTCAGTTGTTGAAAATTTTTTTATTTTTTGAAAAAAATTTTCTCCGAAAAAAAATTGTCTTCGCAAAAAATTTTCTCACAAAAAAACTTCTCCAAAAATTTTTTTCCGAAAAAAATTTTTATTCCAAAAAAAATTTTCTCCAAAAAAAATTTTTTTCTACCAAAAATTTTTCCTTCAACAAAATTTCTCCAAAAAAAATTTTGTCCGAAAAAAATTTGCTCACAAAAAAATTTTTCTCGCGAAAAAAATTTTCTTCAAAAAAATTTTCCTTGAAAAAAAATTTTCTCCAAAAAAATTTTTCCTAAAAAAATTTTCTCCAAAAGATTTTTCTCCGAAAAAAATTTTCTTTCCGAAAAAAATTGTTCTCCAACACCTTCGGCTACCATCGGAACACTTCGTATCACCTTCGGCTACCTTCCGAATACTTTGTGTCACCTTCGACTACGTTCGGAATACTTCGTGTCACCTGCGGCTACCTTTGGAACACTTCGTGTCACCTTCGGCTGCCTTCGGAACACTTCGTGTCACAAATTCTTCTCAGTGATTTATATAACTTTCCTGAAGAAACCAACTATCTAGGTATTCTTATTCAGAATTTAGCAAAAAATCCAAGATGGTGTCACTTTGACAGTTGGCAGCCATTTTCTTAAGATACAAAAAAATTCTCCTGATGAAACTCTATAACTTTCTAGAAGAAACCATCTCTCTAAGTATTGTCATTCTGAAGCTAAAATTCGAAAACCAAAAAAAACCTAATTTATTGCTTGGGAAAATTCAAGATGGCGCCAGTTTGACTGCTGGCAACCGTTTTCTTAAGATCCCAAAAAGTTCTCCTGACCAAACTCTATAACTTTCCCGAAGAAACCAACACGAATTGTTCTTTTGGTTGAAGGTAATTTGAGAAAAATCAGCGGAACAGTTTTTCAATAACATCTATTTTACTTTCGGGCATCGTTTTGAAAAATGACCACTTTGACGATACGCTACTCCAACACTATTCGACCGATTGTCGCAAATGAGGTATCATTTGAAAGAATGGCTCACGCGCTGTAATCTAACGATGTTTGTGTTGAAAAAAAAAATGATCCAGTGCACTGGAAAGGGCATTGGAAAAAGTGCTCCCGACCTAAATTTCCATCAATTATACACTCACAACATGAACACATGGATGGAAAAAATTGCGCATCATAGTTTTCCGATAAAATGCAACAATTAAAACATTTGAAGTGAAAGAAATGATGGAAAAATTTTTTCCTTTAAAGTTGATGACAAAAAATTGTTAGAAACCTCGGAAAATGCGAAACATTTTGACTTAAAATGGAAAAAAAAATTCCCAACCACCTAAAAGTATTCACCCAACAGAAAGGAACATGCCAAGTGAAAAAAAAAAGAAAATTTTCGGAAAATCCGGAAAGTTTGTCACCTCCGATGAGTGAAGAGATGTGCAAGATCGCTGCTCTCCATCCTTATGTTGACGTAAAAATAGTTCTTTATGTAAAAATGGATTTTTCCGAAGCATGGTGAACTTTTTCCGACCCTAAAACTCACAAATTAAGAGAACGGGTGAAAATCTGATGAGTGGTTCGGGCTGAAGAGTCTTCAGTGTGGGCCCAACTCACGCTACGCGACCACATACGATATTTGGTTATTTTTCGTGAATGTTTCTTTAATTATGAAGTTTTTTGTGCGGTTTTGCAGAGAAAATAGATGCGAACATTTTTGTCCACGACACTATGGGTCAGGGGCCTCTCCTAGGTGTTCTAGGTCGGCTCCAGTACATTTTTTTTTTAAATTTTGAGTTTTTTTAAGGTTTTAGAGGGGTTTTCGCGCTGTTTCTTCGGACAGGTTTTTCAATATTGCCCTTTCGGCAATTTCCAATCCAATTTTGTTGGTTTTCCAGGATTTGAGAAGCTTCCAAAGTGCCGAAGGAAATAATTTAGAGACAAACACGTCTTATCAAAAGGACAATTTAATTTAGAATAAGTTTATACAAAACGTTGAACACTAGACTGTAGAACAATATTGTGGGCAGCTGTGATCATATCAAATTGATATTCCAACACACCCCCTCAATTTGATATATCGACACCCCCTCAATTTCATAATCCACAAGAATCAATTGATTGTATATTCTAAAATTTCTTTGATCGATTTTGCTTAAAGAAAATATCAATAGAAATTTTCTCTCACTAATCCATGGTCCATTCAAAGCGGCATTGTATCATTTTTTTTTAAACTTCAATCACTATAATCACTATAAGTTCTTTTGTTTTCTTTAAGAATCTTCCGTTCAGTTCAAGCTGATAAATCAACGCCTTTATGCACTAACCAACTTTTACCATTGTTCTTCAATGGAAAAAGGTGATTGCTGCATAAGGTCACCGAAATTATGCTTCAACCAACAAAATAGCTCATTTTTACCGTGCTCTTTCGCTCGATGTTGAAGTTCAACTACGTCTGCCCACTGAAATCATCTGCATTATCTTCTTCGATTACAATAGCTCACTGTCGTCGATCTCATAATTTTTTGTAGCCCACTGCTACAATTCGGATGCGGTAGCCCACTGCTATCGACTCTAGGTTCGGTTTGCGATGGCCCACTGCCATCGGCGATAGCCCTCCGCTATCGACTTTTTGTTCGGCTTGCGATGGCCCCCTGCCATCGGCGATAACCCTCCGCTATCGACTTTAGGCAACGACAGCCCACTGCTGCCGGCGATGACCCACTGCCCTCGACTTCTCGATTCGGATACGATAGTCCAACTACTATCGGCAATAACCCTCCGTTATTGACTTTATATTTCAGATAGCGATGGTCCAACTACCATCGGCGATAGCCTTCAGCTATCGACTTTACATTCAGCTGCGATAGACCAACTTCTATCGAATACTCCTTGATTCCATTTTTACCAAAACTGTTATCGTTTTTCATTTAACAAAAGTACATTTATTCTGATAATTTCTTGCTTTAATTTTGATCTAATTGTTCTTCCGTGTCCTGGGCCCATAACCTGTTGGTTTTCCAGGATTTGGGAAGCTTCCAAAGTGCCGAAGGAAATAATTTAGAGACAAACACGTCTTATCAAAAGGACAATTTAATTTAGAAAAAGTTTATACAAAACGTTGAACACTAGATTGTAGAACAATATTGTGGGCAGCTGTGATCATATCAAATTGATATTCCAACAAATTTAATGTCGACGTAATTTCAAAACTTAAGAGTTAACAAAACATTTCGAATCTTTTTGCAACATCAATTCTGTTTCTCACATCTTTTCTGTTTGTCACATCTATTCTGATGCGTACGGGTCCCCTGCATATATTTTTTTTCTATTCTGACCTACAACATCCGGGTTTTTGAGCGTGTACATACCATATAAATATTATAAAATACGCAACGAAGGCGAGGGTCAAACTGAAGATTGCCTTATTACAAATGGTACAATAATTCCTAAAATTTGTTCTCAGAAATTTTGTTTTGATATTCAACGAACATCAAAGAAAGATCTAACTAAATGAAACAAACTGTTCCGATGTAACTGTTATTTTACTACTGCAATAATTAACAAAGGAATCGAGGTAGATAATAATTATATAAATATTTATCTCCCCTTCTTCCAATTTACCTGCGTAGTTTTTTTTTTCCAAAACTAACTTCAGCGCGACGACACTCATTGTAAGTGTAATATTTTTTGTTTTCATAAAATCTTTAAAATCTAGAACGAAACCATGAACAAAATGCATTCGTAAAATTTGTTATCGGTTAAGAAGTTTAATTCGTGACAATTGAATTATTGTTCGACAGATTAGCGTAATAATTATTGTAGCTAATAAGGAAGTCGATTTTATAGGTATTTCCGCAATAAATTCGCACTTATTTATTGCAAACTTTCGATATCTGATTTGAATACAATACGAACGCAGGTTAATAACTATTAAATGGATCACCAAATTTGAAAAGCGTCAACGGTCTGGTATCGGGAACTGATTATTTGGAAAATAAAGAAAAATGTTAGTTGAACACAAACCTGAGTTGAATGTAAAATGTCGATGAAACTATTTTGTTGACCATTTAATTATTGTGTAAATGTAACATGTAAATGATTTTTGACAAAAGCCGATGGAAAAAAATACAATTTAAATTGTTTGAAAAAATGTCGATGATTTTTGGAACGGAAATTAGAAATTTTTATAAATCGCATCACTTGTCAGAGATAATTGTAGGACGTGACGATAGATTTGATTTTTGAAGAAAAAAAATAGACTTTCGAGAAATTAAACTTTTTCTAGTTTATAGCATAATTTGAAAGAAAAAAAATATTAATTTTTATCTCGTTATTTTGTTTTCTACAAAAATTGTTTATTGTGAACAATGAAATTTAACAACAACACGAGCGATGCTGCAGGAAAAATTTTCATTTCATAGAAAAGTCTTTCTGTGACTTCGTTCATTCACCACTGACTTTGGTGGCGCTGTCAACAATCATGATAGATTTGTATGTAAGGCGTGCATTTTTTATTAAAGTATAGAGCGTATAGAGGAATTCACGACAACGATATATGGCACGTTCTATGCGTCGTATTTTGTATCTGAACTGGGAACGGCGTTTCTCCGGCTTAGGAGTGCTCAGACGCCCGTGGTGATGTAGGAAGAAAGTTTCAATAAATGTTTTATCTACAACTTCTTCATACAACGCAATCCTGTCAATTAAACAACTTAACCAGGAGAGGCCGTTCTCAGTTCATACACATTCATAAATTCAATTTTTACGTATATAAAGTATATAAAGTATATTTTGGTATATTTCGTATATTTTTGTATATTTTCAAAGAACTGTCAAACCACTGTGAAAAGTCTATATTTTTTTGATGATTTTTAACTGAAAATTGATTGTCTGAACAAATAAGTTTTTATTTATCAAACAAACTTACTGATAATTATGTATTTACAAACAGTTTGAGCAATCGAGAAAAGATGAAAATTGCAATAAATAAAAAAGAAAAAAAAAATTAAAGAACTAAAGTCGTGAGCAGATCATCAGAAATGAAAATTGTCGAGTTAGAGTCGAGAGTTCATAAATAAATTAAATTAAAAATAAGAAAGAAAAATAATTAAAGAAAAAAAAAATAAATAAAACAAAACGCGATTAAGAAATTAAGAAAAATGAAGATAAATGAGTAAATGCGGGTTCGTTTGTCTAGACTCTGTATCGCGTGAACATATAATTTTCAGGCAGCGTCAGGGAGCGAACTTTGCTCCGAAATACTGTCCAGGAACGAAACCGATCGTATAGATGAGCGAAACTATTGAAGATGGTGCAGAAATTCATTATTTCGAAGAGTACGTGTCGGTTGGTAAAGGATTATTTTTGAACTGATTTCGGGTGCGTCAATACGGCCAGTGATGATGTTAAATATAAAGTATGTGCTTAGACTGATACGTCGCCTGCTCAGCGTTTCGATGCCAATCGTTTCGCAACGACTTAAATATGGTGGCAGCACGAAGTTGCTGTCTCGTTTTACAGTCCTCCTCAATGCATACAGAACAAACAGTTTCTGGATTGATTCGATTTCTGCCTTCTGCGCTGTACAATTTGGTTGCCAGACGATGGAACCGTATTCCAGATGAGATCTTACATGTGCATAGAAAATACTCTTGAGTGCTTTGATCGATCGGAAGTCGTAACATATTCTTTTTATGAAACACGCTTTCCCGATTACATATTCGATGTGAGCCGAAAAGTTCATTTTGGTGTCTAATAATATCACGCCTAGGTCTCGCACTTGAAAGACTCTCTGTAGGTTCTCACCATCAATTTCGTCGTAATGAATTGGATGGTTGTTGCGGTGAAAGGTAATTGAAATGCACTTGTTTATATTGACCGATAGCCCGTTATTGTGGAACCATGTTGCGATTTCATTGAGGTCACGTTGCATAGCAGAACAATCATAGGACGTTTTGTATTTTTTTGAAGATTTTTAAATCATCGGCGTACAACCGGCATTTCAACCTCTTTATCACTTTGGTAATATCGTCAAGAAAAAGAACAAATAAGAGAGGTCCCAAATGACTTCCTTGGGGAATCCAGGTTTTACGTCAAAAATACTTGACGAGTATGCTCCGATCTTGACGTATTGAGTTCTTTCACTGAGGTAGGACGTAATCCAGTCCAGCAGATCTTAATGAATTTGGACCTAAATATTTTTAATGAGATCCGTAAATCTGATGCTTACGAATCGAGAGACAATTAGCTGGAAAAGTTTGATAATGTTTCCGATCCCTAACTCAACGACAACAAGAACTCTCTAAGACTTGTTTGCCGAAGTACGTTTATTCGTTGTTTGTGAATCGGAATCATTATCAAACTTTTCCAACTAATTGTCTCTCGTTTCGTAAGCATCAGATCTACGGATTTCATTAAAAATATATAGGTCCGAAGACAATTTTCAGCTAGAATTCATAAAAAAATAGACTTTTCAGTGGCTTGACAGTTCTTTGAAAATATACAAAAATATACAAGATATACAAGTTATACAAGAATATACTTCGTATATATCGTTGTCGTGAATTCCCTTTATTTTATTAAGGGAATTCACGACAACGATATATACGAAATATATTTTTGTATATCTTGTATATCTCGTATAAATCGTATATTTTCGTATATTTTCAAAGAACTGTCAAACCACTAAAAAGTCTATTTTTTTATGAATTCTAGCTGAAAATTGTCTTCGGACCTATATATTTTTAATGAAATCCGTAGATCTGATGCTTACGAAGCGAGAGACAATTAGCTGGAAAAGTTTGATAATGTTTCCGATCCACAATTACGAATACACGTAGTTCGGTGAACAAGTCTTTGAGAGTTCTTGTTGTCGTTGAATTGTGGATCGGAAACATTATCAAACTTTTCCAGCTAATTGTCTCTCGCTTCATAAGCATCAGATCTACGGATTTCATTAAAAATATATAGGTCCGAAGACAATTTTCAGCTAGAATTCATAAAAAAATATTTAGTGGTTTGACAGTTCTTTGAAAATATACAAAAATATACGATTTATACGAAATATACGAGATATACAAGATATACAAAAATATACTTCGTATATATCGTTGTCGTGAATTCCCTTATTTTATTATTATAAATATTATAACATTGGTGAATGCAAATGTGTTCTGAATTATAAAAGCGAACTTGCCGTGATTTTATTAGGTGCTTTCGGTGCTTTCATTGTCGGAAAAGTCATAGAACGATGCCAAATATGTAAACCATATTTTAACACCTCGATAAATACTGCCAATTGATTATTTCAACATGTAACACGTGTGTAAAAAGTCTTTGCAGTAAATTCGAACCTTCATCCTGCTCATTAGTGTGGGCCGATAAATGCAAAATATTTTTTTTTTTCAACTCTGGACCTATTTTCATCGACGTATTCAATCATTTATAGCATTTTGGGTCAAAAAAAATTTAAAAAGTCCAGATATTGCTTGCCCAAAGCGGTTTTTTGAAAATTTTCCGGTTTTCGTGAGTCGTACTACTCTGAAGGTTCGCCATAGCTAATATAAGGTGTGAATTTTTCCACTCTTCGCTGTTATGGATTCCTTAGGGTTAAAGGAAAATACACAGCAATAGAAAATGAGAAATTCGTTGCAAACATATTTTTCTGAGAACAAATAGTTCGGATGTCAATTTTTTTAGGTTTTTTAGACTTTGATACTATAAAACCGATAGTAAATGTAACTTGTTTTTTGATAAATTAGGCTCGTTTTGAAGGATATTAAGTACAGATTCTTGGGCAAAAAGGGTTTAAAATCTACTTTATAGTTTCGATCACGGTGAACGCAGAACTCCACCACCAAACCAACGGTGTACGGAGGGGGCTAAACGGAACTCTAATAATAATCGAAGGTAGCCTTAGATTTTTACTCGTAGGTTTTCAGTTTGGGTCGAGGGTAGAACAAGTACATACATACTTGAAAATAAAAATAAAGTTTCTAATTGTGAGGTAATTGATAAAAATGACTTTTCACCATACGTTTTTGAAAATTTCCGGAGGGTGATGAAAAAAATGTTGTGTACAGTCGTTTTTATATTATTAATCAGGAAACGACATTATTTTGCGCCGTTTCTTTGGACGGGTTTTTCAATATTGCCCTCTCGGCAATTTCCAATCCAATTTAATGTCGACGTAATTTCATCCACTTAAGAGTTAAGGAAACATTTACTTAGATCTGTTCGAATCTTTTTGCAACCTCTATTCTGTTTCCCCCATCTATTCTGATCCTTGCCGCGTATTGGGGCTCTGTTTTTATCCATGCGTGCTTAATGCCCCGCCCCCTCAACCTTTGGACTTTCACCCGCGCCACTATATCCGGCTCGCCAAAATCACGTTCAATTCTAAGTGGTGCGAAGTACCTTGCGCAACGTTAGGAGTATCAGTCAAGCAATCAATCATTTTTATTAAAAAAATATCACATTTAAAAATGTCTGCGTAGCTTCAGTATGCTTTAAACAATTTTAAGGAGCTACACTAAGTTAACAAGAATAAAATAAAAATTTATGATTAAGTAAAATCTTACATTATTAAGTTTTAAATATTCATGAGTAAGAATATAGGTTCTCCAATCGAATGGTCTCTACGTATATTCCTCTTTCACCCACGCAAGCAATTTCTCCTTCGTTTTTTCTACTCGCATTCATAGAAAGTATCGTTATCACTTGTTAGAATTTCTGTTTCATTCGTGTCATTCGTAAGGTCAATTATATCTTTTTCTACCCTTCTCTCCAACACGAATAAATTTAGGAGGGGAGATTGCACGTTGCCGTTTTCAATGTTTAGTAGGTTTTCGTGTGTATGGCTATGCATGTGAATGGCCTCAAAAAACTCGATCTTCCACAGCTGTTTCACCGGTCTAATAAGTTTTAGCTCGCTAATGTGTACTTCGTGGCTTGAGCTAAGAATGTGTTTAATAACTGCCGTTTTATTTTTCCACCTCGCAGATCTTACATGTTCATTAAAGCGAATAAACAGTTTGCGGATTGTCATCCCGTAATAGCACCTCCCGCAACAGGAACATAGAATTCTGTATATTCCTGACTTGTGTAGGTCGGGTTGGACGTCTTTTGTCGACCCCAGCGCTTCTCTCAGTGATCCGTTATTCCTATGCACTAGTTCGATGTTAAATCTCCTCAGTGGCTGAAGTTATTTTGTGACTTCTGGGTAGGATCTCACGTTTATATGTTTGGGCGGCTCGTCTGACTTATCGCTTAGTGTCGTCATTTTTTGGAGTTTATGTTTCGCAACATGTCTTTTTATGATTCTGCCTACAGTGGTTTCGTCAAAGCTGTTTGCTTAACCAATGTCTAAAATCTTCTTTTTTTCGGTCTCTACTTTTCTTCACTAAGAGGTATGTAAATCCGTCATAAAGTGTGCCATACTATGATAGGTCGCCATTTTGTGTTTCATGTCATGAAAAGAATCGCTTTTATCTTCGAATAGCCTTTTCAACTGTATCGAAGAATCTCCGGTTCATTACGACGAAAATGTCATCCATATAACACACAGTAGGAAAATGATGTTCAAAATTATATTTGAAATTACATACATAATTTTGAACAACGCAGAACCTTCGGAAAAGGTCGTGTCTTTCGATTACTTTACTTACTTTACCGGCACTACAACCCATTAAGGGTCTTGGCCTTCTCCAACATGCTTCTCCAACCGGGCCTATCTGCAGCTAACGTCTCCCAGCTGGTTACTCCCACAGTTCCTAAGTTGGCAAAAGCAGCGTCGCTCCACCTGGCCTTGGGTCGCCCTGCACTCCTTTTGCCTTCAGGTTTGGACTTCAGAATTTTTTTTGGAATACGATGTTCATTCATTCGTTGTACGTGACCGAGCCAACGTAGTCTATTTATTTTTGTTGTTCTGACTATGTCGGGCTCTCCAAAAAACTCTATGAGCTCGTGATTATATCGTCTGCGCCATCGGTTCAGTTTTCGGTCAAATACTGGTCCAAATATTGTACGCAGTACCTTTCGCTCGAACGTATGCAGAGATTGTTCATTTTTCTGTGTCAAGCACCACGACTCCGAACCGTACGTAACTACCAGTCTGATCACAATTTTATAAAGTGCGCATTTTGAATTTCGGCTTACTGACTTGGACTTTAGAATTTTCAGCAGGCTGTAATAACTCCGGTTGCCCAAAGTTACTCGCCTTTTTATTTCGTCCGCAATGTCGTTGTTTATGTTCAGCTCTGAGCCAAGGTATACGAACTTATTGACCATTTTGAATGTGTGTGTGTCGATCGTTACGTTATCTTCCCGATATCGATTCGTAGGTGGGATGATCATGTATTCCGTTTTTCCGTCATTGACCTTCAACCCAAGGTTGAGGTTGAGGTACCTTTCCTCTCCAAGGCCATAAACTTATCTTTAACAACATCCATAGTTCGGCCAATAATGTCCAGGTCATCTGCAAAACCAAGCAACTGACTGGACTTGGAGAAATGGTGCCGCTGGAGTCTATGTCCATGGTTTGAACAGCTACTTCGAGTGTTAAATTGAAAAGCAGCGTTGCAAGAGGATCTCCTTGACGTAGGCCTTCCTCAATGTCGAAAGTCTCTGACATTTGATTGCGGATCCTTACTCGGCTGTTAGCTCCGTTTAGTGTTAGCTTCGTTAGCGAGATCAGTTTGTTGGGAATTCCGAACTCCTCCATGACTCTCCATAGCTCACTTCTTCTAACACTGTCATAGGCTGCCTTGAAGTCAAGGAACAAATGGTGTGTTTCAATGTTGTACTCCTTGCACTTCCCCAAGATCTGTCTGATATTAAACAGCTGGTCCGATGTTGAACGACCTACACGAAAACCACTTTGGTATTCACCTATCGTAGATTCCGTGTATGGATGAAGGCGCTGATATAGAATATTTGCAAATATCTTGTAAGCAATATTCAGCAGAGCGATTCCGCGAAAATTGCCACACTCCAATTTGTCACCTTTTTTGTATATGGGACAAAGTATGCTGGTCTTCCAATCTTCCGGTAACTCCTCGTCATTCCAGATGCGTATGATGAGCTCGTGCATCTCCATACATAGCGCGTTGCCGCCGTTCTTGAAAAGTTCACCGGGTAGGTTGTCAGTCCCCGGGGCTTTGAAATTTTTGAGCTTTAAAATTTCAGCTTCAACTTCTTGCATGTATGGTTGCGCAGTCTGAAATGGCAATTCGTCGTTTTCGTCGTCTCGGTTGAGCGGTCTGTTCGGGTTAAGCAGTTCCTTAAAGTACTCAGCCCATCTCGCGATACACCTTTCCTCATCTGCTAAGAACAATCCATGCTTGTCCTTACACAGCAAAGGTTGTTGACTGTAACCGTTTCTGGATTCGTTCACTTTCCGGTAAAAGTTCCGAGTCTCCTTCCGATTGCCAAACTTCTCAATTTCGATCAAAACTTCCTTGTCACGCTGTCGCTTTTTCCGTCGGAAGAGTTTTCTCTCGAAATTTCTTTTAGAACGGTACTCTTCCTGGCCAGCTCGAGTGAATCTACTTAGAGTTTTCAGGCGAGCTGCGTTTTTGTCGTCCATGGCCTTCTGGCATTCATCGTCAAACCAGATATTTCTTTTATTTCCCGTTCTCGTTCCCACTGCCTCTGCTGCGGCGCTCTCTACATTCCGTCTAATTTGATTCCACGCATCGTCTACGCTTCGTTGTTCGCTGACCATTCCGGCAATAATATTCGTCTCCAGCCTGTCGACATATTGACGTTTAATGTCTTCGTTCTGTAGTTTTTCCACGTCCCACCTTTCCAATGCCGGTTGTCGATTGTGTTGAACCGATATTCGAGACCTAACTGCCGCTCTCACCAGGTAGTGATCGGAATCTACATTCGGTCCTCTACAGCTTCTGACATTCAACATATTTGAACAGTGACGTGCATCTATCAAAATATGGTCAATCTGGTTTTTGGTTCGTTTATACGGTGATACCCATGTCGCTTTGTGGATGTCTTTATGTTGGAAATAGGTACTGCTGACAACCATGTTTCTTGATGCTGCAAAATCAACCACCCGCGTTCCATTTTCGTTCGAGTTTTCGTGAAGGCTATGTTTACCGATTGTGGGACGGTAAAATACTTCGCGGCCTATTTTAGCATTAAAATCTCCAAGCACAATTTTAATGTCTCGTTTCGGCGCTCCATCATATACATCCACCAGTTTCTCGTAGAATAGCTCCTTCACCTCGTTGTCGCTTTCCTCCGTAGGCGCATAAACGTTTATAAGAGTGTAATTGAAAAATTTTCCTCTTATCCGTAGAGAGCACAATCGCTCGTCAACAGGACTGCAACCAATCACCGCGTTTCTAGCTCTGCCGAGGACCATGAAGCCTGTTCCATACTCTCTTGGACTGTCGTTACTCTTCCCACTATAGTAGAACTTATAGTCGCTACTGGTCATGGTGTCCTTTCCAGGCCATCTCGTTTCTTGCACAGCTGTTATGTCAATTTTTGCCGCTCTTAGCGCACTTGTGAGAGATCTCAATTCTCCTGGCCGCAACAAAGATCTTACATTCCATGTTCCTAATTGTAAATCGTTGTCCTTTTTCCGATGCTTGAGTCGTTGCCGTTTATCCTGTCCGATCCGAGGCTGTGTTGGGGAATTCATAACAAGACTGTTTTTACGGTGTCTGGGAGTTAGCCAAGCGCCCAACCTACTTTCCTTCTCCCGATGACCCGTAGGGAAGTCACCAGGTGGTGATGGTAGCCCATCTGACTAGGGCTGTGTATGCTGCCGTTGTCTCTTGCTGTTGAGATCATCCGCCACCATACTAAGTCGCCATCCCATCTTGATAGCGCCTAGCTGCCTTCGGCCCTCCCTATACGTGCCGTTTAGGTACTACCCGAAGGCAGCCCCCCTCATCCTTATGCTAAGTGACCCACACTACTACACCAAGGTTGGTTACCTGATCGTTCATGCGGGTTGCTCACTATAACAGGTGTCACCACGGGTAGGATAGGATGTAGGAGTAGGTGGACAGAGGCTAAGGTACATAAAGGAGTACTATATTACGCTTAACACACCATTTGACACCCACTTTCGATGCTCATTTCGAAATGGCACATGACGAGTTCAGATACGAAACTTGACATTGCACATCCAATACTAGTACCTTTGAGACCGAATTCTTCTACTGATGATATCGCGCTCCCCTCAAAAATAGTTTTATCTCAGTGAGATAAAAGTACAAACATAACAGGTGGCGCCCCAGCGCGATCTGGATGGCAAGCGAGCAGCGTCCTGTTCCACTAAAACAGGCACTGCGCGCACAAATCCGGACTGGGAAGGACTTAGGAGTCAACAGTAACCAACAAGAATGTCTCTTCAATTAAATGCGACCGTATCAATTCATCTGATTGGGATCGGCGAGATGCACAGAGTCTGTCATGTGAAGTCTGAAGTCTGGATTCCAGTGGGGGGCGTCGCCCCCACGAACTTGCCCGTGCGGGCGACCGCCCCAGCTAATGTAACGAATTAAAAGCGAAGCTCAACAAAAACTAAACAAAATTCTATCACACAACATTTAATTCATACAAATATCACCTATCCGTGACACTTTGTTCACTAAAACTAATCCATTAAAATAATTATGCACAACCCCTTAAGCCCACTTAAAATAAACCTGCAGTTATGGTGGGTGAAGAGACGGTGTTGAATCCAGACTCTGCCAACGTGTCAAAAAACATAAGCCATACAGTTGTCTTATAAACTAGTACAGAACGAACTTTTTTGAACACTTGATGAACGCAGGGGTGATTTGAAACTAAAAGTCGGAGAGTTCGTTGTTCATATTTTACACTCTCGCAAAGTAATATACTATATTCAGAAAATATTTCAACTGGGACTATGTACATTTCTTTCGTTAGGTTGACAATATTTTGAGATTGTCAACACTCTTGCCATGACTTTTCGTCATATCTTTGTTTAATGTTGAAGTATCAAAATAAATTACAGTGCCAAACTTTGCTAAAAGAGCAACAAGTTGAAATTACATAAGGTAAGTTGATATTATTAAAATTAAAACGTACAAAAATAGACCCGCTGTCACAAATATTTCTTTTTCGGGGTGATTAGAAACGAAAGGAATAATGCCGTGAGTCTATAAAAGAAAACTGGACGGAAAAGTTTACAAAAAAAACACGCCAGCTATACTTCAGCCAGCCATATCTGGCGATGAGAGAGGGATGACATGTTGAAAAGCAGCACGAAAACATAACATCACCCCTTCCATAATTTTTCGCCACAAAAAAAAAAATACGTAAAGAAAATCGGTGGTCAGGCCGTTTTTATTGAAGTTGAGGAGTCGGAAATCTTGCTGCGACTTGTTCACTGTAGTGAATGGGGTTATTATTGAAAAAATTAACGTTTAATCATTGCCCGAATTTCGTGTTTCTATTCACCCCGAATTTTAGGATCAAAGTTTTTTCAAGAATTTTGAAGAAAAGACGAATATTACATCCCAAAATTTAGTAGGAAATTTTACTAATCACAAATGCACCTAAGCCCAAGAACTCATGTTTTTAAGGGAGCCAATTAGCAAAAAAGTGAAAAATATATTCTTATTATGATTTGTGAAGATCAAAAGTATGCCTATTCACCCCATTTTACGGTAACCTAAAACTGAATGAAGACGGTATTACTCTACGTCGCCTCGTCCACCACATCTGGTCACAACTTACCCCGTTACCCCACGGGCTTTACATGTGTTTCACGCCATACTTAGATCAACAAAATACAAAAATATTCCAAAACTTGTCTTTACTTGGCGAAGGTCTTGAATGGAAAGACTAAATCATCATTCGAGACTTGATGTATGACTTGCTCTTGATCGTTGGCACCGACATCTGACATCTCAAACTTGCACCAGTTTTTGTCTCCAAAAATCTTTCACCGGTAAAATGACCCAATACTGGAATATGGCCATTTCTACCTCCCAATTGTAGTATGACGCATATATTTAGAAGTATGGCACTTAGAAATTTGTTCTAAAGACAAACTTGTTCAGAATTACATTTTAGAGAAAAAAGTTTCAGGATTTCTTGAAGAAAGTACGTTGGTCCTCTTTGTGATATGGTGCAGGGAAGAACATTTTGGTCATCAAAATCAATGGTCTCAGACGTACTTCGGTAGGGCTTTTGACATTACCTTGGGTAATTTCTATGGATCTTTGAAATTCTTATAGTAATAAAGGAACATGAAACATTGGATTATTTGCTAATTTCTATATTCAGATAAGTTCGAGTCTTCTTGCAACATCTATTCTGTTTGCCACATCTATTCTGATAGTACGGGTCTTATGTTTCATTAATCTAAATTTTGTGGGATAAACTGGATTGGTATCTATCTCATAAAATGCGGGAAGTTATGAATGACTGTCTTTCTACGAGTGATAATCCAAAAAATAAACCCAAGTCATTCGCGTGCAGCAAAATTAATGATTTTCCAATTAGTTAATCATTTCTAATTTTCACAAAAATTTATTTTAGGTCCAGAATTAAGTCTAATCATCAATTAATGTTCCAAAAAAAATACGAACAGTCACTCATGACAAACACTCATAACACACTGGTCGTAAAGAAAATTGAGGTCTTCAATCAACGAAAACCCAAAAATATAAACACACAATGAACCTAATGACCCAATCATGTTCGATATTGTTCTTTTAGACAATTTTTTATGTAAAACTTTATGTAGCGCTGTTATTATGATTACCTAAAAAGTAAAAAAAATAGCCATAATTTTGGCTATGTACGTAATCACATCTACAATACACTATGTATGGGCGTGTTCGTCTCAAAATTATTACCAAACTTCAAAAAGTCATCTTTTATTATAATATACAAACAAACAATGAAGTAGGCGGGCCCAAATTCACCAATCACATTCACCAATTTTAGATTAGTTCAAGAAAGAGAGTATGGAGAGTACAGACAAAAAACCATAGAGTTAGTGTTTCTTAGAGATTACCGAAATTATTTGCTTCAACATTGTTAATAGGAGGAGGGTGTGAAACTATTTTAGGTTTCACATGTAGTTGTGAGTTGTATCGATGAATCGATAAGAAACAGTTTAAGTCAGTTACTTTAGTGCCTCAAGTAAGATCGGTCGATCGTATACTAAAAATTCGTTTCGTTACTTTTTTGTCAAATTTGATCTTCAGTTCTCGTCTTTGTAACTTTTTACGAAAAACGTTAAGTGACCATTTCAGTAATTCAGGAACTTTTGACTGTATTCGATATTAATTTCATCTCAGTGTTGTTTCTTACAAACTTTATGTGAAATTAGTGTTTGCTTAAAATTGATGTTTGATCAAATATGACAGTTACCAACTTGGGAATGCATCGTTCTTGTTTCAGTGGATATGGCTTTCAAGGTAAGTTTTCATTAATAAGAATTTTGAAGAATTAGAATTAATAATAATAGAATAGAATTCTGTAAACGCAGGCTTTTGCCTCAACATATAGTTTATTATTCGAAGCAATAATCACATTCTATAGCCTGTATTTTGACCAATTTGAAAGTTGGGTTTCTGGCGTATGAAGTTCAAAGATGAGCGAAATCGTCCGTTTGTTTCTGAGACAAATGTTCAGAAAAGTTGTCAAATTACATTGTTTGGCGGTTAAAACGATTACCATCAGAATATGAAATGAGATATGTGGGTCTTACGGAACTAATAAAACCGGCTAACCCCGATAATATAACCCACCGAACCCGGACAAAATAACTCCAAACCAAAACTATTTTTCAAGCAGCGCCCATCTTTAATAATTGATTTTAAGATTAAGTTCTTATAAACCTAAGGCGACGAACTTTTCGAACCTTCCGACTTCATCCTAGTTGATTTATTTGCAAGAGGAAAGTGGTATTCTCCTTGTAGGCTTTATCGTCAGCAATCTAAGTTTTCGAATTTTTTTGAAAAGTTCAGCGTGGCGTTTAGATCCGTACGAAAAACGAAGTTTACCACGACGTTTGTAACCAGTCAAATTTCGACCCAGGAGTAGCGGGAAACATCGGTCATGGTCCTTAGATGACAAATCACCAATAAAAATATAGAAGGGACCCGTACGTATAAGAATAGATGCGGCAAACAGAGTTGATGTTACGAAAAGACTGGAACGTATTTAAGTAAATATTGCGTTCATATTAGACTGTATTGGAAATTGCCCGTAGGGCAATTTTGAAAAACCCGTCCGAAGTAACGGTGTAAAAAAATTCTCCGAACGCACAAAATTGACCTCCAAATAGAGAAAAATGTTCTCCTCAATTTTGTCTACAACATAGCAAAAAACTATTTTTTTGGGCTGGGGCCGACCTAGGGCCTTTAGTAGAGGCCTCGGCTACATACTTCCATAAACAAACATAACCAAAGAACCGTACGTGTCAGAATAGATGTGGCAAAGTGACTCGAACTTACCTAAATATACAAATAAGCAAGCAATCCAACGTTCTCTGTTCTTTTATAACTGTAAGAATTTCAAAGAAGGTAATGTCAAAGGCCCTAGCGAAGTACGTCTCAGACCATTCAAATCTAGAAAAGCTTATGTCCAAGGACAAAGTCGTTTTTCCCTAAAACCCAGAAACACGTGTTATCTAAAATTTTATTGTCTGCAACTTTGTCTTTGGAAGCAACTTTCTACCTCTCATAATTCTGGAGATCTGGGTCATCCTGCCCAATTATGGAAGTGGCCATATATTAGGATTGGACTTCCCAAAACGCTGAAACAAGTGTTCGCTTAAATTTAATTTTCTACAACTTCGCCTTTGGAACTAACTTTCTAACTCTCACAGTTCTGGAGATCTGGGTCATTATGCCCAATTATAGAAGTGGCCATATACCAGGATTGGACCATATTTCACCAAAACCCTGAAACACGTGTTCGTTTAAATTTAATTCTCTACAACTTTGCCTTTGACAGTAAATCTCCATATTGCATAGTGAGGGAAATATAGACGAAAAACTGTTTTCGTATATGGCCAAGAATTTCAATTTCGTCCATTCCATTGGTCCCAGTGCGCAGACCCCTGTACCGATTCCCACAAAATTTTTTTCCCAGTTTTGTGACATCAAATGCTTCCATTTGACACCAAAATGAGGAATTTCCGTGCTATACTTGTTGAGATATTTCGAAAAACCATGTTTTTGGTCACTTCCTCGACCATATCTCTGGAACCACTTCATCGATTTTGCTCATCTTCGATATTGAATCATGTGAGGCATGTACCTTTCAGGGAAAAAAAGTTTAGGCTGATCGGTTGAGCCGTTTGAAAAAAAAAAGTGGAGACGGACGGATAGACAGACGGACAGACGGACATTTTTTTTATTGCTGATTCGTCATCTCTAGACGATAATATATGCATCCCCCTACCTCCCACCTCGATCTACCCCATGCTTCAATAAAATTGTTTGTAGTAAACGTAGGACCTTTGTACTTCGTACGAGTCCAAAAATGTTTCACTCAATTTGCTCTGCAACATAACAAAAAACATTTTTTTATGTTAGGGCCGACCTTAGGACCGACATGAGGCCCACTTGAGCCGTAAGCACAGGCAAAAATTAAATTCTATAAATTCTATAAATTCTATAAATGGTCGGCCGTGCCGTGATCTTTCAAACAATAAAAAGTTTTTGAAAATCGGAAGAGATTTACTCGAGTTATGTACAAACAACACGTAGGGCCCTAACAAAGACTCTTTTTTAGTGCCCTAGCTAAGTCCAAAGACTCAAATCGAAAAGTGCTTCTTCCAAAAATTGTCGGTCATGCCCAGACCTTTCAAACAAAAAAAAAATTTGAAAATCGGTAAAGATTTACTCGAGTTATGTACAAAAAACACATAGAGCCCTAGCAGAGACTCGTTTTTAGTGACCTAGCTAAGTTCAAGGACTAAAATTATAAAAAATTTCTTCCATAAATTGTCGGCAATGCCCAGATCTTTCAAACAAAAAACAATTTATGAAAATCAGAAAAGATTTACTCGAGTTATGTGCAAAAGACCAAAAACCACTTAAATGGCCCTAGCTCGGCGGCCCTTGGGCCGACATTGCCCAGATTCAATCCCATAAAATATTTTTCGACTACCATTCAGGAAAAAAAAGTTTTTGAAAATCGGTCAAGATTTACTCAAGTTATCGTGTTGACGGACAGACCGACAGACGGACATTTTTTTCGCTGATTTGTCATCTGGAGGCAACAAAAAAAGTTTCCCCCTTACTCCCGGGTTCGAATTCGCAATGTAACAAACGTGGTAGTAAACGCATCAGACCAACGTACTTCGAACGGGTCTAAAAATGTCCGTCCGTCCGTCCCTCAACGCGAGAACTTAAGGATCGGAGTGGGTCTACCAACATCTGACCCACAATTTTAGCGGGTCGACCCACACCTGATCCACAATTTTGGAACGCATTGAAAAACGATTTCTGTGACTTTTGCAACTGTGGGTCAGGTGTGAGTCGACCCGCTGAAATTGTGGGTCGACTCACTTGTATCCTTACGGAGAACTCGAGTAAAACTACACCGATTTTCAAAATCTTTTTTTCCCTGCAAGGTAATTGAAAAATCTTTTATGGGATTGATTCTGAGCACTGTCGGCCCAAGGACCGCCGAGCTAGGGCTGTTTAAGTGGTTTTTGGTCTTTTGAACATAACTCGAGTGAATCTTTTCCGATTTTCATATTTTTTTCTGTTTCAAAGGTCTGAGCATGACCGACAATTTATAGGAGACACTTTTTTGAGATTGAGCCCTTGGACTAGGGCCCAACATGTTTTTTGTACATCTCTTTCGATTTTCAAAAACGTTTTTTAATCGACACATCTAGGAATGTCTCACATTTTATGGAAGAAAATTTTTTGATTGGAAGCCCTTGGACTCAGCCAGGACTCTAAAACTGAGTTTCTACTAGCGCCCAACGCGTTTGTTTACATAATCGGGTAAATCCTAACCCGATTCTTTTTCTATTTAAGAGGTAGCCAAATTTGGGCCTGGTGCCTGTGCATAAGGCTCAAGTGGGCCTACGGTCGGCCTAACCAAAAAATTTTTTTTCCTATGTTGCAAAGCAAATTGTGGGCAACATTTTTATGTTTGGTCCGAGGCCGCTGCTTAGTGCCCTAAGTAGATCCTAAGGTCAGCCCTAGACAAAAAAGGTTTTCCTCTATGGAAGAATTTGTTCGAGGCCTCTCTCGAGCCCTAGGTCGGTACTGTTAGCCATTTTTATTCTGATACGTTCGAATCCCTTGCATATGTTTTTGGTTGACGAAATATGAAAGCGCCCTGTCCATATGGCACCAAACAGGAGGCACCACGTCCTAAAACTAATATTTTGCTCGACATTCTTGCGATATCTATGTTAAAGAAAATACACGAAAGTTCGTAAGAAACTCGTTTTATTTTCAATTGTTGTCTCGGGTCGTCTAAATTTCTAGAATAAAATGAGAGGGAAAAAATGAAATTCAATCGTTTTGAATATTTTCTTTAAGAAATTCAAAAAATATTCTTGCTTTGAAAACAATCTCAGATAATTATTTTTCGGTTGGGTTTTTTTAACAGAGAAAAACTCGAATTAATTCGGATCTCTCATGCACAGTAGAAATTTGTTTAATATTTATTAATTAATTAATAAATAATAAGGTAAATTTACAAATTCATTTCTTTCCCGGTAAGCAAGTAAAAAACTTCAGTGGATGTCAGACCTTTAAATTTCTTTCATTTCTCGCCAGAATTACAAAAGTTTTTAAGCGCCGTTTACCAAACTTTACAGAGTTAAATGACACTTTCCATATTATCATCTAAACTAATTTCTGTTCAATTCTCTACTCGCCCCACTCGCCACAGATTCTAATCATTAGAAAAACAAGTTGATAACATTTTGTTTCCTGGCTGTCATTAGTGAAGCAAATTGGAATGATATCAGCGTAGGGCTTGCAGTGGGGTGGAAGTGGAATAAAGTTGCGAGTGGAGTTAGGAATGTGTTTGATTCCCCGGAGTTTGGGAGGCGGCAGCCATTCGGGAAAAAACTATATTTCTAATTAGACCGAAGCTTAAAGTATCTACGGGCATGTCCACTGATGACTGCATATCGCGTAGGATCCACTCGCAGTATAGAAAATCTCGAGTTGAACGCACTGATTCGTGATTTTAGGGGTCAGACATCCGGAGTCACAAAAAGTGCTCAACAAATTGGATGCAATTCAGTGACGGAATTTAGACATCACTTGTGGTTGAACATCCATGACAAATTGAAAAGGGGAGGTGGTCTTCCTTGCATGTGAACATAACCGCGTATGAAAGAGATTTGGAGCAGTTAATTTTGTTTTATGATTTGAAAGCCAAACGATGGGTGACGCCTGATAACGTCACCACAATAACACTCAGTCATTGGCTTTCCATGGAGATCTGGTTATAAGTTCACGGTTACTCGATGTCTGTTGCAAATTGTCTTTCTAGAACTCGTTCGCCGTTTCAAGGATGCACATTGATTGAATTACCAAAGTAATCACATCAACTGACTTAC
This sequence comes from Pseudolycoriella hygida, assembly GCA_029228625.1. Classification (NCBI taxonomy): domain Eukaryota; kingdom Metazoa; phylum Arthropoda; class Insecta; order Diptera; family Sciaridae; genus Pseudolycoriella; species Pseudolycoriella hygida. The sequence goes on along the minus strand of CM055403.1, from coordinate 136,256,027 downwards.
GTAGGCTGAGACAGACTTTTTCCGTGTCACTTTACCTGTTTGTTCGTATGTTTTCATCCATCTCAAGATTGTTACATGGCTTTTGTTGCACGTGTCAGCCAGACTTTTTATCGACATTCCCTTGAAGTAAAATTTTTTCTATTAAAACTTTTCTAATAAACCAGAACGAATACTCAAATGCTTAAACACGCAAAAAAAATCTTCTCAATCTTAGGATACAATTCATTAGTGAGTGTAATTTTGCAATAATCAAGTAAGCCTATTTTCTGTCACGTTCTTTCGCTCTAAATGTCAAATTTAAAGATGAGATAGATGTCTGTGACTTACAACCTTATAGCATAATATTGCTCTAGTTACGTATTACTTTTACTATCAACGTGTATGAACTGCAAAATAATAGCAGATTTCATGAACTGTCAAAAAGTGCGGCAAAACGAAAACAAAAATATACTGCGGACATCTTAGCGCAAATTTTTTTACGGATACGAGTAGGTACAAGTCGCACTGCCGCCGCCGGCATAAATAATAACAAATAATAAATTCCTAGAATTTACTTAATAGTAAGGTGTTTCGTGTAGAGCATGCGTTGTTTCGTCCTTAAAAGAAAAAATATTTACCTACGATACATAAGAAGAAATGCAAAAATAAACGAAAGAATTCTAAGCATAATTTTATGATGTCGTCGTAAGAATGTTCAGCCGTTTCGGTACGCACCAGTACGTTCAGAATGAAACGGCGGACGATGAAGCTGTTAGAATGTGCACGACATATTCGGGCTCTTCGCAAATAAGGTCTATGGCTAATTCCATCGGTACCGTCGTCACCTGGGTAATGAATTTCATCTCTTTCACTCTTTCAATGTGATTTATATTAACTTGAGACAAAACACATTTGTTCCACAGGTGTCATGGTAGCGACAATGTTGGGTTACTCCAGCTAGTCATTTATGTATTTTTTAAGTTGTTCTAGAAATTTTCCATACAAAGTCGAGTTCTCTTATTGAAAAAGTTCAAGACTCTCTACAGGCTAGTACATTTTACGAAACGCTCAATTTTTCGAGAAAAAAGCTTCAGCCGGTCGCTGTTTTTTAACTTTCTGAACGGACGGTTCTAAAATATCAACAAGTATGAAAAGCTTCCGTACAAACACGAAACCTCCCTTAGAAAAAGTTATAAGCTCTACCGGCTAGAACAGGGCTTCTTCTTAACACTGAGGTCGGTCTTAGAATCAGGCTTAGGGGCGTCCATAAATTACGTAACGCTAAAATTGGCATTTTCTTATAGTTCTCAAAATAATTGAATTTTTCGAAAATATATTGTCTAGATCGATCCACGCTAACATTAGCGGCCATATTAGGAGGCATCATGACATGCGTATCACCGAAACCAAACAATTTTTTCTTTGACACTGATCTTCTATCTCTAATAGTTTTCAGAATATTTGAATTTTTCCAATTGCTTTATCTTTCGAATAAAAAAAAGTTTTGAAAATCGGAAAAGATTAACTCAAGTTATGTACAAAAAACACGTTTGGCCCTAGCAGAGACTCTTTTTTATTGCTCTAGCTAAAGCCTAAGCTCAAGATCAAAAAAGTTTCTTCCATAAATTGTCGGCCATACCCAGGCCTTTCAAACAAAAAAAAGTTTTTGAGAATCGGAAAAGTTTTACTCGAGTTATGTACAAAAGACCAAAAAATACTTAAACGGCCCTAGTTCATTGGCCCTTGGGCCGACACTGCCCAGATTCAATCCCAAAAAAGATTTTTCGATTGAGGAAAAAAAGTTTTTACTCGAGTGTTGACAGACGGACGGACGGACGGACATTTTTTTTTATTACTGATTCGTCATCTAAGGACCACGATCGATGCTCCTCCCTACTCCCGGGCGAAATTCGACTGGTTACAAACGTCGTGATAAACGCATAAGACCCCTTTTCGAAGAACTAAAAATAGAGCAATAGGATTTATGTATTTCGACATAAGTCAAGCTTTTGTGTTAAATGTCACAATGGTAGAACAAAAGAGATGACAATGTGAGAAAAGTAACAGTACATGACTTACGTCTTATTGCCATTTTTCCATTTTGTAATTTTGTGCATGACCGCAATTGGTAGAAGGGGACACTTGAAGGTTATCGCTTGAAATCACAACGTCGCGCGCCACTCACGTAGGAAAGATATGATTTTGACCCAGGTGTTAAAAACGTCCAGGGATGGAGCGGAGCGAGGTGATATAATATACTATTATCTTACGATTTTGTAGTACTTTTCGCATCACTCCTATTAAACGGAGATAATTCCAAGTAAACGATATTGAATATTTCTTTTTTGGTCCGAACAATGTAAACAAAAATTAAATTTCCCATCATCGTAGCTGTAAGTATTGTTAAGGATTTCGAGGTCGTAATTTGATTGGTAATTATGTAATACTTTTTTAGGGTTTCAAAAATGTGGTACAAAAGGTTTATAACGGTCGTCAGTAAGTTAAATATGGTTTTATACTCGTACGAAAAATGCGGGTTTTATGTGTTTGCTAAGACTTGGAATAGGTCGGGTTTGACGTGACCTGAACCTAAAGTCATCTGAGCTGAAAAATTCAGGGCAAGTCATGTCAGGTTTTTTTTTCACATGATTTGAACCTGACCTGACCTGATTTAACGACTATATCGATGACCTGACTTGAAAAAATTGTAAAGGCTATCATTCTGAATTTTCGACCAAAGAATGTGCAAATAGAGATTTTAAATCGATTAAGTGAATTCCTCCATGAAACAAATTTGGACCAGTCGCCGCCGCCATGTACCGTTTTGGGTCGATCTAACTCAAAAAAATTTTGACCTGAATTTTCAGTTCATGTTTGAGTCGGTAAAAGTTCAATCTGAGCCTGTCCTAAATACTGTTGAACTGTGGATCGATTTCTAGGTCAACCTGAAACCTAATACAAATTCAGGGTGAACCTGAGGTTTTGGTCAAATTTGGGTCAGAACTGCTCCGTTCAACCTGAAAATTGTGAATTTGTGTTTTTAGAGCTTATAGTCGTATCAAAATTCAACCTAATCTTACCCATAAATATTATGTTGTCCCAATTTAAGGTCAGATTGAGGTTACCTTTTTTTGACTCTAACTTAATCTGAAAAATTCAGGTCAAATTTTTTTTTTTTTTGAGTCAGTGCGATCCAAAACGAGCCATTCCTATACTTACTGTAAAATTAATGTTATTCTATGTTCTCATTCGACATATTGCTGAGTGTAGACTGTGTACATCAGTACATAATGTTGATGGAGAGGAGATGGAGATAAGAAAAACTTGACATTACATAAATAATATTTTTGTTCGAATAAAAGCAAACTTTTGTTTGGTTTTATCGCTTCTGTACTGCCGGTCGTGCGCGCAAAATTGTTATGCCAGGTTATTTAAGGTGTCGCAAACTTTCAGCAACATGAAAGATAGACTTGAGGGCGGACAACAATCTAACGTAGCGTATGTCATCCGGTGCATTCAGTGCGGCCGCTCGTATATAGGCCAAACTTCGCGCTGCTTATGCGAGCGATGCGACCAGCATGAAAAAGATGTGGCTAACAATTCGGAGAAACCCAACAAGACGGCATCGGTCAGACATGTGAGCACAACAGATCATCAGTTTGATTTTGACCGTCCAAAAATACTTCGAAAAGTACGCACCCGTGGTTTACTGAACATTCACGAAGCCAATAACCTAATTCTTAATGAAGGGAATGTCGTCAACTTTAGAAAAGACGCGAAACACGTCTCGTCATGTGTACATATCTGATCAAGAAGAAAATGATTGGTATAAATCTTCACAATCAGAACATCAGAAATACAGCAATACTGCATGAGACATCAGCTGAAAGTAAACTGACGTCCGAATCGGTTGAACAGATGTTCAGACAATAATAATATGATACTTCAAAAGCAAGTCAACAGTGCAACAACAAATAATTCAAGTAAATTAACATTTAAATTTGAAATATTTACAAACAACAAACAAGTGACTGTGATATTTACATTTAAAACATTTAGCATCACTCTTTTTGTTTATCCGAAAAGCTTTTTAGAACGCAAATCTAATCAGATCTTATCCAAATAAACAGCCCGAAGATGACTGGTAAAACCAGTCGAATGCACGGCAAGTAAAACAAATAAATTGGATTTTTTCACTGGTCGTAAAGGTGAGTCAAATTAATAATAATCAGATCAGGTCAAAACAAGTTCAGGTCAGAACAGGGCAGGTCACAGCTTACAAAATCAGGTTCAGGTCAACTCAGGTTTCATGTTTTTCAGGTCAGGTCACATTTTTAATCAGTCGAATTTCGAAATAAAACTTTGTGAGGCGTTCGTATTTGGTTCAAATGGGGAAAAAATGAAAAAAAAAATCCGTCCGTCCGTGCCCGATAATTCGAATAAACCGTGACGGATTTTGAAAGCATTTCTATTATCTAAAAAAAAAACTCGGATGGATCCAAATTAGATGACCGTGCAGGTGTAGGAATTCACTGTCAACAAACCTTAACAGGCAGATCCATCCCTCTTGGCCCCATAGCGACAATCTTCCAATCAGAAACCTTCGGAATAGGCCAATGCAGCAAATTGATGCTTGACCAAAACTCTCAAAATCAATTGATCTATATCTGCTCGGATAGTCAAGGCGCACTGAAAGCTCTAAACGCTTACAAAATCCGCTCAGCCATCGTATTCGAGTGCAGAGACAATCCCTCGCTTTAAAAAATCAAGTCATCTTGACTTGGGTACCTGGGCACAGTAAAATCTATGGAAATGAAATAGCTGATGAACTAGGTAAAACTGGAGCGGCCGAACAGGTCACGGGCCCAGAGCCAAGACTTGAAGCTCCACCTGCTTTTTTCAAAAACCTCATTGACAAGTGGAAAAACGACAAACTCACGAAACACTGGAACTCAGTCGACAATGCCAGGCAATCCAAGACCCGTATCAAAATTAACACTAAAAACTCTAAGTACCTACTCTCGTTGAGCAGGAACAACATTAGAAGAGTCACCTCCATCACCACGGGGCACTGTCATCTTAACAAGCACCTCTTCACAATTGGCTTGACAAATAGTAATCTCTGTAGTAAATGTGGTGATATAGAAACAGCTGAGCACTTTCTGCAAATGTCCTGCTTATATCACAGCAAGAGCCAAAGCCTTAGGGACATATATACTCCCGCACAACATCATACGGAGCATACCGCCCAGTAATATATTGGAGTACCTTAATCGCACAAGTAGGTTGTAGGTAATCCAATGTGGGTGCGCACAACAGGCCCAACAGAGGCTTAGGTGCAGGAGATCCTCTCCGCCCACTCTAAACAAACAACATACAAATCTAAAATGCATATGGGTTGGCTGGTTTATCTAGTAAACATAGTTCAGTTCGTTACAACAGATTACAAAATACACTTTATTTATTACAGTATTACTTTTTGGCCGATACTAGTGCAACTTTATAACCACGTAGTCAGAATTTATTTCATAACATTGCCGATATTCTTTGCATGGTATCAGAATTTGTACGGGTCCGAGTAGCATATGTTTCATTACAACTGTTAAACATAATAAACATTATACTGTGCATATTTACTGCATTTTATTTTCAAGGTTAACTGTTAAACTGTTTTTTATAACTTTAAAAGGTTCGAAAATTCTTTAAGAAACAGCATGATAAGTAGAAAGCGGGAAAACATTTCTTATAAAATTCAAACATCCACTAAGTTAACTGGAGTAATTTGAATGGATTTAAAAACAAATTTTGTAGCGTTAGCGTGAGACACAAGCACAGTTCATTATGAATTGAGTAATTTGTCGCTTCCATTATCGTTGGTTCTTCAAACTTCTTAATTTCAAGTCCATAAAGTTTATATATATGTTTATACGATTCCAGATCATTATACTTCCTCATTACACCATTCGCAGATTAAAAAGAATTTCTTAGATTACAAGTTAATCAAGGTATAAGGTTACAAGGTAATCCTATTGTTAAGATTTACTGACATTTTTTTCTCTATGCAGTCAGCATGTGTTAACTTGCAAAATTTTAATATTCAAAAAGAGAACTTGTTTATATGCCGACATTGGGACGCAGAGATTGGTTTAAACGACCCGGAATAAAAATAAATGAGTTATTGTTAAAGAAAAACGGAGCAAATTGCTCAGTCATAAATTGCAGTTAAGGCGGGCAAATTTTTATTAAAAGAACTCGTAGCAGCGAATTCGATGGTCTAAAAATTTGTCTCCGAAATTCTTTTATGAATTTATCTTGTATAATCTTATCGAATTATTTCGGAATTTTTTTTTACTGTAATGCGTAACGAGTAATATATGGCTAATTTTAGGGACGGGTTGGCACAGTGGTTAGCGTACTGGCCTTCCACCAAAAACGATCGGGGTTCAAATCCCGTGTCGGACAAATTCTACATGGAATTTTTCTATGAAGTATAGCGCATTAATAACGTCCTAAAGTTCACTCAAGCTTCAAAAGTTGGGTAGTTGTGGTATTTTTGGTGCCCATAACGACGTACACACTGAATGAATTGTATGACGTAACCCATATACGATGAATCTGTGTACGAAATATCTAAGTCTACATTTAGGCGAGATAATAATCATGCGCCTAACAATTCTTGGAGTAATTGAATAAGACGCTACATTCGCATTACTCTGAGACGTGGTTCGGAAGTCACGTTAAGCCGGTGGTCCAGAAAACACTTGTTATTGGCTATAAAAAGCTGTTAGTGGAGTCTCTAAAATCCAAATACAAATACAAATTCCACCGCTACCGTCACCTGGGAAAGGATTTTCTTCTCTTTCACTCTTTGAATGTGATTTAGAGAGCCAGGAGAAATGCTAAAAAAAGCGTCACAATATAGCTCAAAAAGTCGCATCTAAGTCATCTCTAGAGCAATTTGGGTATGCTCTTTCCAAATCAGAAGTCGCTTTTGACGTAGGTCACATAGATCCAGAAAAGGTGCTGTTTGAAAGTAGCCAGACTTCACATATGACAAAATTTTCATCAAATTTTAGCAAAAATCTTTTTCATTTCCACAGTTCTCGGTTAATTTTGTATTATAGGTTACCCAAAAACTACTTTAATTGAAACTTAGCTTACTATTAGGGTATAGTGGACCGATAGAGGTCAAAAGATAATAACTACACACAAGAAAATTGGTAATTTGCATGAAAGTTGCTTTCTTTAACATTTTCAAGGAAATCTTCACATTTCATAATACTCAGTTTTGTTATTTAAACAACGAAAAACCAATTCAACTATAAATATGACCACACCATAGATACCAGCAGCCGACTGTAAGCCGAATCTCATGTTAGGCAAAGAAAACTACAATATCTTTTTAAAAAATCCTTCGAATTTTATGAATTTTAATAAAGTGTCTGATGTTTAGAAAATTATACTTTAACAACAAAACACGGGCTACATTTACAACTTGCTCATATGTGATTTCGTCGCAGATTGATAATATTAACAAAAAATGAAAATTATTAACGATTCCTGCATCTCCCAGCATCAATTGAAAATTGAAATTGAAATGAAAATAGCCCGTCGTTCCATCAAGCACCGCCATCTCGTCTGCCGTAATTTGCATAAGAAACTTATTGATTACTTTTTAAGACAGAATTAATTACATATATATATTATTAAGTGAATACTTTTTGAGAGAGAAAATATATGTAATTCTCTCTCAAAAAGTGATCAATAAATTTCTTATGCAAATCACGGCAGGACAGTCGTGTAGCCACCTGCAATAAAAAAGAATTAGCGGAATCTAGTCTAGTTTTTGTGCAAGTCGACGTGACTTAGAGTTACATTTGAAAGTCGTGAGACCCAATTGACTAATCAGCTTTTGGGTAATAAGAGATCAAAGTGTGGAACGCCATCCCACAATTGCATGTTATCCGCCTATTTTTGATTGACTACCCTCAACTCTTCCAAGTTGCGTCAAAGAAACTTCATATATTGGCAATGCTGCGCTCGTACGACTTTTAAAAATGCAAAGGTACAAACCCGATATCGATCATTCAATCTTGCTTTTTTTGAGGACGGTTCTTCATCCGGCGCTCAAGATGACTTAATTCAGTGTGCATAATTACGCTAGGTCGTTAGTTCGAGATATTAAAGTGAAGTGAATTTCGTGAGGAGAAGAACTCTAACGAAGATGAGATGTTCGTGCATATGTTAAAACTAGCATTGTTACCCGGGCTTCGCCTGGGATATGGTTTTAAAAACTTATAAAAATTGTTCGGTTACTTATACCATTATTGTTTTAAACTTCAAACAGTTATCTACATAGTCAGTTTTTGAGCAAAGAGTACCGTCTAAGCCAATTTTGAAGAAAAAAAATCGGCTGGGTGATCTTCAAAAGTACTTGTTTGACAGTCTCTGCCTCGTATTCGAAGAATTCAGGTGTTTTTAGGCGCATAACTTGTCAACCAACTTAGAGCGAAGAATATTTTTGAAAATATCATATAAAAAGTCAATTTTCCTTTTGATATTAGCCCATGAGGTCATTTCTTTAAATTCCCAAAAATGAAGTTCACAACTTAAACAACAAAATATTAAGTCCGGAATAAATGGCCCTCGGGCTTCGCTTATATTGTACACTTCCAAGAATTGATCACAAACTTTAAACTTGCTGGAAATTTGTCAAAACTATGTCTTATAGTTAGTTAGTCTGTCGGAGTATTGGAGAGGTCGCAAAGAAGAATTTCAGTTCTGTACAAAATTGCAACTGATATATATATATATATATATATATATATATATATATATATATATATATATATATATATATATATATAGCCCGTCCTCGAAACGGATTAGACTTATTATATATATAAGTCTAATCCGTTTCGAGGACTGGGCTAAAACAAGAAATAATAAGGGTTCGCCATGGTTTTCGCTTCCGGGGTTTCTTATTAAACTGAATTATAATCAAATGACTGATATTTTTCGGATAAAATGGAAGATTCGGGTTGGATTTTGAGTTATTCTTTAATTAAAAATTTTTGTTTTTAGATTTATGCCAAATTATTAACAAAAATTTAAATTTTCAGATCAGATCGGATAATAAGACAATCAGATCGGATCAGATCAGATCAACATTCGAAACAGATCATATCAGATCAGATCAACATTCGAAACAGATCATATCAGATCAGATCAACATTCGAAACAGATCATATCAGATCAGATCAACATTCGAAACAGATCATATCAGATCAGATCAATTCGGATAAGGATCAGATCATATATTTCTGTTTTCAGATTCAGATAAATCTGAAGCTGATCTGTTCCGAAATATTGGTTCGAAAATTATTCACTTTTCAGTTCCTATTTTCTGGGAAACTGGCAGTCAATTCAAAGTTCCAAAGTTGCAAATGAAGTTACACTTTGAAAGCATCAGGAGTCAGAAGATTCGTTAAGATGTGAGTGAACGAGGACAGTGTATGAAAAATCCGCCGGTGAATTGAACAACATCGCTTGGAGTAGAGGTGAGTGGGCATCGACTTTTCGATGCCCAGCCCATGGCCAGCGCCCATGTTTTTCAAAAAAATGCCTAGCCCATGCCCAAGAGATTCATGCGTAGCCCATACCTGCGCCCAAGATTTATAAACTAACCCAGAGCCGTTGCCCACTCAAAAATTCTGGGCTAAAATATCAAAAAATTAAAAGCTCTTAAACATTTTCCATTTTTATTTTGTAGTACTATTTCATTGAATATTACTATAAGAGGGATGCATATCATATTCTCTACAGCACTTATTGCTGCGCAATCTATCAAATAAAATTTAAACTAAAAATGTCGTGATCACGTGATGTTGACTGTTGACGCTATTAACATTGTTAACAGTTTACCTTTGAAATTTAAACTATAAAAATGACATACTTTTCCGCACTTGTGTCGAAACGAAATGCTCATTTCGAAACAAGTACGGAAAAGTAGTCTTATGACTTAGATAGTTTTGATGAATGTATGTGGCAGCGTAATGAGATAGGGTATAATGGGATAGGGTAATAATAATATTTTTCGATGTAACTTGATTGATGAATATTTTGTTCGATGTACAGTGATTTCAGTTAATTTATGCCTACCTCATTGTGATACGAGCATTTGGTACAAACTTTAGTGTAACAAACGTCTCAATTTTCGTTAGGAAGGAAAGCTTAGAACTGGTACTACAACAGTCGACTTTGTGCAACACGGTGTCAGACTATATGCTGGAACTGTATGCTCATTATCAATCAAATAGGTTTTGCGCGTAAGAATGATGTATCCTAACTAACTAAAAAAGTAAAGTTTTAGTGGAGGATCTGATCAGAGTTAAATAATATCTGTTTTGACCTACTTGTGAATCGCTCTTTTAATTTTGGTAGGAGCTTTGTGGGTGTATTTTCAAAAACTCCCATTTTGGACCATGAAATGAGAGCAGTTTCACGAGTATTTTACAAGGAAAATACCGGAAGATTATTTAAAATAAAAATTTTTATTTAATTTTAATTTTAATTCAGCTGAAGACTGTTTTGAGCTCCTTCAGAGACTTTCTATTCATTTCTGCAATCAGCTCGTTCGCGAAAACCTCAACCAAGATGTGATGTATGTGAGCTTCATACAACTTGGTTGAAGAATTGGCGAATTCACTCTTAAGCGCTTTCGCGCTCTAGAGAGGGAGGCGGACGATCTATAGAAATTTGTATCATATTCAGTCATAATACGTGACAGGGGGAGTTAAAAATCCAAAGAAAAATGTGACGTCATTTGTGAACAGTCCCTAATAAAGCGGCTAATGTCAAAAGTACAGAATTGTCGAACATTAATTTTTTAATAATTTGTTGATCATTGGCGCGCTGTAGCATTGCACCCGTGACGCAAGTCCCCATACGTGATTTTAACTTCTGGAATACAATTGGATTGGTAAATGGATCTCGTAGATGAAATCAATTGCATATACACTGCGGTTTCAAAACCGATAAACGGCAAAGGCGGTAAATTTGATCAAATTTCTGGAAAATTACCGTGGGGGAAACGACTCCCAAATGTTTGTATCGTGAACGGGAAAGCAACAAAGGATCAGCAGATCTGTGTTTCATGACCCAGTAGTGGGTCGTCCCAACCTGATAAATCTAAGAGTGTACCTTGATTTAATTTCCGGATGACTTATGAAATCATTTTATGACTTTCCGTTTTGAAATCTATCCATAAAAATCAGTGATTTTTAATGATTTCCAATGATTTTTGGATGTGAATTGTGTGAACTGATCAAAATCGTGTACAAAGACAAATAGCTCAATGCCTGGGAGTCATATTACATAGTCAAACATAAAAACGACAATACAATGAATATTCGACCGCCGCCACTGTCGAGTGATTTGTTCGAATTTTGTATTTAATTTGAACTTTATTTAAATGGTAACGAAATAGTATTGCTTCCTTAGGACGATACTATGGATATTTGTTTAGTGTTTTTATCTGTCGAGAGAAGATATATCGAGATAAGTGAAAATGCTCTAGAGCGATAAATGCGAGATTATCGTTCTAGACAGATAAAACTATATATGCACCGCTGTATAGGATGTTTTATTTTGACGATTTGGATTATTTCCCACGCCTTCGGCTCGGGAAATAACCTCCAAATCGTCAAAATAGAGCATCCTGGACAGCGGTGCATAATGTACTATTATTCGGCGTTTTACGACGAGTACCTTTGTTATCAGGTACGATAATTATGATTCGGTAAACAATGACTCAACATTTTCATCATCGTGCAGCAGTGTATCGTCTCCCGTCGATGGAATCATAGATTCCGAAAACGTTTCAGGTTTGTTTAAAAATTTTTATTTCGTGTTCAATGTTATCTTTTGTCGCGTTTTAATATGTGTAACAGTAAGGGTTGATACCTATTTGATTATTATTCCAATGATTTTTGGATGATTTTCAATGATTTCCAATGATTTTTCATGACTTTTGTGATTTTTAATGATTTTTGCGATTTTTGATGATTTTCCCGGATGATTTTTAATTTTTTACACCGTCATTTCCCCCTCGAAAATGACTGATTATCGATCTTTTCAAAGCTTAAGTAAGAATACCCTTATGGTACTTTTACATTCAAGAAAATTGGAGTACAAGGTCTTTAAAAAAATCATATTTCAGGTGACATGTCTGCAGGTCAAGGTAGACTAAATCAACTTGGAGGAATGTTTATCAACGGGCGACCATTACCAAATCACGTAAGACTAAAAATCGTTGAAATGGCCGCTTCGGGCGTTCGTCCATGCGTTATTTCACGGCAATTACGAGTAAGCCATGGTTGCGTTTCGAAAATATTAAATCGATATCAGGTAAAGTATTCCATTCTCATTTTCCAATTTCTATTTATAAAGAACACGCAAATGTATGAGACTAGCGATTGCAATTTACCGAACGTAATTTGTATGTTTCGTAATAGTTTACTATAACGTCGAATAGGTAAGTGAGCCATCACTTGGCTCACAGGTGTGAAAGTATGTGCAGTAGCCTTCCATTGCAATCACCTTAGAACGGGCATGTATCTCATGCATATACTTTAGGGGCCGTCCGTAAAGGACGTCCGCTCTAGGGGGGGGGGGGGGGTTCCATAAAAGCGGACAAAATGGGACCGGGGGGAGGGGGGTGAAATGCACTTTGGACGTCCACTTTTTTTGTTTATCATTTTAATGCACTGAAGAAAAACTCGTTGAAAATTTATAATAAAATAGCAATTTCGTTTTTTCTAATATGAAGCATGTAATAGTTATTTGGATTACAAGGGATGAATGTATAAAAATTCAACCCTGTGCGAAAATTGCTGCTCGCGCCGAAGGCAAGGGCTGCAATCGCACAGGTTGAATTTTTATACTTCATCCCTTGTAATTCACTTATTTTTTCATCACGAGAGCAACGGAAATCGTAATTTTCACTTCCCAAACACAAATTTTCAACAACAACGAAATTGCTGATGGAATCATCATGTGGTTTACATCAGTTACTTTCGACTCTCTTTTGAGAACGGAAAGTATTTTCGCATCTCTTGGCTTACTGAGGTCTACATTTTTTCATTTGTGGCTCCCATTTGGGAAGTGAAAATTACGATTTTCGTTGCTCGAGTGATGAAAAACTAAATACGTCAAACGGCAAAGTACTTTTGGTCCTTGTCCTTGTGACGTAAATAACTATTTCACTTCCCAAATGGGAGCCGAAAATGAAAAAAATGGAGACCTCAGTGAGCCAAGAGATGCGAAAATATTTTCGGTTCTCTAAAGGGAGCCGAAAGTATTTTCGGTCCTCAAAAGAGAACCGAAAGTTAACTGATATAAACAAAATGATGATTGCGTCAGCAATTTCGTTTTGTTGAAAATTTATGTGTGGGAAGTGAAAATTACCATCTCCGTTGCTCTCGTGATGAAAAATTACGTGAATTACAAGGGATGAAGTATAAAAATTCAACCTATGCGATTGCAGCCCTTGCCTTCGGCGCGGGCAGCAATTTTCGCACAGGGTTGAATTTTTATACATTCATCCCTTGTAATCCAAATAACTATTGATCTGTTGTTATGCTATCACCGTGTCGATGAGCACATGAATATTAATTTATTTGTTATCTAGATACTGATGTAAACATTAACGAAACGGAAGGCGCTGAGTGGAATCTTCAGGATTATATAAACTTGGAAGGTGTAGAGATCTCAGATGAAACTTTTGCTATGTGCAACATTGTAATATCCGTTCAGACTAGTCTGCACTGTGAGTGGCAAAGCCTATTTTGTGAAACAATTTCACCAATCCCACGAGGAATTCAAAAGATTCACGAAAAAATTCGTGAATTATCGTGGATTTTTCGCAAAGTTCGGACGTCCTTTGGGGGGGGGGTATGGCTAAGCGGGACAGGGGGAAAGGGGGGGTTTGGTCGAAAAAGTCGCTAAAAATGCGGACGTCCTTTATGGACGGCCCTTTATAAGGTGCATCGGTTCAAAAAAAAAATTTCTTTATTGCGATATAGTTTCTAGTGACCGTTAAACCTGCCGGTAATCGATTTTTCGAGTAGAGAAATTTCTTCATGTAGAGGGTTTTTAAAGCGATAATTTCGTGAAGGGTTCACCAGATGCGTTATAGATTTCTTCAGGGAAAAATCAAGTATGTGAGAACTATTGGTCAACAAAGTTGCATCTTGTTGCACAGCTATGAACTTACATATACAGAATTTCATAAGGAATCCGAAAAAGGTTTCGAAATTTTCATTTTGTTTACATTTTGTGGGAAAAACACCTCCTGCAAAAATCACAAACGGTAAATCATTTGTATATTTTTGTTTTCCGTTTTCGAAGCTTCAAACAATATCTTGCGGTCCCAAAAATCTTTTCATCCCTAGTGGAACTTAAAGCCTAACCAAATTCGACCGCTAACTAAGTTGCATTTTCAGTTCACACCCTAAATTGAAGCATGTCTTCTTGCATCCAGTGTATCTCATTTAGTCCCACATACAAATTGTTACAAAGTACAGTTCGGTTAAACATTACGTGAACTCTAATGACACTAAAGCCGATTATTCCTTTCTAGAAAAATGAAAACGAAAATGGGATTATGGTTTATTTATTGCTCAATCCAAAGCAAAAAAAAAATCAGATCATGGGCAAGTTTACAATTTCTTCGCAGTTTTAAATTTAAACATTTTGTTGTAGTTATTTTGACCCAGCACCTGAAATTCTTAGAAGATGTACGTATTTATACGTACACCTAATAAATTTTTATGATTATTGGCAACTTACTATCGCTGTTTTACAAGGGTGCTGTTACGAAAAGAAGACAATGTGACAGGGTGTCAATTCTCATATCGGTGAATCTAAGATCGACCGGTGGATTTTGCTATTTCCGTTTGATTTTCAAAAAATCCGATTCTCAAGATCCACCGGTGGAAAGTGGTGTGAGTGTTGTTTAGATGAGGAAAATATTTTGAAGATTTAGAATAAGTAAATAGAAATGACATTTCAGAGTCAAATTTTTTAAATATTTCGACCGGTGCAATTTTGTTGTTTTGTGTTTTTTGTTTGTTTTTATTTTAATAGAAATTTGACATGGAGGAACTTTCATTTTTATCATCAACTCAATGGTTGGATGAAGTGGAATATTTACCGCAGGTAGCTTTCAGACGAATGTTAGTGCAATTTATTATGTTGCTTTGAGTCAACCTAGCTTGAGTAGATTAGTACGGATGCAGTACATGAAAGTCATGAAAGTGGACTTTTTTCTCAACAATTCAATTTCCAAATAGTATGGAAACGCTTTATGCGAATCGTCGAGATTCTCGGGATCTATATCGCTTTCCTGGTAGTGTAGGCTGTATACCTAGATTCCCCTCATATTGCTATTGTTCCACCGAGGAAACAAAATTTGATATATCTATGTAATCCATGACGGATATCATTTCAATTTCTTGGGTTTAACGTTGTCTTGCTTGGATTAGGAACATGGAAACGCTTATTTTCGAAAACAAATTTTTATTGCCAATATTTCGGGGTGTTGCCCATCATTAGATCCAAAAACATAAACTTTGTTCTACATAGACCCTTGCGTCGGCGGCGAAAAATTTTGAAAAAATCCCATCGCCGCCGCCGAAAAATTCTAAATCGGCTAGCCGATTGCGCCGCCGCCGAATAAATAAAAACGTCCCGCCGCCACCAGCCGCCGCTTTTATTTTTGAAAATTTTTCGGCGCAAACTACAAAAAATGTCAAAATCGAAGTGGTACCAAAATGTTCGTTTATGTAATCTTTTATCCAATACTATGAATATTTACACTTTCTTTTGAAGGTTGGCATGCTGAGAGGAGCCGCCGTTGTCTAAAATTTCTTTTGACTCTATAAAATCCAATTTTGCTTCAATTACGTCTAAAAAAATATCATGAATTCTTTGAACATTTGCTGATAGATTGTAGGCATAACTGTTTTTCATATTTTCTTATATCTACAAAGGTTCAAAGATTTCTTTGCATTTTACCGATGAAATTGGAGCCAACAAAAGTTTTGGATAGTTTACCTATTCAAAATTCGCGTCCTTTTTCATGAACTGACGCCATTTTGGATTTTTTTAAGTGAAAAGTTGTGTTATTGACAGAGTTTTCTTTTCTTAAAATGTTGAGTCCTCAAACGTCTAAATCGAACTTGAATCGACGAAGTTATGCCTACTTTTGCATTGATGGTCCTTACCTTGAACTGCGCCACCTGCATACATTTTCTAGTTTTTATATTTTTCTCATATGAGCAAAGGTTCAAAGAATTCATGATATTTATATACCCGCACGAAGTAATGGGGTTTATGCGTTTACCACGACGTTTGTTAGTGGGAGAGTAGGGGGGGGGGGGGGAGCTTCGATCATGGTCCTTAGATGCCGAATCTGCAAAAAAAAACTTTATCCGTCCGTCCGTCTGTCAACACGATAACTCGAGTAAATCTTCACCGATTTTCAAAATACTTTTTTTCCCTGAAAGTTAGTCGCAATAGGAGTGTTGGGATTGAAAAGGCGCAAAAATCGGTAAAGAACTTTGGAAGTTACGTTCTAAAAATTAGTAAAAACGTGGTTTTTTGAAGGTCTGTGAAAGTTTTGCTTTGCAAGGTTTTGAATGAAAGATATGGACTTTAAGAATCAAATAAAAAAACGTTGACGAAAATCGATTAACTGGTTCAAGCTGGAGCGTCCACAGAGTGGGTATAACTCGTGCTACTCCACCGTATACGATAATTGGTGATTTTCCATGAAATTAAGCTTAAAATACCTTTAAGTTTTGCTATGATGTAGAGGCAGTCGAAGGCACATGAGAATTCAAGAGAAAGAAAGGGCCAAGGCCTATCCTCAAGAGTTCAGGTTGGTCTTAAGGTCGTCCTTAAGCCAAAAGAATTTCTTTTTGCTATGTTTTCTGCTATGTTGTACAAAACATTGATGGTAACATAATTGCCCATGAAAGTATAGGTCCAAGGCCTCCCCTTAGGTCCATAGGTCAGTGCATCAATTAGGGAGGGTTTCTCCAAATTGCCATTTCGGCGATTTCCAATGACTTTGATCTAATAAAATTGTATGACATTCCTTGATATTCTATAGAATTTTAGTGTTTATGTAAATAAGTGTTCGCAACAGTTATTCTTTGCTAATGTCTATTCCGATGCGTGCGGGTTGAGTAGCCCTAGCGGTATGTTTTTCGACGAAATTGAAGTAAAATTGGATTTTATAGAGCGAAAAGAAGTTTTAGACAACAGCAGCTCCTCTGCATGCCAACATGGTGAAATAACTTTGTCTTCAACCCCTTTACAATAATCAGCAATCCAATCGCTTTTATCCCAAAATATGAGCGAAACGACCACTCGCACCGGACTACGTATTTTACAATTTTTTTAGTTAGAAAATTTACTGGCGCCGATTTTTGCGCCGAAATTCGCCGCCGCCGCCGATAAAAAATTTTACGCGCGCTAAAGTCAGCCGCCGGTAAAGGTTCTCAGCCGATGTAAGCCGCCGCCGACAGCTTAAAAAATTTAAAGCGCCCGAAGATCTGATTCGACGCCATACATCCATCACATTTTCGGGCGACCCACTTTCCTTCGCCCTTCTGAATCGTTTTGGAATGGCATTGAGGGGCTCTGTTTCAATTCATACGTGCTTAATGCCTCGCCCACCTCAATCGTTGAACTTTCACCACTGCCACTATATCAGGTTCGCGAAAATCACGTTTTATTTCAAAATTATATCGTTGCCGCCACCTTTGCTACATAGTACTTTACGCTCAAATACAAGCAACAGCTGTTCGTTACTTTTCTTCGTCGCCCAAGACTCGCATCCGTAGATTAGAACTGGGCGAATGAGCGTTTTTTTTCGATATCAATTTTGAGCGTAAATGTTTTATTACGCCGTAATAGCATCTAGTATCTCAGATGCTGCATCTGCTTGCCGCCATGATACGTTTTTGTACAATTTTTTCTCTTTCTTTCGTTGCAATATTTTTTCCTCAATCGCTCTCAGTCATGAGTCCCAGTGTCAGTTCGCAAGCGTCGACACCAACCCTCTATTCATCTCCAGTTTGATGGTCATCCCACTTACTAGGTCTGCGCATGCTGCCGTTGTTTCTACCGTTGAAATCTTCCGCCACCATGCTAAGTCGCCATACCATCTCGATGACGCCTAGCTGTCTCTATACATAGCATTAAGATACTATCCGAAGACGGTCGCTCTCATCCTTCTGCTAAGTGAACTACTATACCAGGGGTTGGTTACCTGATCGTCCATGTGGGTTGCTCACTATAACAGGTGTTACCACGGGCAGGATAGGATATAGGAGTAGGTGATGTTGATATGTAGTAGTCGCTATTTATTTCTTGATCCTTCGCCAGATAGTCAAGATGAACAAGATCCCGCGTAGAAAAGTTCCTTAGCGTCGTTAGCCACCTAGTTTTGTGAAATTTTGTAAAATGGAAAGCTCCTTAGTTTTGTTAGCCACGTAGATTTTTATGGCGTTTCATTAAAGCGAAAACTCCCTAGTTTTATCAGCCACCTGGTTTTTTGACTTTTCGTAAAAGGAAAGTGTTTCCAGTTTTGTTAGCCACCTAGATTTTGTGACATTTTGTAAAAGGAAAAGCTCGCTAGTTTTCTTAGCTACGTACGTTTTTGTGGCGTTTCATTAAATCGCAAATTCCTTAGTTTCGTCAGCCTCCTAATTCTGCGACATTTCGCAAGAGGAAAATGTTCTTAGCGGCGTTAGTCACCTAGTTTTTGTGACATTTCGTAAAAGAAAAATCTCCCTAATTTTGTTGGCCTCCTATGTTTTTATGACATTGACATTTTGTAAAAGGAAAATCTCCTTACTCCGCCTAGGTTTGATTAGCCATCTAGGTATAAATTTGAATTTGAAAATTAATTAAGAAAGTTTTATTGTTTTAATATTCTTCTTCATTACAAAAAAATGCAAAATGTTCTTTTCGTCGATGTGCGAATTGTCCTTATATGGCTACTCACACAATGTTGCGAATACTACTTATATGTCTACTCGTACCTTGTGGCCATTCGCACAATGTGTGAATAGTCCTTATATGGCTATTCCAACAATGTGCGAATAGTGCTTATATGGCACACAATGCAATGTGCGAATAGACTTTATTTCTCTGTTCGCACTTTGTGCAAATAGACTCCATTTCACTATTCGCACAATGTGCGGAAAACCTTTTCGAAAATTTTATCGTCTGTGAACCATAAACGAGACCACAGAGATGACATGATGTCGTTAATGAAAAGTATAAACAAGAGATGTCCTAAAATAGAGCCTAGATGAACTCCGGATGACGGAATGATACGATCCATAGGTCCACTAAAACCACCGATGAATACAAATTGCAATCGTTCCTTTAAATATGACGTAAAAGCGAAAGTAAATGATTTTTAATGTATGATAACTATGAGAAAAATACTGACAAAATTGAATGGGGGATTGAGAAAATTGGATTCTCACAAGTAATTCCCTTGACGTTAGTCAGGGTCTTACGGCCGAATTAGGGTCGATTTTGTCCGTGTGTCCACGTCCGTGTGTCTTTAGATACCAATCCGGGTCGTAATTACAATCTTTATCTTTTATTTTTATTATTGCAGGTAATAAAATTCCATTGTTCGAACAATGGAATTCTGAGAAATATGTGGATATTGAATAAAACTTTAAAAATAAATGAAACTAATTGTACGCTGGTGTATACACGAACTTTTGAGTTCTTCCTTCTCCCCCTGCCCTTCTAAATTATTTTAAAAAAAAACTACGTCTTAGCAACCTAGACTCATCAAAATCGGTTGAAATTCGGTCAGAAATTCTAAGAAAGTTGTCAGCAAGTGTCAGACATTCTCAGAAAGTTATCAGCAAGTGTCAAAAAGTTGTCAGCAAGTCTTAGAAAGTTGTCAGCAAGTCTTAAAAAGTTGTCGGGAAGTGTCAGACAGTCACATAAAGTTGTCAGCAAGTGTCAGAAAGTTGTCAGTATGTGTCAGTTAGTCACAAATTGTCAGACAGTTTCAGAAAGTTGTCAGCCAGTTTCAGAAAGTTGTCAGCAAGACTCAGAAAGTTGTCGGCCAGCGTCAGAAAGTCTCAAAAAGTTATTAAAAAGTGTCGGAAAGTTGCCATCAAGTGTCAGAAAGTTTCAGCAAGTGTCAGAAATTTGGGAACAAGTGTCAGAAAGTCTGAGAAAGTTATCAGTAAGTCTCAGAAAGTCTCAGGCAGTACTCAGCAAGTGTCAAAAAGTTGTCAGCAATTGCCAGAAAGTCTCAGATCATTTTCGTCCATTGTAGCATAGGTCGCAGAACTCGCCTTACAAGACTTACAAAACTACTGATATCACATCATCATCATCATCATCACACTTTATAGACCGTTTGTACCTTTCGGTGTGAGGTCTTTACTACTGATCATGGACCACCCTTCTCCATAC